>CM019693.1:45910521-47110521 GCA_009760885.1 Achatina immaculata | reverse complement strand
AATATAAGCCTGTTGTATTACTGTCTATATTACATCTAGTAAACTTATCACTACATTTTAAGTCAAATATAAGCCTGTTGTATTACTGTCTATATTACATCTAGTAAACTTATCACTACATTTTAAGTCAAATATAAGCCTGTTGTATTACTGTCTATATTACATCTAGTAAACCTATCACTATATGACAAGTCTAATAAAGTAAAGGTAATCCTGTCATGCCTTAGAGGCACATAAGGATATGGTGTTAGTGCCCATATTTTCCTTGACTTGATAACACACTAGAGGGTGATATGGTCAGTATCACGCCTGGCCGCCTTTCCTTCCCTAACTCCAGAATAAGCTGGGTACCCATTTCTACAGCTGGATGACTGGGGTGTCTCTGGCTGGATTCAAACCCCAGACCTTCACCATGAGAGACCAGTGCACTAACCACTTCACCACTCAGACACCAATAGAAGATAAAAAAGTCTAATGGAAGTCTGTTATTGTATTACTCTCTAGTACATCTAGCAAACCTATCACTACATGATAAGTCTAATGGAAGTTTGTTATTCTATTACTCTCTAGTACATCTAGTAAACTTATCACTACATAAGTCTAATGGAAGTCTGTTATTGCACTACTGTCTCTAGTATATCTAGTAAACTTATCATTATATGATAAGTCTAATGGAAGTCTGTTATTGTATTACTGTCTCTAGTACATCTAGTAAACTTATCACTATATGATAAGTCTAATGGAAGTTTATTGTTATTACTGTCTCTAGTACATCTAGTAAACTTATCACTACAGAAATTCAGTAAAGAGACATCTAATGGAAGTCTGTTATTGTTATTACTGTCTCTAGTACATCTAGTAAACTTATCACTAAAGAGACATCTAATGGAAGTCTGTTATTGTTATTACTGTCTCTAGTACATCTAGTAAACCTATCACTACAGAAATTCAGTAGAGAGACATTCTGACCTGATCATGGGAGGAAACAAATTCTGACAATTGTTGTGATGCTTGAGGGCCTCCTGTACTAGATGGCTGATGGGGATCTGTGACATGACCATGTCACTGTATAGTGACAGTTTTGTCACATCTGTATTAGAGAACAGAAAATTCTTTCTAGAATGTTGCCACTTTTTCAAAAGATGGTCACTGGACTAAAACATATCATTATCATTACATAAAAGCTTTAGCTTTCATTTAGCAAACATTCAGAACAAATTTGAACAATTTCACTCTCTATTTGCTATTTCTTTGATGTTAGGAAGTCATAGTTTGTTTTCATAGGCTCTAGTCTGCGGTGTTCTGTTGTATCAGCAGATCTAATTTGCTCTCACAGGCTCTAGTTTGTGGTGTTTTGTTGTATCAGTAGATCTAATTTGTCATCCTGCACTGTTCTTGGAAGTTCCACTCTGTCCTGCTCCAGTGATCTCACAGTATAGTCTGCTCTGCTTAAGTGTTCTCACAGTCCAGTCTGTTTGGCTTCAGTTTTCTCAGTCTAATGCACTCTGCTCCAATGTTCTCACAATCTAGTCTGTTCTGCTTCAGTGTTCTCACAGTCTAGTCTGTTCTGCTTCAGTGTTCTCACAGTCTAGTCTGTTCTGCTTCAATGTTCTCACAGTCTAGTCTGTTCTGCTTCAGTGTCTTCAGTCTAGTCTGTTCTGCTTCAATGTTCTCACAGTCTAGTCCACTCTGCTTTAATGTTCTCACAGTCCAGTCTGTTCTGCTTCAGTGTTCTCAGTCTAGTCCACTCTGCTTTAATGTTCTCACAGTCCAGTCTGTTCTGCTTCAGTGTTCTCAGTCTAGTCCACTCTGCTTTAATGTTCTCACAGTCTAGTCTGTTCTGCTTCAGTGTTCTCAGTCTCTGTTCTGTTTCAGTGTTCACACAGTCTAGTCTGTTCTGCTTCAGTGTTCTCAGTCTCTGTTCTGTTTCAATGTTCACACAGTCTAGTCTGTTCTGCTTCAGTGTTCTCACAGCCTAGTCTTTTCTGGTTCAGTGTTCTTGGAGTTCTCATTTTCTTGGTTTTACTGCTTCCAGAGCAAAACCTGCTTTATAACTTATCTGGGCCCTCCTCAATATATCCTCCCCTACTTTACACAGTTTATCTCTGCCAACTAGTTTCTTGTTTGTGAGTCTGTCATGTTCAGTTAGAAGATCGTTACAGATACACAAGAACATAGATCAGCATTATCACATGACTCATCTAACTACACGTTAGAATACAGACTGATATGGATCTATTCAAGCAACAGATGATGTATGTAACTGTCAAAGCAAAGCACCCTATCTTCACATGACCCTGCTCTAGTCAAAATGTTGACAGATGGGAAATGTTCAATGCTAAAAATAAAAATGCACTTAGAATTACAATCTTTTAGCTCTTAAAGGCCAAAACAATTAAGACAATGCTTTTTTCTTGTGATCTGTGTGTGTGGAAACAATGATCCTATCACTGATATAATATAGATTTGAGTATAATTTTGTTTTATGAACAAGTTCTGAAGACTTTTTAATTACAAGGAAATCAAATACATTTCCACAAAATGCCTCCATTGTGGCTGATCTTACATTTCATGCACAATTACTTTGTCATTCAAATTTGTGCATTAAGTTGACAGTCATGATCAACTGATTATTTTGTAAAAAAAACTGTGCAACAATGTCAGTTGAGTGTAGTTCACCTGGTTTGTCCATAAAAATGTATTTTTATCAGAAGAAAAAGTTAGGGAGCTGTGCCTGCTAGATAAGTTTACTGACAGCGATGATGGATCAGCAACAAACAGGTCAGAATCAGATCTCAGAGTTTAATGTTAACAACAGCGATGATGGATCAGCAACAAACAGGTCAGAATCAGATCTCAGAGTTTAATGTTAACAACAGCGATGATGGAACAGCAACAAACAGGTCAGAATCAGACCTCAGAGTTTAATGTTAACAACAGCGATGATGGATCAGCAACAAACAGGTCAGAATCTGACCTCAGAGTTTAATGTTAACAACAGCGATGATGGATCAGCAACAAACAGGTCAGAATCTGACCTCAGAGTTTAATGTTAACAACAGTGATGATGAATCAGCAACAAACAGGTCAGAATCTGACCTCAGAGTTTAATGTTAACAACAGCGATGATGGATCAGCAACAAACAGGTCAGAATCTGATCTCAATGAAGGCTCAAGCTCAACAACAAATTTTATTTGTGATGATTGATCTTATCTTCATCTCAAAGCCTGTTTCAAGATACAGCATATGCAAGCCATGCTTGAGTAACATGCATACAAGGCATGGGGGTGAAGATGCTGTCTGACCAGGCAGTCACGACCCACAGCTGATTTGCCAGTGTCAGAGTTAGCAATGCATAGCTGACCAAGACCCTGTCCCATCTCTCCGTGGTACCCCCAGGAACAGGCCTACCCTGGCTAACGGGGCAGGGATCACCATAGTCCCCATGGTGGTGGAATCTGCTAAAGAAGCATAGCACACCCCTGCTTTTTAGCTGTACTCTGGGACTGAAAAAGTAGCCGCCATTACCCGCTCCCATGCCTCAACACCTCCACAGCATCGGCCACAAAGAACAACAGCTGGCAGTTACAGGGAGTTGGTACAAGTACAAGTACACAAGATATTTGTAGAAGAAAAAGTTTAAACCCAGCAACAGGGATATAACAGATCATCATCATGTGCCGTGCCGACTGGCGTTGGCTATTATGCTTCTCCAGAGTATCCGATCCTTCATGCAGGCCATCAGCTCAGTTGGTGATCTCCTCTCACACCATCCCGTCAGACTGTCCAGTATCATTTCTCTTGGTCTTCCTCTTGATTTTCTTCCTTCTAGTTTTCCTGTTGTTAACAGCTACCTATATATTATAGGCTACTATCAAACTGTAAGTACATTCTGCACAAACAACTTGCTGCACTAGATTGAATGTTAAATATAAACTCTTCATCACATCAAGCTGAAACTTCTTTTTTTATACTGATTTTATTCTAGAAGCCTTTCTAATGATCAAAACAAGTGCAGTTTTTGTTGTTGGTTTTTTTTACACAATTTTAACTGTTTATATTTAAAACATGTCAAATATTACATTTGAATTATTTGTTCATTTACCTTCACTTTCTTGTATCATACATGTGTTTTCACTTTCATGTATAATACATGTGTTTTTAGTGTGTAAAGACTGAGAAAAAAAAGATTTTCAATCAATCATTTTTTCAAAAGAAAATAATTAAACAATTTTTGTAAAAGTTAAACATTGTGTCAGCAGCTCAGTTAACCAGTTAGCAAAGGTCTAGTTTGTGCTTACACGCTGTGTCAGCAGCTCAGTTAACCAGTTAGCAAAGGTCTAGTTTGTGCTTACACGCTGTGTCAGCAGCTCAGTTAACCAGTTAGCAAAGGTCTCGTTTGTGCTTACACACTGTGTCAGCAGCTCAGTTAACCAGTTAGCAAAGGTCTAGTTTGTGCTTACACACCATATCAGCAGCTCAGTTAACCAGTTAGCAAAGGTCTAGTTTGTGCTTACACACTGTGTCAGCAGCTCAGTTAACCAGTTAGCAAAGGTCTAGTTTGTGCTTACACACTGTGTCAGCAGGCTCAGTTAACCAGTTAGAAAAGGTCTAGTTTGCACTCCCACTTACCTATCAGCTTCTTATGCATGTGGTACAAATCTTCATACAAGAGGAGGTAATACAACATTAATAACTGAGGACAGAGTTGCTTCTCCTGCTTATCTGTGTTTCTGTGTCCTAGTGGAGATTCCTTGTGTTTGTCCCGTAAGCTGTGTTTCTTCTTGACATCAAACACAGCAAGAATATCATCTTCTAAGAGTG
Organism: Achatina immaculata; assembly: GCA_009760885.1. Taxonomy (NCBI): domain Eukaryota; kingdom Metazoa; phylum Mollusca; class Gastropoda; order Stylommatophora; family Achatinidae; genus Lissachatina; species Lissachatina immaculata. The sequence continues at coordinate 47,105,696 of CM019693.1, read as the reverse complement.
GCTCATTTGTATGCTCTGGCTTTGTTGACCTGGGGATGACCGAGTGAACGTACGACTCTATGAGCTGTGGCAGGAGTGGGTGCAAGGGGAAACAACTGCTGCAGATCTGCCTGTACACCCACTTCTGAAATGACATAAAAAAATGTTTTACCATGACAGACTCCGAACACACAAACAGTTATGTCAAATTTGTGAACAATCACAAAATGTGTTATCATGATCAGTTCAAAACATGCAAATAATTACATAAAATGTAGTGAACAATGTTTTAGCATGTACAAACTACAGAACTATGTGTACGAACTACAGAACTATCGCACTTATAAGACTTACAAGCAAGGTATTGCTATGAATTATATTGAAAAGGATGGAGGGAAAATAGAACAAGAAATACATGAAGTACAGGCAGGTTTCAGATCTGATAGAGGCACCAGAGACCATATACTAAACATGAGGAACAACATAGAAAAGTATAGAGGGTTTAATGTGGAGCTATACCCCAGCTTTGTAGACAAGGTAGAGGCACCAGAGATCATATACTAAACATGAGGAACATCATAGAAAAGTATATAGGCTTTAATGTGGAGCTATACACCAGCTTTGTAGACAAGGTAGAGGCACCAGAGATCATATACTAAACATGAGGAACATCATAGAAAAGTGTAGAGAGTTTAATGTGGAGCTATACGCCTTTTTTTGTGGTCTACTCCAAAGCTTCTGATTATGTACAACATCAACAGTTATGGTCTGTTATGAACAACATGGGTTTTCCTATTCACCTGGGACACCTTAAAGCCACACTGTGTCAAGATTAGCAAGCAGAAGTGCGGGTAGGTGGCAAAATGTTGGGCTGGTTTGATGTACAAAAGGGAGTAAGATGGATGTATCCTTTCTCCATACCTGTTTAACATCTATGCTGAAAGTGTCATAAGGAACGTATGAGATGAACAAGAAATAACTAAGTGTGGCTCTTTCAACAATGGGTGCCACCAGATTCCAGAAATAAGATATGCCAATAATGCTGTCCTTCAGCTCAGAAGGACCACAACAACTGATTCTCTCCACCAATAGACACGGCAAAGCTCAGAACTTCTTTTTAAACACCAACAAAACCAAAGTAATGATAACTGACAGAATGAGAATCAAACCCAAAATTACACTGGACCACAAAAAGCTGGGAAAAGTAAATAAATCTGAATATCTAGCTTCAGTCATCACCACCAACAGTGACTGCAAAGTGAAAATCAAAAGAAGACCAGCAGCTGCATCACAGAAACTAGCACAGATCAAAAGAAGACCAGCAGCTGCATCACAGAAACTAGCACAGATCAAAAGAAGACCAGCAGCTGCATCACAGAAACTAGCACAGATCAAAAGAAGACCAGCAGCTGCATCACAGAAACTAGCACAGATCAAAAGAAGACCAGCAGCTGCATCACAGAAACTAGCACAAATCAAAAGAAGACAAGCAGCTGCATCACAGAAACTAGCACAGATCAAAAGAAGACAAGCAGCTGCATCACAGAAACTAGCACAGATCAAAAGAAGACAAGCAGCTGCATCACAGAAACTAGCACAGATCAAAAGAAGACAAGCAGCTGCATCACAGAAACTAGCACAAATCAAAAGAAGACAGCAGCTGCATCACAGAAACTAGCACAAATCAAAAAGACAAGCAGCTGCATCACAGAAACTAGCACAAATCAAAAGAAGACAAGCAGCTGCATCACAGAAACTAGCACAGATCAAAAGAAGACAAGCAGCTGCATCACAGAAACTAGCACAGATCAAAAGAAGACAAGCAGCTGCATCACAGAAACTAGCACAAATCAAAAGAAGACCAGCAGCTGCATCACAGAAACTAGCACAAATCAAAAGAAGACAAGCAGCTGCATCACAGAAACTAGCACAGATCAAAAGAAGACAAGCAGCTGCATCACAGAAACTAGCACAGATCAAAAGAAGACCAGCAGCTGCATCACAGAAACTAGCACAGATCAAAAGAAGACCAGCAGCTGCATCACAGAAACTAGCACAGATCAAAAGAAGACCAGCAGCTGCATCACAGAAACTAGCACAGATCAAAAGAAGACAAGCAGCTGCATCACAGAAACTAGCACAGATCAAAAGAAGACCAGCAGCTGCATCACAGAAACTAGCACACATGAAGAGTATGTGGCAAGCTACCAACAAGAAAACAAAGTTATCTTTACTAAGAGCTTACATATTCCCAGTGGCAACACACGGATGTGAAACATGGACACTTAACAAATCACTAGAAAAGAGAATAAAAGCATTTGAAATGAAAAGTTACAGAAGGGCACTTAGAATATCATGGATAGAAACAAAATCAAATAAAGAGATACTAAGGGATTAAGTGTTGCAGAAAACTGGCTCATAAATACTATCAAAATTAGAAAGCTGAGATACTTCAGCCGCATCAAGAGACACAATGGTTTGAAGAGAAGCATACAGCCCGGCAAAAGAAAAGAGAGGTGACATTGCTGCAGGTGGACCTCAATACATCATGGAAAATCTGAATATGTCATTGAAACACTGGTCAATTTGTGCAAGATCACATGACATCCAGGAAGGCTGTGAGAGGGACGATGCTCTAGAAAGGACATGTTACATGAAGAAGAAGTCATAAAATTAATAACAGCACTACTTCTATCAAGTTTCAAGGGGCCAGCCAGGCATCTGATGCACTTCACTTAAACACTGGTGACCCCAGTTAAGCATGTCATGAATTTTTGTGTTTTTAATTCTGACGTTCTCATCTTATTTTCTTTATTGAGGCCAGATTTTTTTTAACTTTCATGTATTTTGAAGACTTTCTCGGCCCATGTGAAAAAAAAAAAAAACAACTAAATGTCCCATGCTTTCTGACAGATCAAAGGTGAGAGATTCATGTGAGTTTGTCTCATTCATGTTAGTACTTTTGTTTTTCTGACAGATCAAAGGTGAGAGGTTCATGTGAGTTTGTCTCATTCATGTTAGTACTTTTCCTTTTCTGACAGATCAAAGGTGAGAGGTTCATGTGAGTTTGTCTCATTCATGTTAGTACTTTTGCTCTTCTGACAGATCAAAGGTGAGAGGTTCATGTGAGTTTGTCTCATTCATGTTAGTACTTTTGCTCTTCTGACAGATCAAAGGTGAGAGGTTCATGTGAGTTTGCCTCATTCATGTTAGTACTTTTGCTCTTCTGACAGATCAAGGGTGAGAGGTTCATGTGAGTTTGTCTCATTCATGTTAGTACTTTTGCTCTTCTGACAGATCAAGGGTGAGAGGTTCATGTGAGTTTGTCTCATTCATGTTAGTTGTTTTGCCCTTCAGTCTGTAATTCAAATCAGATTCACAGTCTGAAAGGCAAAACTACTAACATGAACCAATATACAAGTATCATAACACTTCAGACGGTAAAATCTACTGCCTGAAATTTTATGATACTTGTAAATTGAAGTGCTTTAAAAACTCTTCACTTAGTATTGTGAATTGGATGTACTTTTAATAGCAAAGCACTAAATATTATATTTGAATGAAAATATGAAGATTTGAGTTTGAATGTGTGCGTATGTCATGACAAAATCACACACAAAGACAGAAGTACTTGGCAACAAATCAATTTATTACTGTGAATCTGATGTACCACCATTTAATCTTATTTTTTTTTATTGTAAATCTGACAGGCTTTCTTATATATTTGTTTTTTTGTTTTTATATTTGTTCTTTTTTTGTGTCCATGATATCTGAAGAACTTTTCTGTAGCATTTACATTCAAAGGCATTTACGTGCTTCTCAGCTGTTTTGTTAAGTGTCCAGATCTCACAGGCATATGTTGTGATGGGAAAGATGCATGCCCTTAAAAATCTTATTTTTGTAGTTCTGTCCGTTCCTCTCCACAGATTCTTTAGTTGTTTTACTTTCTGAAGAGCGATGGATGTCCTCCTTTTAATTTCCCTCATTGTATCTCTATTATTAGTTAGCAGTGATTCAAAATATTCAAAACTCTCCACTTCTTCCAGTTTTTCCTCATTGATACATATATTAGCTGCCTTATTTGTTTTGTCAGTTGTCATCAATTTAGTTTTTTCGCATTAAGATAGAGGTTTTGCTCATCACTATTCTTACGGACTGACATAATTAGTTTTTCCATTCCTTTTTGTGTTGTGGACAGTAATACTGTGTCATCAGCATATCTAATCTCTAGTATTTCATAACCTCCAATTGTTATATCTTCTTATATCCTTCCCGTGCCGTTAAACATCACATAGGGCTCGCAAAGTAGTTCGCCAATTTTTCCTGTCTTCAGCAAGTCTTTCAACCTCATCAAAGGATTTTATGCCTGTTAATTTGGCCTCTCTTAACAATGTCCTCTTCAGAGTTTCATGCGGTCTGCCTCTTTTTCTTTGGCCTGTTGTGTTCCACTTGATAGCTTGTTTTGGGATTCTCTGATCATTTCTTCTCATCAAGTGACCAACATATGTCCATCTCCTTTTCCTGATCACCTATGAGACTGGTTGTTGTTCAGTTATCTGTCTTATCTCTGCACTGTTCCTGAATTCGTTCCACTTGATGCAGAGTTTTTCATTATGCATTTGTTTTCAAAAGAGTTTAATTTCTTTTCTATTTCTTTAGTTGTTTTCCAGCTTTCACATGCATAAATGAGGGTGGATATTACATCTGAATTGAATAGTCTTAACTTGGTTTTTGTGCTTATAACTTTTGAATTACATATGTTCTCAAGATTCTTGAAGACTGATGCTGCATTTGCAATTCTGATCCAAATGTTATGGCATTGTAATATTCTTCGTCTACATCTTCTCTAACACTCCTCATTATATTTTCAGTATATAAGTTAAATAAGTAAGGCGACAATATGCACCCCTGACAGACCCCTTGTTTTATGTCAAACCAAGGTGTTGTTTCACCATTTATTCTAACTGTTGTTTGTTGGTCTAGATACAGCAGTGATGTTAATTGTATCAAATGTATTGGAAATCCCATTTTTTTCTATTATTTTCCAAAGTTTCTGGTGTTGTACACAATCAAATGCCTTTGAGTAGTCTATAAAGGCTAAATATAGATTCACATTAAACTCTCTGCATTTCTCTATTATTAATCTTATATTGAATATATGATCTCTTGATCCTCTTCCTTGACTGAAACCAGCTTGGACCAGATTGACTTCTATTTTCTTACAAAGTCTACCCATTATGATTTTTAACAGAATAACACACAAATCTCTCTCTCTCTCTGAACCTTAAGTGCCCAGGGCACATGGGGCTTCCGCAAGGGTTTTCCACAAATGCCTGTCCTTCGCCTTTTTTTCTGCTCTTGCCCAGGTGAGCCCTCTATTGCTCAACATCCTTTCACAGAAACTAGCACAAATCAAAAGAAGACAAGCAGCTGCATCACAGAAACTAGCACAAATCAAAAGAAGACAAGCAGCTGCATCACAGAAACTAGCACAAATCAAAAGAAGACAAGCAGCTGCATCACAGAAACTAGCACAAATCAAAAGAAGACAAGCAGCTGCATCACAGAAACTAGCACAAATCAAAAGAAGACAAGCAGCTGCATCACAGAAACTAGCACAAATGAGGAGTATGTGGCAAGCTACCAACAAGAAAACAAATTTATGTTTACTAAGAGCTTACATATTCCCAGTGGCAACACACGGATGTGAAACATGGACACTTAACAAATCACTAGAAAAGAGAATAAACGCATTTGAAATGAAAAGTTACAGAAGGGCACTTAGAATATCATGGATAGAAACAAAATCAAATAAAGAGATACTAAGGGATTAAGTGTTGCAGAAAACTGGCTCATAAATACCATCAAAATTAGAAAGCTGAGATACTTCAGCCGCATCAAGAGACACAATGGTTTGAAGAGAAGCATACAGCCCGGCAAAAGAAAAGAGAGGTGACACTGCTGCAGGTGGACCTCAAGACATCATGGAAAATCTGAATATGTCATTGAAACACTGGTCAATTTGTGCAAGACCACATGACATCCAGGAAGGCTGTGAGAGGGACGATGCTCTGGAAAGGACATGTTACATGAAGAAGAAGTCATAAAACTAATAACAGCACTACTTCTATCAAGTTTCAAGGGGTCAGCCAGGCATCTGATGCACTTCACTTAAACACTGGTGACCCCAGTTAAGCATGTCATGAATTTTTGTGTTTTTAATTCTGACGTTCTCATCTTATTTTCTTTATTGAGGCCAGATTTTTTTTAACTTTCATGTATTTTGAAGACTTTCTCGGCCCATGTGAAAAAAAAAAAAAAAAACTAAATGTCCCATGCTTTCTGACAGATCAAAGGTGAGAGGTTCATGTGAGTTTGTCTCATTCATGTTAGTACTTTTGCTCTTCTGACAGATCAAAGGTGAGAGGTTCATGTGAGTTTGCCTCATTCATGTTAGTACTTTTGCTTTTCTGACAGATCAAAGGTGAGAGGTTCATGTGAGTTTGTCTCATTCATGTTAGTTGTTTTGCCCTTCAGTCTGTAATTCAAATCAGATTCACAGTCTGAAAGGCAAAACTACTAACATGAACCAATATACAAGTATCATAACACTTCGGACGGTAAAATCTACTGCCTGAAATTTTATGATACTTGTAAATTGAAGTGCTTTAAAAACTGTTCACTTAGTATTGTGAATTGGATGTACTTTTAATAGCAAAGCACTAAATATTATATTTGAATGAAAATATGAAGATTTGAGTTTGAATGTGTGCGTATGTCATGAGAAAATCACACACAAAGACAAAAGTACTTGGCAACAAATCAATTTATTACTGTGAATCTGATGTACCACCATTTAATCTTATTTTTTTTAATGGAAAATCTGAATATGTCATTGAAACACTGGTCAATTTGTGCAAGACCACATGACATCCAGGAAGGCTGTGAGAGGGACGATGCTCTGGAAAGGACATGTTACATGAAGAAGAAGTCATAAAACTAATAACAGCACTACTTCTATCAAGTTTCAAGGGGTCAGCCAGGCATCTGATGCACTTCACTTAAACACTGGTGACCCCAGTTAAGCATGTCATGAATTTTTGTGTTTTTAATTCTGACGTTCTCATCTTATTTTCTTTATTGAGGCCAGATTTTTTTTAACTTTCATGTATTTTGAAGACTTTCTCGGCCCATGTGAAAAAAAAAAAAAAAAACTAAATGTCCCATGCTTTCTGACAGATCAAAGGTGAGAGGTTCATGTGAGTTTGTCTCATTCATGTTAGTACTTTTGCTCTTCTGACAGATCAAAGGTGAGAGGTTCATGTGAGTTTGCCTCATTCATGTTAGTACTTTTGCTTTTCTGACAGATCAAAGGTGAGAGGTTCATGTGAGTTTGTCTCATTCATGTTAGTTGTTTTGCCCTTCAGTCTGTAATTCAAATCAGATTCACAGTCTGAAAGGCAAAACTACTAACATGAACCAATATACAAGTATCATAACACTTCGGACGGTAAAATCTACTGCCTGAAATTTTATGATACTTGTAAATTGAAGTGCTTTAAAAACTGTTCACTTAGTATTGTGAATTGGATGTACTTTTAATAGCAAAGCACTAAATATTATATTTGAATGAAAATATGAAGATTTGAGTTTGAATGTGTGCGTATGTCATGAGAAAATCACACACAAAGACAAAAGTACTTGGCAACAAATCAATTTATTACTGTGAATCTGATGTACCACCATTTAATCTTATTTTTTTTTAATTGTAAATCTGACAGGCTTTCTTATATATTTGTTTTTTTGTTTTTTATATATTTGTTCTTTTTTTGTGTCCATGATATCTGAAGAACTTTTCTGTAGCATTTACATTCAAAGGCATTTACGTGCTTCTCAGCTGTTTTGTTAAGTGTCCAGGTCTCACAGGCATATGTTGTGATGGGAAAGATGCATGACCTTAAAAATCTTATTTTTGTAGTTCTGTCCGTTCCTCTCCACAGATTCTTTAGTTGTTTTACTTTCTGAAGAGCGATGGATGTCCTCCTTTTAATTTCCCTCATTGTATCTCTATTATTAGTTAGCAGTGATTCAAAATATTCAAAACTCTCCACTTCTTCCAGTTTTTCCTCATTGATACATATATTAGCTGCCTTATTTGTTTTGTCAGTTGTCATCAATTTAGTTTTTCCGCATTAAGATAGAGGTTTTGCTCATCACTATTCTTATGGACTGACATAATTAGTTTTTCCATTCCTTTTTGTGTTGTGGACAGTAATACTGTGTCATCAGCATATCTAATCTCTGGTATTTCATAACCTCCAATTGTTATCTTATATCTTCTTATATCCTTCCCGTGCCGTTAAACATCACATAGGGCTCGCAAAGTAGTTCGCCAATTTTTCCTGTCTTCAGCAAGTCTTTCAACCTCATCAAAGGATTTTATGCCTGTTAATTTGGCCTCTCTTAATAATGTCCTCTTCAGAGTTTCACGCAGTCTGCCTCTTTTTCTTTGGCCTGTTGTGTTCCACTTGATAGCTTGTTTTGGGATTCTCTGATCATTTCTTCTCATCAAGTGACCAACATATGTCCATCTCCTTTTCCTGATCACCTATGAGACTGGTTGTTGTTCAGTTATCTGTCTTATCTCTGCACTGTTCTTGAATTCGTTCCACTTGATGCCGAGTATTTTCCTTAGGCATTTGTTTTCAAAAGAGTTTAATTTCTTTTCTATTTCTTTAGTTGTTTTCCAGCTTTCACATGCGTAAATGAGAGTGGATATTACATCTGAATTGAATAGTCTTAACTTGGTTTTTGTGCTTATAACTTTTGAATTCCATATGTTCTCAAGATTCTTGAAGATTGATGCTGCATTTGCAATTCTGATCTAAATGTTATGGCATTGTAATATTCTTCGTCTACATCTTCTCTAACACTCCTCATTATATTTTCAGTATATAAGTTAAATAAGTAAGGCGACAATATGCACCCCTGACAGACCCCTTGTTTTATGTCAAACCAAGGTGTTGTTTCACCATTTATTCTAACTGTTGCTTGTTGGTCTAGATACAGCAGTGATGTTAATTGTATCAAATGTATTGGAAATCCCATTTTTTTCTATTATTTTCCAAAGTTTCTGGTGTTGTACACAATCAAATGCCTTTGAGTAGTCTATAAAGGCTAAATATAGATTCACATTAAACTCTCTGCATTTTTCTATTATTAATCTTATATTGAATATATGATCACTTGATCCTCTTCCTTGACTGAAACCAGCTTGGACCAGATTGACTTCTATTTTCTTACAAAGTCTACCCATTATGATTTTTAACAGAATAACACACAAATCTCTCTCTCTCTCTCTCTGAACCTTAAGTGCCCAGGGCACATGGGGCTTCCGCAAGGGTTTTCCACAAATGCCTGTCCTTCGCCTTTTTTTCTGCTCTTGCCCAGGTGAGCCCTCTATTGCTCAACATCCTTTCTGTTGTTCTTCTCCATGTCTCTTTTGGTCTACCCTGACTTCTGCTCCCCTGTGGTGTCCATCTTAGTGCTATTTTTGGTAGTGAGTTGTCTTTCCTACGTTGATCTTTAGTCCTATGTTGTTTGCATTCTGAGTTAGCTTGTTTATTTTATCTTGCATATCTTTGTGACTGCTTGATAATAGACAAATGTCATCCGCAAAGTCAAGGTCCTCCAGCACTGTGTCAAGGGTCCATTGTAATCCTCTGCGTTTGTCTGATGTTGCCTCCTTCATTAGCCAGTCTACTGCCAAGATAAATAATGTTGGTAATAGTACACATCCCTGTTTCACTCCTGTTTGTACCCTAAAGCTGCTGGAGGTATGTTCTCCACAGATAATTTTGCACTGAAAACCTTCGTATAGGGCTTTGATTACATTAACTATTTTATGGGGGAGGCCATGCCATCTTAGGATTTTCCACAGTGCATCTCTGTTGACACTGTCAAAAGCTTTCTCAAAATCTATGAACAATGCATATGTTGTGCTATGCCACTCATTTGCCTGTTCTAATATTTGTCTAATTACAAATATGTGGTCTATGCATGATCTTCCTTTCCTAAATCCTGCCTGCTCTTTCCAAAGTTTTTCCTCAAGTGTTGGTACAATTCTGTTGATGATTATTCTGCAAAATACTTTACTGGTGAGTGGCAATAGGGTAATGCCTCTCCAGTTCCCGCAATCTCTGAGGTCACCCTTCTTTGGTAGTTTTACTATAAGCCCAGTTTTCCACTCATCTGGGGCTTTTTCTAGATCCCAAATTTGTTGTAATATCCGGCAAAGTTGTTTTGGTGTTTCTGTTTCTTCTGCTTTCAACATCTCAGCAGTCACTTCATCTTCACCTGGTGCCCTGTCTGATTTTAGCTTCTTTATCGCCTCCTTTACTTCATTTATTGTTATTGGTCCTGTATTGATATTTAGTTCCGTTTTTGCTTCAGGTATGTCTATTGTTTGTGCTGCTTGTGTTCTGTTTAGTAGGGTGTTAAAGTGTTCCCTCCATCTTTCAATTTTTTCTCTTTCTCCACTGACCAGTTGTCCATTATGTGTTCTTACTGCACTTTCACATCTTGTGTTGAAGTTACCTGTCATCTGCTTTGTGATTTTATATATGGTTTTCATGTCATTTGTATATGCTGCTTTCTCTGCTGTTTCTGCTAAGTTGTCATAATATTGACGTTTATCTTTACGGCATGATTCCTCCACTTCTTTGTCTTTTTGTGCATAATTACTTAAAACTCGTTCTTTAAGCCGTTGTGATTTGGTGTTCAGTAATTTTTTCTTGATTTCTTTTCTTTGCTCTATCTTTTCCCATGTGGTCTCGCTTATCCATTCCTCTTTTCTCCTTTTCCGATATCCCAGCACCTCTTTTGCTGTTTCCTGTAGTGTTTTATTAAACTCTAATATGGACATTTCTGCTTTGTCTTGTAGGACACTGAAGCGGTTCTTAAGTACTATTGAGAATTCATTTCTTGTTTGCTGGTCTATCAGTTTTCTTGTATCAAAATGTATCTTTCTGTGTTCTCCGATTTTGGCTTTCCTTAATTTTAGTTTTATTTTTGATCACTTCTTACATCTGCTCCTTTCCTTGCTCGCACATCTTGTAGTGACCGTTTCCACTTGTTGTTTATTAGTATGTGATCGATTTGGTTTTCTGTGGTTTTATCTGGTGACCTCCAAGTCACCTTATGGATGTTTTTATGTTGGAAAATTGTCCCTCCGATGGTCATCAAGTTTTCTTCACAGAAACTGCACAGTCTTTCTCCATTTTCATTTATTTCTCCGATTCCTTCTCTTCCCATGATTCTTCTTCTATCTTCATTTCCTTCACCTACTTTTGCATTGAAGTCACCCAAGATGAGTAGCATATCATGCTTGGGTATTGTTTCTACTGTTGCTTGGAGGCTGTTGTAAAAATCTTCTTTTAATTCCTCTTCAGCTGCTTCTGTTGGTGCATAACAAACTATAATAGACAGCTTCGTGAATCTTGAGTTGAACCGTGCATATAATAATCTCTCATTTATTGGGGTCCATTTCAGCAATGCTCTTGATGCTTCTTTTGTTATAATCAATGCTACTCCTCCTTCATGAAGATCTTCTTTACCTGACCATATTATTATATCTTCTGTGTGTTGTGTTGTTAATTTCCTCCTGCCTTGTCCTGTCCATCTTGCTTCTTGTATTCCTAGTATGTCTAGTTTGTATCTGTGCATTTCCTTGATGGTTTGTGCTAGTTTTCCAGTCTGGTTTAGTGTTCTTACATTCCAGCTGCCTATTTGCATCTTGTGTTTAGGTTCCAGGAGGTCTGCAGTCGGGCTGGGGATTTCCAGTGGCTGGCTTTCATCCACAACCTTCATGGGCTCAGTTTCCTGATATGCATTTCTCCTTCCACCTGCATTTGTTTTTTCCCTTGCTTCCGTTTCTGTAGCAGTCCGATAGTTTTTTTACCAGATAGGGTTGCTGGCCCTATGCCGAACCCTCCTTAGTCGCCTTTTATGATCATGCGTGGTAGGGTACAGTGGTCCTATTCTTTGCAGATCCCGGGTACCACACGGGGGAACACACAAATAGTTACCTAAAATGTGTAAACAATGACAAAATGTGCTTACATGACAAGACTCACAACACACAAATATTAACACCTTGAAAAATCACAAAGACTTTTACACTGCATTAATACATATTCTTTTGTACTACATGCTACTGTCTGTGAAACACTTGGTCAAAGTTAAATGTTGTACTACATGCTACTGTCCTGGGGGTAAAGCTGGGGTGACCATCAGCAACCCAGTGTGTCACAGGTGGCGGATGGTGAAAGTCCTCCAGATATGGAGGATCCCTGTGAATAAAGAGTTGTCCAAATAAGCAGGTGTGGACCAACTGGCGGTAGACTCAGAGAGCGAGATGGGGTAGTAGGTGGCTCTACTACTCCTATAAAATGCCTCAGGTGCTCAGTAAAGGGAATACCAGGTGGGTAAGAGGCACCTTAAAACCTCTCGCTCCCACTGCCTTGCGGGTAGGATAGGGAGTCCAAAGGCTAGTGGAGATTACGTACACAAACCGACAGAAGGCAATGGGAAACCACTGTTATGCTTATTCAGAGTAATAGATTTGTCATGAACAAATCCTCGTCTGGTAGGGCAGCTCACGAGCCACAGGTGAGGCCAGATCGTCATCAAGCTACTGGTGGCAAAACTAACAAGTTCAAAATAGCAACATAAAATGTCAGAACTTTATTTCAGGCTGGAAAATTAGAAAATGTAAAAGGGAAATGGAAAGGATGAAGATCAACATATTAGGAATGAGTGAAGTTAGATGGACAGGTGATAAATATACAATAATATATTCAGGAAGTGAGAAACATGAACGAGAAGTAGAATAATATTTCATGAACAAACAGCAAGGACAATTGTAGGATATTTGAACATCTCAGACCGAGTCCTGCTAGCCCAACTGAAAGGACGACCAGTAAACATAAATATTATACAAGTGTATGCTCCAACATCTGAAAGTTCTGAAGAAGATGTACAGCTATTTTATAATGACACAGAGACAGCCCTAAAACACACAAAGTCACATGAAGTTACTATAGTCATGGGAGATTTTAATCCCAAAGTTGTTAAAGGAAGAACTTCAGACATCGTTGGTGACTATGGACTAGGGGAGAGGAATGACAGAGGTTGTAAATTAATTGAATGGGCAAGAATACATAGCATGGTTGTAGGAAACACCTGGTTTAAACAACATCCTCGAAGACTGGCAACATGGTGCAGCCCAGACAAAAAGACTTTTAACCAGACAGACTACATATTAATTAACAAAAGATTCCGCAATGCATAACTGACAACAAAAACCATGCCAGGAGCTGACTGCAATAGTGTCCATGACCCACTCTGTGGAAAAATTAGAATAAAGCTAAAGAAAACATGCAGAAAAGTGAGAAACATCTAACTGAATACAGAACTCCTTAAAAATGACCAAGAACTGCGAGAACAATACAAAGTTACTATAACAAATAGATACCATGCAATAGCAAAGATAAATAGTATAGATGAACAATGGGAAATGTTAAGAGATTCTATCCACCAAACTGTTATGGAAATAATACCACCTAAAAAAGAAACTTCTAAAAATAAATGGATGACAGACGACATCTTAGGACTGACGGACAAGAGGAGGAGGAGTAAAAATAACCAAGAAAAATATAGCAAGATAAATAAAGAAATAAAACGCAAATGCAGAGAAGCAAAAGAAGTGTGGTTAAATGAACAGTGCAGACAGATAGAGGACTCTCATAATAAAGACAGCAAAAACATGCACAAACGAATTAATGAACTCACAGGCAGGAAAACAAAATATACCACAGGATGCCTGAAATCGAAAGAAGGTAAAATGTTAATGGGAAAAGATGACATTGTGGACAGGTGGACAGAGTACATCGGAGAGCTATATGGAGGAGAAAGACCAGAATTAACGCCAGATACTGAAAACTGTGAGGGACCACCAATACTTGAAAATGAAATCATAGATGCCATCAAACACATGAAGAAAGGAAAAGCGACTGGGCCTGATAATATAACAATAGAAGAAATAGAGGCACTAGAGGAGACAGGAATAAAAATTAATAACCAAGTTACTGAATGACATTTACAACAGTGGTTATATGCCACGTGACCTGATTAAATCCACGTTTATAGCACTATTAAAAGAAACCAGGTGCAAAGGAATGTGATGACCACAGGACTATCAGCCTCTCATGTCACATAACAAAGCTACTTCTGAGAATTATTATGAGAAGAACAAGGAAAAAGATAAAAATGGAAATAGCAGATGAACAGTTTGGATTTGTTGAAGGAAAGGGAACACATAATGCCATTTATGCTTTATGAACACTAACAGAAAGAGGTTTAGAAGTGCATAAAGATCTCTACTTATGCTTCATTGGTTACACCAATTCAACAAGGTGAAACATAATGAAATTATTAAAATGCTTGAAAACATCAATATAGACAGCAAAGACCTGAGGATTGTAAAACATCTATACTGGCAGCAAGAAGCAGTAATTCGAGTTGAAAATAGAACTGGAAAATATCAACCTATAAAACAAGGGGTGCAACAAGGATGTGTACTATCTCCAGACCTTTTTTCTCTGTACAGCGAGAATATTCCAAGAATGATCATCACAGAACCAGGCATAAAAATTGGAAGATACAGTATTAACAACCTTCGGTATGCTGACGACACAGTACTAATAGCTGAGAACCAACAAGACCTGCAAAATCTCTTGGATAAAGTCGCCAAAGAAAGTGAACAGAAAGGCCTTACTTTGAACATCAAAAAGACAGAGACTATGGTTATATCTAAGAAACAGAATCCACCAGCATGCAGTATTCAATTAAACGGAACTGTTCTAAAGCAGGTGCAGAAATTCAACTACCTTGGAGCAGTAATAACTTCAGATGGGAAATGCAGAATGGAAATTAGGAACAGAATAGGCCAAGCAAAGACTGCATTTCAGAGAATGAGAAACATATTAGCTAACACATCTTTATCAATGAATGTTAGAAAATAAGTCCTAAAATGCTATATTGAACCTATCTTGTTATATGAAAGTGAATCATGGATAACAGGCAAGTCTGCACAAAAAATCATTGAAAGCAGCAGAAATGTGGTTTATTAGAAGAATGTTGTGAATCCCCTGGACAGCAAAAATAACTAATGAAGAATGTATGAGAAGAGCTGGAGAGACAAAAAAAATCTTGTCAAAAAGATAAGAGAGAGACAATGTAGTTTCATAGGACATGCAATTAGAAGAGAGTGCATTGAAAATATTATAACAACAGGAAAAATAGAAGAAAGAAGATCAAGAGGAAGACCAAGAGAAATGATACTGGACAGTCTGACAGGATGGTGTGAGAGGAGATCACCAACTGAGCTGATGGCCTGCATGAAGTAACGTGTACTCTGGAGAAGCGTAACAGCCAACGCCAGTCGGCATGGCACCTGATGATGATGATGATGATGCTAATGTCTGTGAAACATTTGGTCAAAGTTAAATGTTGTACTACATGTTACTGTCTGTGAAACACTTGGTCAAAGTTATTAATAAAGCTGTGCTCTTATTACACTAAATGTCAGACAGCACCAGCAAGGAAATGTTCAGTCAATAAATCAATTATGCCAGACAGCACCAGCAAGGAAATGTTCAGTCAATAAATCAATTATGCCAGAGAGCACCAGCAAGGAAATGTTTAGTCAATAAATCAATTATGCCAGACATTGCTAGCAAGGAAGTGTTCCATCAATCAATCAATTACGCCAGACAGCACTATCAACATAAATGTTCTGGAAGTTAGACAACACTATCAACACAAATGTTATGCATATCAGACAGCAACATTGAAGCCAAGTTCTTTAACTCAAATAACATTATCAACATAAAAGTTCTGCCAGTAAAACAGCACTATCAACACAAAAGTTGTGTGAGTTTTGCACCATCAACACAAGAGCTCTGCAAGTCACATAACACTACCACTATAAAGGTTATTCAAGTCTACATTATTAACACAAACATGATGCACGTCAGAAAGCACTATCAAAATAAAGTTATGTGACTAAGATAGTACTATAAACAAAGTTAAAAGTTCAAAATTCAGACTCCGGCATCACTGTATTCAGGACAACCTCATATATGCTCCGCCACATGCCGCAGCATCCATCCAAGAGTGTGTTTGCTAAAATTTCCTGGCAAATGTTGGTTGTTTATGATGCATTCTCTGAACACACAGTTTGTATTTCCTGCTAGCAACTTTAATTTGTCCTAGCTCCAGCAGTCTTTTCACATCTACATAGCTCTTCCATTCCCACTCTTTATTTTCCCGCAGTCTGTCCAATACAGCCTTAGCAATGTCCACTGTCAGTCTGCCATTTATGTTAGGCTATCCAGCAAATCTATCTGCCACATCATTGCCATGTACTCCCGCATGCCTGAACGGTAAAGCCACATTAGGCCTGTCACAGCTGACTGGCTTAACAGATGAATCTACTCTTTTTGAAGCAAATTCTTCTCAGTCTTACAGAGAATAGTCTGTGAATCCGTCACAATAACACCATTAACCACTTCATGAGCAACTAGCCAGTCCACTGCTGCCAACACAGCCTCAGTTTCCATTCGATTGCTTGATGTGGTGGCTTCAAGGGCTCCTGTGCCACTACTCTTCCACTTAGGCAGACAACAAAAACCCAACTACTTCTGCTGTTCCAAGTCACTGAGTCATCTGTATACATTACCGTGTCGGTAGACCCACAGTGATGGTGGATGAGATCTTGAAACCAAAGTTCACTGCTCCATGTGCCCAATCTCGACGTTCATGATCTGTCTGTATAAATAACCTGTGTTAGCTGAGGTTTGTCCTGTACCCGTGACCAGTTATCACCTTTAGGCACTTCATTTAAATTGTAAACTGACATTATTGTATCCTCAGCCTCAGCCATCTAAGCTCTGCCCCTTTTGATGTGACTTCCCTCTATCAACCCCAGCTCCTTCTGGAGAGGATGCTCCTTCATGCCAGCAACACTGATGTATGCCTTTACCTGAGCGTACCTGTGTTTAGACCTCACACTCAGCAAATCAAACAGAAAGCACATGGCCGCCACCGGAGTATCCCTTGTGCAACCCAAGACCACTCTCATTGCCTCGTTCTGTACATGCTCTAGTTTATTAATAATCTGATAACCACTCAGTTTTGTATTGTCTCTTCCTATTTTTGGCAAGGGAATCAAGTAACTGTGCAGCCACTCATCAGGTATTACATCAGTCTTCAAACTCTGGTTGTAAACTTCTGTCATCTGCTTTACAATGTTGTCCTCAGCTTCTTTGAGATGTCAATACTGGATGCCATAAGGACTGAGTGCACCATTTTTAGCATTCTTATTTGTTTGTCTTACCTCCTCCATAATACAAGTGCCTGTTGTTTGGTGCTCCTGCAGTTCCAATAACCAACATTTATGCATTTCAGCCTTACTCTCAGAGATTTAGTTCTATTCTTATGTTCCCATTCGCCACCAACTCCCCCATGACGGCTCCTTTCTCTTCCCCACTAGGTCTGACACCTTATTTAGATGCTGCAGCAGTATCAAGTACTGTAAACAGAAGCTATGCACGTCAGAAAGCACTACTGGAACAAAAATTTGGGTCACTTCACCAAGTATGAAGACCCCCATCAGACTGTGACACAGCAGCCAAGTTTTTGCAAGCATATGATGTATAGAAAGACTATATTTTCTACTGCCTTGTTTTGGAAGTGTAAGAGATGGGCAGTCATTTGTATGTCCCCTGCGGAACTTTGCCTTGCTAGCAGTTTTCCTGTAGGCCTCTTGGTTGTAAGAGATGGCCAAGACACTCAAAATCCATTTACTTATAAGTAGTATATCATTTACTTTATTTCCAGTGATTTCTACGTGTTATGTACTTTATATTCCATTAATTTATACATGTCATTAACTTATTTCCATTAATTTCTACATGTCATGTATTTTTTTTCCATTAATTTCTACATGTCATGTACTTTATATTCCATTAATTTCTGCATGTCATGTACTCTATGTCCATTTATTTCTATACAACACGTCCTTTATTTTATATCCATTTCTTCCTATGAACACTATGCTAATTGCTCTTTGATATATGATGTGAATGTTATGTACAACAGTGGGACTTCCACCAGCAACTGTGTCTCATATAAGAGCTAAGGGTTATCATAGACAAATAAATGAATCTTAACAGACAAGCAAACGGCTAATGTGTTCCAGATACAAGCAACTGTCTCTCATACACAAGCACCTGGATGAGACTCTCATACATGATTACCTGGATGAGACTCGTACACGAACACCTGGATGAGACTGTCATACACAATCACCTGGATGAGTCTTATACATGAGCACCTGGATGAGACTGTCATACACGAGCACCTGGATGAGACTGTCATACACAATCACCTGGATGAGACTCTCATACATGAGCACCTGGATGAGACTCTCATACACAATCACCTGGATGAGTCTCTCATACATAAGCACCTGGATGAGACTCTCATACATGAGCACCTGGATGAGACTCTCATATATGAGCACCTTGATAAGAGTCTCATAAAGTGCAGATTTTTCCTGAATTATATTTAGGTGTGCTATAGTTATATAGCTATAAAAACAGTTAGACAGTCAGAACTCACTCTTATGGAAACTTTGTGCTTGGAAAACACTCTATTCTTCAACAACTGAAGAATGCTGTGAACAGGCAAGTAACCAGTTGACCTAGCATCCAGGTTGAGAGTTACAGGGATTCTCACAGCATGGGCAGCCACCACCTGGATGGAAAACAAAAGCAGTGATTGTTAATTATTTTGGCTAGCATGAGACATGTATAAGGCTGTGTATAACAGCTAATCTGTGCCCACCAACCATCCATAGGGTTCTGTTTCATTGGGGTATTTACTTGGAGAATGTTGTCATTTTTAACTACTCAATATCATAAAAACACAACTTGCTATAGACTGTTCCTAGTCTGAGCAGGCATGGCAGAGAGTTAAACTGTGCTTTTATTTCAGATTTCCAGGATTTTATCTCCAGCAAATAATGGCAACACCTCCACGATCATATACTCACGCAAAAAAGTAAGTGTGCAGTGGTGTCAAGTGAGCCAATCACGTTGTCATGAGTAATATGAAATCAAATCTGGCACGAAGTTTTGTCTGAGTGTTGTCCACTTCCCCGTGCTGCATGGGAAGATAACCACAGCTCCAGTGAAATCAAGTGCAGTGATCCATAATTGGTTACTGACCATGGATAAAATGAGGGTAAGTGTGTAATTCTGTTATCAGAGATCTCTTCAAGTAATCATTGAAGAAATGAATAGTGGAATTCCAACATAAACATCTTTTTTTCATCATGCAAGACTGAACGAACATCAGCGAGAAATAGCTGTTGGGAAGTTAATTGCTGGATCAACAGTAGCAGCAGTATCTCAACATTTTAATGTTCACAGAAACGCAATACCTCGCCTTCAAAGTCATTTTAACCAAAATGGTTCCGTTGCTGACCGCCATAGAAGCGGCAGACCACGAGTTACCACCCTTGCACAAGACCACTACATCCACCTCATGCACCTTCGTAACAGGTTTCTCCAGGCAACTTGGACTGCCAGCAACATTCCAGGTTTAAGACGTGTGTAGGGCAGGACAGTGCGGAACAGACTCAGAGAGGTAAGTCTCTTACCTCATAGGCCTGCAGTTAGACCAGTACTGACAGTCTGTCACAGACAAACCCGCTTGACCTGGGCCTATCATCAATGGAGACGGATCCTACTCACTAATGGGTCCAGTTTCTGTCTGCAATGCCATGATGGGCGTGCTTTAGGTACAGGCGAAGAGGAGAATGCTTTGCGAGTAACCGTGTGCAAGAGGTGGATAGGAGGAGAGGAGGCAGTGTAATGGTTTGGGGAGGAATTTCCTATGCTGGCTGAACAAACCTAGTCTTCCTCAATGCCAACCTTACAGGTTTATGATATAGGGACAAAATCATTACACACCA
The DNA here is from genome assembly GCA_009760885.1 of Achatina immaculata. Taxonomy (NCBI): domain Eukaryota; kingdom Metazoa; phylum Mollusca; class Gastropoda; order Stylommatophora; family Achatinidae; genus Lissachatina; species Lissachatina immaculata. The sequence continues at coordinate 47,085,616 of CM019693.1, read as the reverse complement.
CATAATGCCTTTTGTGGATGCTAATGGAAAAGGTGTGATACTGCAGCAAGATAACGCTTGTCCACATGTCGCACGTGTGGTCAGGGACCACTTTCAACAGCATCAGATTACTATCTTGCCATGGCCAGCAGTTTCACCGAACCTGTCACTTATCAAGCATATTTGGGATGAACTGGACCGCAGGTTGTGAAGACAACACAATCGTTCTGGAAACTGCCAAGAATTAGCCCAAGCGCTGCAAGAAGAATGGAATAACATGCCTCAACAACTGATACAACATGTCATTGGTTCGATAAGAAGGCGGTATCAAGCAGTGATAACTGCCCAAGGAGGACACACACGATATTGAAACCCTGATTTTCTTTTACTGGGATGGTGAACCACAGTAGGTGAGTTTTTTTCACTTTTTTGTGACATGTGACTGCCTGAAAGTTAATAATTTTATCTGTTGTTGATAATCAAACATAATGTGTGTCAAATTTTATTTCAATCATCACCTGAGAACATTCATGGTGCTTTTTAAAGCACTGCAAACTTAATTTTTTTCCGTGAGTATCAGATACATCAAAAAGTCTATGAAATCAATTCTGATACATTTGATTCAGGTGGCACTGATACAGGAGAGATATTCTTTTATAATAATTCAATTCTGTCACTGCATGACAGTGAAGATGAAATAGTAAGTCTAACAGAAGGTCAACATGTACCAGTGTAATGTGTAGGATGGTAGGTCTAACTGAAAGTCAACCACTGGGGAGTGTAGGATGGTAGGTCTAACTGAAAGTCAACCACTGGGGAGTGTAGGATGGTAGGTCTAACTGAAAGTCAACTACTGGGGAGTGTAGGATGGTAGGTCTAACTGAAAGTCAACTACTGGGGAGTGTAGGATGGTAGGTCTAACTGAAAGTCAACCACTGGGGAGTGTAGGATGGTAGGTCTAACTGAAAGTCAACCACTGGGGAGTGTAGGATGGTAGGTCTAACTGAAAGTCAACCACTGGGAAGTGTAGGATGGTAGGTCTAACTGAAATCAAATTGCACCAGTGGGAAGATACGACGCAGGAACAAACCCAAGATACATCAAATCAACTAGATAAGAAGAGAATAGAGAGAAATATGACAAATGAACATGTTTCTAATATACTATTGTAACAGTCATTGGAAATGGATAAGAAAGTGGTGGACTTTACTTTTCCTTTACTCAGAAGAAATTGATAAGAAAGTGGTAGACTTCACTTTTTCTTTACTCAGTAGAAATTGATAAGAAAGTAGTAGACTTTACTTTTCCAACCATTAAAAATAAACCACAGTAAATTCTTTATTCCAAGACTTAACCACATCCATCTAGTTTTCATCGAGTTAACCATGTGCTTAATTATGAGCAGACATATTCACAAAAAATATTATTTTGTAATGATTTACCAAATGTTATAATCAGTGAAAATATTTTGTGATGATTTCTCAAATGTTATATTCACTGCTGTTAATGTGGCTAAAGGAAGTGAACAGAAAGGCCTTACTTTAAACATCAAAAAGACAGAGACTATGGTTATATCTAAGAAACAGAATCTACCAGCACGCAGTATAAAATTAAATGGAACAGATCTAAATCAGGTGCAGGAATTCAAATACCTTGGAGCAGTGATAACCTCTGATGGGAAATGCAGAACAGAAATTAGGATTTCAGAGAACAATAAACATATTATGTAACACATACTTATCAGTGAATGTTAGAAAATGAGTCCTAAAATGCTAGGCAGCTAAAATATGTATCAATGAGGAAAAATTGGAAGAAGTGGAGAGTTTTTAATATTTTGGATCACTACTAACTAATAATGGAGAAATTATGAGGGAAATTAAAAGGAGGACATCTATCGCTCTCCAGAAAGTAAAACAACTAAAGAATCTGTGGAGAGGAACAGAGAGAACTACAAAAATAAGATTTTTAAGGGCATGCATCTTTCCCATTGCAATATATGTCTGTGAGACCTGGAGATTTAACAAAACAGCTGAGAAACACATAAATGCCTTTGAATGTAAATGCTACAGAAGAGTTCTTCAAATATCATGGACACAAAAAAGAACAAATATATCCATACTACAAGATTATTGGAAGCATTAGGATAGCTTGGCATAGAAATAATTACCAGATTGCTGAATGACATCTATAACAGTAACTATGTCCCATCAGACCTTTTGCAATCAGTTTTCATCGCCCTACCAAAGAAACAAGGGACAGTTTAATTTGAAGACCATCGAACCATTAGTCTTATGAGCCATGTTACCAAAATCCTGCTTCATATTGTCATGAGAAGAGTCAGGGGCAAAATAAAACCAGAAATCGCTGAAGAACAGTGTGGCTTCGTCGAAAGGAAAGGGCACAAGTAACGCCATATTTATATTGAGAACACTGAAGGAAAGATCAATAGAAGTAAAGACGGACCTATACTTATACTTCATAGACTACTGTAAAGCATTTGATAAAGTGAGACACACAGAAATTATAAGAATGCTGGAAGACATCAACATAGATGGGAAAGATCTGAAACTCATCAAAAACATACTGGCAGCAATCAGTACCAGTGTAGGTTGAGAACCAAATAGGAGCATTCCAAGACATAAAATTGGGAGTGAGACAAGGATGTGTTCTATGTCCTGATCTCTTTTCCTTGTACAGTGAAAACATAATGAGAAATATAGAGAGTTTGCCAGGAATATCAACTGGATAGATAGCTTGCCAGGAATACCAATAACACAACCTTAACAACCTAAGATATGCAGACGACACAGTTCTGACTGCTAAAAGTGAAGGGGAACTACAGGCTTTTCTGGACATTGTGGTTCGTGAAAGTGAAAGTGAAGGTCTCAGCCTGAATAAATATAAGACTGAAGTGATGGTCATCTCAAAGAAAAGAATACCACCAAAATGTAGCATTACCATCAATGGCACAGAACTGAAACAAGTTGATAGATTCAAGTACTTAGAACAATTATAACAAATGATGTGAAATGGGAAATGCCACAACGAAATAAAAAGCAGACGTGCTGAGTCCAAGTCAGCATTCCAGACAAAGAGACACATCGTGTGCAACAGATCCATATCATTGGAAACAAGATTCCGAGTACTTAAATGTTACATCAAGCCAATTCTGTTTTATGTATGTGAAGCATGGTCCATGAATAAGTACAGTGAGAAATGGAGGCCATGGAAATGTGGTTCATAAGAAGGATGTTGAAGGTACCATGAACAGCTAAGAAAACCAATGAAGAAGTCTAAAGAGAGGCTGGAGTTAAAAGGCAAATTACATTAAAGATCACGAGGCAGACAATCAAGATTTGTAGGACATTTCCTGAGAAGAGGAAAATTTGAACGCATTGTGGCAAGTGGAAAAATTGAGAGAAGAAGATACAGAGAAGTTACTGGATGGGCTGTCAGTGTGGCTAGGAAGAAAGTCACCAGCGGATCTCATAATCAAGTCTAAAGACAGGGAATTGTGGAGAGAAATGATCGCCTACGCCGCATGGCATGGCACTTGATTGATTGATTGATACTACAAGAACTTAATATTGAAGAAGGCTGGCTAGTAAAGAGGATTAAAAAAAAAAGTAAAGATAGTCCCATAGCATTTCAAATGCCGTAGGGGGTGAAGCGTTAGAGACCTCATTATGCTGGGTCATCAGCGTGTGAGGTAGGGTGACCAGTTCCTTTCCTCGCTGCCTTTACTTCCCAGATTTTCTCTGGTACCCATTTTACGAGGCTGGGTCGACCTCAAGGCCGTATTGGTCGGAAAAAAAATCCCCGCTAAAGAGGATTAGACAAAGAAAATGTAAATATTTTGGACACATTAAATGTCATGATAATCTAGAGAAGACCATCTTGGAAGGGTACATAATGGGAAAAAGAAGACCAAGGTGAAGATGGCTGCAAGCCATCATTGATGATCTGCAAATAGGTGCATCAGCAGCAGGGCATCTTGCTCACAATCGAGAGGCCTAAGGGAGTGCTGTTAGGGAGGCAAAGTTCTGCAAGGGACATGCAAATGAATGAATGAGTGAATCTTATTATATGGAAGTGAATCATGGACAATAGGCAAGTCTGCACAAAAATCACTGGAAGCAGTAAAATGTGGTATATTAGAAGAATGTTACGAATCCCCTGGACAGCAAAAATAACTAATGAAGAATGTATGAGAAGAGCTGGAGAGACCAAAAAATCTTGTCAAAAAGATAAGAGAGAGACAATGTACTTTCATAGGGCATGCAATGAGAAGAGGGGGCATTGAAAATATTATAACAACAGGAAAAATAGAAGGAAGAAGATCAAGAGGAAGACCAAGAGAAATGATACTGGACAGTCTGATGGGATGGTGTGAGAGGAGATCACCAACTGAACTGATGGCCTGCATAAAGGATCGCTCTGGAGAAGCATAACAGCCAACACCAGTCGGCACGGCACCTGATGATGATGATGATATATGCACTGTAAATATTATCTTGTGATCATTTGTCAAATGTTATATTCCTATGGGAAATGTAGGATGATAGGTCATTGGAAATGTTATATTTTGATGATTTGTCAAATGTTATATTCACTGAAAATATTCATCATCATCATGTGCCTTCTCTAGAACAAAGGTCGGTGTTAATGAATCTCCAGTTCCCTTGCCTTGATGTTGCATTCAGCCAGGCTGTGCTGTCCATCCTCTTCCCATCTAATAATTGTCAAATGTTATATTCACAGAAAATATTATTTTGTGTCCATTCTCTTCCCATCTAATAATTGCCAAATGTTATATTCACAGAAAATATTATTTTGTGATGATCTGTCAAATGTTATATTCACAGAAAATATTATTTTGTGATGATCTGTCAAATGTTATATTCACAGAAAATATTATTTTGTGTCCATTCTCTTCCTATCTAATAATTGCCAAATGTTATATATAGGGGCCGGCTAGCGTAGTGATTAGAGCACTCGTCTAGCAACCAAAATGGTCGAGGGTTCGAATCCCCAGCTGAGCGGGATTTTTTTTCCGACCAATACGGCCCTGAGGTCGACCCAGCCTCGTAAAATGGGTACCAGAGAAAATCTGGGAAGTAAAGGCAGCGAGGAAAGGAACTGGTCACCCTACCTCATACGCTGATGACCCAGCATAATGAGGTCTCTAACGCTTCACCCCCTACGGCATTTGAAATGCTATGGGACTATCTTTACTTTACTTTATATTCACAGAAAATATTATTTTGTGATGATCTGTCAAATGTTATATTCACAGAAAATATTTTGTGATGATCTGTCAAATGTTATATTCACAGAAAATATTATTTTGTGATGATCTGTCAAATGTTATATTCACAGAAAATATTTTGTGATGATCTGTCAAATGTTATATTCACAGAAAATATTATTTTGTGATGATCTGTCAAATGTTATATTCACAGAAAATATTATTTTGTGATGATCTGTCAAATGTTATATTCACAGAAAATATTATTTTGTGATGATCTGTCAAATGTTATATTCACAGAAAATATTATTTTGTGATGATCTGCCAAATGTTATATTCACAGAAAATATTATTTTGTGATGATCTGCCAAATGTTATATTCACTGAAAATATTATTTTGTGATGATCTGCCAAATGTTATATTCACAGAAAATATTATTTTGTGATGATTTGTCAAATGTTATATTCACAGAAAATATTATTTTGTGATGATTTGTGAGATGAATTAATAATGAAGGTTAGAAAGTTGAATTTTTTTTCTAAATATTCTTTATTAAGTTTTTGACTGGCTCTCATATTCCATGCCATAAAACTGAACTGACTACTTGTCAGTTTTCAACACGTATACATGGACAAAGTTCAAGCATGTATCTGTATTTTCATGCATAACAGTATTAACTTTATCCCAGATTAACATTAAAAACATTTACTTCTGTACACCACTGACAGAACACACTGAAGTAGCCATATTTGTTTGGTCACAGCCCACTTCCTGGTAACTTCATTTTTGGTCAGGTAAGAGTTAATATCTAGTTTGAGACTGAGTAATTCATGTGCTGTCTTATCTTACTGAGTAGTTTATGCCTGGACAGTTAGTATATCTTGTCTATGCTGCACTTTGACCTCGCTCAACTCTGTCAATCATCTCCTGTCTCTGCAAGGACAGGCTCTGTATGTCTGAAAATGCAGCACAGCTGCAGGAGATGTCAGAAGGTGGCCAGGATAACGAACCTCATCATCAGCTATCTTAGGTTCCCTCCATCAGGAGTTAACTCTGACTTTCCCTAACCACCCACATGGTAGGAAGCATGAAAGGTATTGCTGGTATCACATGCTGTCATATAGTAGTAGTAGGTGAACCTAACCACATGAAAGGTATTGCTGGTATCACATGCTGTCATATAGTAGTAGTAGGTGAACCTAACCACATGAAAGGTATTGCTGGTATCACATGCTGTCATATAGTAGTAGTAGGTGAACCTAACCACATGAAAGGTATTGCTGGTATCACATGCTGTCATATAGTAGTAGGTGAACCTAACCACCCACATGGTAGGAAGAATGAAAGGTATTGCTGGTATCACATGCTGTCATATAGTAGTAGTAGGTGAACCTAACCACTCACATGGTAGGAAGAATGAAAGGCATTGCTGGTATCACATGCTGTCATATAGTAGTAGTAGGTGAACCTAACCACTCACATGGTAGGAAGAATGAAAGGCATTGCTGGTATCACATGCTGTCATATAGTAGTAGGTGAACCTAACCACTCACATGGTAGGAAGAATGAAAGATATTGCTGGTATCACATGCTGTCATATAGTAGTAGTAGGTGAACCTAACCACTCACATGGTAGGAAGAATGAAAGGTATTGCTGGTATCACATGCTGTCATATAGTAGTAGTAGGTGAACCTAGCCACATGAAAGGTATTGCTGGTATCACATGCTGTCATTTAGTAGTAGTAGGTGAACCTAGCCACATGAAAGGTATTGCTGGTATCACATGCTGTCATATAGTAGTAGTAGGTGAACCTAGCCACATGAAAGGTATTGCTGGTATCACATGCTGTCATTTAGTAGTAGTAGGTGAATCTAGCCACATGAAAGGTATTGCTGGTATCACATGCTGTCATATAGTAGTAGTAGGTGAACCTAGCCACATGAAAGATATTGCTGGTATCACATGCTGTCATATAGTAGTAGTAGGTTAATCTAACCACATGAAAGATATTGCTGGTATCACATGCTGTCATATAGTAGTAGTAGGTGAACCTAACCACCCACATGGTAGGAAGAATGAAAGATATTGCTGGTATCACATGCTGTCATATAGTAGTAGTAGGTGAACCTAACCACTCACATGGTAGGAAGAATGAAAGATATTGCTGGTATCACATGCTGTCATATAGTAGTAGTAGGTGAACCTAACCACCCACATGGTAGGAAGAATGAAAGGCATTGCTGGTATCACATGCTGTCATATAGTAGTAGTAGGTGAACCTAACCACTCACATGGTAGGAAGAATGAAAGATATTGCTGGTATCACATGCTGTCATATAGTAGTAGTAGGTGAACCTAACCACTCACATGGTAGGAAGCATGAAAGATATTGCTGGTATCACATGCTGTCATATAGTAGTAGTAGGTGAACCTAGCCACATGAAAGGTATTGCTGGTATCACATGCTGTCATTTAGTAGTAGTAGGTGAACCTAGCCACATGAAAGGTATTGCTGGTATCACATGCTGTCATATAGTAGTAGTAGGTGAACCTAGCCACATGAAAGGTATTGCTGGTATCACATGCTGTCATTTAGTAGTAGTAGGTGAATCTAGCCACATGAAAGGTATTGCTGGTATCACATGCTGTCATATAGTAGTAGTAGGTGAACCTAGCCACATGAAAGATATTGCTGGTATCACATGCTGTCATTTAGTAGTAGTAGGTGAATCTAGCCACATGAAAGATATTGCTGGTATCACATGCTGTCATATAGTAGTAGTAGGTGAACCTAACCACTCACATGGTAGGAAGAATGAAAGGTATTGTTGGTATCACATGCTGTCATATAGTAGTAGTAGGTGAACCTAACCACTCACATGGTAGGAAGAATGAAAGGTATTGTTGGTATCACATGCTGTCATATAGTAGTAGTAGGTGAACCTAACCACTCACATGGTAGGAAGAATGAAAGGCATTGCTGGTATCACATGCTGTCATATAGTAGTAGTAGGTGAACCTAACCACTCACATGGTAGGAAGAATGAAAGGTATTGTTGGTATCACATGCTGTCATGTATACTATACAGTATACAATATTATAACACAAAACATGACTATGCAGTATACAATATTATAACACAAAACATGACTATACAGTTTTACATGCACAAACATCTATTTTACCTGTTCTGTAAAAAGTTCCATAGTAAAAATCTGTCTAATCTTCACCAAAGCACTTGTTTTCACTGTAATCTGCAAGACAACACATTTTCCATGCTCAAATATAAAAAATGACCAACTGAAGAACCAATTACAAGTCACAATGTTTGTTCTAAAACCAAGTGAAGAACCAATTACAAGTCACAATGTTTGTTCTAAAACACACTTTAAAGAACCAGTAACACGTCTGTCATCACAGAACAAATCTGCTATAAGCAAGTTGTATTTCAGAATTATACTTCACATTCTACAATGAAATTTCATGTTCTACTATGAAACTCCATATTCTAGAACTAAAATTTCACAAAATAAGACTAAAATTTCACATTCCAGAACAGTGGTTCATAACCAAAGATGTCTATAGCAATTATGTACAAGAAGTAAATGTCTCAGGTGACTGAAAAGTTTAAGAAAAACATGCACTTTACTACATTCAGCTTTAGTAGCAAAAGGTGACTTGTCAACTGGTGATTCTGAGATAGTGCATAGCTAAGACATGTTTGTGTTTACTCTTATGGTAACACATCTAGCAGCATGCAATGCATAGCTAAGACATGTTTGTGTTTACTCTTATGGTAACACATCTAGCAGCATGCAATGCATAGCTAAGACATGTTTGTGTTTACTCTTATGGTAACACATCTAGCAGCATGCAATGCATAGCTAAGACATGTTGTGTTTACTCTTATGGTAACACATCTAGCAGCATGCAATGCATAGCTAAGACATGTTTGTGTTTACTCTTATGGTAACACATCTAGCAGCATGCAGTGCACAGCTAAGACATGTTTGTGTTTACTTTTATGGTAACACATCTAGCAGAATGCAATGCATAGCTAAGACATGTTTGTGTTTACTCTTATGGTAACACATCTAGCAGCATGCAATGCACAGCTAAGACATGTTTGTGTTTACTTTTATGGTAACACATCTAGCAGCATGCAGTGCATAGCTAAGACATGTTTGTGTTTACTCTTATGGTAACACATCTAGCAGCATGCAGTGCATAGCTAAGACATGTTTGTGTTTACTCTTATGCTAAACATATCTAGCAGCAGGTAGTGCATAGCTAAGACATGTTTGTGTTTACTCTTATGCTAAACATATCTAGCAGCAGGTAGTGCATAGCTAAGACATGTTTGTGTTTACTCTTATGCTAAACATTTCTAGCAGCAGGTAGTGCATAGCTAAGACATGTTTGTGTTTACTCTTATGCTAAACATATCTAGCAGCATGTAGTGCATAGCTAAGACATGTTTGTGTTTACTCTTATGCTAAACATTTCTAGCAGCATGCAATGCATAGCTAAGACATGTTTGTGTTTACTCTTATGCTAAACATATCTAGCAGCAGGTAGTGCATAGCTAAGACATGTTTGTGTTTACTCTTATGCTAAACATATCTAGCAGCAGGTCCCTGCATCACTCACAACCTGTGTGGTAGGGCACGCATCACTCACAACCTGGTGGTAGGGCACACATCACTCACAACCTGGTGGTAGGGAACACATCACCCACAACCTGGTGGTAGGGCACACATCACTCACAACCTGGTGGTAGGGAACACATCACTCACAACCTGGTGGTAGGGCACACATCACTCACAACCTGGTGGTAGGGCACACATCACTCACAACCTGCATGGTAGGGCATGCATCACTCACAACCTGGTGGTAGGGCACACATCACTCACAACCTGCATGGTAGGGCATGCATCACTCACAACCTGGTGGTAGGGCACACATCACTCACAACCTGCTGGTAGGGCATGCATCACTCACAACCTGTTGGTAGGGCACACATCAATCACAACCTGCATGGTAGGGCACACATCACTCACAACCTGATGGTAGGGCACACATCACTCACAACCTTAATGGTAGGGCACACATCACTCACAACCTGCATGGTAGGGCACACATCACTCACAACCTGGTGGTAGGGCACACATCAATCACAACCTGGTGAAAGGCACGTATTACCCACAACCTGCTGGTAGGGCACGCATCACTCACAACCTGGTGAAAGGCGCGCATCACCCACAACCTGGTGGTAGGGCACACATCACCGACAACCTGCATGGTAGGGCACACATCACTCACAACCTGGTGGTAGGGAACACATCACCCACAACCTGGTGGTAGGGCACACATTACTCACAACCTGGTGGTAGGGCACACATAACCCACAACCTGGTGGTAGGGCACATATCACTCACAACCTGGTGGTAGGGCACACATCACTCACAACCTGCATGGTAGGGCATGCATCACTCACAACCTGGTGGTAGGGCACACATCACTCACAACCTGCATGGTAGGGCATGCATCACTCACAACCTGGTGGTAGGGCACACATCACTCACAACCTGCTGGTAGGGCATGCATCACTCACAACCTGTTGGTAGGGCACACATCAATCACAACCTGCATGGTAGGGCACACATCACTCACAACCTGATGGTAGGGCACACATCACTCACAACCTGCATGGTAGGGCACACATCACTCACAACCTGCATGGTAGGGCACACATCACTCACAACCTGGTGGTAGGGCACACATCAATCACAACCTGGTGAAAGGCACGTATTACCCACAACCTGCTGGTAGGGCACGCATCACTCACAACCTGGTGAAAGGCGCGCATCACCCACAACCTGGTGGTAGGGCACACATCACCGACAACCTGCATGGTAGGGCACACATCACTCACAACCTGGTGGTAGGGCACACATCACTCACAACCTGGTGGTAGGGCACACATCACCCACAACCTGCATGGTAGGGCACACATCACTCACAACCTGCATGGTAGGGCACGCATCACTCACAACCTGAATGGTAGGGCACACATCACTCACAACCTGCATGGTAGGGCACACATCACTCACATGCTGCATGGTAGCACACACATCGCTCACAACCTGCATGGTAGGGCACACATCACTCACAACCTGCATGGTAGGGCATGCATCACTCACAACCTGGTAGTAGGGCACACATCACTCACAACCTGCTGGTAGGGCATGCATCACTCACAACCTGGTGGTAGGGCACATCAATCACAACCTGCATGGTAGGGCACACATCACTCACAACCTGCATGGCAGGGCACACATCACTCACAACCTGTTGGTAGGGCACACATCACTCACAACCTGCATGGTAGAGCACGCATAACTCACAACCTGGTGGTAGGGCACACATCACTCACAACCTGCATGGTAGGGCACACATCACTCACAACCTGGTGGTAGGGCACACATCAATCACAACCTGGTGAAAGGCGCGTATTACCCACAACCTGCTGGTAGGGCACACATCACCCACAACCAGGTGAAAGGCGTGCATCACCCACAACCTGGTGGTAGGGCACACATCACCGACAACCTGTTGGTAGGGCACACATCACTCACAACTGGTGGTAGGGCACGCATCACTCACAACCTGGTGGTAGGGCACACATCACTCACAACCTGGTGGTAGGGCACACATCACTCACAACCTGGTGGTAGGGCACACATCACTCACAACCTGGTGGTAGGGCACACATCACTCACAACCTGCATGGTAGGGCACGCATCACTCACAACCTGCATGGTAGGGTACACATCACTCACAACCTGCACGGTAGGATACATATCACTCACAACCTGCATAGTAGGTACACATCACTCACAACCTGCATGGTAGGGTACAAATCACTCACAACCTGCATGGTAGGGCACACATCACCCACAACCTGCATGGTAGGGCATGCATCACTCACAACCTGCATGGTAGGGCACACATCACCTACAACCTGCATGGTAGTGAACACATCAGCCACAACCTGGTTGTTGGGCGTACATCACCCACAACCTGTGTGGTAGGGCACGCATCAGTCACAATCTGGTTGCAGGGCACACATAACCCACAACCTGTGTGGTAGGGTGCACATCACCCATAACCTGTGTGGTAGGGTGCACATCAGCCACAACCTATGTGGTAGGGCATACATTGTCCACATCTTGGATGGAAGGGCATACATCAGCCACAACATGTGTGATGAGATCAATCAGCATGCATACATCAGCCATAACCAGTGTGATGAGATCAATCAGCATGCACACATCAGCCACAACCAGTGTGATGAGATCAATCAGCATGCACACATCAGCCACAACCAGTGTGATGAGATCAATCAGCATATTCTCAACAACACTAGTCTCTGACTACACATTACCTTTATTATCAAGCATATTCACAACAACACTAGTCTCTGACTACACATTACCTTTATTATCAAGCATATTCACAACAACACTAGTCTCTGTCTACACATTACCTTTATTATCAAGCATATTCACAACACTAGTCTCTGTCTATACATTACCTTTATTATCAAGCATATTCACAACACTAGTCTCTGTCTACACATTACCTTTATTATCAAGCATATTCACAACAACACTAGTCTCTGTCTACACATTATCTTTTTTTAATCAACCATATTCACAACAACACTAGTCTTTGGCTACACATTACCTTTTTTTTATCAAGCATATTCACAACAACACTAGTCTCTGACTACATATTACCTTTTTATCAAGCATATTCACAACAACACTAGTCTCTGGCTACACATTATCTTTTTTTATCAACCATATTCACAACACTAGTCTCTGACTACACATTATCTTTTTATCAAGCATATTCACAACAACACTAGTCTCTGGCTACACATTACCTTTTTTTATCAAGCATATTCACAACAACAACAACAACAAAAACCAGAAACTGGGTCATTCTCAATGAACAAATTCACCTGTAAAGAAATCTAGCTTCAATGAACAAGTTCACTTGTAAAGAAATCTACCTTCAATGAATGAGCTCACCCATTCAATGAACAAGCTCATCTATAAATAAATCTACCTTCAACGAACAAGCTTACCTGTAAAGAAATCTAGCTTCAATGAACAAGCTTACCTGTAAAGAAATCTAGCTTCAATGAACAAGTTCACCTGTAAAGAAATCTACCTTCAATGAATGAGCTCACTCATTCAATGAACAAGCTCATCTATAAATAAATCTACCTTCAATAAACAAGCTTACCTGTAAAGAAATCTAGCTTCAATGATCAAGCTTACCTGTAAAGAAATCTACCTTCAATGAACAAATTCACCTGTAAAGAAATCTACCTTCAATGAATGAGCTCATCCATTCAATGAACAAACTTACCTGCAAAGAAATCTATCTTCAATGAACAAGCTCACCTGTAAAGAAACCTACTTTCACTGAACAAGCTCACCTGTAAAGAAATCTACCTTCAATAAACAAGCTTACCTGTAAATAAATCCACCTTCAGTGAACAAGCTTACATGTAAAGAAATCTACCTTCAATGAACATGCTCACTTGTAAAGAAATCTACCTTTAATGAACATCTTACATCCTTCCCGTGCTGCTGAATGTCACATAGGGCTCGCATAGTTGTTTGCCAAGTTTTCCTGTTATCGGCTAGTCTTTCAGCTTCATCAAGGGATGTTATGCCCATTAAACTGGCTTCTCTTAACAATGTCCTCTTTATAGTTTCACGTGGTCAACCTCTTTTTCTTCTGCCTGTTGTGCTCCACTTGACAGCTTGTTTTGGTATTCTCTGACTGTTTCTTCTCATCACATGGCCTACATATGTCCATCTTCTTTTTCTAATCACCCATGGGACAGGTTGTTGTTTGCTCATCTGTCTTATCTCTGCGTTGTTCTTGAATTCGCTTCACTTTATACCAAGTATTTTCCTTAGGCATCTGTTTTCAAAAGAGTCTAATTTCTTGTCTGTTTCTTTAGTTGATTTCCAGCTTTCGCATGTATAAATGAGGATGGATATCACATCTGAACTGAATAATCTTAACTTGGTTTTTTTTTTGTGCTTATAACTTTTGATTTCCATATGTTCTCAAGATTTTTGAAGAACAATGCTGCTTTTGTAATTCTAATTCTAACTTCCTTCCTGGTGTCACCATCCTGATCTATGTAGTTGTCAAGGTATAAAAAAGTAAAGATAGTCCCATAGCAAATGCCGTAGGGGGTGAAGCGTTAGAGACCTCATTATGCTGGGTCATCAGCGTATGAGGTAGGGTGACCAGTTACTTTCCTCGCTGCCTTTACTTCCCAGATTTTCTCTGGTACCCATTTTACGAGGCTGGGTCGACCTCGGGGCCGTATTGGTCGGAAAAAAAATCCCGCTCAGCTGGGAATTCGAACCCTCGACCATTTGGTTGATAGACGAGTGCTCTAACCACTACGCTAGCCGGCCCCGTTTGTCAAGGTATGCAAACTGGTTTACTTCATCAACAACTGTTCCTTCTACATATATTTTTCCATTTTGATTAATGGAAAGTTTCATTATTTTTGTTTTGTCTTTTTTAATCAAGCATATTCACAATAACACTAGTCTCTGGCTACACATTACCTTTTTTTATCAAGCATATTCACACTAACACTAGTCTCTGACTACACATTACCTTTTTTTATCAAGCATATTCACACTAACACTAGTCTCTGGCTACACATTACCTTTTTTTATCAAGCATATTCACAACAACAACAAAAACCAGAAACTGGGTCATTCTCAATGAACAAATTCACCTGTAAAGAAATCTAGCTTCAATGAACACGTTCACTTGTAAAGAAATCTACCTTCAATGAATGAGCTCACCCATTCAATGAACAAGCTCATCTATAAATAAATCTACCTTCAATGAACAAGCTTACCTGTAAAGAAATCTACCTTCAATGAACAAGTTCACCTGTAAAGAAATCTACCTTCAATGAATGAGCTCACTCATTCAATGAACAAGCTCATCTATAAATAAATCTACCTTCAATAAACATGCTTACCTGTAAAGAAATCTAGCTTCAATGATCAAGCTTACCTGTAAAGAAATCTACCTTCAATGAACAAGTTCACCTGTAAAGAAATCTACCTTCAATGAATGAGCTCACCCATTCAATGAACAAACTTACCTGCAAAGAAATCTACCTTCAATGAACAAGCTCACCTGTAAAGAAACCTACCTTCAATAAACAAGCTTACCTGTAAATAAATCCACCTTCAGTGAACAAGCTTACATGTAAAGAAATCTACCTTCAATGAACATGCTCACTTGTAAAGAAATCTACCTTTAATGAACATCTTACATCCTTCCCGTGCTGCTGAATGTCACATAGGGCTCGCATAGTTGTTTGCCAAGTTTTCCTGTTATCGGCTAGTCTTTCAGCTTCATCAAGGGATGTTATGCCCATTAAACTGGCTTCTCTTAACAATGTCCTCTTTATAGTTTCACGTGGTCAACCTCTTTTTCTTCTGCCTGTTGTGCTCCGCTTGACAGCTTGTTTTGGTATTCTCTGACTGTTTCTTCTCATCACATGGCCTACATATGTCCATCTTCTTTTTCTGATCACCCATGGGACAGGTTGTTGTTTGCTCATCTGTCTTATCTCTGCGTTGTTCTTGAATTCGCTTCACTTTATACCAAGTATTTTCCTTAGGCATCTGTTTTCAAAAGAGTCTAATTTCTTGTCTGTTTCTTTAGTTGATTTCCAGCTTTCGCATGTATAAATGAGGATGGATATCACATCTGAATTGAATAATCTTAACTTGGTTTTTTTTTTGTGCTTATACCTTTTGATTTCCATATCTTCTCAAGATTTTTGAAGAACAATGCTGCTTTTGTAATTCTAATTCTAACTTCCTTCCTGGTGTCACCATCCTGATCTATGTAGTTGTCAAGGTATGCAAACTGGTTTACTTCATCAACAACTGTTCCTTCTACATATATTTTTCCATTTTGATTAATGGAAAGTTTCATTATTTTTGTTTTGTCTTTGTTCATTTCAAGACCTATTTTACTAGCCAAGAAAGACAGGGAATTTGTTTTTTCCTGCAATGATATCACATTGTCACTGATAAGAGTTATGTCATCTGCAAAATCAAGATCTTCTATTTGGGTCCCATGTACCCAATCAATGCTGGTTTTACCTGTGCAGCATCTTTTCATTATAAAGTCTATGGCAATTCCAAAAAGCAATGGTGATAATATACATCCTTGTTTCATGCCTGTTTCAATCTGAAACTATTCACTCATTTCTTCTTCTGTCTTGACTGCATAAACATATCTGTTGTAGATATCTCTAATGATGTTGACAATTTAAGACAGTATTCCATATAGTCTTAAAATTCTCCACAATGAATCTCTGCGTATGCTATCAAATGCTTTTTTAAAGTCTATGATGTTCAGTATTAATGGTTTCTGCTTTTCAATATGTTCTTCAAGTATGTATATGTTCTTCTTTTTTCGAAATCCTGCCTGTTCTTCTCTCACTGCAGTATCCACTACATCCTTAATTCTATTCAGAATCACTTGACAAAACACCTTTGACACAACTGATAGTAAGGTCACACCCCTCCAGTTATTGCAGTCACTGAGGTTGCCTTTTTTCCATTTTGATTAATGGAAAGTTTCATTATTTTGTTTTGTCTTTGTTCATTTCAAGACCTATTTTACTAGCCAAGAAAGACAGGGAATTTGTTTTTTCCTGCAATGATATCACATTGTCACTGATAAGAGTTATGTCATCTGCAAAATCAAGATCTTCTATTTGGGTCCCATGTACCCAATCAATGCCGGTTTTACCTGTGCAGCATCTTTTCATTATAAAGTCTATGGCAATTCCAAAAAGCAATGGTGATAATATACATCCTTGTTTCATGCCTGTTTCAATCTGAAACTATTCACTCATTTCTTCTTCTGTCTTGACTGCATAAACATATCTGTTGTAGATATCTCTAATGATGTTGACAATTTAAGACAGTATTCCATATAGTCTTAAAATTCTCCACAATGAATCTCTGCGTATGCTATCAAATGCTTTTTTAAAGTCTATGATGTTCAGTATTAATGGTTTCTGCTTTTCAATATGTTCTTCAAGTATGTATATGTTCTTCTTTTTTCGAAATCCTGCCTGTTCTTCTCTCACTGCAGTATCCACTACATCCTTAATTCTATTCAGAATCACTTGACAAAACACCTTTGACACAACTGATAGTAAGGTCACACCCCTCCAGTTATTGCAGTCACTGAGGTTGCCTTTTTTCCATTCTGAAGGGACCTTTTCTTCTTTCCAAATTTTATTAAACATTCTCTGTAGTTGTCTCATGTTGATACTGTTAATACCTTTTAACATCTCGACTGTTATTTCATCTTCATCTGCAGTTTTGTTGTTAGCCATTAGATTCAATGCTGTTTCAATTTCATTCAGTGTAACTACAAGTTTACCTGTAAAGAAATCAAGCATCAATGAACAAGCTTACTTGTAAAGACATCTAGCATCAATGAACAAGCTTACCTGTAAAGACATCTAGCATCAATGAACAAGCTTACCTGTAAAGAAATCTAGCATCAATGAACAAGCTTACCTGTAAAGAACTCTAGCTTCAATGAACAAGCTTACCTGTAAAGAAATCTACTTAATATGAATATACTAATGTAATTTCTATGAAAAACTTTGTAAGAAAGTCACCTTGACTGAACTCATAGTTGAAACAAAAACTTACCTTCATTCCCAAGGTGTTACACACCAGGTCTATGATAGCCTGCATCTGATTGTTGTGGAAGTTTAAGGCCAGCAGGAACAACATCTCTCCTGGGCTGTTTGTTTTCTCTGAATACCTGGAAATGAACATAAAGTAAGAGAACAAATACTGTAGGATTAAACCTCGAAAAAATCGTAGACAAAGCACTTTAGTGAGACGTGAGAGAAAGAAAAATCACAAGAGAATTACCTGGTATTTGAACACGGACTCTGGTAGGATGAGCAGCCATCTAGCCACGAGAGAACAGCGTACTATCGACTTGGGGGTGCTAGTTGGCTAGACGGCTGCTCGTCCTACCGGAGTCCGTGTTCGAATCCCAGGTAATTCTCTTGTGATTTTTCTTTCTCTCACGTCTCACTAAAGTGCTTTGTCTACGATTTTTTCGAGGTTTAATCCTACAATATTTGTTCTCTTACTTTACCGTACCAAAACCTCGTAGTTTCCTATTTATAGGAAATGAACATAATACAATATACAAGGTTTGATAACAAATAAAAGTACTTTGATACTCAATCAGTCAGTGATTTGCATGTTCCTTGCAGAACTTGCCTCCCCAACAGCTCTCCTGAAGGCCTCTCAGTTGTAAGCAAGATGCTTTGCTGCTGATGCATCCATCTGCAGGTCATCAACGATGTCTTGCAACCATCTTTGCCTTGGTGTTCCTCTCTTTCTTTTTCCCATTATGTACTCTTCCAAGATAGTCTTCTCTAGATTATCATGACGTTTAATGTGTCCAAAATATTTAAGTTTTCTTTACTTTGATACTAGAACATTTTATTTATTACAAAATGACAGCCTCCCAGCAGAAGCTACACATTGATGACAACGAACTCTTTGTAGACACTTTTGGAAACAAATCTGAATTCAGTTTCTGAAATTTCTCTTATCTTTTCCTCAGTGTGAAAACAATGTTCCCTCAATATTCAGTTCATTTCTGTTTTCTTTCTTCACCATCTTAAATTTAAAGCTTTTGTCTGAATGGCTGTTCTGCCTATAGGAATGTGTTTTTATTTTAATTCTAAGCTTTTGTCTGAATGGCTGCTCTGCCTATAGGAATGTGTTTTTATTTTAATTCTAAGCTTTTGTCTGAATGGCTGCTCTGCCTATAGGAATGTGTTTTTATTTTAATTCTAAGCTTTTGCCTCAATGGCTGCTCTGCCTATAGGAATGTGTTTTTATTTTAATTCTAAGCTTTTGTCTGAATGGCTGCTCTGCCTATAGGAATGTGTTTTTATTTTAATTCTAAGCTTTTGCCTCAATGGCTGCTCTGCCTATAGGAATGTGTTTTTATTTTAATTCTAAGCTTTTGCCTCAATGGCTGCTCTGCCTATATAGGAATGTGTTTTTTTTTTAACTCTAAGCTTTTGCCTCAATGGCTGCTCTGCCTATAGGAATGTGTTTTTATTTTAACTCTAAGCTTTTGCCTCAATGGCTGCTCTGCCTATAGGAATGTGTTTTTATTTTAACTCTAAGCTTTTGCCTCAATGGCTGCTCTGCCTATAGGAATGTGTTTTTATTTTAATTCTAAGCTTTTGCCTCAATGGCTGCTCTGCCTATAGGAATGTGTTTTTATTTTAACTCTAAGCTTTTGCCTCAATGGCTGCTCTGCCTATAGGAATGTGTTTTTATTTTAACTCTAAGCTTTTGCCTCAATGGCTGCTCTGCCTATAGGAATGTGTTTTTATTTTAACTCTAAGCTTTTGCCTCAATGGCTGCTCTGCCTATAGGAATGTGTTACTGACGACAATTTTCAATCTAAGTAGCAGAAAGACGGTAACACTTCTATATCTGTTTGCACATAACCAAAAGCTAATATGACTGTGCCTTTTACTTCCTCTGCAATATTTCATATCACAGATTCAGACATTCCACTATCTTGTCTTACTCTGGACTTAGTATGACCACTCGAATAGTTACATCAATCTTTGTTTTCATGTAACTACAAGCCTCTTCTAGCCGGTGTCGACAGTGTTTCCATCTGAAATATTTTTTCTTTTTCTCCATTTCGTTCAGGAATGAAATATTGGCACAGCTTAACTTGATAATACAACATCTAACATAGCATCACAGCCACAGGCTTAAAACATCATCACACCCACAGGCTTCACATCATCACACCCACAGGCTTAAAACATCATCACAACCACAGGCTTAAAACATCATCACACCCACAGGCTTCACACATCATCACACCCACACGCTTCACACATCATCACACCCACAGGCTTAAAACATCATCACATCAACAGGCTTAAAACATCATCACACCCACAGGCTTAAAACATCATCACACACACACAGGCTTCACACATCATCACACCCACAGGTTTAAAACATCATCACACCCACAGGCTTAAAACATCATCACAACCACAAGCTTAAAACATCATCACACCCACAGGCTTAAAACATCATCACACTCACAGGCTTAAAACATCATCACAACCACAGGCTTAAAACATCATCACACACACAGGCTTAAAACATCATCACACCCACAGGCTTAAAACATCATCACAACCACAGGCTTAAAACATCATCACACCCACAGGCTTAACACATCACACCCACAGGCTTAAAACATCATCACAACCACAGGCTTCACACATCATCACAACCACAGGCTTCACACATCATCACACCCACAGGCTTCACACATCATCACAACCACAGGCTTAAAACATCATCACACCCACAGGCTTCACACATCATCACAACCACAGGCTTCACACATCATCACAACCACAGGCTTAAAACATCATCACAACCACAGGCTTAAAACATCATCACACCCACAGGTTTCACACATCATCACACCCACAGGCTTCACACATCATCACACCCACAGGCTTCACACATCATCACACCCACAGGCTTAAAACATCATCACACCCACAGGCTTCACACATCATCACACCCACAGGCTTAAAACATCATCACACCCACAGGTTTAAAACATCATCACACCCACAGGCTTCACACAGCAAAAAAAAAAAAAACCCAGCACCATACTCGTGGCACAACATGTACAACTTACCAAACTACTTTATACTTTCCAGCTGCAGTTCTTACTCACTGAACTTTTAGCTCACCCACAACACAATCAAGACATTGAACTTTTCGCTCACCCACAACACAATCAAGACACAGAACTTTTCGCTCACCCACAACACAATCAAGACACTGAACTTTTCGCTCACCCACAACACAATCAAGACACTGAACTTTTCGCTCACCCACAACACAATCAAGACAGAACTTTTCGCTCACCCACAACACAATCAAGACACAGAACTTTTCGCTCACCCACAACACAATCAAGACACTGAACTTTTCGCTCACCCACAACACAATCAAGACACTGAACTTTTCGCTCACCCACAACACAATCAAGACACAGAACTTTTGGCTCACCCACAACACAATCAAGATACAGCATCAGTTATTTCTGTTACTGTACCTGAAGTTGCACTATTCAAGTTTACACTACCTGTACTCAGAAAGCAGCAAAATAAGCCATGTTTTCTCCAAGCATAACACTACTATTCTCTCAAATTCTCCCAATCTCTACAAGATCAAGGAGGCAGATTTGAACCCATGAACTTACTTTTCAAAATTACTCTCTGAACTCATGAGCCACCGCAGCCAGTTAACTGTCTGTTGCTCTTCCTCTAATGACCTGAATTAAATCAAAAAACACTTTCAATGGACAATTTATTACTTCACTACACCATACTTTATCTAATAGTCCAGGGTCAAGTACACAATATATTACATACTTTATCTAATAGTCCAGGGTCAAGCACACAATATATTACATACTTTATCTAATAGTCCAGGGTCAAGTACACAATATATTACATACTTTATCTAATAGTCCAGGGTCAAGCACACAATATATTACATACTTTATCTAATAGTCCAGGGTCAAGTACACAATATATTACATACTTTATCTAATAGTCCAGGGTCAAGTACACAATATATTACATTCATTCATTCATTCCTTTGCATGTCCCTTGCGGAACTTTGCCTCCCAAACAGCACTCCTGTAGGCCTCTCGGTTGTGAGCAAGATGGCCTGCTGCTGCTGCATCCATTTCCAGATCATCAACGATGTCTTGCAGCCATCTTCGTTTCGGTCTTCCTCTTTTTCTTTTTCCCATTATGTATCCTTCCAATACGGTCTTCTCTAAATTATCATGACGTTTAATGTGGCCAAAATATTTAAGTTTTCTCTCTTTAATCCTCTTTACTAGCCAGCCTTCTTCAATATTAAGCTCTTGTAGTATAGATATATTTGTTCTTTTTTGTGTCCACGATATTTGGAGAACTCTTCTATAGCACTTACATTCAAAGGCATTTATGTGCTTCTCAGCTGTTTTGTTAAGTGTCCAGGTCTCACAGGCATATGTTGCGATAGGAAAGATGCATGCCCTTAAAAATCTTATTTTTGTGATTCTGTCTGCTCCTCTCCACAGATTCTTTATTTGTTTTACTTTCTGAAGAGCAATAGATGTCCTCCTTTTAATTTCCCTCATTGTATCTCCATTATTAGTTAGTAGTGATCCAAGATATTCAAAACTCTCCACTTCTTCCAGTTTTTCCTCATTGATACATATTTCAGTTGCCTTGTTTGTTTTGTCAGTTGTCATCATTTTAGTTTTCTTTGCATTAAGATAGAGGTTCTGCTCTTCGCTGTTCTTGCGGACTGACATAATTAGTTTTTCCATTCCTTCTTGTGTTACATTATATATATTACATACTTTATCTAATAGTCCAGGGTCAAGCACACAATATATTACATACTTTATCTAATAGTCCAGGGTCAAGTACACAATATATTACATACTTTATATAATAGTCCAGGGTCAAGTACACAATATATTACATACTTTATCTAATAGTCCAGGGTCAAGTACACAATATATTACATACTTTATCTAATAGTCCAGGGTCAAGCACACAATATATTACATACTTTATCTAATAGTCCAGGGTCAAGCACACAATATATTACATACTTTATCTAACAGTCTAGGGTCAAGCACACAATATATTACATATTTTATCTAATAGTCCAGGGTCAAGTACACAATATATTACATACTTTATCAATAGTCCAGGGTCAAGCACACAATATATTACATACTTTATCTACTAGTCCAGGGTCAAGCACACAATATATTACATTATTTTTCTAGTAGTCCAGTGTCAAGCACACATTATATTATATTCTTTATCTAATAGTTCAGGGACAAGTACACATTATATTATATTCTTTATCTAATAGTTCAAGGTCAAGCACACATAATATTATATTCTTTAATAGTTCAGGGTCAAGTACACATTATATTATATTATTCATCTAGTACTCATTCTGCATCTTATTTTATCTCACAGTTCACAGCTAGACAATAGTTCTCATAATGCATCTTATTTTATCTCACAGTTCACAGCTAGACAATAGTTCTCATAATGCACCTTATTTTATCTCACAGTTCACAGCTAGACAATATTTCTCATTCTGCACCTTATTTTATCTCACAGTTCACACCTATATAATAGTTCTCATTCTGCACCTTATTTTATGTTACAGTTCACAGCTATTCAATAGTTCTCAACCGCACCTTATTTTATCCTACAGCTCACAGCTTGACAATAGTTCTCAGCTGCACCTTATTTTATCTTACAGTTCACAGCTAGACAATAGTTCTTATCATCACCATTAGGTACCATGCCGACTGGTGTTGGCTATTATGCTTCTCCAGAGTACACAATCCTTCATGCAGGCCATCAGCTCAGTTGGTGATCTCCAACACCATCTTGTCAGACTGTCCAGTATCATTTCTCTTGGTCTTCCTCTTGATCTTCTTCCTTCTATTTTTCCTGTTGTTATAATATTTTCAATGCCCCCTCTTCTAATTGCATTCCTGTGAAAGTACACTGCCTCTCTCTCTTATCTTTTTGATAAAATTTTTTGGTCTCTCCAGCTCTTCTCATACATTCTTCATTAGTTATTTTTGCTGTCCAGGGGATTCACAACATTGTTCTAATAAACAACATTTCTGCTGCTTCCAATGATTTTTGTGCAGACCTGCATATTGTCCATGATTCACTTCCATATAACAAGATAGGTTCAATATAGTATTTTAGGACTCGTTTTCTAACATTCATTGATAAGGATGTGTTGGTTAATATGTTTCTCATTCTCTGAAATGCAGTCTTTGCTTGGCCTATTCTGTTCCTAATTTCTGTTCAGCATTTCCCATCTGAAGTTATTACTGCTCCAAGGTATTTGAATTTCTGCACCTGCTTTAGAATAGTTCCGTTTAATTTAATACTGCATGCTGGTGGATTCCGTTTCTTAGATATAACCATAGTCTCTGTCTTTTTGATGTTCAAAGTAAGGCCTTTCTGTTCACTTCCTTTAGTGACTTTTTTGTGTTGTGGACAGTAATACTGTGTCATCAGCATATCTAATCTCTGGTATTTCATAACCTCCAATTGTTATGGCATCATAATATTCTTTGTCTACATCTTCTCTAACATTCCTCATTATAAGTATAAACATAAGAATATTATAAGCATGAAGACAAGAGATTCACTCTGAACAACTTTTGGAAATTGACTGATATGAAGTGTCAGGGTGGTCAGAGTTAGAGGAGCATGTGGATGAGCGAAATCATACAATCAAATCATACAATCATACAATCAAATCATACAATCATACAATCAAATCATACAATCAAATATGTGGATTATAATCAAACTTGGCAATAGTTGAAGACCAGGTACTCGAAAGCCAGGGGATGGCTGTAGTGAACAGGAGCAGACAACTTTCTTAAAATACCATCCCAGGACATGTCTACATTTAGATAATATACCTGGCTCCACAGAACGTGAACTAGATATACTGCTAACTGCAACTAGAGAATCCACTGAAACATCCTCGATAAATATGGTTAATCTCTTGGTTGTGATGAAATACTCATCAGTTAACTGAATGTGTGAATGAAGTTTGGAAAAGCTATGAAAGATTTTGTAGTGTTTTGATTTGTACTGTGTTGATGCTGAACAATGTAGCAGATTTTAGTGTAACAATGAATATATGAGCCATGATAGCTAATCATCAAAGTGATTTTAATGTGCTGTGCTAATTCACACTCATTCATTTGCATGTCCCTTGTGGAACTTTGCCTCCCAAACAGCACTTCTGTAGGCCTCTCGGTTGTGAGCAAGATGGCCTGCTGCTGCTGCGTCCATTTGCAGATTGTCAACGATTTCTTGCAGCCATCTTTGTTTTGGTCTTCCTCTTTTTCTTTTTCCCATTACGTATCCTTCCAATATGGTCTTCTCTAAATTATCATGACGTTTAATGTGTCCAAAATATTTAAGTTTTCTCTCTTTAATCCTCTTTAGTAGCCAGCCTTCTTCAATATTAAGCTCTTGTAGTATAGATATATTTGTTCTTTTTTGTGTCCACGATATCTGGAGAACTCTTCTGTAGCATTTACATTCAAAGGCATTTATGTGTTTCTCACCTGTTTTGTTAAGTGTCCAGGTCTCACAGGCATATGTTGTGATGGGAAAGATGCATGCCCTTAAAAATTTTTTCTTTTGTAGTTCTGTCTGCTCCTCTCCACAGATTCTTTATTTGTTTTACTTTCTGAAGAGCGATAGATGTCCTCCTTTTAATTTCCCTCACTGTATCTCCATTATTAGTTAGTAATGATCCAAGATATTCAAAACTCTCCACTTCTTCCAATTTTTCCTCACTGATATATATTTCAGCTGCCTTGTTTGTTTTGTCAGTTGTCATCAATTTAGTTTTCTTTGCTTTAAGATAGAGGTTCTGCTCTTCGCTGTTCTTACGGACTGACATAATTAGTTTTTCCATTCCTTATTGTGTTGTGGATAGTAACACTGTATCATCAATATATCTAATCTCTGGTATTTCATAACCTCCAATTGTTATGGCATCGTAATATTCTATGTCTACATCTTCTCTAACATTCCTCATTATATTTTCAGTATACAAGTTAAATAAGTAAGGTGACAATATGCACTCCTGATGGACCCCTTGTTTTATGTCAAACCAAGTTGTTGTTTCACCATTTATTCTTACTGCTGCTTGTTGTTCTAGATACAGCAGTGATGTTAATTGTATCAAATGTGTTGGAAATCCCATTTTTTCCATTATTTCCCAAAGTTTCTGGTGTTGTACACAATCACATGCCTTTGAGTAGTCTATAAAGGATAAATATAGATTCACATTAAACTCTCTGCATTTCTCTATTATTAATCTTAGATTGAATATATGATCTCTTGATCCTCTTCCTTGACTGAAACCAGCTTGGACCATATTGACTTCTTCTTGTATTTTCTTACGAAGTCTACCCATTATGATAATTCACAACTTGCAAAAAATAAAGTTGACACCCTGGTAAATATAAGCACATGACAGCTCAAGACGTAGATAAATATATTTCTGACTTTAATTGCAGGCCATAAGATGATGACGGATGTACATGATTTGAAGAATAAAACACAAATACACACATAAGATGAAGATGGATGTATATGATTTGAAGAATAATACATGAATACACACACAAACGATGATGATGGATGTATATGATTTGAATAAAAATACATGAACACACACACACCAGATGATCATCATCATCATCATGTGCCGTGCTGACTGGCGTTGGCTATTATGCTTCTCCAGAGTATCCGATCCTTCATGCAGGCCATCAGTTCAGTTGGTGATCTCTCACACCATCCTGTCAGACTGTCCAGTATCATTTTTCTTGGTCTTCCTCTTGATCTTCTTCCTTCTATTTTTCCTGTTGTTATAATATTTTCAATGCCCCCTTTTCTCATTGCATGTCCTATGAAAGTACATTGTCTCTCTCTTATCTTTTTGACAAGATTTTTTGTCTCTCCAGCTCTTCTCATACTTCATTAGTTATTTTTGCTGTCCAGGAGATTCGCAACATTGTTCTAATAAACAACATTTCTGCTGCTTCCAATGATTTTTGTGCAGACTTGCCTATTGTCCATGATTCACTTCCATATAACAAGACAGGTTCAATATAGCATTTTAGGACTCGTTTTGTAACATTCATTGATAAAGATGTGTTAGCTAATATGTTTCTCATTCTCTGAAATACAGTCTTTGCTTGGCCTATTCTGTTCCTAATTTCTGTTCAGCATTTCCCATCTGAAGTTATTACTGCTCCAAGGTATTTGAATTTCTGCACCTGCTTTAGAATAGTTCCGTTTAATTTAATACTGCATGCTGGTGGATTCTGTTTCTTAGATATAACCATAGTCTCTGTCTTTTTGATGTTCAAAGTAAGGCCTTTCTGTTCACTTTCTTTGGCGACTTTATCCAAGATGATGATGGATGTATATTATTTGAAGAATAATACATGAACACACACACACATACATATCAATATAAAAGAGAACGATGAACAAGATCTGGATAGTTAACTGATAAAACTAGCATCACCACCATAACAACTAGCACAAAACCTATAAAACTAGCGCTGACGCCACAAGAATTAGCACAAAACCTATAAAACCAGCATCGCCACCATAACAACTAGCACAAAACCTATAAAACTAGCATCACCACCATAACAACTAGCACAAAACCTACAAGACTAATGCCACCACCATAACAACTAGCACAAAACCTATAAAAGTAGCACCACCACAAGACCTAGCACAAAACCTATAAAACTAGTGCCACCACCACAAGAACTAGCACAAAACCTATAAAACTAGCATCACAATAACTAGCACAAAACCTATAAAACTAGTGTCACAACCACAATAACTAGCACAGAACCTATAAAACTAGTGCCACCACCATAACAACAACTACCATAAAACCTATAAAACTATCATCACCACCACCACAGGAACTAGCACAAAACCTATAAAAATAACACCACCACAAGAACTAGCACAAAACATATAAAACTAAAACCACCACCATAACAACTAGCACATAACCTATAAAAGTAGCATCACCACCATAACTACTAGTATAAAACCTATAAAACTAGCACCACCATAACAACTAGCACAAAACCTATAAAACTAGTGTCAACACAACAAGAATTAGCACAAAACCTATAAAACTAGTGCCACAACAACAAGAACTATCACAAAACCTATAAAACTAGTGTCACAACAAGAGCTAGCACAAAACCTATAAAACTAGAGCCACCACAATAACTAGCACAAAACCTATAAAATTAATGCCACCACCATAAGAACTAGCACAGAATCTATAAAACTAGCATCACCACCACAATAACTAGCACAAACACTACAAAATTAGCATCACCACCACAATAACTAGCACTAAACCTGTAAAACTAGAGCCACCACCACAAGAACTAACAAAAAACCTATAAAGCTATTGTCACCACAAGAACTAGCACAAAACCTATAAAACTAGTGCCACCACTATAACTAGCACAAAACCTATAAAACTAATGCCACCACCACAAGAACTAGCACAAAACCTATAAAACTAGCATCACCACCATAACAACAAAACCTATAAAACTAGCATCACCACCATAACAACTAACACAAAACCTATAAAACTACCACCACCACCATAAAAACTAGCACAAAACCTATAAAACTAGTGCTACAACCACAAGAACTGACTCACAAACTAGCAAACTACATCCTAGCAGAGAAAACTAACAACTATCAAAAGCACAGCTCTTCAATTAACTCTCATCACCTCAGCCACAAATCATTCTTGAATCTAATCATTCTCAAATGACCCACTCAAATTATTATTCACAGACATTCTCTGCACGAGTTCCCAAAATCTCGTGCTAAACAACAGGGGCAAATAACAATAAAAATGAAACGACTGCTGTGAACATGCGAGTTAAATCCCAAAACTTCAATAATATTATCTCCCTGTAGCATTCTGCTACATAGCTTGACTTCACAGACTATAACTTGGTATGGGAAAAACAAGAAACACCACAAGACTGGAGAAATGCTATATTTACTCCAATGTGGAAGAAAATGAAGCAGTAAAATGAACTTCATCAACATAGAGGCATTATCCCTATTACACCATACAGGAAAAATGTTCTGCTAGATCCTAGAGAAAAGAATGCAGCCAAAATCTGAGCCACAATTAAATGAAACTCAGATGGGATTTAGAAAAATAGAAACTCTGCACATGCCATCTTTTCTCTAAGACAGCTAACAAAAAACTGTGGAACACAATCAGATACTGCACATACCCTACGTAGATAAAAAAAAAAAAAGCATTCAATAGAGCAGACAGATATAAACTGGGAAATCTTAAGTCATTATGGAGTGAGCACGCACTGACAAATTTGTACAAAAAACTTTTAAGAAAACAGCCAATGTACAGTTAGAACAAATGAGTGGCAGCCTGGACCATTCATCATAAAATCTGGAGTGAGGCAGGGCTGTGTAATATCTACTTTACTATTCTTAACATACTTTGACAACATCTGCAAAGAAGCCAAGGTACACAGTAAGAACTCTACGCTGGAGCTGCCTGATAGCCCAACTATAGAAATAATGCCATTATCAGAACACAACACAGTCAAGAGTTATTCATCAATTCTCATACTATACCACATTTTTTACGAAACAGTCAAGAGTTAGTCACCAATATTCATTCTATACCACATTTTAACAACACACTCAAGAGCTGGTCACCAATTCTCATACTATACTACATTTTAAAAGTCAAGCGTTAGCCATTAATCCTCATACTATGCCATATTTTTACGACACAGTCAAGAGTCAGCCATTAATCCTCATACTATGCCATATTTTTACAACACAATCAAGAGTCAGTCACAAATCCTAATACTATACCATATGTTATCACACAATCAAGAGTCAGTCACAAATTCTCATACTATACCGTATTTTAACAACACAGTGAAGAGTAAGTCACCAATCCTCATACTATACCATATTTTAACAACACAGTGAAGAGTTAGTCACCAATCCTCATACTATACCATATTTTAACAACACAGTGAAGAGTCACCAACCCTCATACTATACTTCACCTGACATGTCTAGAACTTGTCACAGCTGTACAACCAACCCTCATACTATACTTCAACTAACATGTCTAGAACTTGTTACAGCTGTACAACCAACCCTCAAACTATACTTCATCTGACATGTCTAGAACTTGTCACAGCTGTACAACCAACCCTCATACTATACTTCACCTAACATGTCTAGAACTTGTCACAGCTGTACAACCAATATGTATTTGACAATTTCATAAGCCTATATTACCTCAAAAGTCCAGGACTTGCCATGAGCGTACAGATGCCCAGCGTGATAAAATGAGCACCTGCTCTCGACTGGGCTGGATGTGAAATGACCAACTGAAGAAGACTGACCATCTCTTCCTCACTGTACCTGACAGCACAAGACAAACTACATCAAATACTTATCATACATCTTTTTACTGCAAGCATTACATTGTTGTGTGGATTTTGCTTCTTATTCATACATATGTTTCATTATTTCTGCGCGTGTTTGCTTTGGACACTGCTTCTAGATTTTGTTCATGGTAAAATTGAGAAAGGACAAGACAAGAGAAGACAGAAGTTACATAACTTAGTGATGACTGGAGTGGACTGACTGACCAAGCAGTATGGAAAAAGAAAAAGCACTGGAATTGTCATATCTTCTTACATTCTACATCCTTCCTGTGCCGCTAAACGTCACATAAGGCATGCATAGTAGCTTGCCAAGATTTCCTGTCTTCGGCGAGTTTTTCAATCTCATCAAGGGATGTTATGCCCACTGAACTAGCCTCTTTTAACAATGTCCTCTTTAGAGTTTCACATGGTCGACCTATTTTTCTTTGGCCTATTATGTTCCATTTGATAGCTTGTTTTGAGATTTTCTGGTTGTTTCTTCTCAGCACATGACCAAGATATGTCCATTTTCTTTTTCTGATCACCCATGAGATAGGTTGTTGTTTGCTCATCTGTCTTATCTCACCATTGTTCTTGAATTAATTCCACTTTAAACCAAGTATTTTCAATGCCCGTTTTACCTGTGCAACATTTTTTCATTATGCAGTCTATGGCAATTCTAAAATGCAAGGGAAATGCTTGTTTCAATCTGGAACCATTCACTTATTCCTTCTTCTGTTTTGACCGCACAAACATATCCATTGTAGAGGTTCCTAATGATGTCTTAGATGGTATTCCATATATTCTTAAAATTCTCCACAATGAATCTCTGTGTATGCTATCAAACGCCTTTTTAAAGTCTATGAAGTTCAGGATTAATGGTTTTTGCTTTTCAATATGTTCTTCAAGTATTATTCTTAGAGTAAACATCTGGTTGAGATAGTTTCTTCTTTTTCAAAATCCTGCTTGTTCTCTCATTACACCATTCACTACATCTTTAAGTCTATTCAGAGTAACTTTGCAAAATATTTTTGACACAATTGATACTAAGATTACTCCTCTCCAATTATTGTAATCGCTAAGGTTGCCTTTTTTTTTGGGGGGGGGGGGGGGGGTATTTTAACAATGATTATTTTTTTCCATTTAGAAGGGACTTTTTTTTTCTTTCCAAACTTTATTAAATATTCTTTGTAGTTGGCTCATGTTGTCACTGTTAATACCTTTTACCATTTCGGTTGTTATTTCATCTTCACCGCAGCTATGTTGTTAGCCATTAGATTCACTGCTGTTTCAATTTTATGCAATGTAATTTCATATAGGCTGACATTTGGAAGTGTTTGGCCCATCTTTGTTTTTGGTCTTTCATTCATTCATTTGCATGTCCCTTGTGGAACTTTGCCTCCCAAACAGCGCTCCTGTAGGCCTCTCGGTTGTGAGCAAGATGGCCTGCTGCTGTTGCATCCATTTCCAGATCGTCAACGATGTCTTGCAGCCATCTTCGTTTTGGTCTTCCTCTTTTTCTTTTTCCCATTATGTATCCTTCCAATACGGTCTTCTCTAAATTATCATGACGTTTAATGTGTCCAAAATATTTAAGTTTTCTCTTTAATCCTCTTTAGTAGCCAGCCTTCTGCAATATTAAGTTCTTGTAGTATAGATATATTTGTTCTTTTTTTGTGTCCACGATATTTGGAGAACTCTTCTGTAGCATTTACATTCAAAGGCATTTATGTGTTTCTCACCTGTTTTATTAAGTGTCCAGGTCTCACAGGCATATGTTGCGATGGGAAAGATGCATGCCCTTAAAAATCTTATTTTTGTGGTTCTGTCTGCTTCTCTCCACAGATTCTTTATTTGTTTTACTTTCTGAAGAGCGATAGATGTCCTCCTTTTAATTTCCCTCATTGTATCTCCATTATTAGTTAGTAGTGATCCAAGATATTCAAAACCTTCCACTTCTTCCAGTTTTTCCTCAGTGATACATATTTCAGCTGTCTTGTTTGTTTTGTCAGTTGTCATCAATTTAGTTTTCTTTGCTTTAAGATAAAGGTTTTGCTCTTCACTGTTCATACGGACTGACATAATTAGTTTTTCCATTCCTTTTTGTGTTGTGGACAGTAATATTGTGTCATCAGCATACCTAATCTCTGGTAATTCATAACCTCCAATTGTTATGGCACCATAATATTCTTTGTCTACATCTTCTCTAACATTCCTCATTATATTTTCAGTATATAATTTAAATAAGTAAGGTGACAATATGCACCACTGATGGACCCTTTGTTTTATGTCAAACTAAGTTGTTGTTTCACCATTTATTCTTACTGCTGCTTGTTGTTCTAGATACAGCAATGACGTTAATTGTATCAAATGTGTTGGAAATCTCATTTTTTCCATTATTTCCCAAAGTTTCTGGTGTTGTACACAATCACATGCCTTTGAGTAGTCTATAAAGGATAAATACAGATTCACATTAAACTCTCTGCATTTCTCTATTATTAATCTTATACTGAATATATGATCTCTTGATCCTCCTCCTTGACTGAAAACAGCTTGGACCATATTGACTTCTTCTTCTATTTTCTTTTGAAGTCTACCCATTATGATTTTTAACAGAATTTTACTGGCATGACTAATCAGAGCAACAGTTCTGTAGTTTGTGCATAATTTCAGGTTACCCTTTTATGGCAGTGGTATGAATACAGTTCTTTTCCGTTCTTTTGGCCAAATACCTGAATGCCATATCTTTTTACATAGTGCATGACAGACTGTTGCACATTCCTTTCCTCCCACTTTAATAAGTTCAGCTGTTATCTCATCACATCCTGATGATTTACCATTTTCAGATTCTTTATTGCCCATATAACGTCTATTGTCGGTTTGGGTTCTTTCTCCTCCAATAAATAATTCACACTGTTGATTTCTGCTTTCACAGTCGGTTGTTTCATACATTCCTCTGCAGTAGTCCTTCCATCTTTCTAGAATTTCCTCTGTCTCTGTCAGGGTATTCCCCATTTCATCACAAATTACATTTAGCTTAGGTGTGACATTTCTCGTCAATGTCTTCATTTCTTTAAACATTTCACTATCTCTTCCACATTTCTGATGTACTTCTATTCTTTCACAACAATCTTGAATATATTGTTTTTTGTCTTTTCTTATGTTTCTTCGTACTTCTTTTGTTAAAGATTTATATTCTTCTTTGTTGTTGTTTGTCACTTTCCATTACGTCTTCATTTCTCTGTGTTGTTTTATCAGTTCTAGCGTGTTTGCTGTAATCCATCCATTCTTTTGTGTTTTCTTCAAAACCATGTCTTTAGCTGTTGTTATTAAGATATCTCTGGCATGCATAGCCAATTCATCTGGTGTCATCTCCTCCTGTACAGCCATCAGGATTTCGAAACGGTTCTTCACTTCTATACCGTACTGTTCTGGTATTTTTGTAACATCAAAGCGGAGTGGTCTTGATCCCGTAACTGTTTTTTTTATCTTTATCTTCATGTCTGCTATTAACTCTTTCCATGCTGGAGGAAGAAACACGGACGTGTCGTGGGGTGCGGGAGTAAAAACGCGGGTCTTGTCTGTAAGGGGGTCTAGTTGTAAAATGGAATGGAAAACAGTAGTTCCATGTACTTCCGTATACATGTTTCAAAGTATAGCTAAATGAATGAAAATTTCATAAATGCAGAGTTTTTTAGGAAAAAAGAAGTAATGTGATGTTTTTAGACACTGATTGTGGCCAGCTCACCATCGGCTAGGTCTAGATTTGCGCTACTTACCCCTACTTACCATCTGAGATGTGTAGATCTACTTGTCGATCTCATATTGTGACTCCGTATTGCATTCTCGTTGAATGAATGTCTAACTAACCTCCTAACTACTCCTATCTACTTCTCCAGTCGTCTAAATATGTCTAGATCTACTTAGAAAACATTCAAGAGCAGCGGGGTGGCCATAGGCTATGTCCGTACCCCTATCTACATCGTCAAAAATTGAAAAATTTCCATGCTTTGCATCCTTGTTATCGCTCGTAACTAGGCACGCATTCTCCATTTTGAAAGTGTCACCGGAATCGCGGACAAAATACGTACAATCTAAATGTTACACCACTTGTTTTAATGAAACAAACAATGTCACTATATCGACCATACGGTAGCTTAGGGACACTTCCGGTGTCGATATATCGATCATACGCATGGAAAGAGTTAATAACTCATGGTCCGTGTCACAATCAGCACCTGGTAAAGTTTTTGCCGATGTTATACTTGACCTCCATCTTCTTTGCACTAAAATGTAATCTATTTGATTCTTGGTTTTCCCATCAGGTGATGTCCATGTGTAAAGTCTTCTTGGATGATGTTTAAAAAGTGTTTTAGCGATCATTAGCTCATTTTCCATGCAAAACGCCAATAGATTGTCACCTGCCTCATTTCCATGTCCTATGCTAAATTCCCCCCACAATATGTCCTCCATCTTCTGCTCTTTCTGTACCAATCTTTGCATTAAAATCCCCCATTATTAATATAATATCATTTTCCATACCTGGTCTATTATCGTTTGCAGGGTGTTATAAAAGTCTTCTACTTCCTCTTCTTCTGCTGCTGATGTAGGTGCATATATCTGGACAATTGTTACAGCTCTAGGAATGCCCTTAAGTCTGATAGTGAGGATTCTATCACTTACTGGATTGTAACCTAGTAATGCTTTTGATGTTGATTTGTCCAAGTAAAAAGCCACTCCATTCTTTCCTCCTACTTCTCCACCAGAGTATATAAAGATATATTATCATTCTGGCTCTTAAGGTATCCTGATCCTTTCCATCGATGTTCACAGATTCCCAAAATGTGTATCCCCGTTCTTTTCATCTCATCACTTATTATTTGATACTTTCCCTCATACATACTTCTTACATTCCATGTTCCTACTCTTATTTTTCTTTTTAGTTTGATGCAGGGGTTTTCCTTGGTAACACCGTCAGGATTTTGTCCGTCATCACAATTACTAGTACTGCCCTCTGTCTCACACTCTTCCCCAGTGTTAAAATTAGATCTATCTGTCCTGGGGGACTCACCAACAGATCTTTTTACTATCTGACCTTCCATGTTGCTGTTTGGGTTTCTTGGTATATCTCCAGAAGATAGTTTACCATTGCTTTCCTTCCGGGCAGTGACTGTACTAGTCAGTGATCGTAGCCATTGTCCCTACATTGAGATCATCTGCCTACCATCATAGAATGGTGATCATAACCAACATTATCTGTCAGCTGCTCTCCCACTCCATCCACCACCTGCTCCCATGGCTTCACGTCACCCTGATCGGGGGGCTATATGGATACTCCACCTTGCCAAAGGCTGTCCCGTAGACTGACAGAGGTAAGGAGGCATGGCCTTTACTTGATGTTAATAGGAATTCTCATATACAGAATGTAAATAATGAACACTTCACTGTACAGCATGTAAATACTGAACATTTCAATGTACAGCATGTAAATACTGAACATTTCAATGAATAACATGTAAATATGAACATTTCACTGTACAGCATGTAAATACTGTGACAATACAGATTACCTCAATATAGAACATGATAATAACTAACATGAATGATGTCTGCAACATTGAAGTATTCTGAGATAGCTTAGAGAGTACAACTTTCCATTAGGAAAACATAATGATAAACCATATACAAACTTCATTGTGGCAATTCCTTTAAGAGCATTGTACAAACGGATCAAAGAACTAGCAGCCACAATTTTTGACTCTTCAAGGAACTGCCCCTTCTTAGGTGTCATTCTGTTCAGCTGGCCAAGGAGATACTTTCTCAACAAATTCAGCGTGGAATCATCTTCATCTGGTCTCTTCTGTAAAACACAGCCATGAACATCATTATGTCTATTTTTATGTCCATATATGTGACTAAATTATGTCCACACAGACTGATAATTTAAACATGGGGTGGTGTGATTATGTCTGTATAAAGTGAAAATACAGTGGCAAAACAAACTGTATGCTACAATACAAATATGTGACAAACTGTGTGGTATAGAGTGACAATACAAATATGTAACAAACTATGATATAGAGTGACTATACAAATACGTGACAAACTATGTGGTATCTTCTTCTTCTTCTTCGTTCGCATTGTCTGTCTATATCTGCAGTCCCCATTGCAAAGTGACTCCATGTTGTAAGCCAATTTTTGACAAGGCATCTTTAAGGTCTGGTAGTTTGTTGCACTGAAGAGCTTCCAGTACTGATCTCGCATCTGTGAGAATTACTACAGGACATGTATCAATTCTGGAGTCTGATAGTTTTTCAACTGCAGCAATAATTGCCCTAACTTCTGCATCAAAGTTGTTGCAGTATTTACCAGTGGGTATGGAAATCTTGTCAATGGTGTCATTTGGATATTCAATATATGCTCCTGCCCCTCCATTCTTTATGGCATTATGTGCAGATCCATCTGTATATGCACGTATCCAGGTGTCACATGGATATTTGTCATCTAGAACACTAAGTGTGGCTGTTGATCTTACAAGACTGCTTTGCATCTCACCATTCTGCACACCTTTCACTTCAGTCTGAATAGTTATTTGTGTATAATCTGCTTCTGTCCATGGTGTATGCTCTGGTACAGATGATAATGGAGCGACTACAGTTGGAAGGTCAGGTATCAGCTTACGCATACGCTTGGCCTGATGAATGAAGCTGCTTCTTTTAAGCCATCCTAATGCCAAGTTATTGAATCTCTCCTTCAGGGGATGGCTTACAGAGCTAAGGAATTTTTCTCCTATGGTCATGACCTTTGTGTCTCTACGTTCCTTTAGCGCTTGAACACCAACTATTTTCTGCATTTCTACTATTGGTGTGGACCTCATGGCACCTGTGATAATCCGTAGTGACTGATTTTGAACCTTGTCTAGATTATGCAGCGTAGTGTTTGATGCTGTGCACCAAGATGTTGAGCCATATTCTAAATGTGGTAGAATACTTTGCTGATATACATTCTTGAGGATTCTTTCACTAGCTCCCCATGTAGTTCCACTCAATTTTCTTAATATGACTAGTTTTCTTCTGGCTTTTGCTTCTGCACTGTTGATGTGTTGCTTCCAGGTCAGTTTTGAGTCAAGAGTCACTCCTAAGTAAGTAGGTTGGTTGTCCATCCTTAAGGGTATTTCATTTACAAAGATCTTACCTGCTTTCTGTTTAGATGAGAGGGTGAACAGAGTGGTACTTGATTTCTCTGTGTTGATGCTTACACACCATTTGTTTGTCCATGATGTCAAGATGTCTGCTGCTCTTTAGAGTCTCTGTGTAGCAACTGTCGCATATTCATCTGTACACCACATGACCAGATCATCTGCATACAGTGCCGCTTTGATTCCATAGGGAAGTTCCTTGACCAGGTCATTAATGAATACAAGGAATAGTGTAGGCGAAAGGACTCCTCCTTGTGGTACACCGTGTCGCAGAAGTACTTTCTGGCTTTTGTGTCCATCCATTACTACTCTAGCTCTTCTATTGTGTAAATAGGACTTTATCCAGTTGTACAGTCTTCCATTCACATTGCAGTTTCTTAGTTTCCACAGCAGACCTTTTTTCCATACTTTATCAAAGGCTTTCTTCAGGTCTATCCACGCTGCTAGTACAAGGTTTTTCTCTTGGAATGCATCCTCAATCTCTTGAGAGAGATAGGTCACTTGATCTTCCGTACTGTAGTACTGCCTAAATCCTGCTTGTTGTGGAACGAGAAGGTTTTCACTTTCTAGGCACCATTTTAGCCTCAGGTCAATGATGCGTTCCATCGTTTTGCATAGGCAGCTAGTGAGACTGATTGGCCTGTAGCTGGAGGCAGTATCACTGTTTTTCCCTGGTTTTAGCAGTGGTACCATGCTTGCTTCCTTCCAGACTATGTGGTATAGAGTTTTACATCTTACATCCTTCCTGTGCTGCTAAACGTCACATAGGGCCTGCATGGTAGTTTTCCAAGATTTCCTGTCTTCGGCGAGTTTTTCAATCTCATCAAGGGATGTTATGCCCACTGAACTAGCCTCTTTTAACAATGTCCTCTTTAGAGTTTCACATGGCCGACCTATTTTTCTTTGGCCTGTTATGTTCCATTTGATAGCTTGTTTTGGGATTTTCTGGTTGTTTTTCTCAGCACATGACCAAGATATGTCCATTTTCTTTTTCTGATCACCCATGAGATAGGTTGTTGTTTGCTCACCTGTCTTATCTCTGCATTGTTCTTGAATTAATTCCACTTTATACCAAGTATTTTCAATGCCCGTTTTACCTGTGCAACATTTTTTCATCATGAAGTCTATGGCAATTCTAAAATGCAAGGGAAATGCCTGTTTCAATTTGGAACCACTCACTTACTCTTTCTTCTGTGTTGACTACACAAACATATCCACTGTAGAGATCCCTAATGATGTTGATAATATCAGATGGTATTCCATATATTCTTAAAATTCTCCACAATGAATCTCTGTGTATGCTACCAAATGCCTTTTTAAAGTCTATGAAGTTCAGGATTAATGGTTTTTGCTTTTCAATATGTTCTTCAAATATTAGAGTAAATATCTGGCTGAGACAGCTTCTCCCTTTTCAAAATCCTGCTTGTTCTCTCATTGCAGCGTCCATTATATCTGTAAATATAGTCAGAATAACTTTGCAACATACTTTTGACACAACTGACAGTAAGTTTACTCCTCCCCAGTTATTGCAATCACTAAGGTTGCCTTTTTTGGTATTTTAACAATGATTCCCTTTTTTTCCATTTAGAAAAGACCTTTTCTTCTTTCCAAACTTTATTAAACATTCTCTGTAATTGGTTCATATTGTAACTGTTAATAGCTTTTAACATTTCAGCTGTTATTTCATCTTCACCTGCAGCTTTATTGTTAGCCATTAGATTCACAGCTGTCTCATCTAGATTGCCATTTAGTTGTGAAACTGGTAAGTCAGTTGCAGGGTTTATCAATTCTTTTGGGTGTGGTCGACTAAGTATTTCTTGGAAGAAGTTATCTTTGCTTTTGGTCTTATTTGATGTTTTACTAAAGATTGATCTTTCTTTGGATGTAGCCTCTTTTGTATGTTTTATAGAGTTCTGCTGTTATTGTTGCCTTCTCTGCTTCTTTCACCTTATTGTCTATGTATTCTCTTGCATCTCTTCTAACCTGAACTTTTTACTTTATTGTCTAGTTCTTTGAATGCTGCTTCTGCCAACTCCTTTCCAAGATCTATCTTGACATTCAACATGGCTAATTTGGCTGCAGTTTTACACATATTTTGGAAACCATGTAGACAAGTACCTGACACAGCAGAAAACAATTTGATGCAAACTTTGGAACCTCTATAAACTATATAAACAAAAGAGTTCTGGCACCTTTTGGCCTGCCTTGACAAAAGCAGATATCCAGTTCCTGACTGCAACATCACTGCCCAGCAGAAGGCTGGTAAAGAAGGCAACAATGTCGCTTGAGCTTCCCTCACTATCTTGTGACAATTTTTCCTGAGAAAACTCGATAGAGGCAATAATGGCAAATCCTGGCATTGAGCAGTACTCAACCTGAAAAATATAACATCTTTTATGACGTTCATATCTACTCCCTTTCAACCTCAGCAAAGTCTATGATGTTCATATCTACTCACTTTCAACTTCAGCAAAGTCTATGATGTTCATGTCTACTCACTTTCAACCTCAGCAAAGTCTATGATGTTCATGTTAACCCACTTTCAACATCAGCAAAGTCTATGATGTTCATGTCTACTCACTTTCAACCTCAGCAAAGTCTATGATGTTCATGTTAACCCACTTTCAACCTCAGCAAAGTCTATGATGTTCATGTTAACCCACTTTCAACATCAGCAAAGTCTATGATATTCATGTCTACTCACTTTCAACCTCAGCAAAGTCTATGATGTTCATGTTAACCCACTTTCAACCTCAGCAAAGTCTATGATGTTCATGTTAACCCACTTTCAACATCAGCAAAGTCTATGATGTTCATGTCTACTCACTTTCAACCTCAGCGCAAAGTCTATGATGTTCATGTTTACTCACTTTCAACCTCAGTAAAGTCTATGATGTTCATGTCTACTCACTTTCAACCTCAGCAAAGTCTATGATGTTCATGTTAACCCACTTTCAACCTCAGCAAAGTCTATGATGTTCATGTCTACTCATTTTCAACCTCAGCAAAATCTATGATGTTCTTGTTAACCCACTTTCAACCTCAGTAAAGTCTATGATGTTCATGTCTACTCACTTTCAACCTCAGCAAAGTCTATGATGTTCATGTTAACCCACTTTCAACCTCAGTAAAGTCTATGATGTTCATGTTAACCCACTTTCAACTTCAGCAAAGTCTATGATGTTCATGTTAACCCACTTTCAACCTCAGTAAAGTCTATGATGTTCATGTTAACCCACTTTCAACCTCAGCAAAGTCTATGATGTTCATGTTAACCCACTTTCAACCTCAGCAAAGTCTATGATGTTCATGTCTACTCACTTTCAACTTCAGCAAAGTCTATGATGTTCATGTCTACTCACTTTCAACCTCAGCAAAGTCTATGATGTTCATGTTTACTCACTTTCAACCTCAGCAAAGTCTATGATGTTCATGTCTACTCACGTTCAACCTCAGCAAAGTCTATGACCTTCCTTTTTGTCCTTTACCTTGTGTTCTCACAACTTCACTACTTACTGTAAATGTTTTCCCTTTACCTTATGTTCTCACAACTTCACTACTTACTGTAAATGTTTTCCCTTTACTCTGTGTTCTCACTACTCAACTGAGCTTACAATCACTGAATGAAAAGCTTACAATCACTGAATGAAAAGCTTACAATCACTGAATGAAAAGCTTACAATCACTGAATGAAAAGCTTACAATCACTGAATGAAAAGCTTACAATCACTGAATGAAAAGCTTACAGTCACAGAATGAAAAGCTTACAGTCACAGAATGAAAAGCTTACAATCACTGAATGAAAAGCTTACAATCACAGAATGAAAAGCTTACAATCACTGAATAAAAGCTTACAATCACAGAATGAAAAGCTTACAATTACAGAATGAAAAGCTTACAATCACAGAATAAAAGCTTACAATCATAGAATGAAAAGCTTACAATCACAGAATGAAAAGCTTACAATCACTGAATGAAAAGCTTACACAATAACTTCTAACGGTCAGGGCAGCCTTGGGGTTCATCAGACACAACATCCGCAGTAACTCTAATCTTCTCTTTGCTCCAACAGTCTCCTCTTCCAGCTTATCACCGTGACCAATAAGACTGTTGCACACTGCAAGAAGACAAACACCAACAACATGATTTTACATTCTACAAGAAGACAAACACCAAAACATGATTTTACATTCTACAAGAAGACAAACACCAAAACGTGATTTTACATTCGACAAGAAGACAAACACAAAAACATGATTTTACATTCTACAAGAAGACAAACACCAACAACATGATTTTACATTCTACAAGAAGACAAACACCAAAACATGATTTTACATTCTACAAGAAGACAAACACCAAAACGTGATTTTACATTCGACAAGAAGACAAACACAAAAACATGATTTTACATTCTACAAGAAGACAAACACCAAGACATGATTTTACATTCTACAAGAAGAAAGACACCAAAAATACTGTTACATACTGTAAGAAAACTGAAAATAAAAATACTGCTATATACTGAAAGACGACAGAGAGTAATAAGATTGTTATTTCTTATAGTATGTACAATTAAAATTACGCAAACAGTGCATGCTCATTTTTTTAATCTATCTAAAGGTTTCTGAGTCTACACAAACACAGTCTAAAATCTCAGTCTATACAAACACAGTCTAACAGCTCAGAGTCTATACAAACATAGTCTAACAGCTCAGAGTCTACACAAACACAGTCTAACAGCTCTGAGTCTATACAAACACAGTCTAACAGCTCAGAGTCTACACAAACACAGTCTAACAGCTCAGAGTCTACACAAACACAGTCTAACAGCTCAGAGTCTACACAAACACAGTCTAACAGCTCAGAGTCTACACAAACACAGTCTAACAGCTCAGAGTCTATACAAACACAGTCTAACAGCTCAGAGTCTACACAAACACAGTCTAACAGCTCAGAGTCTACACAAACACAGTCTAAAATCTCAGTCTACACAAATACAGTCTAACAGCTCAGAGTCTATACAAACACAGTCTAACAGCTCAGAGTCTACACAAACACAGTCTAACAGCTCTGAGTCTATACAAACACAATCTAACAGCTCTGAGTCTATACAAACACAGTCTAACAGCTCAGAGTCTATACAAACACAGTCTAACAGCTCAGAGTCTATACAAACACAGTCTAACAGCTCAGAGTCTATACAAACACAGTCTAACAGCTCAGAGTCTACACAAACACAGTCTAACAGTTCAGAGTCTACACAAACACAGCTTACCTTCAAGAAATGTTTCTGGATTATTGGCAACAAGCTGACAGACTAGTTGACATCCATTCTCTACACACAGGAGAGCTTCGGCCATGTCCAGCAAGTTCAAGAGATTTGGTAGCTCTAGCAAGATCAGTTTGAGAAGGACACAGTCAGAATTCTATATAATTCATCTATTTCATCTTTCAATATGTGTGCAAAATTTGCTTCAATTCAGAAAAAAAAAAAAACTATACATGAAATTTAACTTTAGTTCAGGAAAAAAACATACATGGAAAATTTACTTAAACTGATGACTTTTTAAAAAATGCAAAATTCACTTCAGTTCACACACACACACAAAATGTACATGCAGAATTCACCTCCATTCAAACAAAACACATTTTTATGCACAAAATTTCCTTCAATTTGGAAGCAACGAAAACATTTTGAAATGTAACTTCCAAGACCAATAGAAAACATGAGAGTAAAACATAAAATAAGAAAGACATAAACTACTGTTGCTAACCACTCAGATTTATAAAATAAGAACAACATAAATTAACCACTCAGATATGTAAATTAAGAACATAAACTAACCACTCAGACATATAAAATAAGAACAACATAAACTAACCTTATATCTTATATATCTTATATCCTTCCCGTGCCGTTAAACGTCACATAGGGCTCGTAAAGTAGTTCACCAATTTTTCCTGTCTTCGGCGAGTCTTTCAACCTCATCAAAGGATTTTATGCCTGTTAACTTGGCCTCTCTTAATAATGTCCTCTTCAGAGTTTCACGCGGCCTGCCCCTTTTTCTTCGGCCTGTTGTGTTCCACTTGATAGCTTGTTCTGGGATTCTCTGATCACTTCTTCTCATCAAGTGACCAACATATGTCCATCTGCTTTTCCTGATCACCCATGAGACTGGTTGTTGTTCAGTCATCTGTCTTATCTCTGCATTGTTCTTGAATTCATTCCACTTGATGCCGAGTATTTTCCTTATGCATTTGTTTTCAAAAGAGTCTAATTTCTTTTCTATTTCTTTAGTTGTTTTCCAGCTTTCGCATGCATAAATGAGGGTGGATATTACATTTGAATTGAATAGTCTTAACTTGGTTTTTGTGCTTATAACTTTTGAATTCCATATGTTCTCAAGATTCTTGAAGATTGATGCTGCTTTTGCAATTCTGATCCTAACTTCCTTTCTAGTGTCACCATCCTCGTCTATGTAGCTGCCAAGGTATGCAAATTGATTGACTTCTTCAATATCTGTCCCTTCTATGTGTA
This sequence comes from Achatina immaculata, assembly GCA_009760885.1. Taxonomy (NCBI): domain Eukaryota; kingdom Metazoa; phylum Mollusca; class Gastropoda; order Stylommatophora; family Achatinidae; genus Lissachatina; species Lissachatina immaculata. Next base: position 47,041,314 of record CM019693.1, on the reverse strand, counting down.
TTTTTCCATTTTGATTGATGGGAATTTTCATTATTTTTGTTTTGTCCTTGTTAATTTCAAGTCCTATTTTGCTAGCCAGTGAAGACAGGCTATCTGTTCTTTCTTGCATGGAATTCACATTATTACTGATAAGAGTTATGCCATCAGCAAAATCAAGATCTTCTAGTTGGGTCCCATGTACCCAGTCAATACCTGTGTTACCTGTGCAGCATTTTTTCATTATGAAGTCTATTGTAATCCCAAAAAGTAAAGGAGACAGTATACATCCTTGTTTCACGCCTGTTTCAATCTGGAACCATTCACTCATCCCTTCTTCTGTCTTGACTGCACAACCATATCCATTGTATAAGTCCTTAATGATGTTGACAATTTTAGATGGTATTCCATATAGACATAAAATTCTCCATAATGAATCTCTGTGTATGCTATCAAATGCCTTTTTAAAATCTATGAAGTTCAGTATTAATGGTTTCTGCTTTTCAATATGTTCTTCAAGTATTATTCTGAGAGTAAAGATCTGGTCGAGACAGCTTCTCCCTTTTCGAAATCCTGCTTGTTCTTCTCTCATTGCAGTATCCACTATATCTTTGAGTCTATTCAAAATGACCTTGCAAAATACTTTTGACACAACTGATATTAAGGTTACTCCTCTCCAGTTGTTACAGTCACTAAGGTTGCCCTTTTTTGGTATTTTAACAACGATTCCTTTCTTCCAATTAGAAGGGACCTTTTCTTCTTTCCAAATCTTGTTAAACATTCTCTGTAATTGTCTCATGTTGTCACTACTGATAGCTTTTAGCATCTCGGCTATTATTTCATCTTCACCTGCAGCTTTGTTGTTAGCCATTAAATTCACTGCTGTTTTAATTTCATGCAATTTAATTTCATCTAGGTTGACATTTAGTTGTGGGGCTGGTAAGTCAGTTTCAAGGTTTATAAACTAACCACTCAGACATAAAATAAGAACATAAACTAACCACTCAGACATATAAAATTAGAATAACATTAACCACTCAGATATATAAAATAAGAACATATACAAACCACTCTGATATATAAAATAAGAACAACATAAACTAACCACTCAGACATATAAAATAAGAACAACATAAACTAGTGTTGCTAACCGATACAGCTCAATTGACTATTTTCAATGAAAAGTCTCCGAAAAACTACCGGCTTTATGTCACTCGAAAGAAACTGAAGACAACCTGGAAGCTAAAAAGTGACTCTTGATAGATTTTATCTAAATGTGAAAAACCTGGGAGCTGCTTTAGGATTGATAGTAGCATATTTACTGGCTAACACTGCAGCATTCACCAGGAAAATGTCTTGCCAAATCTCTTGCAAGTTATGACAGAGACTGTGAACTTTATCAGAAAAAAAAGTGCTTTAAGTTAAGTTTCAACATTTTAACTACAGACAAGGTGGGACAGGTGGTAATGTCTAATTTATCGGCATGCAGCGACATGAGATAGATGGTAATGTCTACTTCCTCGGCATGCAGTGACATGAGATAGGTGGTAATGTCTACTTCTTCAGCATGCAGTGGTGTGAGATAGGTGGTAATGTCTACTTCTTTAGCATGCAGCAGTGTGGGATAGGTGGTAATGTCTACTTCTTTAGCATGCAGCAGTGTGGGATAGGTGGTAATGTCTACTTCTTTAGCATGCAGTGGTGTGAGATAGGTGGTAATGTCTACATCTTTAGCATGCAACAGTGTGGGATAGGTGGTAATGTCTACTTCTTTAGCATGCAGTGGTGTGAGATAGGTGGTAATGTCTACTTCTTCAGCATGCAGTGGTGTGAGATAGGTGGTAATGTCTACTTCTTTAGCATGCAGCAGTGTGGGATAGGTGGTAGTGTCTTCTTCTTTAGCATGCAGTGACATGATATAGGTGTAAATGTCTACTTCTTCATAATGCAGTGACATGAGATAGGTGCTAATGTCTACTTCAGCAAGAAGCGGTGTGGAATAGGTGGTAATGTCTACTTCTTCAGAATGCAGCTGTGTGGGATAGGTGGTAATGTCTACTTCTTCAGCATGCAGTGGTGTGGGATAGGTGGTAATGTCTACTTCTTCAGAATGCAGCAGTGAGGGATAGGTGGTAATGTCTACTTCTTCAGCATGCAGTGGTGTGGGATAGGTGGTAATGTCTACTTCTTTAGCATGCAGCAGTGTGGGATAAGCGCTAACGTCTACTTCTTCAGAATTCAGTGGTGTGGGATAGGTACTAACGTCTACTTCTTCAGCATGCAGCAGTGTGGGATAAGTGCTAACGTCTACTTCTTCAGAATTCAGTGGTGTGGGATAGGTGCTAACGTCTACTTCTTCAGCATGCAGCAATGTGAGATAAGTGGTAATGTCTACTTCTTCAGCATGCAGTGGTAAAATCATTCAAAAGTGCTCACAAAATTTTTGTTTGTTCAGTTGCTATTGCAGAGTACATGATGGCAAAAGAAAAGCCAGTATCAGAATCTGACAACCCAAAAGTGGTTGGCTGACTCTGCCTTCTTTATGGACATTTATTATCATCTAAATGAGTTAAATCTGAAGCTTCCATCAAAAGAGCAATTGATACATACCATGCGTAAAAAAAAAAAAAAAATCAAAGCTTTTCAGATGAAACTGGAACTCTTTAAGAGTCAAGTTCAAGAACAGAATACTGTGGAAACGGCAGTCTGCAGAACATGCACCTCAGTATCTGGCTGTCTGTGAACATGCACCTCAATATCTGGCTGTCTATGAACATGCACCTCAATATCTGGCTGTCTATGAACATGCACCTAAATATCTGGCTGTCTGTGAACATGCAACTCAATATCTGGCTGTCTGTGAACATGCAACTCAATATCTGGCTGTCTATGAACATGCACCTCAATATCTGGCTGTCTGTGAACATGCAACTCAATATCTGGCTGTCTGTGAACATGCAACTCAATATCTGGCTGTCTGTGAACATGCAACTCAATATCTGGCTGTCTGTGAACATGCAACTCAATATCTGGCTGTCTATGAACATGCACCTCAATATCTGGCTGTCTGTGAACATGCACCTCAATATCTGGCTGTCTATGAACATGCACCTCAATATCTGGCTGTCTATGAACATGCACCTAAATATCTGGCTGTCTGTGAACATGCAACTCAATATCTGGCTGTCTGTGAACATGCAACTCAATATCTGGCTGTCTATGAACATGCACCTCAATATCTGGCTGTCTGTGAACATGCAACTCAATATCTGGCTGTCTGTGAACATGCAACTCAATATCTGGCTGTCTGTGAACATGCAACTCAATATCTGGCTGTCTGTGAACATGCAACTCAATATCTGGCTGTCTATGAACATGCACCTCAATATCTGGCTGTCTGTAAACATGCACCTCAATATCTGGCAGTCTGTAAACATGCACCTCAATATCTGGCTGTCTGTGAACATGCACCTCAATATCTGGCTGTCTGTGAACATGCAACTCAATATCTGACTGTCTATGAACATGCACCTCAATATCTGGCAGTCTGTAAACATGCACCTCAATATCTGGCTGTCTGTGAACATGCACCTCAATATCTGGCTATCTGCAGAACATGCAGCTCAGTATCTGGCTGTCTGTGAATATGCACCTCAATATCTGGCTGTCTGTAAACATGCACCTCAATATCTGGCTATCCGCAGAACATGCACCTCAATATCTGGCTGTCTGTGAACATGCACCTCAATATCTGGCTATCCGCAGAACATGCAACTCAATATCTGGCTGTCTGTGAACATGTACCTCAATATCTGGCTATCCGCAGAACATGTAACTCAATATCTGGCTGTCTGTGAACATGTACCTCAATATCTGGCTATCCGCAGAACATGCAACTCAATATCTGGCTGTCTGTGAACATGTACCTCAATATCTGGCTATCCGCAGAACATGCAACTCAATATCTGGCTGTCTGTGAACATGTACCTCAATATCTGGCTATCCGCAGAACATGTAACTCAATATCTGGCTGTCTGTGAACATGTACCTCAATATCTGGCTATCAGCAGAACATGTAACTCAATATCTGGCTGTCTGTGAACATGTACCTCAATATCTGGTTGTCTGTGAACATGTACCTCAATATCTGGCTGTCTGTGAACATGTACCTCAATATCTGGTTGTCTGTGAACATGTACCTCAATATCTGGCTGTCTGTGAACATGTACCTCAATATCTGGTTGTCTGTGAACATGCACCTCAATATCTGGCTGTCTGCAGAACATGCAACTCAGTATCTGGCTGCAATATCACAGCTTGAGAACAAGTCACAGGAGAGATTCCAAGATTTGTACAATCAAGAAAGGACCTGAACATGGTAACTAACTTTGAATTATGAGTGCACAAAGTACTAGCTTAGAGAATTGTGAGTACACAAACTACTGGCTTAGAGAACTGTGAGTGCACAAATTACTTAGAGAATTGTGAGTGCACAAACTACTAGCTCAGATGAGTGCACAAACTGCTAGCTTAGAGAATTACGAGTACATAAACTACTAGCTTAGACAATTATGAGTGCAGAAACTACTAGCTTAGACAATTATGAGTGCAGAAACTGGTAGCTTAGACAATTATGATGTATAAACTAGGAAAAAATTAGGAACAGCTTTATTACTTAACAAGTACAGTTGTGATGTTTCGGCATGAGCCTTAATCATACAAAAACACATAGGACAAAGAACTAGAGAGAGGAGAGAAAGTATAAATTTACATGAATTCTATGTTTAAAAAAAAATGAAATAAAATGAATAAAGCACTTAGTTGAAACTTGTTAAGAAGCTATGGCTTGTCCGATGCTGTGTTCAGAAATGTGTATGGTGGAATGTAGAGAATACTTAAATGGAGACTTGTGATGTGTGATAGGTGGGTCATAACTGAGGGTGGTGGGTAGGGAAACCATGGAGAGGAGAGAGAGTGATACAATGGAAACCTAGCTGGGAGAAGGTGAAATAGGTAATTATAGTTGGGGTTGAGAAGTTGTAATGTGATGCTGTCAAGAGATTCTGAACTATGTGTAACAAGTTACCAACCTAAGCTGTTTCTCTTCACATCAAGGACAGCTGTTTAGGCAAACCCACCTTCTATCTCATTCCTAAAATCCACAAACCCAGTCATTCTGGATGTATCAGCATGCTCATGCCCCACTGAGCACATTTCTGATTTTTTTAGACAGCATTTTCCAGCCACCTGATGAGAAGAAATGATCAGAGAATCCCAAAACAAGCTATCAAGTGGAATGAATTCAAGAGCAATGCAGAGATAAGACAGATGACTGAACAACAACCAGTCTCATGGGTGGTCAGGATAAGGAGATGGACATATGTTGGTCATTTGATGAGAAGAAATGATCAGAGAATCTCAAAACAAGCTATCAAGTGGAACACTGCAGGCCGAAGAAAAAGAGGCAGACCGCGTGAAACTCTGAAGAGGACATTGTTAAGAGAGGCCAAATTAACAGGCATAAAATCCTTTGATGAGGTTGAAAAACTCGTTGAAGACAGAAAAAATTGGCGTACTACTTTGCGAGCCCTATGTGATGTTTAACAGCACAGGAAGGATATAAGATATATATAAGATATAAGATTTTCCAGCCACTAGTGCACAAACTGCTAGCTTAGAGAATTACGAGTACATAAACTACTAGCTTAGACAATTATGAGTGCAGAAACTACTAGCTTAGACAATTATGAGTGCAGAAACTGGTAGCTTAGACAATTATGATGTATAAACTAGGAAAAAATTAGGAACAGCTTTATTACTTAACAAGTACAGTTGTGATGTTTCGGCATGAGCCTTAATCATACAAAAACACATAGGACAAAGAACTAGAGAGAGGAGAGAAAGTATAAATTTACATGAATTCTATGTTTTAAAAAAAATGAAATAAAATGAATAAAGCACTTAGTTGAAACTTGTTAAGAAGCTATGGCTTGTCCGATGCTGTGTTCAGAAATGTGTATGGTGGAATGTAGAGAATACTTAAATGGAGACTTGTGATGTGTGATAGGTGGGTCATAACTGAGGGTGGTGGGTAGGGAAACCATGGAGAGGAGAGAGAGTGATACAATGGAAACCTAGCTGGGAGAAGGTGAAATAGGTAATTATAGTTGGGGTTGAGAAGTTGTAATGTGATGCTGTCAAGAGATTCTGAACTATATGTAACAAGTTACCAACCCAAGCTGTTTCTCTTCACATCAAGGACAGCTGTTTAGGCAAACCCACCTTCTATCTCATTCCTAAAATCCACAAACCCAGTCATTCTGGATGTATCAGCATGCTCATGCCCCACTGAGCACATTTCTGATTTTTTTAGACAGCATTTTCCAGCCACTTGATGAGAATAAATGATCAGAGAATCCCAAAACAAGCTATCAAGTGGAATGAATTCAAGAGCAATGCAGAGATAAGACAGATGACTGAACAACAACCAGTCTCATGGGTGATCAGGATAAGGAGATGGACATATGTTGGTCATCTGATGAGAAGAAATGATCAGAGAATCTCAAAACAAGCTATCAAGTGGAACACAGCAGGCCGAAGAAAAAGAGGCAGACCGCGTGAAACTCTGAAGAGGACATTGTTAAGAGAGGCCAAATTAACAGGCATAAAATCCTTTGATGAGGTTGAAAAACTCGTTGAAGACAGAAAAAATTGGCGTACTACTCTGCGAGCCCTATGTGATGTTTAACGGCACGGGAAGGATATAAGATATATATAAGATATAAGATTTTCCAGCCACTAGTACACAAACTGCCCTCTTATTTGAAAGATACCAACCAGCTCTTAACAACTTTTGATGCGATCAAACTCTCTCAGCACCACACCTATCACATCTTTCTCCTTATGTCTGCTCCCTATACACTTCTATCCCCCATGAGGATGGACTTTTAGCACTCCGCTATTTTCTCGACAAAGACCCTCACCCCACCACTAGCACTGACACCATAATTAGACTCACACAGCTAATACTCAACCTAAATTCCTTTCAGTTCAACAGCGAATATTTTAATCAAATCAGTGGTGTTGCCATAGGAACGAAAATGGGTCCCAGTTATGCATGTTTATTTACTGGCTTTCTGGAAGTCAAATTATGGGAAACCTACACAGGCAAACTTCCAGAATTCTATAAAAGTTAAACTGATAATGACACTGGAGTCACCAGTATGCCACAGGACAAGCTAAAAATATTTACTGAATTCACCAAATCCCATAATAAGAACATCAAATTCACTTATGAAATTTCTGACAAGACTGTCAACTTTTTTAGACATCAAAATATCTGTTGGCACAAACAGGCTTGTCACCTCTGTATTTTAAAACCCACCGACAGCCACACCTATTTACTTAACACCTCCTCTCATCCTGAAGCTTGTAAGAATTCCAACCCATACTCCCAACTCCTTCGTCTTCAATGCCTATATCAGGATAACGTGGACTTTATAGATCAGTCCAACAAGTTATTAGAATTTTTCCATCATTGGCACTACCTAGAAAATGTCCTTCAGAAAGCATTCAACTGTATCCAACTAGTGAGCCACAAAGAAGCATTCAGAAAAAAATCCGTTACCCCATGTGACAGAGTTAAATTAGTACTTCCTTTTCACCTGCATGGTCTGATGGTTAAGAAAATTTGTCATAATCATCTGCCACTAACTGAACTCAACCCTGACACTCATGACACTTTCTCCTATCCACCCCTATTGGCATACAAACGTGAGCCAAATCTTAAGCACATCCTCATCCACAGCCACCTGAAGCAAAACCTTGCATATGTTGGCACTAGAAAATGTAACTGCCCTCACTGTGTTACCTGCCCTGTAGTCTGGGAAACAAAAACAATCACCATCCCCAAAACTATCCTCACTCTCCATGAGGAATTCACATGAGATTCTCGCAATGTGATCTATGTCACTGTATGCAAAAGATGCAGGATAGCTTTAATTAGTGAAACTGGCCTCAGATTAGGGGACCACATGCAGAAAGATCTGTATGATTGATATCACCCAGCATGCTTTGATACCAGTCCTGAATCACTTCAATGGCTCCAACCACACAGGCAAACTTCCAGAATTCTATAAAAGTTAAACTGATAATGACACTGGAGTCACCAGTATGCCACAGGACAAGCTAAAAATATTTACTGAATTCACCAAATCCCATAATAAGAACATCAAATTCACTTATGAAATTTCTGACAAGACTGTCAACTTTTTAGACATCAAAATATCTGTTGGCACAAACAGGCTTGTCACCTCTGTATTTTAAAACCCACCGACAGCCACACCTATTTACTTAACACCTCCTCTCATCCTGAAGCTTGTAAGAATTCCAACCCATACTCCCAACTCCTTCGTCTTCAATGCCTATATCAGGATAACGTGGACTTTATAGATCAGTCCAACAAGTTATTAGAATTTTTCCATCATTGGCACTACCTAGAAAATGTCCTTCAGAAAGCATTCAACTGTATCCAACTAGTGAGCCACAAAGAAGCATTCAGAAAAAAATCTGTTACCCCATGTGACAGAGTTAAATTAGTACTTCCTTTTCACCTGCATGGTCTGATGGTTAAGAAAATTTGTCATCATCATCTGCCACTAACTGAACTCAACCCTGACACTCATGACACTTTCTCCTATCCACCCCTATTGGCATACAAACGTGAGCCAAATCTTAAGCACATCCTCATCCACAGCCACTTGAAGCAAAACCTTGCATATGTTGGCACTAGAAAATGTAACTGCCCTCACTGTGTTACCTGCCCTGTAGTCTGGGAAACAAAAACAATCACCATCCCCAAAACTATCCTCACTCTCCATGAGGAATTCACATGAGATTCTCGCAATGTGATCTATGTCACTGTATGCAAAAGATGCAGGATAGCTTTAATTAGTGAAACTGGCATCAGATTAGGGGACCACATGCAGAAAGATCTGTATGATTGATATCACCCAGCATGCTTTGATACCAGTCCTGAATCACTTCAATGGCTCCAACCACAGAGGCAAATCTTATTTTCTGGTAACAGCCATCAAACAATGTCAAGCAGATAACAGAAGCCAACTAGTACTTGAGCAACACTACATTCAGGAATATGGGACGCTGGAATCACATGGTTTGAACTCATTATTCAGCTACACCTAACATTCTCCTCTTTCACAATCATAATCCCTCCTCACCAAGTTCGACTCCCTTCTCACTTGTTACACATAGTTCAGAACCTCTTGACAGCATCACATTACAACCCCTCTACCCAACTATAATCACCTATTTCACTTTCTCCTGGCTAGATTATCACTGTATCATTCTCTCTCCCCTCCATGGTTTCCCCACCCACCGCCCTCAGTTATGACCTACCTATCACACATCACAAGTCTCCACTTAAATATCTTCTATACTCAACCATGCGCATTTCTGAACACAGTGTCGGACAAGCCATACCTTCTTAACAAGTTTCAGCTAAGTACTACTTTGACTATATATAACACTTTACCATCTTCATCATCACAAAATCTACCAACTTTGATTATATATAACACTTTAACAATAGCATCATCATCATCACAAAACTTACCAACTTTGACTATATATAACACTTTACCATCATCATCATCTTCATCATCACAAAACCTACCAACCTTGACTATATATAACACTTTACCATCATCATCACCATTATCATCATAAAATTTATCTGCTTTGATGATATATAACACTTTATCATCATCATCATCATCATGAACACAAAACCTACCTGCTATGGCTATATATAACACTCTATCATCATCATCACCACAAAATCTACCTGCTTTGAAACACTCTATCATCACAATCACAAAATCTACCTGCTTTGACTATATATACCACTCTATCATCATCATCACCATCATCATCAACACAAAACCTACTTGCTTTGACTATATATAACACTATATCATCATCATCACCACAAAACCTACCTGCCTTGGCTATATATATAACACTATCATCACCACAAACCCTACCTGCCTTGGCTATATATATAACACTATCATCACCACAAAACCTACCTGCCTTGGCTATATATAACACACCATCATCACCACAAAACCTACCTGCCTTGGCTATATATAACACTTCACCATCATCACCACAAAACCCATCTGCCTTGGCTATATAAACACTCTATCACCATCATCATCACAAAACCTACCTGCCTTGGTTCTATATATAACACTCTATCACCATCATCACCACAAAACCCATCTGCCTTGGATATATATATAACACTCTATCACCATCATTACCCCGTGTGGTACCCGGGATCTGTAAAGAATACTACCACTGTACCCTACCATGCATGATCGTAAAAGGCGACTAAGGAGGGTTCAGCATAGGGCCAGCAACCCTATCTGGTAAAAAACTATCAGACTGCTACAGAAACAGAAGCAAGGGAAAAAGCAAATGCAGGTGGAAGGAGAAATGCTTATCAGGAAACTGAGCCCATGAAGGTTGTGGATGAAAGCCAGCCACTGGAAGTCCCCAGCCCGACTGCAGACCTCCTGGAACCTAAACAAAAGATGCAAATAGGCAGCTGGAATGTAAGAACACTAAACCAGACTGGAAAACTAGCACAAACCATCAAGGAAATGCACAGATACAAACTAGACATACTAGGAATACAAGAAGCAAGATGGACAGGACAAGGCAGAAGGAAATTAACAACACAGCACACAGAAGATACAATAATATGGTCAGGTAAAGAAGATCTTCATGAAGGAGGAGTAGCATTGATTATAACAAAAGAAGCATCAAGAGCATTGCTGAAATGGACCCCAATAAATGAGAGATTATTATATGCACGGTTCAACTCAAGATTCACGAAGCTGTCTATTATAGTTTGTTATGCACCAACAGAAGCAGCTGAAGAGGAATTAAAAGAAGATTTTTACAACAGCCTCCAAGCAACAGTAGAAACAATACCCAAGCATGATATGCTACTCATCTTGGGTGACTTCAATGCAAAAGTAGGTGAAGGAAATGAAGATAGAAGAAGAATCATGGGAAGAGAAGGAATCGGAGAAATAAATGAAAATGGAGAAAGACTGTGCAGTTTCTGTGAAGAAAACATGATGACCATCGGAGGGACAATTTTCCAACACAAAAACATCCATAAGGTGACTTGGAGGTCACCAGATAAAACCACAGAAAACCAAATCGATCATATACTAATAAACAACAAGTGGAAACGGTCACTACAAGATGTGCGAGCAAGGAAAGGAGCAGATATAGGAAGTGATCACAACCTTCTGGTAGCAAAAATAAAACTAAAATTAAGGAAAGCCAGAATCAGAGAACACAGAAAGATACATTTTGATACAAGAAAACTGATAGACCAGCAAACAAGAAATGAATTCTCAATAATACTTAAGAACCGCTTCAGTGTCCTACAAGATGAAGCAGAAATGTCCATATTAGAGTTCAATAAAACACTACAGGAAACAGCAAAAGAGGTGCTGGGATATCAGAAAAGGAGAAAAGAGGAATGGATAAGTGAGACCACATGGGAAAAGATAGAGCAAAGAAAAGAAATCAAGAAAAAATTACTGAACACCAAATCACAACGGCTTAAAGAACGAGTTTTAAGTAATTATGCACAAAAAGACAAAGAAGTGAAGGAATCATGCTGTCAAGATAAACGTCAATATTATGACAACTTAGCAGAAACAGCAGAGAAAGCAGCATATACAAATGACATGAAAACCATATATAAAATCACAAAGCAGATGACAGGTAACTTCAATACAAGATGTGAAAGTGCAGTAAGAACACAAAATGGACAACTGGTCAGTGGAGAAAGAGAAAAAATTGAAAGATGGAGGGAACACTTTAACACCCTACTAAACAGAACACAAGCAGCACAAGCAATAGATATACCTGAAGCAAAAGCGGAACTAAACATCAATACAGGACCAATAACAATAAATGAAGTAAAGAGGCGATAAAGATGCTAAAATCAGACAGGGCACCAGGTGAAGATGAAGTGACTGCTGAGATGTTGAAAGCAGAAGAAACAGAAACACCAAAACAACTTTGCCGGATATTACAACAAATTTGGGATTTAGAAAAAGCCCCAGAGGAGTGGAAAACTGGTCTTATAGTAAAACTACCAAAGAAGGGTGACCTCAGAGATTGCGGGAACGGGAGAGGCATTACCCTACTGCCACTCACTAGTAAAGTATTTTGCAGAATAATCATCAACAGAATTGTACCAACACTTGAGGAAAAACTTCGGTAAGAGCAGGCAGGATTTAGGAAAGGAAGATCATGCATAGACCATATATTTGTACTTAGACAAATATTAGAACAGGCAAATGAGTGGCATAGCACAACATATGCATTATTCATAGATTTTGAGAAAGCCTTTGACAGTGTCAACAGAGATGCACTGTGGAAAATCCTAAGATGGCATGGCCTCCCCCATAAAATAGTTAATGTAATCAAAGCCCTATACGAGGGTTTTCAGTGCAAAGTTATCTGTGGAGAACATACCTCCAGCAGCTTTAGGGTACAAACAGGAGTGAAACAGGGATGTGTACTATCACCAACATTATTTATCTTGGCAGTAGACTGGTTAATGAAGGAGGCAACATCAGACAAACGCAGAGGATTACAATGGACCCTTGACACAGTGCTGGAGGACCTTGACTTTGCGGACGACATTTGTCTATTATCAAGCAGTCACAAAGATATGCAAGATAAAATAAACAAGTTAACCCAGAATGCAAACAACATAGGACTAAAGATCAATGTAGGAAAGACAAAGTTAATGAAGCAAAATGTGAACAACAGAAATGTACTCAGAGTAGATAACAAGTTAGTGGAGGAGGTCAACGAATTTGTATACCTTGGCAGCAGAGTAGTAGAAAATGGAGACAGCACAGAGGACATCAACAGCAGACTTACTAGAGCAAACCAGGCTTTTGCAATGCTACAGAATATATGGAAATCAAATAAACTAAGCATAAATATGAAAATCAGGATATTTAAGAGTAATGTTCTAAGTGTACTACTCTATGGAAGTGAGTGCTGGAAAATCACCAAAACCATAGAAAACAAGTTGAATTCTTTCCAGACTAAATGTTTACGTAGAATTAAAAAAATATTTTGGCCAAACACCATAAGAAATAACATTTTATTGGCAGAAATGCAGATGAAACCACTGACAACAATTATTGAGGAAAGACACTGGCGATGGTTGGGACATGTGCTCCGAATGACAGACAACTCACTACCAAAAATAGCACTAAGATGGACACCACAGGGGAGCAGAAGTAAGGGTAGACCAAAAGAGACATGGAGAAGAACAACAGAAAGGATGTTGAGCAATAGAGGGCTCACCTGGGCAAGAGCAAAAAAAAAGGCGAAGGACAGGCATTTGTGGAAAACCCTTGCGGAAGCCCCATGTGCCCTGGGCACTTAAGGTTCAGAGAGAGAGAGATCACCATCATCACCACAAAACCTACCTGCCTTGGCTATATATATAACACTTCACCATCATCATCAGTAAACCCACCTGCCATGGCTATACACAGTGCATCAAGGATCTCAAATGTGTAGACAGGACAGGCAAATAAATCTGACTGTTTGTGGTAGTTTGCAGATTTATGCTCTTTCCGCTGTGAAAACAAGAATAAAAAACTGTCTTTGTACACGAGAAATGGCTCTGAACATGAAGAAAACAATATGCCAAACAACAGCGAGCGAACATGCATCAAACTACTGATCTGTATGTCAGATATTGTGCAAAATTAACACACACATAACAATCATTAATAATAGTCTAATGTGACATATGTGAGAGAAAAATCTGCCATGAAATAAGAATGAACAATATTTTCAATAATAATGTGACAAACATGGCTGGGAGTCACTATACAGCAAACAATAATGAACAATATTTTCTAAAGGGATAAATACTGCAGAAAGATAAACAGCATAATGTAATGAGCTGATGTGACAAATATGGCAGAAAATTAGGCTACAGTAATGAACTTACATGACAAGGAGAGTTCAAGAGCTTACAGTAATGAACTTATGTGACAAACATGGCAGAAAGTTCAACAGCATTCATTCATTCATTTCCATGTCCCTTGCAGAACTTTGCCTTCCTAACAGCACTCCTGTAGGCCTCGCAGTTGTGAGCAAAATGGCCTACTGCTGATACATCCATTTGCAGATCATCAACGATGTCTTGCAGCCATCTTCGTTTTGGTCTTCCTCTCTTTCTTTTTCCCATGATGTACCCTTCCAAGACGGTCTTCTCTAGATTAACATGACGTTTAATGTGTCCAAAATATTTAAGTTTTCTCTCTTTAATCTTCTTTAATAGCCAGCCTTCTTCAATATTAAGTTCTTGTAGTATGGATATATGTGTTCTTTTTTGTGTCCACGATATTTGGAAAACTCTTCTGTAGCATTTACATTCAAAGGCATTTATGTGTTTCTCAGCTGTTTTGTTAAGTGTCCAGGTCTCACAGGCATATGCTGCGATGGGAAAGATGCATGCCCTTAAAAATCTTATTTTTGTAGTTCTAACTTTCCTCTCCACAGAATCTTTAGTTGTTTTACTTTCTGAAGAGCGACAGATGTCCTCCTTTTAATTTCCCTCATTGTATCTCCATTATTAGTTAGTAGTGATCCAAGATATTCAAAACTCTCCAATTCTTCCAATTTTTCCTCATTGATACATATTTCAGCTGCCTTGTTTATTTTGTCAGTTGTCATCAATTTAGTTTTCTTCGCATTAAGATAGAGGTTTTGCTCTTCGCTGTTCTTACAGACTGACATAATTAATTTTTCCATTCCTTTTTGTATTGTGGACAGTAATACTGTGTCATCAGCATATCTAATCTCTGGTATTTCATAACCTCCATTTGTTATGACATCGTAATATTCTTTGTCTACATCTTCTCTAACATTCCTCATTATATTTTCAGTATACAAGTTAAATAAGTAAGGCGACAATATGCACCCCTGACAGACCCCTTGTTTTATGTCAAACCAAGTTGTTTCACCATTTATTCTTACTACTGCCTGTTGGTCTAGATACAGCAGTGATGTTAATTGTATCAAATGTGTTGGAAATCCCATTTTTTCCATTATTTCCCAAAGTTTCTGGTGTTGTACACAATCAAATGCCTTTGAGTAGTCTATAAAGGCTAAATACAGATTCACATCTCTGCATTTCTCTATTATTAATCTTATATTAAATATATGATCTCTTGATCCTCTTCCTTGCCTGAAACCAGCTTGGACCATATTGACTTCTTCTTCTATTTTCTTTTGAAGTCTAACCATTATGACTGTTAACAGAATTTTACTGGCATGACTAATCAGGGCAACAGTTCTGTAGTTTGTAATTTTAGGTTACCCTTATTTTGGCAGTGGTATACAGTTCTTTTCCATTCTTCTGGCCAAATACCTGAATGCCATTCTTTTTACATAGTGCATGATAGATTGTTGCACATTCTTTTAAGTAACATTTTAATAAGTTCAGGTATTATCTCATCACATCCTGGTGATTTACCATTTTTCAGATTCTTTATTGCCCATAAAACTTCTATCGTTGGTTCAGGTTCTTTCTCCTCCAATAATAATTCACACTGTTTTCTGCTTTCTCAGTCGGTTGTTTCACACATTCCTCTGCAATAATCATACCATCTTTCTAGAATTTCCTCTGTCTCTGTCAAGGAATTCCCCATCTTGTCACAAATTACATTTAGCTTAGGTGTGATATTTCTCGTCAATGTCTTCATTTCTTTAAACATTTCACTATCTCTTCCACACATCTGATGTCCTATTCTTTCACAACAATCTTGTATGTACTGTTTTTTTTTGTTTTTTATTATGTTTCTTCATACTTCTTTTGTTAAAGCTTTATATTCCTCTTTGTTGATGTTTGTCACTTTCCACTGCGTCTTCATTTCTCTACGTTGCACACAGTAATGAACTTATGTGACAAACATGGCAGAAAGAAAACAAGGAGAATAAGTTTTATGTGACAAATGACTGAAAGGCAGATAGCAAATAAAAACAAATACAACTGAAAATTAGCAAATAAAAACAAATACAACTGAAAATTAGCAAAAAAAAAACAAATACAACTGAAAATTAGCAAATAAAAACAAATACAACTGAAAATTAGCAAATAAATGGGAAGAAGACTATGAGATATATGACTGAAAGTCAGACATACCTCTGATGATGTGAAGAGAAGTTCACTCAGTAATAACCTGATTCGTTGCGCGGGATCACTAGCACTTCTTTCAAACTCTAGAGCCAGGCCATGTTGCAGCTGAGACACCAGCACACTTTCTGTCATGTTACCACCCAGCTTGGCCCTGCACAAATATCACACTTTACAATTTATATTCTAAACTGGTCAACAATATATACAGGAGTTTTATAAGCACTCACAAGCAGCATACTAGCCCACAGCATCATGGGTAGGAAATCTATGAACTGGAGAAAAAAGTATAGAAAAGCACAACATGGCTCATCAACAATACATGCTAACTAAATAAATATGCTTGATTAAAAGATAGTATGATTGTTGGTATGATCGTTTTTTTTTTTTTTAAAGAGAGGCAGTAACAACTGCATTTATTGCAGAAACCTTGGCCACATGAGATATCAACGTAGAAAGTTCCTTAAAAGTCAGAGAAGTATGGCCACAGGTTATATGTCACTTTTTGACATCAATACAACAGGCATTCAACATTTTGTGCTAGACATGAAATACTGTAAGCATGTGAAAATAATAGAAGTGGCAGCAAATACTGACAGGCTTCAATCTTGAGAGGTAGGAGTAAATACTGACAGCCTTCAATATTGAGACGTAGGAGTAAATACTGACAGCCTTCAATATTGAGACATAGGAGTAAATACTGACAGCCTTGAATCTTCAGACGTAGGAGTAAATACTGACAGCCTTGAATATTGAGAGCTATGAGTAAATACTGACACCCTTCAATCTTGAGACGTAGGAGTAAATACTGACAGCCTTGAATATTGAGAGCTATGAGTAAATACTGACACCCTTGAATATTGAGAGCTATGAGTAAATACTGACAGCCTTCAATTTTGAGAGGTAGGAGTAAATACTGACAGCCTTGAATATTGAGAGCTATGAGTAAATACTGACAGCCTTGAATATTGAGAGCTATGAGTAAATACTGACAGCCTTGAATACTGAGAGCTATGAGTAAATACTGACAGCCTTGAATATTGAGAGCTATGAGTAAATACTGACAGCCTTGAATATTGAGATGTAGGAGTAAATACTGACAGCCTTCAATCTTCAGAGGTAGGGGTAAATACTGACAGCCTTCAATCTTGAGAGGTAGGGGTAAATACTGACAGCCTTCAATCTTCAGAGGTAGGGGTAAATATTGACAGCCTTCAATCCTGAGACGTAGGAGTAAATACTGACAGCCTTGAATCTTCAGACGTAGGAGTAAATACTGACAGCCTTGAATATTGAGAGCTACTAGTAAATATTGACAGCCTTCAATCTTGAGACGTAGGAGTAAATACTAACAGCTTTCAATCTTGAGAGGTAGGGGTGAACACTGACAGCCTTCCATCTTGAGAGGTGGGGGTAAATACTGACACCCTTCAATCAGGTAGAGATAAATATAGACACTCCTAAACAAAGAGACATAAACACAAATACAACTGCAGTATGTGAAGATGAAGAAGTATATCTGAAGTCAAACCAAACTCATACAATACTGAAAACTCAAACAGGGAAAGAAAACAAACAAGAAGAGGAAGCAGTTAATCTCATTCTTCAGATTTTCGATGATATGAAAAGAACAGGTGAGCAACTGAATAAAGGTATATCATCAATATATGCTCTTCAAAACTGTCAAAGTCTCAATCATGCAAGTTCTAGAATACAGTCGAATATAGTCAATAAGCATGCTGAGGCAACACATGGAAGAGATAAAGGCATGAAAGATGTCAGTAAAGGCTTTATAAGGAGTTCTTAGTTGGAACTACAAAATTTAGTATGTGAAGTAGACATATCAGAGAAGTATGATGAGTATGCAAAAAAAAAAGATCATAATGAAAGGACACACTGCACTTAAAAACCCAGAAGTGAAAGACAAAATGGAAAGACTCTCCAAAAGCAAAGAACCAGCAAAAACTGCATGTGATATGGTTTCAGGATAAGTGGTAGGTCTCAGTGATATGGTTTCAGGATAAGTGGTAGGTCTCAGTTATGACTTTATGAAAAGTCAACTAAGTGAAGACAGTGACTGAAGGAACACAACTTTTAAGGGTATGTTTTATCTGACATGACAGTCAGTATTTAAACATTAGAAAGAAGGAAGACATTGATGGCAATGAAAACTCCTTTAGATGCTACAGTAAAATTATAACAAAAATGTTGTGTCCCAAAGAGAAAAACCACTGAGAAAGCCAAAAAGTGAAATAAAATGAGAAAATTGTCAGACATTTATAACAAACTGCTTCCAGTTGTTCGTGGGTTAACGACATTATCTTTCTACTTTTGTCTGACTTAAGCTGAAACGCATCACAAAAGTAAATAAGACAAAATATCATTGCTCAGCCTAAAAATACTGCCATTTTTATAGTCTTCACAGGAAAGAGTTACTATTGGTGTCAACATATGCTGCCCAAACTGATTAGACAGAAAATGCTTTATTCAAACATTACATAAGAACTACGCAGATCTATTACTCTCATCTTGCTCAAACCTGTATAGTACTGTAAATACTTCGGAAATTTTTTTCTCATAATTGTTATGTCTTGTAAAATTATTGTTGAGGTGGGCAGGATTGGTTCATAATGACTTCATAATTTTAGCTGTTCTCAGAGCTGTCTTGATGATGTCAAAGACAGTGCCACCAGTGCCACCGAGACACTGGAGTTACATTAGAAAATTGTATAAACAGTATCACAGGGGACTTATCTCCAGGATTCCTAAACCTTTTCCCAGCTATTCAGAGCATGGTGGAAAGATGCAAATACAAGCACTCAGAGCATGGAGGAAAGATGCAAATACAAGCACTCAGAGCATGGTGGAAAGATGCAAATACAAGCACTCAGAGCATGGAGGAAAGATGCAAATACAAGCACTCAGAGCATGGAGGAAAGATGCAAATACAAGCACTCACAGCATGGTGGAAAGATGCACCTACATGCACTCACAGCATGGTGGAAAGATGCATTAACAAGCACTCTATAAACTAGGAAAAAAAGTAGGAACAGCTTTATTAATTAACAAACACACAGTTCCCACTTCTGACATCAAACTGCATGTTCATTAATTAATAAAACTGTTCCTACTTTTTTCCTAGTTTATACATTTTGTTATCATAGCTTTACTGCAGTGGCTTCATGTATAGTTTTATATACTTATACACAACAAGCACTCGGAGCATGATAGAAAGATGCACCTTCAAGGTTAAAGTTGATTTACAATCTGACACCAATAGCATAATTAAAATCTGTTCATAGAGATAAACTAGCCTTGTGATTGTTGACTCAATGTTTTTTTTAATCAACAATAACTGGGAGTTTTTGGGCATGGCTATAAATACTGATGGACAAATTCAATTATTTTGGAACAATAACACAAGATGGAAGATGCAAAACTGAAATAAGGAGAAGAATATCCTAGGCCAAGTCAGTATTTATGAAAATGAAAGAACATTCTAGGCAATAAAGCTAAGCTGATGACTATCAGCAATGCAAAAGTAGGTGAAGGAAATGAAGATAGAAGAATAATCATGGGAAGAGAAGGAATTGGAGAAATAACTGAAAATGGAGAAAGACTGTGCAGTTTCTGTGAAGAAAACATGATGACCATCAGAAGGACACATTTCCAACACAAAAACATCCATAAGGTGACTTGGAGGTCACTAGATAAAACCAAATCGATCACATACTGATAAACAACAAGTGGAAACGGTCACTACAAGATGTGCGAGCAAGGAAAGGAGCAGATGTAGGAAGTGATCACAACCTTCTGGTAGCAAAAATAAAACTAAAATTAAGGAAAGCCAAAATCGGAGAACACAGAAAGATACATTTTGATACAAGAAAACTGAAAGACCAGCAAACAAGAAATGAATTCTCAATAGTACTTAAGAACCGCTTCAGTGTCCTACAAGACGAAGCAGAAATGTCCATACTAGAGTTCAATAAAACACTACAGGAAACAGCAAAAGAGGTGCTGGGATATCAGAAACGGAGAAAAGAGGAATGGATAAGCAAGACCACATGGGAAAAGATAGAGCAAAGAAAAGAAATCAAGAAAAAAATTACTGAACACCAAATCACAACGGCTTAAAGAAAAAGTTCTAAGTAATTATGCGCAAAAAGACAAAGAAGTGAAGGAATCATGCCGTCAAGATAAACGTCAATACTATGACAACTTAGCAGAAACAGCAGCATATACAAATGACATGAAAACCATATATAAAATCACAAAGCAGATGACAGGTAACTTCAACACAAGATGTGAGAGTGCAGTAAGGACACAAAATGGACAGCTGGTCAGTGGAGAAAGAGAAAAAAAATTGAAAGATGGAGAGAACACTTTAACACCCTACTAAACAGAACACAAGCAGCACAAACAACAGACATACCTGAAGCAAAAACGGAACTAAACATCAATACAGGACCAATAACAATAAGTGAAATAAAGGAGGCAATAAAGAAGCTAAAATCAGACAGGGCACCAGGTGAAGATGAAGTGACTGCTGAGATGTTGAAAGCAGAAGAAACAGAAACACCAAAACAACTTTGCCGGATATTACAACAAATTTGGGATCTAGAAAAAGCCCCAGATGAGTGGAAAACTGGGCTTATAGTAAAACTACCAAAGAAGGGAGATTGCGGGAACTGGAGAGGCATTACCCTACTGCCACTCACCAGTAAAGTATTTTGCAGAATAATCATCAACAGAACTGTACCAACACTTGAGGAAAAACTTTGGAAAGAGCAGGCAGGATTTAGGAAAGGAAGATCATGCATAGACCACATATTTGTACTTAGACAAATATTAGAACAGGCAAATGAGTGGCATAGCACAACATATGCATTATTCATAGATTTTGAGAAAGCCTTTGACAGTGTCAACAGAAATGCACTGTGGAAAATCCTAAGATGGCATGGCCTCCCCCATAAGATAGTTAATGTAATCAAAGCCCTATACGAGGGTTTTCAGTGCAAAGTGATCTGTGGAGAACATACCTCCAGCAGCTTTAGGGTACAAACAGTAGTAAAGCAGGGATGTGTACTATCACCAACATTATTTATCTTGGCAGTAGACTGGTTAATGAAGGAGGCAACATCAGACAAACGCAGAGGATTACAATGGACCCTTGACACAGTGCTGGAGGACCTTGACTTTGCAGACGACATTTGTCTATTATCAAACAGTCACAAAGATATGCAAGATAAAATAAACAAGCTAACTCAGAATGCAAACAACATAGGACTAAAGATCAACGTAGGAAAGACAAAGTTAATGAAGCAAAATGTGAACAACAGAAATGTACTCAGAGTAGATAACAAGTTAGTGGAGGAGGTCAACGAATTTGTATACCTTGGCAGCAGAGTAGTAGAAAATGGAGACAGCACAGAGGACATCAACAGCAGACTTACTAGAGCAAACCAGGCTTTTGCAATGCTGCAGACTATATGGAAATCAAAAAAACTAAGCATAAATATGAAAATCAGGATATTTAAGAGTAATGTTCTAAGTGTACTACTCTATGGAAGTGAATGCTGGAAAATCACCAAAACCATAGAAAACAAGTTGAATTCTTTCCAGACTAAATGTTTACAAAGAATTAGAAAAATATTTTGGCCAAACACCATAAGAAATAACATCTTATTGGCAGAAATGCAGATGAAACCACTGACAACAATTATTGAGGAAAGACGCTGGCGGTGGTTGGGACATGTGTTCCGAATGACTGACAACTCACTACCAAAAATAGCACTAAGATGGACACCACAGGGGAGCAGAAGTAAGGGTAGACCAAAAGAGACATGGAGAAGAACAACAGAAAGGATGTTGAGCAACAGAGGGCTCACCTGGGCAAGAGCAGGAAAAAAGGCGAAGGACAGGCATTTGTGGGGGGCCCTTGCGGAAGCCCCATGTGCCCTGGGCACTTAAGACTCAGAGAGAGAGAGAGATGACTATCAGAAAGAGAGTTATTCAAGGTTACACTGAACCCATATTGTTATACAGATGCGAGGCATGAACAGTAATAAAGAGAACTCAGAATCTACTGGAATCAGCACAGATGTGGTTCCTAAGAGGAATGATGAGAACACCATGAACAGCAACCAAGAGAACTCAGAATCTGCTGGAAGCAGCAGAGATGTGGTTCCTAAGAGGAATGATGAGAATACCATGAGCAGTAATCAAGAGAACTCAGAATCTGTTGGAAGCAGCAGAGATGTGGTTCCTAAGAGGAATGATGGGAAACCATGAATGAATGAATGAATGATCTTTATTTTTAAAGGGTAAAGAATTGGGCGCGCAGGCCCGTCTTACATTCTGTCCCTCATCACTCCATCTTTCATTCTTCCCACACACTTGATTTAGTACAAATATACAAATTAAATTAGGAAAAAACATATCACAAGAGTGTAAGATTTAACTCTTACATTCAAAGTAAAAGAGAAGAAGTAATTAACCTAATAAAATAGCACTCACATACACATACACATATATTTCATTTCATTCCTTTGCATGTCCCTTGCGGAACTTTGCCTCCCAAACAGCACTCCTGTAGGCCTCTCGGTTGTGAGCAAGATGGCCTGCTGCTGCTGCATCCATTTCCAGATCATCAACAATGTCTTGCAGCCATCTTCGTTTCGGTCTTCCTCTTTTTCTTTTTCCCATTATGTATCCTTCCAATACGGTCTTCTCTAAATTATCATGACGTTTAATGTGGCCAAAATATTTAAGTTTTCTCTCTTTAATCCTCTTTACTAGCCAGCCTTCTTCAATATTAAGCTCTTGTAGTATAGATATATTTGTTCTTTTTTGTGTCCACGATATTTGGAGAACTCTTCTATAGCATTTACATTCAAAGACATATACATAAACAAAAATACATTGTAAATACAGATCTTCTAACATGTTTTTTAACAAACATTAAAATAATTTCTAACAATATCTAACAAGTTACTTTTCAAACTATGTCATTTTAGTACTTGATGAACAGCAAACAAGAGAACTCAGAATCTGTTGGAAGCAGCAGAGATGTGGTTCCTAAGAGGAATGATGAGAATACCATGAACAGTAACCAAAAGAACTCAGAATCTACTGGAAACAGTAAGATGTGGTTCCTAAGAAGAATGATGAGAATACCATGAACAGTAACCAAAAGAACTCAGAATCTACTGGAAACAGTAGAGATGTGGTTCTTAAGAAGAATGATGAGAATACCATGAACAGTAACCAAAAGAACTCAGAATCTACTGGAAACAGTAGAGATGTGGTTCCTAAGAAGAATGATGAGAATACCATGGACAGTAACCAAAAGAACTCAGAATCTGTTGGAAGCAGCAGAGATGTGGTTCCTAAGAAGAATGATGTGAATACCATGGATAGTAACCAAGAGAGCTCAGAATCTGTTGGAAGCAGCAGAGATGTGGTTCCTAAGAAGAATGATGAGAATACCATGAACAGTAACCAAGATAACTCAGAATCTGTTGGAAGCAGCAGAGATGTGGTTCCTAAGAAGAATGATGAGAATACCATGAACAGTAACCAAGAGAACTCAGAATCTGTTGGAAGCAGCAGAGATGTGGTTCCTAAGAGGAATGATGAGAATACCATTAACAGTAACCAAGAGAACTCAGAATCTACTGGAAGCAGCAGAGATGTGGTTCCTAAGAAGAATGATGAGAATACCATGAACAGTAACCAAGAGAACTCAGAATCTGTTGGAAGCAGCAGAGATGTGGTTCCTAAGAAGAATGATGAGAATACCATGAACAGTAACCAAGAGAACTCAGAATCTGTTGGAAGCAGCAGAGATGTGGTTCCTAAGAAGAATGATGAGAATACCATGAACAGTAACCAAAAGAACTCAGAATCTACTGGAAACAGTAGAGATGTGGTTCCTAAGAAGAATGATGAGAATACCATGAACAGTAACCAAAAGAACTCAGAATCTACTGGAAACAGTAGAGATGTGGTTCCTAAGAAGAATGATGAGAATACCATGGACAGTAACCAAGAGAACTCAGAATCTGTTGGAAGCAGCAGAGATGTGGTTCCTAAGAAGAATGATGTGAATACCATGGATAGTAACCAAGAGAGCTCAGAATCTGTTGGAAGCAGCAGAGATGTGGTTCCTAAGAAGAATGATGAGAATACCATGAACAGTAACCAAGATAACTCAGAATCTGTTGGAAGCAGCAGAGATGTGGTTCCTAAGAAGAATGATGAGAATACCATGAACAGTAACCAAGAGAACTCAGAATCTGTTGGAAGCAGCAGAGATGTGGTTCCTAAGAGGAATGATGAGAATACCATTAACAGTAACCAAGAGAACTCAGAATCTACTGGAAGCAGCAGAGATGTGGTTCCTAAGAAGAATGATGAGAATACCATGAACAGTAACCAAGAGAACTCAGAATCTGTTGGAAGCAGCAGAGATGTGGTTCCTAAGAAGAATGATGAGAATACCATGAACAGTAACCAAGAGAACTCAGAATCTGTTGGAAGCAGCAGAGATGTGGTTCCTAAGAGGAATGATGAGAATACCATTAACAGTAACCAAGAGAACTCAGAATCTACTGGAAGCAGCAGAGATGTGGTTCCTAAGAAGAATGATGAGAATACCATGAACAGTAACCAAGAGAACTCAGAATCTGTTGGAAGCAGCAGAGATGTGGTTCCTAAGAAGAATGATGAGAATACCATGAACAGTAACCAAGAGAACTCAGAATCTGTTGGAAGCAGCAGAGATGTGGTTCCTAAGAGGAATGATGAGAATACCATGAAAAGTAACCAAGATAACTCAGAATCTGCTGGAAGCAGTAGAGATGTGGTTCCTAAGAAGAATGATGAGAATACCAAGGACTGTCAAGAAAACAAATGAAGAAGTTCTAAGTGAAGCTGGGCAAACGAAAGAAATAAATGATAAATTCAGAACATGAGTCCAGGTTTGTAGGACAAGTTTTGAGAAGAGGCAAACTGGAATACCTAGTGACAACAGGAAAAATGGAGGAAAAAAGGGACAGAGGAACAAAAACAAATAAGATACCTGAGAGACTAAATGAGTGGCACGGAGCACAGTCTAACACACATCTTAAAGAAAGAGCAAAGGACAGATGGTTGTGGAAATTAATGACAACCAATGTCTGATTGGCATGACCAGAGAGAGAGAGAGAGAGAGAGAGAGAGATTGGGAGTTGTTATGTTAAATGGGAACTAATTTAAAAATGGGGGGAAAATACAGAAACAATGAGGAGAACAGGATTTTTTTTAATGGCATTTAAAAAAAAAAAAAATGACACATGCAGGCTGAAGTTAAATAAAAACACGGTAGAACAGCTCCTACTTGCATGCAGCTCTGGTATAAAAGCTGGAAAAAATACATACCTGTTATTTCAAAAAGATAATTGGTGCTACGCAGGCGACGCAAAATTATGATACACGCTATACAAATTACCTGTTATGATTATATACAATCTGTCAGCCACATGAAACTCTAAAGAGGATATTGTTAACTCTTACTGCGCCAAAAAAAAAAAAAACGTGGACATTCCCATCCGTGCCACACAAAAAACACGGGTCTTGATATGTATAGTTGTAAAAGTGAATGTATAAAGTATTTCCACTTTAAAAATATACATATTATGTAAGAAAATAGTTGTAAATGTAAGAAGATTTCATAAATGAAGAGTTTTTTAGAAAAAAAGAAGTGTGATGATTTTAGCTGATAATTGTGTAGTGCTTACCATCTGCGATGCCTAGATGTACAATGTTTACCATCTGCAATTTCCAGATCTACTTAAATGTTCGTCTGATCTTGTCGTGTGGTGGCATTCTCACCAAAATAATGTCTGAAATAACCTTCTAACTACTTCTCCATGAATGAATAATCTTTATTCTTTACCCTTGAAAAATAAAGATTATTCATTCATTCCAGTCCATTTAATAGGTCTAGATGTACCAGAACACTGTTCCTGAATGTACATTCAGGAACAGTGTTCTGGTTATAAGACATGTCCTTATGCCTCTGAAATCTAAATAAATTTGAAATTTCTCAGTTAAAAACATCGATTTCGCTTCGTTGTTAGCCATGCTTTGGATTGAACTATTAAAGGTCACCAGACATGCACAGACAAATTGTGTACAATGAAAAGTTACAACAGTTTTAAGCTGCAACAAAACAAATCACTATAATGTGGATGGCAGGCACTAGACTAACAGGAAGAATTCACTATAGTGTCGATGGCAGGGAAAGAGTTAAGAGAGGACAAATTACTTACATCTTAATCCTTCCCGTGCCATTAGATGTCACATAGGGCTCGCATGTTTGCCAAGTTTTCCTGTTCTCTGTGAGTCTTTCAACTTAATCAAGGGATGTTATGTCATTAAACTGGCTTCTCTTAATAATGTCCTCTTTAGAGTTTCATGTGGTCGACCTCTTTTTCTTCAGCCTGTTGTGCTCCACTTGATAGCTTGTTTTGGTTATTCTCTGATTGTTTCTTCTCATCACATGGTTGACATATGTCCATCTTCTGCTCACCTATGAGACATGTTGCTGTTTGCTCATCTGTCTTATCTCTGTGTTGTTCTTAAATTCGTTCCACTTTATACCAAGTATTTTCCTTGGGCATTTGTTTTTGAAAGAGTCTAATTTCTTGTCTGTTTCTTTAGTTGATTTCCAGCTTTCACATAAATAAATGGGGGGGGGGTGGATATCACATAAAATCCCTTAATGAGGTTGAAAATCTCGCTGAAGATAGGAAAACTTGGCGAACTACCATGCGAACCCTATGCTACTTTTAACGGCACGGGAAGGATGTAAAATAATTACTAATGGAGTTTCACCACACCTGAGCTGTTGCTCTTTTTTCACATCTTGCTCCAACGCGTGAAAATCAATAGAAAGCATGTCAACAATGCTGTTAACAACCTCAAGCCTGGACAATATTGCTAGAACTCTCATCCTCGCCTGTTTTCCATGGCTACTTCCATCTAGCGGTGCGCAAAGGGCCATTCTCACCAAACCCGGCAGGACTGGTCGGAGATCAGAGTCTGAGAACGAACTCAGTAGTTCCGTGTCCAATGTTTGCATGGCTTCAAACACATGCTGTTTGACAGGAATTTCAAGTTCAGACATTCTGTTATTGTGTACAAATATAAATTCCCTAATGAGCGATATCAGTCTGCACCTTGCTACTGACTGAATTGTATTTTATCGTTTACTTTAGTCACATCTAAAAGTAAGTTTAGTGATTATCGCTAAATCGTTAAATCAAGCATTCGTTGTAATAATAATAATAATAATAATAATAATAATAAAAGAAGAAGAAGAAGAGTATATGCACTGCACATTTACAGAATATGATGATAATGAATGAAGTCAGAAGATAAGGGAGAGTTCTACCTTGATTTCAAAAGAGCAAAAGCAAAAACAAAATCAACGTGATTTGTATAATTCGCTCAATATGCCGTTTTGTAATTATAGACTTTATAAGTAGCTTACATGACAAAAATGCATCTGCTTACACAGTTCCTAGTGTATGCAAACAAACGTTGACATTAAACATTACTGTAACTGTAACCAGAGATTGGCATCCCTGCATTCTGGGCATTCCCATATGTGTCCGCCTTCCGTTGTATATCCATGTCAAACTGAATAACCAAAAGCTTCTAGAGCTCTTCCCGTGCTGGAGGAAGAAACATGGACGTGTCTTGGGGTGCGGGAGTAAAAACGCGGGTCTTGGTCTGTAAGGGGGTCTAGTTGTAAAATGGAATGGAAAACAGTAGTTCCATGTACTTCCGTATACATAATATGTTTCAAAGTATAGCTAAATGAATGAAAATTTCATAAATGTAGAGTGTTTTAGGAAAAAAGAAGTAATGTGATGTTTTTAGACACTGACTGTGGCCAGCTCACCATCGGCTAGGTCTAGATTCGCGCTACTTACCCCTACTTACCATCTGAGATGTGTAGATCTACTTGTCGATCTCGTATTGTGACTCCGTATTGCATTCTCGCTGAATGAATGTCTGAACTAACCTCCTAACTACTTCTCCAGTCGTCTAAATATGTCTAGATCTACTTGGGATACATTCAAGAGCAGTGGGGTGGCCATAGGCTATGTCCATACCCCTATCTACATCGACAAAAATTGAAAATTTTCCATGCTTCGCGTCCTTGTTCTCGCTCGGCATCCCTCGTAACTAGGCACGCATTCTCCATTTTGAAAATGTCACCGGAATCGCGGACGAAATATCTACAATCTAAATGTTACACCGCTTGTTTTAATGAAACAAACCAATGATCATTATAATGACCATTCGCACGCACCGGGTATACCGGAAGCGTCATTATAATGACCAAAAGCACGGAAAGAGCAAGTTGGACCCACTTCCTCATCATCATCATCAGGTGCCGTGCCGACTGGCGTTGGCTATTATGCTTCTCCAGAGTACCCGATCCTTCATGCATGCAGGCCATCAGTTCAGTTGGTGATCTCCTCTCACACCATCCCGTCAGACTGTCCAGTATCATTTCTCTTGGTCTTCCTCTTGATCTTCTTCCTTCTATTTTTCCTGTTGTTATAATATTTTCAATGCCCCCTCTTCTCATTGCATGTCCTATGAAAGTACATTGTCTCTCTCTTATCTTTCTGACAAGGTCTTTTTGTCTCTCCAGCTCTTCTCATACATTCTTCATTAGTTATTTTTGCTGTCCAGGGGATTCGCAACATTCTTCTAATAAACCACATTTCTGCTGCTTCCAATCATTTTTCTGCAGACTTGCCTATTGTCCATGATTCACTTCCATGTAACAAGGTAGGTTCAATATAGCATTTTAGGACCCGTTTTCTAACATTCATTGATAAAGATGTGTTAACTAATATGTTTCTCATTCTCTGAAATGCAGTCTTTGCTTGGCCTATTCTGTTCCTAATTTCTGTTTTGCATTTCCCATCTGAAGTTATTACTGCTCCAAGGTATTTGAATTTCTGCACCTGCTTTAGAATGGTTCCGTTTAATTGAATACTGCATGCTGGTGGATTCTGTTTCTTAGATATAACCATAGTCTCTGTCTTTTTGATGTTCAAAGTAAGGCCTTTCTGTTCACTTTCTTTGGCGACTTTATCCAAGATATTTTGCAGGTCTTGTTGGTTCTCCGCTATCAGTACTGTGTCGTTAGCATACCGAAGGTTGTTAATATTGTATCCTCCAATTTTTATGCCTGGTTCTGTGATGATTGTTCTTAGAATATTCTCGCTGTACAGAGAAAAAAGGTCTGGAGATAGTACACATCCTTGTCGCACCCCTTGTTTTATAGGTTGGTATTTTCCAATTCCATTTTCAACTCGAACTGCTGCTTCTTGCTGCCAGTATAGATGTTTTACAATCCTCAAGTCTTTGCCGTCTATATTGATGTCTTCAAGCATTTTAATAATTTCACTGTTTCACCTTGTCAAATGCCTTGGTGTAATCAATGAAGCATAAGTAGAGATCTTTCTGTACTTCTAAAGCTCTTTCTGTTAGTGTTCGTAAAGCATAAATGGCATTGTGTGTTCCCTTTCCTTCAACAAATCCAAACTGTTCATCTGCTATTTCCATTTTTATCTTTTTCCTTGTCCTTCTCATAATTATTCTCAAAAGTAGCTTCGTTATGTGACATGAGAGGCTGATAGTCCGGTGGTCGTCACACTCCTTTGCACCTGGTTTCTTTGGTAGTGCTATAAACGTGGATTTAATCAGGTCACTGGGAATATAACCACTGTTGTAAATATCATTCAGTAACTTGGTTATTATTTTTATTCCTGTCTCCTCTAGTGCCTCTATTTCTTCTATTGTTATATTATCAGGCCCAGTCGCTTTTCCTTTCTTCATGTGTTTGATGGCATCTATGATTTCATCTTCAAGTATTGGCGGTCCATCACAGTTTTCAGTATCTGGTGTTAATTCTGGTCTTTCTCCTCCATATCTCTCTCTCTGAACCTTAAGTGTCCAGGGCACATGGGGCTTCCGCAAGGGTTTTCCACAAATGCCTGTCCTTCGCCTTTTTTTCTGCTCTTGCCCAGGTGAGCCCTCTATTGCTCAACATCCTTTCTGTTGTTCTTCTCCATGTCTCTTTTGGTCTACCCTTACTTCTGCTCCCCTGTGGTGTCCATCTTAGTGCTATTTTTGGTAGTGAGTTGTTAGTCATTTGGAGCACATGTCCCAACCATCGCCAGCATCTTTCCTCAATAATTGCTGTCAGTGGCTTCATCTGCATTTCTGCCAACAAGATGTTATTTCTTATGGTGTTTGGCCAAAATATTTTTCTAATTCTTTGTAAACATTTAGTCTGGAAAGAATTCAACTTGTTTTCTATGGTTTTGGTGATTTTCCAGCATTCACTTCCATAGAGTAGTACACTTAGAACATTACTCTTAAATATCCTGATTTTCATATTTGTGCTTAGTTTATTTGATTTCCATATATTCTGTAGCATTGCAAAAGCCTGGTTTGCTCTAGTAAGTCTGCTGTTGATGTCCTCTGTGCTGTCTCCATTTTCTACTACTCTGCTGCCAAGGTATACAAATTCGCTGACCTCCTCCACTAACTTGTTATCTACTCTGAGTACATTTCTGTTGTTCACATTTTGCTTCATTAACTTTGTCTTTCCTACGTTGATCTTTAGTCCTATGTTGTTTGCATTCTGGGTTAACTTGTTTATTTTATCTTGCATATCTTTGTGACTGCTTGATAATAGACAAATGTCGTCTGCAAAGTCAAGGTCCTCCAGCACTGTGTTAAGGGTCCATTGTAATCCTCTGCGTTTGTCTGATGTTGCCTCCTTCATTAACCAGTCTACTGCCAAGATAAATAATGTTGGTGATAGTACACATCCCTGTTTCACTCCTGTTTGTACCCTAAAGCTGCTGGAGGTATGTTCTCCACAGATCACTTTGCACTGAAAACCCTCGTATAGGGCTTTGATTACATTAACTATTTTATGGGGGAGGCCATGCCATCTTAGGATTTTCCACAGTGCATCTCTGTTGACACTGTCAAAGGCTTTCTCAAAATCTATGAATAATGCATATGTTGTGCTATGCCATTCATTTGCCTGTTCTAATATTTGTCTAAGTACAAATATATGGTCTATGCATGATCTTCCTTTCCTAAATCCTGCCTGCTCTTTCCGAAGTTTTTCCTCAAGTGTTGGTACAATTCTGTTGATGATTATTCTGCAAAATACTTTACTAGTGAGTGGCAGTAGGGTAATGCCTCTCCAGTTCCCACAATCTCTGAGGTCACCCTTCTTTGGTAGTTTTACTATAAGACCAGTTTTCCACTCCTCTGGGGCTTTTTCTAAATCCCAAATTTGTTGTAATATCCGGCAAAGTTGTTTTGGTGTTTCTGTTTCTTCTGCTTTCAACATCTCAGCAGTCACTTCATCTTCACCTGGTGCCCTGTCTGATTTTAGCATCTTTATCGCCTCTTTTACTTCATTTATTGTTATTGGTCCTGTATTGATGTTTAGTTCCGCTTTTGCTTCAGGTATATCTATTGCTTGTGCTGCTTGTGTTCTGTTTAGTAGGGTGTTAAAGTGTTCCCTCCATCTTTCAATTTTTTCTCTTTCTCCACTGACCAGTTGTCCATTTTGTGTTCTTACTGCACTTTCACATCTTGTATTGAAGTTACCTGTCATCTGCTTTGTGATTTTATATATGGTTTTCATGTCATTTGTATATGCTGCTTTCTCTGCTGTCTCTGCTAAGTTGTCATAATACTGACGTTTATCTTGACGGCATGATTCCTTCACTTCTTTGTCTTTTTGTGCATAATTACTTAAAACTCGTTCTTTAAGCCGTTGTGATTTGGTGTTCAGTAATTTTTTCTTGATTTCTTTTCTTTGCTCTATCTTTTCCCATGTGGTCTCACTTATCCATTCCTCTTTTCTCCTTTTCCGATATCCCAGCACCTCTTTTGCTGTTTCCTGTATGTTTTATTGAACTCTAATATGGACATTTCTGCTTCGTCTTGTAGGACACTGAAGCGGTTCTTAAGTATTATTGAGAATTCATTTCTTGTTTGCTGGTCTTCAGTTTTCTTGTATCAAAATGTATCTTTCTGTGTTCTCCGATTCTGGCTTTCCTTAATTTTAGTTTTATTTTTGCTACCAGAAGGTTGTGATCACTTCCTATATCTGCTCCTTTCCTTGCTCGCACATCTTGTAGTGACCGTTTCCACTTGTTGTTTATTAGTATGTGATCGATTTGGTTTTCTGTGGTTTTATCTGGTGACCTCCAAGTCACCTTATGGATGTTTTTGTGTTGGAAAATTGTCCCTCCGATGGTCATCATGTTTTCTTCACAGAAACTGCACAGTCTTTCTCCATTTTCATTTATTTCTCCGATTCCTTCTCTTCCCATGATTCTTCTTCTATCTTCATTTCCTTCACCTACTTTTGCACTCCTCCATATAGCTCACCGATATACTCTGTCCACCTGTCCACAATGTCTTCTTTTGCCATTAACATTTTACCTTCTTTCGATTTCAGGCATCCTGTGGTATATTTTGTTTTCCTGCCTGTGAGTTCATTAATTCGTTTATGCATGTTTTTGCTGTCTTTATTATGAGTGTCCTCTATCTGTCTGCACTGTTCATTTAACTACACTTCTTTTGCTTCTCTGCATTTGCGTCTTATTTCTTTATTTATCTTGCTATATTTTTCCTCGTTGTTTTTACTCCTCCTCCTCTTGTCCATCAGTCCTAAGATGTCGTCTGTCATCCATTTATTTTTAGGGGCTTCTTTTTTCGGTGGTATTATCTCCTTAACAGTTTGGTGGATAGAATCTCTTAACATTTCCCATTGTTCATCTATACTATTTATCTTTGCTATTGCATTGTATCTATTTGTTATAATAACTTTGTATTGTTCTCGCAATTCTTGGTCATTTTTAAGAAGTTCTGTATTCAGTTTGATGTTTCTCACTTTTCTGCCTGCTTTCTTTAGCTTTATTCTAACTTTTCCACAGAGTGGATCATGGTCACTATTGCAGTCAGCGCCTGGCATGGTTTTTGTTGTCAGTAATGCATTGCGGAATCGTTTGTTGATTAATATGTAGTCTATCTGGTTAAATGTCTTTTTGTCTGGGCTGCACCACGTTGCCAGTCTTCGAGGATGTTGTTTAAACCAGGTGTTTCCTACAACCATGCTATGTATTCTTGCCCATTCAATTAATTTATAACCTCTGTCATTCCTCTCCCCCAGTCCATAGTCACCAACGATGTCCGAAGTTCTTCCTTTACCAACTTTGGCATTAAAATCTCCCATGACTATGGTAACTTCATGTGACTTTGTGTGTTTTAGTGCTGTCTCTGTGTCATTATAAAATATCTGTACATCTTCCTCAGAACTTTCAGATGTTGGAGCATACACTTGTATAATATTTATGTTTATTGGGTGTCCTTTCAGTTGGGCTAGCAGGACTCTGTCCGAGATGTTCAAATATCCTACAACTGTCCTTGCCGTTTTTTCATCAAATATAATTCCTACTCCTCGTTCATGTTTCTCACTTCCTGAATATATTATTGTATATTTATCTGAGTTTATCTTTCCTGCACCTGTCCATCTAACTTCACTCATTCCTAATATGTTGATCTTCATCCTTTCCATTTCCATCTTTACATTTTCTAATTTTCCAGCCTGGAATAAAGTTCTTCCTGCAGAAGTTATATCTATCAATTCTCCGTAACTTGCTTTAGGAGTCTGTTACAATGACCCCATGCAAGTCGCCCTGCTCCACCAACGAAAGAATTGCTTATGATGCTCCTTGCACCTCCATTTTCATGATCAAAGAGGTAATCGCATAGACTCCCGATTTACTCACAATTGTTTTGCCATTATGGTAGACAATATAGGCCCATCCATTTTTTAGGCCTAGTGCTACTGACCCGTCTTTGAAGATCACAGGGTTATGTGATGTGGAATAATGCTGAATCCATTCCCGTACCAGGGCTTCTGTTTTATATTAAGCCCAGTCTCGGCATTCACGGCCAAGCTGGATCATGACCTTCATTAGATTCTGCATATTTGGCTCTTTAGTCTATTCTAGTTCTAGTCCAATTCTAGGGGAATCTGCTCTGGGCCACAGACTTCTGACAATATATTTCTGTCTCTGCTACGATCTCCCTTGCTTAATACTTTTGCCCTTTGCTGTTGTAGGAGGAGGTGGATTGCCATGCCAGCAATCCTGAGGTACATCTTCACTTGTCCATACTTAAGCCTCACTTTCATGCTGGACATATCCAGTAAGTAGTGTATAGCCATGATCAGGGTATCCCTGGTGCACCCCAGAATTGCTCTCATTGCCTCATTTTGAATTCTTTCAAGCTTGATTATAATTAAACATTAATACACTGATAGTGAATGTCATCAAAGCCCTATATGAGGGTTTTCAGTGCAAAGTGATATGCAGCAGCTTTATGGTACAAACAGGAGTGAAGTAGGGGTGTGCACTGTCACCAACATTATTTATCTTGGCAGTAGACTGGTTAATGAAGGAGGCAAAATCAGACAAATACAGAGGATTACAATGGACACTCGACACAGTGCTGAAGGACCTTGACTTTGCATACAACATTTGTCTACTATCAAGCAGGCACAAAGATTTAAGGATTAAAGATCAATGTAGGAAAGACAAAGTTAATGAAGCAAAATGTGGACAACATAAATGTACTCAGAGTAGATAACAAATTAGTAGAGGAGGTTAAAGAATTTGTATATCTTGGCAGTAGAGTAGTAGAAAATGGAGACAGCACAGAGGACATCAACAGCAGACTTACTACAGCAAATCAGGCTTTTACAGTGCTGCAGACTGTATGGAAATCTAAAAAAACTAAGCATGAAGGAAAAGAAATCAGGATATTTAAGAGTACTGTTCTAAGTATACTATTCTATGGAAGTGAATGCTGGAAAATCACCAAAACCATAGAAAACAAGTTGAATTCTTTCCAGACTAAATGTTTATGAAGAATTAGAAAAATATTTTGGCCAAACACCATAAGAAATAACATCTTGTTGGCAGAAATGCAGATGAAGCCACTGACAGCAATTATTGAGGAAAGATGCTGGCGATGGTTGGGACATGTGCTCCAAATGACTAACAACTCACTACCAAAAATAGCACTAAGATGGACACCACAGGGGAACAGAAGTAAGGGTAGACCAAAAGAGACATGGAGAAGAACAACAGAAAGGATGTTGAGCAATAGAGGACTCACCTGGGCAAGAGCAGAAAAAAAGGCAAAAGACAGGCATTTGTGGAAAACCCTTGCAAAAGCCCCATGTGCCCTAGGCACTTAAGGTTCAGAAAGAGAGAGAGAGTTGAAAAACTGTAGTATACAACTTAAACATAACATAATGTAGGAACAAATCTACTTATAATAACAAGACAACAGTGGACTTAACGTTCAGACAAAGAGAGGGAGAGAAAGAGAGAGAGAGAGTGTGTTTATGTGTGTGTGTGTGTGTGGTGGTGGTGGTTTTTTGAAAAACTGTAGTATACAGCTTAAACGTAACATAATGTAGGAACAAATCTACTTATAATAACAAGACAACAGCGAACTTAACGTTCAGAGTGAGAGAGAGTTGAAAAACTGTAGTATACAGCTTAAACGTAACATAATGTAGAAACAAATCTTCATAATAATAAGACAGCAATGGATGTTTCTGCTTTTTTTTTTCTGGCAACAAATATATGCTCCTTGCAACGCACTGGACAATGAGGAAGACTATGAAGAGTTTTTCGACAACCTCCATGATATTCTAAACCCCATAAACAAAGAGGAAATGTCATAATTACGGGCAACTTCAATGCAAGACTTGAGACAAGTAAAACGCAAGTAGCAGACCACCTGGGAGTCTCTGATTCTTATATTTATCTTATATCCTTCCCGTGCCGTTAGACGTCACATAGGGCTCGCAAAGTAGTTCGCCAATTTTTCCTGTCTTCGGCGAGTCTTTCAACCTCATCAAAGGATTTTATGCCTGTTAACTTGGCCTCTCTTAATAATGTTCTCTTCAGAGTTTCACGCGGTCTGCCCCTTTTTCTTCGGCCTGTTGTGTTCCACTTGATAGCTTGTTTTGGGATTCTCTGCTCATTTCTTCTCATCAAGTGGCCAACATATGTCCATCTCCTTTTCCTGATCACCCGTGAGACTGGTTGTTGTTCAGTCATCTGTCTTATCTCTGCATTGTTCTTGAATTCATTCCACTTGATGCCGAGTATTTTCCTTAGGCATTTGTTTTCAAAAGAGTCTAATTTCTTTTCTATTTCTTTAGTTGTTTTCCAGCTTTCGCATGCATAAATGAGGGTGGATATTACATTTGAATTGAATAGTCTTAACTTGGTTTTTGTGCTTATAACTTTTGAATTCCATATGTTCTCAAGATTCTTGAAGATTGATGCTGCTTTTGCAATTCTGATCCTAACTTCCTTTCTAGTGTCACCATCCTGGTCTATGTAGCTGCCAAGGTATGCAAATTGATTGACTTCTTCAATATCTGTCCCTTCTATGTGTATTTTTCCATTTTGATTGATGGGAATTTTCATTATTTTTGTTTTGTCCTTGTTAATTTCAAGTCCTATTTTGCTAGCCAGTGAAGATAGGCTATCTGTTTTTTCTTGCATGGAATTCACATTATTACTGATAAGAGTTATGTCATCAGCAAAATCAAGATCTTCTAGTTGGGTCCCATGTACCCAGTCAATACCTGTGTTACCTGTGCAGCATTTTTTCATTATGAAGTCTATTGTAATCCCAAAAAGTAAAGGAGACAGTATACATCCTTGTTTCACGCCTGTTTCAATCTGGAACCATTCACTCATCCCTTCTTCTGTCTTGACTGCACAACCATATCCATTGTATAAGTCCTTAATGATGTTGACAATTTTAGATGGTATTCCATATAGACATAAAATTCTCCATAATGAATCTCTGTGTATACTATCAAATGCCTTCTTAAAATCTATGAAATTCAGTATTAATGGTTTCTGCTTTTCAATATGTTCTTCAAGTATTATTCTGAGAGTAAAGATCTGGTCGAGACAGCTTCTCCCTTTTCGAAATCCTGCTTGTTCTTCTCTCATTGCAGTATCCACTATATCTTTGAGTCTATTCAAAATGACCTTGCAAAATACTTTTGACACAACTGATATTAAGGTTACTCCTCTCCAGTTGTTACAGTCACTAAGGTTGCCCTTTTTTGGTATTTTCACAATGATTCCCTTCTTCCAATTAGAAGGGACCTTTTCTTCTTTCCAAATCTTGTTAAACATTCTCTGTAGTTGTCTCATGTTGTCTTCTTCTTCTTCTTCTTCGTTCGCACTGTCTGTCTATATCTGCAGTCCTGTCTCTTGGATAAATTTCACTGTTTTTTGTAACTCATGTATGGAACCGTAGAGCTTATCTTCTTTAGTGGTTTCACTGGGCCAGTAATTATTTCTCAGTGTCTCGTAGTTGATGCAGTTCTGGAGGATATGTTCCACGGTTTGGGGCACCTGGGCACATGTACATAGATTAGTAGTACCAACCTTAAACTTTGTATACATATGACTTCGGAGTCGGCTGTGTCCTGTTCGGAGACGGAAGATGGTGACTTGTTCCTTTCTGTTTAGCATGTGATAGTCATCATGTGGTGGTGTTTGTGGCTTCCTGTAGGTTTTTATCATGCTTTTCTTCTGATTATAGGTGACTGGTATGTCTGGTTGCTCCATTTCAGTGCCCTCTTTAGCCAGATGGTCAGCTTTCTCATTGCCTGGTATCCCACAGTGGGAGGGAATCCACTGCAAAGTGACTCCATGTTGTAAGCCAATTTTTGACAAGGCATCCTTAAGGTCTGGTAGTTTGTTGCACTGAAGAGCCTCCAGTACTGATCTTGCATCTGTGAGAATTACTACAGGACATGTATCAATTCTGGAGTCTGATAGTTTTTCAACTGCAGCAATAATTGCCCTAACTTCTGCATCAAAGTTGTTGCAGTATTTACCAGTGGGTATGGAAATCTTGTCAATGGTGTTGTTTGGATATTCAATATATGCTCCTGCCCCACCATTTTTTATGGCATTATGTGCAGATCCATCTGTATACACACGTATCCAGGTGTCACATGGATATTTGTCATCTAGAACACTAAGTGTGGCTATTGATCTTACAAGACTGCTCTGCATCTCACCATTCTGCACACCTTTCACTTCAGTCTGAATAGTTATTTGTGTATAATCTGCTTCTTTCCATGGTGTATGCTCTGGTACAGATGATAATGGAGTGACTACAGTTGGAAGGTCAGGTATCAGCTTACGCATACGCTTGGCCTGATGAATGAAGCTGCTTCTTTTAAGCCGTCCTAATGCCAAGTTATTGAATCTCTCCTTCAGGGGATGGCTTACAGAGCTAAGGAATTTTTCTCCCATGGTCATGACCTTTGTGTCTCTACGTTCCTTTAGCGGCTGAACACCAACTATTTTCTGCATTTCTACTATTGGTGTGGACCTCATGGCACCTGTGATAATCCGTAGTGACTGATTTTGAACTTTGTCTAGATTATGCAGCGTAGTGTTTGATGCTGTGCACCAAGATGTTGAGCCATATTCTAAATGTGGTAGAATACTTTGCTGATATACATTCTTGAGGATTCTTTCACTAGCTCCCCATGTAGTCCCACTCAATTTTCTTAATATGGCTAGTTTTCTTCTGGCTTTTGCTTCTGCACTGTTGATGTGTTGCTTCCAAGTCAGTTTTGAGTCAAGAGTCACTCCTAAGTAAGTGGGTTGGTTGTCCATCCTTAAGGGTATTTCATTTACAAAGATCTTACCTGCTTTCTGTTTAGATGAGAGGGTGAACAGAGTGGTACTTGATTTCTCTGTGTTGATACTTACACACCATTTGTTTGTCCATGATGTCAAGATGTCTGCTGCTCTTTGGAGTCTCTGTGTAGCAACTGTCGCATATTCATCTGTACACCACATGACCAGATCATCTGCATACAGTGCTGCTTTGATTCCATAGGGAAGTTCCTTGACCAGGTCATTAATGAATACAAGGAATAGTGTAGGCGAAAGGACTCCTCCTTGTGGTACACCGTGTCGCAGAAGTACTTTCTGGCTTTTGTGTCCATCCATTACTACTCTAGCTCTTCTATTGTGTAAATAGGACTTTATCCAGTTGTACAGTCTTCCATTCACATTGCAGTTTCTTAGTTTCCACAACAGACCTTTTTTCCATACTTTATCAAAGGGTCTCATGTTGTCACTATTGATAGCTTTTAGCATCTCGGCTGTTATTTCATCTTCACCTGCAGCTTTGTTGTTAGCCATTAAATTCACTGCTGTTTCAATTTCATGCAATTCAATTTCATCTAGATTGACATTTAGTTGTGGGGCTGGTAAGTCAGTTTCAAGGTTTAACAATTCTTTTGGGTGTGGTCGATTGAGTATTTCTTGGAAGTGTTCAGCCCATCTTTGCTTTTGGTCTTTATTTGATGTTAATAGTGTTCCAGTTTTGCTAAGGATTGGTCTTTCTTTAGATGTAATAGTACCTGTTAGCCTCTTTTGTATGTTATATAAAGTTTTGCTGTCTCCTGTTTTTGCTGCTTTTTCTGCCTCTTTCGCCATATTGTCTATGTATTCTCTTTTATCCCTTCTAGCTGAACTTTTTACTTTCTTGTCTATGTCTTTGTATTTTGCTTTTGCCGAATCTCTTTCATCATCTGCTTTTGCATTCAACATGTTTAATTTGACTGCTCGTCTTTCATGTATATACTTCCATGTTTTATCTGATATCCATGCTTTTCTATTTGGTTTTTCCAATCCAGCGCTTACTTTTGCTGCTGTGATTATGGCTGTGCTGTAAGAATTCCATAACTCATCTATACCTATCTCCTCAACTTCACTGGGTGTTTTGGAATGATTGGCAAGTTCCTGATTGAAATTAATGTTAGTATTTTCTTCTTGTAGGCTGTGGATGTTTATCTTTCTGTGTACTGATTTCTTGTGTTGACTTTTCAATTTTAGTTTTATTTTCCCTATGCACAGGTTGTGATCACTGTTGACATCTGCACCCCTATAAGCCCTTACATCCATGAGAGATGTTCTGTATTGCTTTCTAATACAAAAATGGTCTATCTGGTTTCTAGTTCTATCATCTGGAGATATCCATGTTGTTTTATGTATCTCTTTGTGTGGGAATATTGTGCCTCCAATGACCATGCTCTCTGTTAAACATATTTCAATTAATCTTTCTCCATTCTGATTAACCATGTCAATTCCTTCTTTCCCCATCACTTTTTCAACGTCGGTATTATCCTTCCCTACCTTAGCATTGAAGTCCCCCATAGCAATTAGGATGTCGTGTTTAGGGACTTTGTTGATGATTTGTTGTAGTTGGTGATAAAAGTCGTCTTTCACATCATCATCTGCATCATTCGTGATCAGTCTCTGATTAGTGCATTAAAATAATAATGGTATCAGTCTTCTAGAACTGTGCAGCCAGTACAATCTTTGCATCACAGATAAGTGCTTTAAACATGGAGAGTTCCACATGTACACTTGGTATGCAGTGACAGATTACACATTAGGCTGGACAGGCCTGGAAGAAAAGAAAGTTTGATATCGTGAAAAAGTTCAAATATAGATTAATGTTTTATGAATTTGATATCAGAGGATTAACAGTATAGGTTGGAGGGTTGCACATGCACACTAGGTTGGAGGGGTGCACATGCACACTAGGTTGGAGGATTGCACATGCACACTAGGTTGGAGGGTTGCACATGCACACTAGGTTAGAGGGTTGCACATGCACACTGAGCTGGAGAGGTGTACATGCACACTGAGCTGGAGGGGTGCACATGCACACTAAGTTGGAGGGTTGCACATGCACACTAAGTTGGAGGGTTGCACATGCACACTAGGTTGTTGGGTTGCACATGCACACTAAGTTAGAGGAGTGCACATACACACTAAGTTGGAGGGGTGCACATGCACACTAAGTTGGAGGGGTGCACATACACACTAAGTTGGAGGGGTGCGCATGCACACTAAGTTGGAGGGGTGCACATACACACTAAGCTGGAGGGGTGCACATACACACTAAGTTGGAGGGTTGCACGTGCACACTAAGTTGGAGGGGTGCACATGCACACTAGATTGGAGTGTTGCACATGCACACTAAGTTGGAGGAGTGTACATAACACTAAGTTGGAGGAGTCCACATACACACTAAGTTGGAGGAGTGCACATGCACACTAAGCTGGAGGGGTGCACATGCACACTAGATTGGAGGGTTGCACATGCACACTAAGTTGGAGGGGTCACATGCACACTAAGCTGGAGGGGTGCACATGCACACTATGTCAGAGAGTGCATATGCAAACCAGAGATTGTATTAAAGAGGTGGAGACAATACTTTGGAAAGCTACTCAGTGTACTGTCAACACCAAGATAACAACACAATCATAGGACCTGAACCAGATATACTTCCAACTGAAGCCAGAGAAGTCATCCCAAAAGGCCCCAATGAAAGCTTCAAGATGTGATGGAATACCAAACAAAAAAAAGTTGAAATAGCTTGGCTTCACAGATTCTACACCACAGTATGGGAAAAACAAGAAACACTGCAGTTCTGGGGAAATGCTATAATTACTCCCAGTTTGGACACATAAAAAAGGCATTAAATGGGACTACAACCAATACAGAGCATCTCACAACTAAGCCTTACCGGAAAAATATTCTGCAAGATGCTAGAGAAAAGACTGGCCAATTAAAACACAGTTAAATGAAACTCAGATGAGATTTAGGAAAAACAGAACTTTACTCATGCCATCTTCTACTTAAAATAGCGAACAGAAAAATTAGCTGAATATGAACAGGTGTTGTACTTAGCCTATGTAGATCAGTAAAAGCATTCAATAGAGCAGATAGATGCAAACTGTGGGAAATCTTACAACTAATAGTAAGAGCACATCTAATCAACTTGATCAAAACAAATTATAAGAAAGCAGCTAATGTGTGGTTATAACAAAATCAGGACACTCCAAACCATTCAACATAAAATCTAGAGTGAGGCAGAGCTGCGTACTATCTCCTTACTTGTCATATGGACATTAACATCTGAAAAGGTTAACTTGCATAGTAAAAATTCTACTACAAAACTGCTTGATACAAGAAAAATGCTGGTAAATTTACAATACCCCTCAGAAAACATACCCAGTAGGTAGAATGTAAATGAATTCTTTTTTGCTGATAGCCAGTTACTTAGAGTCACATCAGGGAAAGACTTACAACAGAACATGTATAACTTAGCAGGGGATGTAAAAAATCGTAACATGAAAATCAGTTCTGAAAAATATGGAAGTCATGACCATTACCAGAGAAGAGCTCCCAAAAATTATATGCCTGGACAGTCAGTCTTTGAAGCAAGTGAAGCATTTCAAATACTTAAAGTAAAAGGTAAAATTCCTGTTTCCATGCCATTAAGGCATATTGGAGATACAGTATTAGGCCTATATTTCCAATAAAATCAGCACATGAAAGCATACTTTGGTCATATCACGCCTGGCTGCATTTACCTTCCCACATTTCTCTGGTACCCATTTTTAGAGGCTGAGTGGAACTCAGGGCTTTTTTTATGTGTATTAAAAAAATCCCACTTCTGGGACTTGAACCTGATACCACCAGAGTGCCTAACCACTCAGCTAACCAGGCCAT
The DNA here is from genome assembly GCA_009760885.1 of Achatina immaculata. Lineage (NCBI taxonomy): Eukaryota > Metazoa > Mollusca > Gastropoda > Stylommatophora > Achatinidae > Lissachatina > Lissachatina immaculata. The sequence goes on along the minus strand of CM019693.1, from coordinate 46,998,273 downwards.
TTCAAATAACTGAGTAGTGCAATGTCATCCTCTGGGAAAACTTGATTCTGAGATTGAGAACAGATGCCATAAAGCAAATCAGGTCACTGGACAATTGAAACCTTCACTGAAAAACAAATATGTCACAAATGAAACAAAAAAGCATTGTACAAGACAGTTTTCCTCCCAACTCTACTATCTAAGTAAGACACGGCAGGTAAAAACAAAAGGAAATTCATCACAACAGAAATAAGATGTTTGAAGAAAATGCTAAAGATAACATGAGAAGACGAAATCAGAAGTGACACCATCAGGGTAAGGTTTGAGAAACAACGAACTAAATGGTTTAGCCATGTTGCACTACTATGTTCAAACAGTATACCACAGAAAACATTCACACTAAGAATTGTGAGAAACAGATGTAGAGATCGTCCATGCAAGACACTGAGGGAGAAAATACAGAAAATTATATTCTCGTGATGCAAATTCCAGAGCCCTATCAAGACACTGACTGGTTAATAAGATACAATATTAACAAACTTCAGTATGCTGACCACACAGTACTGATAGCTGAGAACCAACTTATCTTATATCCTTCCCGTGCCATTAAACGTCACATAGGTCTCACAAGGTTCATTCATTCATTCCTTTGCATGTTCCTTGCGGAACTTTGCCTCCCAAACAGCACTCCTGTAGGCCTCTCGGTTGTGAGCAAGATGGCCTGCTGCTGCTGCATCCATTTCCAGATCATCAACGATGTCTTGCAGCCATCTTCGTTTCGGTCTTCCTCTTTTTCTTTTTCCCATTATGTATCCTTCCAATACGGTCTTCTCTAAATTATCATGACGTTTAATGTGGCCAAAATATTTAAGTTTTCTCTCTTTAATCCTCTTTACTAGCCAGCCTTCTTCAATATTAAGCTCTTGTAGTATAGATATATTTGTTCTTTTTTGTGTCCACGATATTTGGAGAACTCTTCTATAGCATTTACATTCAAAGGCATTTATGTGCTTCTCAGCTGTTTTGTTAAGTGTCCAGGTCTCACAGGCATATGTTGCGATGGGAAAGATGCATGCCCTTAAAAATCTTATTTTTGTGGTTCTGTCTGCTCCTCTCCACAGATTCTTTATTTGTTTTACTTTCTGAAGAGCAATAGATGTCCTCCTTTTAATTTCCCTCATTGTATCTCCATTATTAGTTAGTAGTGATCCAAGATATTCAAAACTCTCCACTTCTTCCAGTTTTTCCTCATTGATACATATTTCAGTTGCTCACAAGGTAGTTTGCCTATTTTTCATGTCTTCAGCGAGCCCTTCAACCTCATCAAGGGATTGTATGCCTATTAATTTGGCCTCTCTTAACATTGTCCTCTTTCACATGGTCTGCCTCTTTTTCTTCGGCCTGTTGTGTTCCACTTGATAGCTTGTTTTGGGATTCTCTGACTGTTTCTTCTCATCACACGACCAACATATGTCCATCTCCTTTTCCTGATCACCCATGAGACTGGTTGTTGTTCAGTCATCTGTCTTATCTCTGCATTGTTTTTGAATTCGTTCCACTTGATGCTGAGTATTTTCCTGAGGCATTTGTTTTCAAAAGAGTCTAATTTCTTGTCTATATCTTTAGTTGTTTTCCAGCTTTCACATGCATAAATGAGGGCGGATATTACATTTAAATTGAATAGTCTTAACTTAGTTTTTGTGCTTATAACTTTTGAATGCTATATGTTCTCAAGATTCTTGAAGATCAATGCTGCTTTTGCAATTCTAACTTCCTTTCTGGTGTAACCATCCTGGTCTATGTAGCTGCCAAGGTATGCAAATTGATTGACTTCTTCAATATCTGTCCCTTCTAGGTGAATTTTTCACTTTTGATTAATGGGAATTTTCATTATTTTTGTTTTGTCCTTGTTGATTTCAAGTTCTGTTTCGCTAGCCAGTGAAGACAGGCTATCTGTTTTTTCTTGCATGGAATTCACATTATTACTGATAAGAGTTGTCATCAGCAAAATCAAGATCTTCTAGTTAGGTCTCATGTACCCAGTCAATGCCCATTTTACTTGTGCAGCATTTATTCATTATGAAGTCTATGCAATTCCAAAATTGTTCTTTTTGGCCTTCTTAATTTTCCAGTTTTTTTTTCAGGATAAAAAGCAGACATGCTCAGGCCAAGTCAGCATTCCAGACAATGAGACACATCTTGCGCAACCGATCCATATCAATGGAAACAAGATTCTGAGTACTTAAATGTTACATCAAGCCAATTTTATTTTATGGGTGTGAAGCATGGTCTATGAATAAGAGTACAGCGAGAAATGGAGGCCAATGGAGATGTGGTTTATAAGAAGGATGTTGAAGGCACCATGGACAACCAAGAAAACCAATGAAGAAGTCTTAAGAGAAGCTGGAGTTAAAAAGTAAATTATAGCAATGACCATAGGCAGACAACCGAGATTTATAGGACATTTCCTGAGAAGAGGAAAATTGGAACACACTGTGGCAACTGGAAAAATTGAAGGAAGAAGAGACAGAAAAAGACAGAGAGAAAAGTTACTGTATGGCTAGGAAGAAAGTCACCAGTAGATCTCATAATCAAGTCTAAAGACAGTGAATTGTGGAGAGAAATGATCGCCTACGCCACATCACATGGCACTTGAATTGAATTGAATTTTCCAGTCATTACCAAGTTCTTTAACTTCTGTCTTCTCATGGAATGTTCAAGAGATTTTTGCTGTCTTTTTCTTATCATTTTGATGAGTTTTAGTTGTTCTGAAACTTCTTCGAGCATCACTACATTTTTTTCCCATCTATTCAAGGTATTTGTTGCATTTTTCTCCAAAATAACGTATCTGTTGCTTCCAATTTCTGTATCAACTTTGTGTTAATTGTCCAAGTTTCATAACCACATAGCTATATTGGCTCTATATTGTGTAGAAATACTCTTCTCCTCACTTTTAGGGACATATTCTTATCTGTTAGTATCTTCTTCATGTCATTAAAGGCTGCTTTTGGCCTACCTTTTATAATTTTATTTGTGCACTTGCCATGACTTGTTCTGAGGTAACTGAATTTATTTACTTGTGTCAGTGTCTTCCCATTTGAAAGAATGTTGTACTTTCGTATGTATATTCTTTTCTTACATTAGCAATGTTTCTGCTTTGCTGCTGTTTAGCTCTAAACCTCTTTCATTGCTATATTCAGTAATCTTGTTCACTAGCTTTCCACAAAATGCTTTCACTTTCTGCTGTTAGAACAGTGTCTTCCCCATATCTCATATTGTTGATAATATGACCTCCCATTTAGTATTACTTTAAAATTTTATTGCCCACCGCGATGTTTTCACTGTATAATGAGAATAGGTCAGGTGACACCTTTGTCTTATACCCCATGATGTTTTCACTGTATAATGAGAATAGGTCAGGTGACACCTTTGTCTTATACCCCATGATGTTTTCACTGTATAATGAGAATAGGTCAGGTGACACCTTTGTCTTATACCCCATGATGTTTTCACTGTATAATGAGAATAGGTCAGGTGACACCTTTGTCTTATACCCCATTATGTTTTCACTGTATAATGAGAATAGGCCAGGTGACACCTTTGTCTTATACCTCATTATGTTTTCACTGTATAATGAGAATAGGTCAGGTGACACCTTTGTCTTATACCTCATTATGTTTTCACTGTATAATGAGAATAGGTCAGATGACACCTTTGTCTTATACCTCATTATGTTTTCACTGTATAATGAGAATAGGTCAGGTGACACCTTTGTCTTATACCTCATTATGTTTTCACTGTATAATGAGAATAGGTTAGGTGACACCTTTGTCTTATACTCATTATGTTTTCACTGTATAATGAGAATAGGTCAGGTGACACCCTTGTCTTATACCTCATTATGTTTTCACTGTATAATGAGAATAGGTCAGGTGACACCTTTGTCTTATACCCCATGATGTTTTCACTGTATAATGAGAATAGGTCAGGTGACACCTTTGTCTTATACCCCATTATGTTTTCACTGTATAATGAGAATAGGTCAGGTGACACCTTTGTCTTATACCTCATTATGTTTTCACTGTATAATGAGAATAGGTTAAGTGACACCTTTGTCTTATACCTCATTATGTTTTCACTGTATAATGAGAATAGGTCAGGTGACACCTTTGTCTTATACCTCATTATGTTTTCACTGTATAATGAGAATAGGTCAGGTGACACCTTTGTCTTATACCTCATTATGTTTTCACTGTATAATGAGAATAGGTCAGGTGACACCTTTGTCTTATACCTCATTATGTTTTCACTGTATAATGAGAATAGGTCAGGTGACACCTTTGTCTTATACCTCATTATGTTTTCACTGTATAATGAGAATAGGTCAGGTGACACCTTTGTCTTGTACCTCATTATGTTTTCACTGTATAATGAGAATAGGTCAGGTGACACCTTTGTCTTATACCCCATTATGTTTTCACTGTATAATGAGAATAGGTCAGGTGACACCTTTGTCTTATACCTCATTATGTTTTCACTGTATAATGAGAATAGGTCAGATGACACCTTTGTCTTATACCTCATTATGTTTTCACTGTATAATGAGAATAGGTCAGGTGACACCTTTGTCTTATACCCCATGATGTTTTCACTGTATAATGAGAATAGGTTAGGTGACACCTTTGTCTTATACCTCATTATGTTTTCACTGTATAATGAGAATAGGTCAGATGACACCTTTGTCTTATACCCCATGATGTTTTCACTGTATAATGAGAATAGGTCAGATGACACCTTTGTCTTATACCCCATGATGTTTTCACTGTATAATGAGAATAGGTCAGATGACACCTTTGTCCTTTACCCCATGATGTTTTCACTGTATAATGAGAATAGGTCAGGTGACACCCTTGTCTTATACCCCATTATGTTTTCACTGTATAATGAGAATAGGTTAGGTGACACCCTTGTCTTATACCTCATTATGTTTTCACTGTATAATGAGAATAGGTCAGGTGACACCCTTGTCTTATACCTCATTATGTTTTCACTGTATAATGAGAATAGGTTAGGTGACACCCTTGTCTTATATAGCAGTATAGGCTAGGGGTTATAACCAGGATTGGTATTTAGGAAATAATTAATAGAGTGAGTACCCTTGTTTGAGAGGTAGGTTGGTTGAGACCATTGAGCAGGGGTCTTGGGAAAAGCGTGCAGCATGGAGAAAACTGAGTGGATAGGGATAGTATAAAAACCACTCACGATTTAGTAAAAGGGAGAGCCTTACTTGTTTGTTGTAGCAGGAGCCTTACTTGTTTGTGTGGTAGGAAGAACCTTAGTAGTTTTGATGTAGATGGAATCTCATTTAGGAAGAGTTTCTAGCAGTGGCAATTTGTTGGTAGTTGGAGGAATTAGGTTTCTTGATGGCTGAGGTTTTAGGTGGAATGTTGTGAGTATGATTTTATGTGTATAGGACATTGTAAGGTTTTCGCCCATAAGGCGTAGAGTTCTCTCACGCCGGGCATTTGTTACTGTGAATTTTGTTCAGCCTGATGGCTACATTCCCATCATCATGATTTCACCCCTCATTTTGTCCATTAATAAATGTGTGTTGTCTGAAGATATAACTACACCAATTGGCTTGTTGGAATTCTCATTGTTGACCAGTTTGTTTTGGTTAGAAGACTGCCAAGTGATGTTTAAGTTGTTGTATCTGTATTATTCTGTGGAGTTGGAAGCCTGGGTGTCTTGTTGTATTTTCTCAGTGTATAATATAGAAAATTAGGTGGTTTTAGAACACCAACAACAAGAAGAAATTTATAAGAAGAAACTGTTTTAGTACGGCGCAACACTACTTTAGTTGGCGCCAGGTATAGTAAATTCTGTTATACTTATACCCCATGATGTTTTCACTGTATAATGAGAATAGGTCAGGTGACATCCTTGTCTTATATTTTGTTGTACATCCTGACACTCACTGTTCACTGTTATTGCTGTTTTTTTATTTCAGTACATATTTTTTATAAATCTCATATCTTTGCCATCCATATTAAGTTTTTCTAGCATTTGTATCATATTTACGTGTCAGCAGTTCTTGTTTTTTATTCAAATACTGGCAGTACCTCAGTTACAAATGTCAGCTTATATACAACCTATAGTTATGAACCAACCCCCATAAGGCCTGCTGTATTAAGATTTCAAGTCACATAACACTGGTTCATAACTGAAAAAAAAAAAAAGTAAAAGTGATACATGTCAACAAATGGCTTGTGGGCCTGAGGCAGGACAAAAATGTCATTCTTCTCAGTCAGACCACGTTGCTGTTAACATGTCTTGTGTATGTTAAAATGTCTTGTGTATGTTAACATGTCTTGTGTATGTTAACATATCTGGTTTCTTGTTGTTGTTCTTACCCTCGTAACAATGGCACTAAAATGTAAATGTGATGCATCAAAGAAAACTAGAACAAGTGTGATTAAAACTAAATTGGGAATAATAAAGTGATTGAGAAAAGATGAAGGGAGTGTCTATCCAGATTCGAACAGATGCTCTGCAGTGGTTGGGCTATCTGCACTCTGACAGTTATATGTGTGTCTTCTACGCATGTCATTTTGACCTGTCATGTATAGTGTGTTATTCAACCAGTAGACGTCTTGTATGCAAAATATTACAATGGACATCTTCTTGTCTTGCATCCCACAATATTACAGTGGACATCTTCTTGTCTTGCCTCCCACAATATTACAGTAGACATCTTTTTCGTCTTGCAAGAATTCATTCATAATCCAGGGATTGCCATGCATATATGGTTTGTATTCTGCTGTTTAATTTAAGTGTAATATTCATAAAATTTAGCAAACTTTAAAAATCTTATATGTGCATTCAGAATAAAAGATTTCAAATTAAATATTCCTTTTTTTGAGAAGTTATGTAGTTGTAAACTGTCAGTTGTATTTGATTTGTAATATCTTGAGGAAAAACTGGAAGAAGTGGAGAGTTTTGAATATCTTGGATCACTACTAACTAATAATGGAGATACAATGAGGGAAATTAAAAGGAGGACATCTATTGCTCTTCAGAAAGTAAAACAAATAAAGAATCTGTGGAGAGGAGCAGACAGAACCACAAAAATAAGATTTTTAAGGGCATGCATCTTTCCCATCGCAACATATGCCTGTGAGACCTGGACACTTAACAAAACAGCTGAGAAACACATAAATGCCTTTGAATGTAAATGCTATAGAAGAGTTCTCCACATATCGTGGGCACAAAAAAGAACAAATATATCTATACTACAAGAGCTTAATATTGAAGAAGGCTGGCTAGTAAAGAGGATTAAAGAGAGAAAACTTAAATATTTTGGACACATTAAACGTCATGATAATTTAGAGAAGACCGTATTGGAAGGATACATAATGGGAAAAAGAAAAAGAGGAAGACCGAAACGAAGATGGCTGCAAGACATCGTTGATGATCTGGAAATGGATGCAGCAGCAGCAGGCCATCTTGCTCACAACCAAGAGGCCTACAGGAGTGCTGTTTGGGAGGCAAAGTTCCTCAAGGGACATGCAAAGGAATGAATGAATGAATGAATGAATATCTTGTGAAAATGACTGATGTAATATTCTGTGAAAGTAATTGGCTTTTTAATTTATTGTGAATGTTGTATATTCTTACTGCACTACATAATCATCTTTTTTAATCCATTTACAGGAAATAACCATTTTAAGTAATCCAGTGATAGCATTAACTGACAATTACCGATAAATTACTAACAAAATTTTTAAAAAGTAAAACCAAAAGTTTTAGAGGTCACTGATTAAGGCAACCAGTTTATTTATATTATCAAAAATCAAAAACATTTCCCCTCCCAACAAAAAAATTAAGTATTAATGAAATTTAAAAAAAAAAAAATTCTACTCATGCCACAGCCAGAATGGTGAGGGAAAAATTAATTAAAAATCCTTTATGGTGGCAAATTTCCTAATGTAGCTCTAGGTTGCTCTGTCCTTGTTATGTCCTGATAGTTTGACAGATGTCTTTCCTTCACAGTTTGATATCTCTGTTACAATTTATCAGTATCAGCTAAAGGTAACAATATCTCACAGTGCTAGTTTTGAAGTTCATTTGAAGGTCTGTTGGTCCTTTGGATCTGCAGAGCTTCACTGTCATGGCGCAGGTGCATGCCGTTTCTTCACTGTCATGGCTGCAGGTGCATGCTGTTTCTTCACTGTCATGGCTGCAGGCGCATGCTGTTTCTTCACTGTCATGGCTGCAGGCGCATGCTGTTTCTTCACTGTCATGGCGCAGGTGCATGCTGTTTCTTCACTGTCATGGCTGCAGGCGCATGCTGTTTCTTCACTGTCATGGCTGCAGGCGCATGCTGTTTCTTCACTGTCATGGCTGCAGGCGCATGCTGTTTCTTCACTGTCATGGCTGCAGGTGCATACTGTTTTTTCTCTATTGAGAATGTTACTACAAGCTAAAGGAGTGCAAAAGATTTTGATGAAGAAAAATGATGATGAAGATGACAATGACAGGATCACAATCACAATGATAAAATGATGCTGAAACTGAATATAAAGATGAAAAAAATTACAGTGACAAGGAAGATAATAATAGTTACAACAAAGATGATAACAAAGATACTGATGAATGCAAAAGTGGTGATGATGAGATGTAATGCCAAACAAAGCTAGTAGATGACCAAAGCCAAAAATAAAAGTAAATTTGTTATTATTTGTTATCTCTGTTACAAAGAAAGGTGAAATGTTGAATAATATAAATGATTAAGAAGGTTATAATAAATTATATTTTATTATGACTTTTATAATGATGGTGGTGATGATGATATCAATAATGGTGACCATAATGATATAATTAATTATGAAAACTATAATTATGATAATGATGATGATGTTGCCAATGAAAATAATAATAATGATAATGACAGATATAAAAATAAAATGAATACATTTCATCTTCTTTTTTGTAATACTATAAAGAAATATCAAATACCCAGTGAGTTAAAAAAATGATGCATTGATAATATTGATGATGATAACTGCTACAATGATGTTAATAATAATACCAATGGTGAAGCAATGATAGTGATGACATTTTGTCACCAATAATGATATTTGTGATAAAGAGGATCAGAATGCTGGTGACAACACTGTCAATGAAAATGACGATAATAATGAAATGAAAGAAAAATATGTTTAAAAAAAAACTGGAAAAAAATGTAAACTCTTGTAAGTTTATATTTAAAAGTTATTGAATCTACTGCGGAGTTTATATTTAAAAGTTATTGAATCTACTGGGAAGTTTATATTTAAAATTATTGAATCTACTGGGGAGTTTATATTTAAAAGTTATTGAATCTACTGCGGAGTTTATATTTAAAAGTTATTGAATCTACTGGGGAGTTTATATTTAAAAGTTACTGAATCTGCTAGGGAGTTTATATTTAAAAGTTATTAATATGCTGGGGAGACCAAATAAATGCTGGCTTCCCTGGAAGGTGAAGCAAGGCATGCATTAAGTTCTATTGCTTGTCTATGTCAGTGAACCTCAAAAGACATTTGATTATTTCTCTGCATGAGACACTGACTTCTTTTATCATCATCTCTTGCCATCCAACTGCTTCCTTCCCTTCCATTCTTCCCCCACACTCTTTATTTCAGTCACGTTTTGATCTATCTGGTAGTATTTGTGCAATTCAAAATCAAATATGTCAGTTTGTGTCTACACTTAGTATATTAATAAATTACCAAAGATGATAACAAAGATACTGATGAATGCAAAAGTGGTGATGATGAGATGTAATGCCAAACAAAGCTAGTAGATGACCAAAGCCAAAAATAAAAGTAAATTTGTTATTATTTGTTATCTCTGTTACAAAGAAAGGTGAAATGTTGAATAATATAAATGATTAAGAAGGTTATAATAAATTATATTTTATTATGACTTTTATAATGATGGTGGTGATGATGATATCAATAATGGTGACCATAATGATATAATTAATTATGAAAACTATAATTATGATAATGATGATGATGTTGCCAATGAAAATAATAATAATGATGATATTGACAATGATAATGACAGATATAAAAATAAAATGAATACATTTCATCTTCTTTTTTGTAATACTATAAAGAAATATCAAATACCCAGTGAGTTAAAAAAATGATGCATTGATAATATTGATGATGATAACTGCTACAATGATGTTAATAATAATACCAATGGTGAAGCAATGATAGTGATGACATTTTGTCACCAATAATGATATTGTGATAAAGAGGATCAGAATGCTGGTGACAACACTGTCAATGAAAATGACGATAATAATGAAATGAAAGAAAAATATGTTTAAAAAAAAACTGGAAAAAAATGTAAACTCTTGTAAGTTTATATTTAAAAGTTATTGAATCTACTGCGGAGTTTATATTTAAAAGTTATTGAATCTACTGGGAAGTTTATATTTAAAATTATTGAATCTACTGGGGAGTTTATATTTAAAAGTTATTGAATCTACTGCGGAGTTTATATTTAAAAGTTATTGAATCTACTGGGGAGTTTATATTTAAAAGTTACTGAATCTGCTAGGGAGTTTATATTTAAAAGTTATTAATATGCTGGGGAGACCAAATAAATGCTGGCTTCCCTGGAAGGTGAAGCAAGGCATGCATTAAGTTCTATTGCTTGTCTATGTCAGTGAACCTCAAAAGACATTTGATTATTTCTCTGCATGAGACACTGACTTCTTTTATCATCATCTCTTGCCATCCAACTGCTTCCTTCCCTTCCATTCTTCCCCCACACTCTTTATTTCAGTCACGTTTTGATCTATCTGGTAGTATTTGTGCAATTCAAAATCAAATATGTCAGTTTGTGTCTACACTTAGTATATTAATAAATTACCTAATATGGTAATAAGACTGCATTTCAGAGAATGATAAACATATTAGCTAACACATCTTTATCAATGAATGTTAGAAAACGAGTCCTAAAATGCTATATTGAACCTATCTTGTTATATGGAAGTGAATCATGGACAATAGGCAAGTCTGCACAAAAATCATTGGAAGCAGCAGAAATGTGGTTTATTAGAAGAATGTTGCGAATCCCCTGGACAGCAAAAATAACTAATGAAGAATGTATGAGAAGAGCTGGAGAGACAAAAAACCTTGTCAAAAAGATAAGAGAGAGACAATGTACTTTCATAGGACATGCAATGAGAAGAGGGGGCATTGAAAATATTATAACAACAGGAAAAATAGAAGGAAGAAGATCAAGAGGAAGACCAAGAGAAATGATACTGGACAGTCTGACAGGATGGTGTGAGAGGAGATCACCAGCTGAACTGATGGCCTGCATGAAGGATCGGGTACTCTGGAGAAGCATAATAGCTAACGCCAGTCGGCACGGCACCTGATGATGATGATGAATATGGTAATTCAGAGATTACTTTTCTTATTTTTTTTAAATGCAGAAGACAAGATAGATAACGATTCAAGTAAAGTGAAATAACAGTTCCAATGATGAATACCATTTAGTGAAGTAGTATTCCTTTCTTTGAATGCTACACTATACTATTTTAAGCAGTTACTGGCTAACTACAACACTAAGACTCAGAAACGTTACATAGATATACATCGTGTGACTGTATACTGCAACACTAAGACTCAGAAACGTTACATAGATATACACCGTGTAACTGTATACTGCAACACTAAGACTCAGAAACGTTACGTAAATATACACCGTGTAACTGTACACTGCAACACTAAGACTCAGAAACGTTACATAGATATACACAGTGTAACTGTATACTGCAACACTAAGACTCAGAAACGTTATATAAATATACACCGTGTAACTGTACACTGCAACACTAAGACTCAGAAACATTACACAGATATACACCATGTAACTGTATACTACAACACTAAGACTCAGAAACGTTACATAGATACAGTGTGTAACTGTATACTAACAACACTAAGACTCAGAAACGTTACATAGATATACAGTGTGTAACTGTATACTAACAACACTAAGACTCAGAAACGTTACATAGATATACAGTGTGTAACTGTATACTAACAACACTAAGACTCAGAAACGTTACATAGATATACAGTGTGTAACTGTATACTAACACACTAAGACTCAGAAACGTTACACAGATATACAGTGTGTAACTGTATACTAACAACACTAAGACTCAGAAACGTTACACAGATATACAGTGTGTAACTGTATACTAACAACACTAAGACTCAGAAACGTTACACAGATATACAGTGTGTAACTGTATACTAACAACACTAAGACTCAGAAACGTTACACAGATATACAGTGTAACTGTATACTAACAACACTAAGACTCAGAAACGTTACACAGATATACAGTGTGTAACTGTATACTAACAACACTAAGACTCAGAAACGTTACACAGATATACAGTGTGTAACTGTATACTAACAACACTAAGACTCAGAAACGTTACATAGATATACAGTGTGTAACTGTATACTACGACAACCCAGGCGAACATTGACAGAACCACTACATTGTTAGTCTCATAAACATGACCAGTCTAACATGAGTGATAACTCAGCCATGATAAATGTCAAATGGCACACTTCATTGAGTCCAAATATCACAGAAGTCAGAATTTGCAATAACATCAAAAAGTTTTAATGGGAAGCCAAACATATATATGAATGGTTGCAAAATAGAAGTATGAGAATGGAAACTGAGATGAAGATATCAACAAATGTACACACAAACCATCTGGATGAGTTCCAACTGCCGTAGGAATCTAACTAACACACTGAAGCAATGAAAACCATACTGACCTCGATCATTCTGAAAAATCCATGCACAGCCTTCCAACACTATTTCTTTGTCCTTTATGTTTTTGTATGATTAAAATGTAATGAAATGTTACAACTGTGTGCTTGTTAATTATTAAAGCTACTACTGCTTTTGTTTCAAATGGTTTTAACATTTTCTTTCACAGCTTTACTGCGGTGGCTTTGTGTATATTTATATTTAGTCTTAAATGTACTTATGCCCAAAATCTACTCACGTGTTTCAGAATTAAGTGTGCAGAAACTTTTTATCAGTTCTGAAAATTTGTATTTAATCAAAATTTGACTCTAAGACTTTTTCATATCTCAAATGTCTCAGTGACACAGTGTCACAATAAGACTTTCTCATGTATGAAATGTCTCAGTGACACAGTGTTACAATAAGACTTTCTCATGTATGAAATGTCTCAATGACACAGTGTTACAATAAGACTTTCTCATGTATGAAATGTCTCAATGACACAGTGTTACAATAAGACTTTCTCATGTGTCAAATGTCTCAATGACAAAGTGTCACAATAAAACTTTCTCATGTATGAAATGTCTCAATGACAGTGTCACAATAAGACTTTCTCATGTATCAAATGTGTCAGTTATAAAGAAGTATTACTTATACAACCTTCTCACATAACAAATATTCAATGACAAAATAACACTTACACAAAGGTACCTATATCGAAACACTGTTATTGCTATGTTGATTTTATAATGAATTTTTTCCCCCAATCTTTCCTGTTTCATTTCTTTACTTACAAAATTCTTTATTAACTGTTGTGTCTAACAGTCTTTTCTGTACACAGTTATACATTTGCTTCTACACATAAAATCTTCTTATTTGCAAAGTTATTCACACATAAAATCTATTTATTTGCAAAGGTCTGTCCAAGGGTATTTTTTGTTTGCTAATCTAACCAGTTCATTATATTTAAACATCTTATAATCTATACAATCTTTTGTCTGGTGTCATACTGAAAATTCTGATTATCTAAATTTTTATATCTATTGTGTTAAAAAGTCTGATTAGTTACACAGACATGTGTCTGTTATGCTTGTGTCTGGTCATTTCTGTTTCTTGCTATGTACAATTTGTACTTATTTACACTGTAATTTGTCAGTCTGTTGCATACAACATGTTGTTAATTACATATTCTAAGTATATATAATCCACTCTGACATCTGCTATTATCAAAACTGATAAAAAAAAAGACTCTAACACTGAACAAACAAAGTCTGTGTCTTGTAATGTATATTTTGTCCTGGTCTACTCTTCACTTAAGAAAGCATTTCTATTCAGTGTGGCATATTTTTCAAGTCCTTTGCTTCTGTGAATCAAAGTCCAGATCCTGGATGAAAACTTTGGTTGTCTGTATCCCAGGGTTTCATTATCTTCATATAACTTACTCTGGCTGAGCTGATAAATTAAATGTGGCTGACCTCCACAAACTGAACCAAACAAGTCTGGACCGAGTGCCTTCATCTGAGAGTCCCGGCCACGGTGTTCCAATTTCTTGTAGCTGTAGGCAGACAAAGTGCAATCACCTGATGTTAGTTTAACAACAACTGGTATTACCATTTCTTGTATGTGTAAGTAAAGTAACACTTTAAACAAAAAACTGCCTTCTGCATCTCACCACATGTCACAGGAGCAACTACTTTAAATGTACAAACTAGGAAAAAAGTAGGATTAGCTTTATTATTTAACGATTACAAAGATGTGGCTTGTCTGACACATACAAATCAGATTTGCCTCTGTGGTTGGGGCCATTTAAATGATTTGGAACTGGTTTCGAAGCATGCACCTTTCTCCTTGATGTCTGCTCCTTGTATACCTCTATCCCTCATGAGGATTGACTCTTAGCACTCCACTATTTTCTTGACAAAGACCTTCACCCCACAACTAACACTGATACCATAATCAGACTTTACACAGCTAGTACTAAGCCTAAATTCTTTCGAATTCAACAGTGAATACTTTGAGCAAATCAGTGGTATTGCCATGGGAACGAAAATGGGTCCCAGTTATGCATGTCTATTTATGGGCTTTCTGGAAGTCAAATTATGGGAAACCTACACTGGCAGACTTCCAGAATTTCTTCTAGAGGGATTCACATGCAAGTCCCATAATGTAATATATGTCATTATATGCAAAAGATGCAGGATAATGTATAATGGTGAGACTGGCCTCAGATTAGAGGACCGCATGCAGAAACATCTGTATGATATCACCCAGAATGCTTTGAAACAAGTCCCAAATCATTTAAATAGCCCCAACAACAGAGGAAAATCTGATTTTCTAGCAACGGCTATCAAACAATATCATGAAGATGACACAAGCCACCTAGCACTTGAGAACTGCTATATTCAGGATTATAGGATGCTGGAACCACATGGGTTAAACTCGCTACTCAGCTACACCTAACATTCTCCTCTTCAACAATTATAATCCCTCTCCACTAAGCTCCACTCCCTTCTCACTTGTTACACATAGTTCAGAACCTCCTCACAGCATCACATTACAACCCCTCTAACCTAATTATAATAATTTATTTCACCTTCTCCTGGCTATGTTAACATTGTACCACTCTCTCTCTCCCCTTCATGGTCTCCCCACCCCCCTTCCCAGTTACAACCCACCGACCACACATTACAGGTCTCCATTTAAAGTCTCTGCACCTACCATGCTCATTTCTGACAAGCAGTGTCAGACAAGCCACATCTTCTTACAGTTACAGCTAAGTGCTCTATTCATTATTAATTTTTTTTAATATCATTCTTGAGAATCTGTGCTTTATCTCCTCTCTCTATTTCTTTATCCTGTATGTTTATGTATGATTAAGGCTCACACCGAAATGTCACAACTTTGTAATTGTTAAGTAATAAAGCTGCTCCTACTTTTTTCCTAGTTTATACATTTTGGCATCACAGCTTTACTGCAGTGCTTCATATATATTTATATACTTATACACTAATTATTGTGTGTTACTACAGCCACTTTATAGATTTAGTGAAAATAAAGTTCTAAGGAAGAAAAGCTCTGCTTTAAAATTTTGGACTAAAAAATATGTTCTAACCAGATACATTAGTGTGCAATTACTTAACAAGGCCAGTACTAGCAGTTAATGTTCAGCTGTGGTGTATTAATGTCAGTGGAAACAAAATGAAGATGATATATGCAGGACACATTTAGTTTCTAAATGTCTTGTATGAACATAATCAACATATCAAGTTTCAGTAAACAACAGAAATAGCCAGATGACTAAATGGACTAAATTAGATTTTATGCCAATATAATGAGAGAAATACTTAATTGACCACACCCAAAAGAACTGATAGACCTTGAATCTGACTTACCAATCCTACAATTAAATGTCAACCTAGATGAAATCGCATTGCATGAAATTGAAACAGCAGTGAATCTAATGGCTAACAACAAAGCTGCAGATGAAGATGAAATGACATCCAAAATGTTAAAAGCTATTAACAGTGACAACATGAGACAACTACAGAGAATGTTTAATAAAGTTTGGAAAGAAGAAAAGGTCCCTTCTAAATGGAAAAAGGAATCATTAAAACCAAAAAAAATGCAACATCACTGATTGCAATAACTGGAAAGGAGTAACCTTACTATCAGTTGTGTCAAAAGTATTTCGCAAAGTTATTCTGAATAGAATTAAAGATATAGTGGGTGCTACAATGAGAGAAGAACAAACAGGATTTTGAAAAGGGAGAAGCTGTCTCGACCAGATCTTTACTCTAAGAATAATACTTGAAGAACATATTGAAAAGCAAAAACCATTAATCCTGAACTTCGTAGACTTTAAAAAGGCATTTGATAGCACAGACAGAGATTCATTGTGGAGAATTTTAAGAATATATGGAATACCATATAAGATTATCAACATTGTTAGGGACCTCTACAATGGATATGTTTTTGCAGTCAACATAGAAGAAGGAATGAGTGAACGGTTCCAGATTGAAACCGGTGTGAAACAAAATGTATACTATCTCCCTTGCTTTTTGGAATTGCCATAGATTTCATAATGAAAAAATGCTGCACAGGTAAAATGGGCATTGATTGGATACATGAGATCCAACTTGAAGATCTTGATTTTGCAGATGACATAACTCTTATCAGTGACAATGTGAAATCAATGCAAGAAAAAACAGACACCCTGTCTTCAATGGTTAGTAAAATAGGACTTGAAATTAACAAGGAAAAAGTTAAAATAATGAAACTTTTCATTAACCATGAAGGAAAAATATATATAGAAGAAACAGCTGCTGAAGAAGTAAACCAATTTGCATATCTCGGCATCTACATAGACCAGGATGGTGACACCAGAAAGGAAGTTAGAATTCAAATTGCAAAAGCAGCATTGATCTTCAAGAATCTTAGAACATATGATATTCAAAAGTTATAAGCACAAAAACCAAGTTAATATTATTCAATTCAAATGTAATATCTACACTCATTTATGCAAGTTAAAGCTGGAAAATAGCTAAAGAAATAGACAAGAATTAGACTCTTTTGAAAACGAATGCCTCGGGGAAATACTCAGTATAAAGTGGAACAAATCCAAGAACAACGCAGAGATAAGACAGATGAGCAAACAACATCCTGTCTCATGAGTGATCAGAAAAAGAAGATGGATATATGTTGGTCATGTGATGAGAAGAAACAACCAAGAATCCCAAAACAAGCTATCAAGTGGAATACAAAAGGTCGAAGAAAAATAGGTTGACCACGTTAAACTCTAAAAGAGAACATTGTTAAGAGAGATCAGTTTAGTGGTAATAACATCCCTTGGTGAGGTTGAAAAGCTCACTGAAAACAGAATATCTTGGCAAACTACAGTGCGAGCTCTATGTGTTGTTTAACGGCATGGGAATGATGTAAGATGTAAGATGAGAGCCTGAATGGCAAAGAGATTAGTGCAGTTATATCTCATGGTGAAGGCTGGTGGTTTGAATTCAGCTGCAGTCACTTCATCTTTAACATTAGTTGTATCAGACTTGAGAGTAAAATTTAAATACATCATTTGTTGTGTCAAACTTGAGAGTAAAATCTAAACACATTATTTGTTGTAACAAACTTGAGAGTAAAATCTAAATACGTCATTTGTTGTGTCAAACTTGAGAGTAAAATCTCAACACATCATTTGTTGTAACAAACGTGAGAGTAAAATCTAAATACATCATTTGTTGTATCTTTATCCATAGCCACTTTAAATGGAATACTGCCTTTACTGAAACTAGAAGGTGCAGTCACTCTGACTGTGTCGCCTACCCTGTAGTTGGGGAAGCAAAATCAATTACTTTTCCAAAAACTGTCCTCACAAACACATGGGAATCCCATGGTGTGCAAAAATGTAGAATAACTTACATTAATAAAAACAGACAGAGGTGTATGGTTCAGTTGTATCTCTGTCTACTTTTATTACTGTAAGTGCAGTTGCCATTTCTCTTATCTCCAACAAAAACTTAATCGGGAAGAACCGACTCAGATTAGGTGACCACACCTTTATAACATTTCCCAGCATGATTTAACCCAGTCTCTAATCATTTCAATGGCCTCAACAACAGAAACAAGTCTGATTTCCCAGTAACAGCTATTTAAAAATGTCACTCTGATGACAGAAGCTGCCTGGTGTTCGAGAACTGCAAGCTACCTGGTGGTCGAGAACTGCTACATTTACTAATATGGGACACTGGAACCACACAGTCTGAATTCAAAGCTCATTTACATTTAATCTTTCATTTCTCCTCAGTCATATTTGCTTCCTATTAAGTTATCATCTACTCTTTTCTTGCCCGCAGCTGATATTCTAGAACCTTCAGTACACCATATTACAAACCCTCTACTTCAGTTACATTCATTTGTTTAACCCGCCCTTTTCTCAGCTTGATAACCTTTGCATTTCTTTCTCTCTTTCTCTCTCTCCTCTAGGTTGTAAGCAAGACGCCCGCTGCTGATGCATCCATTCGCAGATCATCAATGATGTCCTGCAGCCATCTTCACCTTGGTCTTCCTCTCTTTCTTTTTCCCATTATGTACCATTCCAAGACTGTCTTCTCTAAATTATCATGACATTTAATGTGTCCAAAATATTGAAGTTTTCTCTGTTTAATCTTCCTTACTAGCCAACCTTCTTCAATGTTACAAGTCACAGCTAAATATTCCATTTTTTTCTATTATTCTTTCAAATGCTATTTGTTATATATCACTGATGTGAAATTAATACTTTCTCTTCTTTTCCTGTTTCTCAGTCTTGTATGTTTTTGTAATGTGTAAACTAAAACACTACACCTGTGTACTCCCTAATCAGTAAACTAAAACACTACACCTGTGTACTCCCTAATCAGTAAACTAAAACACTACACCTGTGTACTCCCTAATCAGTAAACTAAAACACTACACCTGTGTACTCCCTAATCAGTAAACCTGTTCCTACTTCTGTTAGTATTTTATTATCAAGCTTGGGAATACAGGCTGAGCACATCATCTGCTGTATCAATAATGACAGTAAAATATGAAAACATTATCTGCTGTATCAATATTGACAGTAAAATATGAACACATTATCTGCTGTATCAATATTGACAGTAAAATATGAACACATTATCTGCTGTATCAATATTGATAGTAAAATATGAGCACATCATCTGCCGTATCAAACTTAAGAATACAGGGAATACAGTCTGAACAGATCATCAGTTGCATCAAACTTGTGAGTAAAATCTTGACGCCAGCCTACCTGCTGTTCTTGAAGAAGAAGAAGTTTCCCTGCTGGTCCATGACAGCGGCATCTGGTGAAGCAGGAACATGAGGGAAGTAAACCTGCATAGCCAGGGGGTAGCCTGGTACCATGTCCTCTGTCTCAGGACTCCACTCCCAGAAGTAGTTGTGCTGCTCAATTTAGGAGGGACAGAATATTAGTAATACATAATTACAAAATACAATAACAACTTTCAGTATAAATAAATAATACAATAATATTACACATGTCTTTTTCAACATAAAACAATAATATTACAAATGTATTTTCAAATATAAGTCTGAAAAATAAAAATAAAAAATTCTTTACTTTTCCATTCCAAAAAAAAATTCTTTACTTTTCCATTCCAAACAAACAAAAAATCATTAAAACTGTCCAGCACCAGTAAAAAGAATTCCTTCAAGTCTAGTCTGACTTCCTGACTTTATTCATGTCTAGACTTACTTCCTTTATGTTTAGTCTGACTTCATTCATGGCTAGTCTGACTTCATTCATGTCTAATCTGACTTCTTTCATGTCTAATCTGACTTCCTTCATGTCTAGTCTGATATCTTCATTTTCTAGCTAACTTCCTTCATCCTTCAGAAATAAATCATTGGTGAATGATATTTCTCCTCTTTGCACAAGATCTGGCAATTTGTCTAACCAAACAAAAAAAAATATCAAATATTTGATAAAATCTCAAAATTTTAGGAACATTTATTTGTAGATTAACCAGTTTCTGGCTGCAGTTATCTCCCTCAATCAGCTGTGATATTTTTTCCTAGTGGACTTTATCATGTGATATATAAAAACTTTCTAACATGGCCATGTACCTGCAATATTTTTCAACACTTTCTCTCATGAAACTGCTGCGTTCACTGTTCTTTGTGACTATTTCTTCATTTGTTGTGCATTTAAAATCATTCACTTACTATAATATTCACTTTCTTCATGAAGTATTTTAGTATAGACACATATTTTAAATACAGTCGAACCTGGTTAATGTCACACATTGGGACTGTCTAAATATGGTGATATTAAGCAGAGCTGACATTAAGTGGAGTCCATTACAAGGGAGTTAACTGTGATAAAGCAACTTTAATCGTTGACTTCCATTATAAGGGCGTTAACTGGGATAAAGCAACTTTAATCATTGACTGACTGATGCTATTCCTCCATGCAGCATGCATAAAATTAATTGCTATCTTGATGTCAATCTCGATGACACACTTTTGTTCCACAGCATGCAGCACATTAATTAGTGTAGAAGTATACAACTATACACAAGGCACTGCAGTAAAGCTGTGATACCAGAATGCTGCTCCTATTTTTTTCCTATTTTATACATGCAGCACATGATGCACTATTCACTTTCTGCACTGTTGTTTTAAGGCATATAGCTTGGTCACGCGGCTGCAGCTCGCTGGGTGTGTTAGGTGGCAGGAAAACAAGCTTTGTAGCCATCAAATTGGTGACGTCAGTGTGCATTGGACAGTTATCAATGAAAAAAAAACTTCTCTATTCATTCGGTTCATTTTGTTCTTGAAAAAAAATGACACAGTCCTCAAACTGTTCTACTGTTTACGTAAAACACTAAACATAGCCAGCATTTAAAAATCTGTCTTCTTCCTAAACCTAGGCTTGATCTATACAAGAAAAGCTTTGCATACTCTGCATTACAGCTCTGGAACACTCTCCCCTACCATTTCAAATCCATTAGTAATACTTCATACAAGGATGTATATTGTCTCTTTTGCTTTTTGGAATTACAATAGACTTCATAATGAAAAAATGCTGAACGATAAAACAGATATTGACTGGGTACATGAGACCCAACTAGAAGATCTTGATTTTGCTGATGACATAACTCTTATCAGTAACAATGTGAATTCCATGCAAGAAAAAACAGATAGCCTGTCTTCACTGGCTGGCAAAACAGAATTTGAAATTAACAAGGACAAAACAAAAATAATGAAACTTCCCATTAATCAAAATGGAAAAATTTACATAGAAGGGACAGATATTGAAGAAGTCAATCAATTTGCATACTGTGGCAGCTACATGGACCAGGATGGTGACACCAGAAAGGAAGTTAGAATTAGAATTGCAAATGCAGCATCAATCTTCAAGAATCATGAGAACATATGGCATTCAAAAGTTATAAGCACAAAAACCAAGTTAAGGCTATTCAATTCAAATGTAATATCCACCCTCCTTTATGCATGTGAAAGCTGGAACTAAAGAAATAGACAAGAAATTAGACTCTTTTGAAAACAAATGCCTAAGGAAAATACTATGCATCAAGTGGAACGAATTCAAGAACAATGCAGAGATAAGACAGATGAATGAACAACAACCAGTCTCATGGGTGATCAGGAAAAGGAGATGGACATACGTTGGTCACGTGATGAGAAGAAACAGTCAGAGAATCCCAAAACAAGCTATAAAATGGAACACAACAGGCCAAAGAAAAAGAGTCAGACTGCGTGAAACTCTGAAGAGGACATTGTTTAGTGAGGCCAACTTAACAGGCATAAAATCCTTTGATAAAGTAGAAAGACTCACCGAAGACAGGAAAAACTGGCAAGCTACCTTGGTAGCCCTATGTGATGTCTAACGGCATGAGAAGGATATAATATATAAGATAAGTAATACTTCATCCTTTAACTCAAACCTTTTTCATTATTTACTTGTGTGTAACTATATACCTCCATAGAATAACCAGCACTCTCTC
The DNA here is from genome assembly GCA_009760885.1 of Achatina immaculata. Classification (NCBI taxonomy): domain Eukaryota; kingdom Metazoa; phylum Mollusca; class Gastropoda; order Stylommatophora; family Achatinidae; genus Lissachatina; species Lissachatina immaculata. The sequence goes on along the minus strand of CM019693.1, from coordinate 46,975,911 downwards.
AACTCATGACTAGCCAGCCATCAAGTACTAAAATAACATAGTTCAAAAAGTATCTTGTTAGATAAAAAAAAAAAAAAAGGTAAATTTCCCGTTTCCATGCTATTAAAAGCATATTGGGGAATATGGTGTTAGGCCCATATTTTCCATGACCTTCAGCTCATGAAAGTCTGATGTGGTCAGTATCACGCCTGGCCGCTTTACCTTCTCAGATTTCTCTGGTGCCCATTTTTAGAGGCTGGGTCAACCCCGGGGACTTTTTAGTATGTACCAGAAAAAATCCCAGTGCTGGGACTGAACCCGGTACCACCGGATCAGCAAACTGAACACCTAACCACTCAGCTAACCAGGCCACCAACTTGTTAGATATTATTATATTATTGTTAGAAATTATTTTAATGTTTGTTAAAAAACATATGTTAGAAGATCTGTACTGAAAATGTATTTTTGTTTATGTATATGTCTGTGTGTGTGCGTGTGTGAAAGCTATTTTATTAGGTTAATTGCTTCTTCTCTTTTACTTGAATATAATAGTTTAATCTTACTCTCTTTTGATATGTTTTTTTTCCTAATGTAATTTGTATACTTGTATTAAATCGAGTGTGTGGGAAGAATGAAAGATGGAGTGATGAAAGGCAGAATGAAAGACAGGCCTGCTTGCCCAATGCTTTACCCTTTAAAAATGAAGATCATTCATTCATTCATTCATTTGTTATCCAAGCATGCTGACTAGCCTTGTAAGTGACAGGCAGGCTATTTATGTTCTTGAAGCACCATGGATATCATGACTTTCTGGCAACAAGGAGCGGAGTTTTCTCAGTGCCAGACACGTTTCAGCACATAATAGCTGTTAAGCAATCCTCAGCTCGTTTGCCACTGTGGCACTTCTCATCATGAAAACAGAAAGTTCTGTTCAGTTGCAGTTTATAAAACACACCTGTTTCATCCGTGTTAAAAATATCTGGGCTATACACATCCAAAATTTTGGGCAAACTTGAAATTCAATCATTAATGACATCAGTGTTAACTCGAGCTGCTTTACCTGAAGCAACTTTAGATGTTATGTTGTGGTGTTTCTTAAAGTGCTCAAAAAAGCTGTTTGAACACTTCCAGTCAGGCATATCCATTTCTTTCACAAAATGTTCCACAATTTCCGCAAACGTATGACTGCACACATGCAACTGTGCAGAATATGTCTATTTAAACCATTTCAACAGAATACACTGACCATCCATGGGAGAACTTGCATGCCTTCACTTACAGTATGAACTAACTAAAGACAAGTGAAAGTATCATTAAGTTTTGTCTTGATTTTTAACAAGTTTCGATACAGTTGAAATGTCATTTTCAAATTTATCCACTATGTCCTTTGTTGTAACTTTTTCATTTTTCATCAACTTGCTTCAGAATATCCATTTTACTGTTCAAATCCAGATCAACATGATTGCGTTTAGTAGCCATTATCTATCACAACGAGAACCAGAGAGGTTCCCAGCTATACGATTTGAGGCTGATCAACTATCAATTAGCTTTGCCAACTTGACATCACCCACGTCTTGATGGAAGAGAATGACTGAAAGAAGCCAGATTTTAATCACCAAAGGGTGGCCATGGTAAGCCTTTCACTCACCCCACCTGAGTTTTGGTGCTCTTATGTTGAAAAGGTTAATGTTGCCCATACTCTGTGATCAAATGACCACCCCTTTTTTGATGAGTTGCAAAGGTGATAATGCTTTGTGAGATGTTTATAGCTTGTACTCGCCCACTTTGTAGTACAATGCAGAGTCTTTAACTCTTCCGGGTGCATAAATATGGTGACATTAACCGATTTGTGGCAATTAACCAGAGTAAAGCCATTAATTACTTACGGGAGTTGGCCGGGGACACAAATTTCTGTGACGCTATCCGGGTTGTGACACAAAGGGATGTGATATTAAATGAGTTCAACTGTACTACTATTATTTTTTTAAAATTGAACTAGATGAGAGCGGAGCAGGCTAAAAACAAGAGACAGCAACTTTATACTCACATCAAACAAAAATATCTGAGATTGGTCTTTGTAAGTCAAGGTCAAGGCTGCCAATGGGTTCCAATTGTTTTTCAAGATCTTGGGATACCCATCATCCAGACTGAAGTTGGTGTAGCGCCAGACCTGATAGTCTGCAACATTACAAGACAGAGATTTCTTTTCTTAGCATTTATATCTTATTTGAACTTTCTTGCAAGATAAAAGAATCATTTGTTACATGAAAAAATGAAAAACATGCTGGCATTTCATGTCATATGAATGGATGTTGGTAATGTTATGAGACTGTACAAGAGTTGTAAATAAATTCTTTAGAACATAGCAAAAATACAAAAGCTATTTTTCCAAAATGGTTTTAAAATGAATTTGGGTGAAAAACAGTGGTATTTCTTATCATCGGGACTATCTGTAGTAAATGTATAGCATTGGCAAAAACAGGAACTAAATGACATGAAAAACTAACACAACAACAACAGAAAGAAGTGCAGCAGAAAAAAGGACACAAAAGATAACTTTCAAATGATTATATACACATGTTGTGCAACTTGCTCATTGCAGATGACCAGTACATACTTAGCTAAGGCAGTTTCCAGAACTCTCGTGTAGAAAATGAACTCTCCAACAACTAATTGTCAGGTCATCACATGAAATTAACATAAATTTAACAGAAATATTTCATTAAAGACACTAGTCTCGCTAACATTCACATGAAATTAACATAAATTTAACAGAAATACTTCATTAAGGACACCAACCTCGCTAACATTCAGTCTGGCAGCACAGTCCTAAACAAGCGAATGAGTTGGAACCCTTGGAAACATGCTTACCTCACACAGAAATATAGAAGAGACCGAAGCAAAAAAAAATGCTCATCAAAAAAACTGGCTTACTAAATTACTCCAAATGTGAAGGATCCTGATATCCACATAAAGACAAAGTCAAAAGAGACAATACTCATTTCAACCTTATACTACCAGTGCTAGTACACTATTAAAAAAATAATGACAAAATGTGTCACCTGTAAAACAAAATATTGTTAAGAAAAGCAGTAAATAAGACAAGAAGAGACACTGAGAATTAGACATCCAATCCATTACAGTAAGAACACTGCTACAGTTGAAAAACAAGGGATGAGCTGGCATCTCATGAGAATGAACTGTAGTCCTACACCAGCAAAGGCCTCCACCTAAAATGTTGGGAACAAGTCACAACAAAAACTGCTCAAAAATGGATTGTGGGAATTAATAAAATCATGAAGTGAAACTGAAATGATAACAATACATCAGACCATATAACATACTTTAGACTGAACACCAGTTATCAAACTACCTGTGACACATTGCAGTAGAAAGCTGAGACAAGATAAAAGAAAGATATAGAAGAATGTATGGAGAACAAGCTCTTCAAAAAGTTATCTGTTATCTGGTCTCACAGACTGTCTTTGAGAACCATATCTTCTGTAATATGAACACAAAAATCCTAAAGATATTGTCATCAGTTAACTGCATGGTCCTAATTTATGTAATTAGATCAAATTATATACCTTTAAAAATATAAGTTTTCCTGCTTTCGGGCACATAAGTTGTGGCACTTATATGTTTCCTTGGAGCATTAGGAAATATGTGAGAGATTAACTTTGGATATCCAGGCTCTAGTCCAGAAGGTCCAACTTTGTAAACTTCATCATTATGAAATGCATACAGGAATCCATCAGGACCTGGAATGTCCAGAAAAGAAGAATTCTAGTTGGTATTCACATCTAAATGGAGTTTGTTAATATGTATATCAGTGTTACCAAAACATAACATACTGACTGATGATAACTTACATACATTCTGCAGGAGACAAGGCTTGATGTTATTAAAAAAAAGTAATGATCTGTGATGGGTGCGAAAGTTTGAATGAGGACCCAAAAATGTTCATTACTTGCCTCTAGAAATAGCATCAAGTCGAAAATGTGCACCACAGAAAACAGGAGTCACTGGTTTTGTGGTGTTTCTATGTGTGATTTTTGCTGTTGTTGTTGCTGCTGTGCTGCTGGTGGTCACTGCAGGTAAAGTTGAAACTGTTGTGGACACTCTGGAGTTTGGAGTTTTATGTTTTTGACCTGAAGTATATTTTAAAAGCTGAATCAATAAATGTATGAAACAAAAACAGGATAACAATTATTATAGCATATATATATATATATATATATATATCTTGATCATTTATAACATGCACTCTTCCAACATTAACAAAGTTATTTTGTTTGGACATTCTAGGCATGTCTACTGGGTTTAAGATGGTGGATGGCCTTTCATGACAGAGATCTTTGTGAATATTAAACAAGTGAACACAAGCAAATGCATGTCCTGCTGTATTTGTGACCAAAAAAATGTTCAAGTTAGAGGTAGTGGTGCACCAACTGGTGCATATCATGGTGCTATTCATTTAAGATGACATCAAGTGGGATTTGCATACTGATGTGTGAACACAGATAAAGTGATTTGTATGTACAAAATGACATACTGAAACAGTACTTTGTATTTAAAATTGGTATGTTTTGCAAAGTATCTTGTATTTATAAACTGGTATATTTTACAAAGATAAAGTAAATTTATCCTCAAAATAACATACTAACACAGATAAAACAACATGTATCAAAATAACACTGACACAGATAAAGCAACATGTATCAACAAACTAACAAGCTGACACAGGCAGTCATTTGTATCAAGAAACTGGTTTAGCATATCATAAATAAAATAATTTTTAACTGCAAACTGAAGTGCTGACACAGATGAAATAATTTGTACCTACACACTAAATACATATTTAAAATCTGAAGTGCAAACATATTAAATAATTTGTATTTGCTCACTGAAATGTTGGCTTAGGTAAAGTATTTTGTTTCTCTCTCTCTCTCTGAACCTTAAGTGCCCAGGGCACATGGGGCTTCCGCAAGGGTTTTCCACAAATGCCTGTCTTTCGCCTTTTTTTCTGCTCTTGCCCAGGTGAGCCCTCTATTGCTCAACATCCTTTCTGTTGTTCTTCTCCATGTCTCTTTTGGTCTACCCTTACTTCTGCTCCCCTGTGGTGTCCATCTTAGTGCTATTTTTGGTAGTGAGTTGTCTGTCATTCGGAGCACATGTCCCAACCATCGCCAGCGTCTTTCCTCAATAATTGTTGTCAGTGGTTTCATCTGCATTTCTGCCAATAAAATGTTATTTCTTATGGTGTTTGGCCAAAATATTTTTTTAATTCTACGTAAACATTTAGTCTGGAAAGAATTCAACTTGTTTTCTATGGTTTTGGTGATTTTCCAGCACTCACTTCCATAGAGTAGTACACTTAGAACATTACTCTTAAATATCCTGATTTTCATATTTATGCTTAGTTTATTTGATTTCCATATATTCTGTAGCATTGCAAAAGCCTGGTTTGCTCTAGTAAGTCTGCTGTTGATGTCCTCTGTGCTGTCTCCATTTTCTACTACTCTGCTGCCAAGGTATACAAATTCGTTGACCTCCTCCACTAACTTGTTATCTACTCTGAGTACATTTCTGTTGTTCACATTTTGCTTCATTAACTTTGTCTTTCCTACGTTGATCTTTAGTCCTATGTTGTTTGCATTCTGGGTTAACTTGTTTATTTTATCTTGCATATCTTTGTGACTGCTTGATAATAGACAAATGTCGTCCGCAAAGTCAAGGTCCTCCAGCACTGTGTCAAGGGTCCATTGTAATCCTCTGCGTTTGTCTGATGTTGCCTCCTTCAAAAGTATTTTGTTTATATACATTTATATGTCTCAGGGTGGGGATGTTGATAGAAAAATGAAAATGTCTCAGGATGAAGGTGAAGATGCTGATGGATAAATGAAAGTGTCTTAGAATGAAGTTAAAGGTGCTGACAGAAAAATGAAAGTGTCTTAGAATGAAGGTGAAGATGCTGATGGATAAATGAAAGTGTCTCAGAATTAAGGTGAAGGTTGCTGACAGAAAGGTAAATGTGTTTCAGTTGACAGGAAATAAATAAAAATAAGTTTACACATCAACTCTATAATTTTCAGCAACAAAATACAATGTTACAAAATGTTCACAGTGAAAGCCCTACCGTAGAGTGCTTGTATGCCTTGGATATCATCATTGTGCAAGCTAAGATTTTCCTTGTATTTGTAAAATGGTGCCATCAAGGCCTCAGGGTCACTAGAGTGCCCTAGTCCTAAGGCATGTCCAAACTCATGGGCAGCAACAGTGATGAAGTCTGTACCATCTCCTGTACCGATAGTCCAGGCCTCATCTTCATCAAAATGAGTGTCACCACCTGCCCCATATCCTGGTCTATATGCATGAGCTAATACTCCATCTATAACATTTGAAATATAGTGTCTAACATTTTGCTTTCAAGATTAAATGCATGAGCTAGTACTCCATCTATAACATTTGAAATATAGTGTCTAACATTAAGCTTTCAAGATTAAAAACCAAATTTTAAGAAAACTTTACCCCTGGGAACAACTGTGTTAAGAGCACACTTATCTTAACATAGTGTTTGTGAGACAGGGAACATAGATCTGTTTGCTTAAAAACTCTGACCTACTTCTGTAGCCCAGAAACTTGTAGCAATCAACACTAATTGTAATTGTTATTTTTGTAAAATGTAATGTCAGATTGGTGGACAGATGGGGACATGGAGATCTCTGGCGGGGATGAGGGAAGTCTGGTGTGAAACCAATGAATCCAGGACGTGACAAGCCTATAGGTCTTTACAAAAATGGCTATCAGAATGATGTAAACAAAACAGAGCCAGCAGACTATAGGTGGCGGGGAATGGATATCGTTGAAGCACTCATCAGGTTCCTCATCTCAAAGTCAGAGTGTCTTTGTGGAACTGTCTTAAAACCATCTGACATGGAGAAGGGACTTACATATAGCCACCAGAGGCTGGAAAACAAAGTTTTGGCCAGGCCAGCCACACTGTCTTCATGGCAGTCCGAGCAAGACCACAGTCTGCCCTAGCAAGGAAAGGTGCTGAAGTCGGAGTTACCCAGCCAAAAGGCACATCGCAAAAATCAGGGTAACACGCATTATCACTAATGAAATGTCTCTATCTGCAGTATTCAAACATGGTGCTCGCCCTGTGAAGACTAACCAGGCAGGTGCAGTGCCGGGCCCCCTGCCTCGAAAGGGTCCACCCAATGCTACTGGAGGTCCTCTCAGTTCGTCTTGTGGAGTCAGGAGACATGAGAGTAGAGCTACTGGCCAAAAAATACAACAGAAAAAAACAGCCAAGAAGCAAGAACTTAAAATAATGCAGTGGAATGCTGAGGGTGTCAGCAGTGTTAGAGATGGCTATAGCAAAAAGGTTGAACTAGAGAACATACTTTTTGCAGAGCAGGTAAGTATATGCTACATACAGGAGACACACCTAACCAAAGATGCCGCCTTTAAAATCAGAGGCTACCAATGTTTTAGATCAGACCAACAGGACAGAAGAAAAGGAGGAGTACTCACACTTGTTAAGAATAACATCAGCACATGTCAGGTGGGAGTGTTCATGGAAGGAGCCGAATATCAGATGATCCATCTAAAAAGTAGTAATACAGATTTCCACCTCCTTAACTATTACTGTCCTAATGACCGCCCACTTGCTTTAGAAACAATCCCACAAAAAGAGAGACTGATGGTCTGTGGCGATTTTAACAGCCATTCCCAGAGCTGGGGCTATGACCACATAGACAAGAGAGGAGAGGAAGTTGAGAGCTGGCAGGATGATAATGGACTTCTCTTGATCAACCAGCCAATGGATCCCCCAACATTTTACTCAAGGGCTTGGCATACAACCTCAACACCAGATCTTGCATTCCACTCTCCAGATCTGAAGTGGAACATTACACGTGAAGTTGGAAAACAACTTGGAGGTTGCTGACAGAAAGGTAAATGTGTTTCAGTTGACAGGAAATAAATAAAAATAAGTTTACACATCAACTCTATAATTTTCAGCAACAAAATACAATGTTACAAAATGTTCACAGTGAAAGCCCTACCGTAGAGTGCTTGTATGCCTTGGATATCATCATTGTGCAAGCTAAGATTTTCCTTGTATTTGTAAAATGGTGCCATCAAGGCCTCAGGGTCACTAGAGTGCCCTAGTCCTAAGGCATGTCCAAACTCATGGGCAGCAACAGTGATGAAGTCTGTACCATCTCCTGTACCGATAGTCCAGGCCTCATCTTCATCAAAATGAGTGTCACCACCTGCCCCATATCCTGGTCTATATGCATGAGCTAATACTCCATCTATAACATTTGAAATATAGTGTCTAACATTTTGCTTTCAAGATTAAATGCATGAGCTAGTACTCCATCTATAACATTTGAAATATAGTGTCTAACATTAAGCTTTCAAGATTAAAAACCAAATTTTAAGAAAACTTTACCCCTGGGAACAACTGTGTTAAGAGCACACTTATCTTAACATAGTGTTTGTGAGACAGGGAACATAGATCTGTTTGCTTAAAAACTCTGACCTACTTCTGTAGCCCAGAAACTTGTAGCAATCAACACTAATTGTAATTGTTATTTTTGTAAAATGTAATGTCAGATTGGTGGACAGATGGGGACATGGAGATCTCTGGCGGGGATGAGGGAAGTCTGGTGTGAAACCAATGAATCCAGGACGTGACAAGCCTATAGGTCTTTACAAAAATGGCTATCAGAATGATGTAAACAAAACAGAGCCAGCAGACTATAGGTGGCAGGGAATGGATATCGTTGAAGCACTCATCAGGTTCCTCATCTCAAAGTCAGAGTGTCTTTGTGGAACTGTCTTAAAACCATCTGACATGGAGAAGGGACTTACATATAGCCACCAGAGGCTGGAAAACAAAGTTTTGGCCAGGCCAGCCACACTGTCTTCATGGCAGTCCGAGCAAGACCACAGTCTGCCCTAGCAAGGAAAGGTGCTGAAGTCGGAGTTACCCAGCCAAAAGGCACATCGCAAAAATCAGGGTAACACGCATTATCACTAATGAAATGTCTCTATCTGCAGTATTCAAACATGGTGCTCGCCCTGTGAAGACTAACCAGGCAGGTGCAGTGCCGGGCCCCCTGCCTCGAAAGGGTCCACCCAATGCTACTGGAGGTCCTCTCAGTTCGTCTTGTGGAGTCAGGAGACATGAGAGTAGAGCTACTGGCCAAAAAATACAACAGAAAAAAACAGCCAAGAAGCAAGAACTTAAAATAATGCAGTGGAATGCTGAGGGTGTCAGCAGTGTTAGAGATGGCTATAGCAAAAAGGTTGAACTAGAGAACATACTTTTTGCAGAGCAGGTAAGTATATGCTACATACAGGAGACACACCTAACCAAAGATGCCGCCTTTAAAATCAGAGGCTACCAATGTTTTAGATCAGACCAACAGGACAGAAGAAAAGGAGGAGTACTCACACTTGTTAAGAATAACATCAGCACATGTCAGGTGGGAGTGTTCATGGAAGGAGCCGAATATCAGATGATCCATCTAAAAAGTAGTAATACAGATTTCCACCTCCTTAACTATTACTGTCCTAATGACCGCCCACTTGCTTTAGAAACAATCCCACAAAAAGAGAGACTGATGGTCTGTGGCGATTTTAACAGCCATTCCCAGAGCTGGGGCTATGACCACATAGACAAGAGAGGAGAGGAAGTTGAGAGCTGGCAGGATGATAATGGACTTCTCTTGATCAACCAGCCAATGGATCCCCCAACATTTTACTCAAGGGCTTGGCATACAACCTCAACACCAGATCTTGCATTCCACTCTCCAGATCTGAAGTGGAACATTACACGTGAAGTTGGAAAACAACTTGGAGGTAGCGACCATCGACCAGTCTTCCTGACAATAGAAAATGAATTCCTTAATACCAGTAGCCCTCTCCCCAGATGGAACTATAAAAAAGCAAACTGGACAATGTACAGACATTGTACAGGTATCCTGGTGGGACAGCTGTCCATAGAAGGTAAGGATATTAACAGCATAGTGAAGGAATTCAATGCTTGTATCCTTCAGGCCGCTCGTGAAACCATTCCCAGAGGAGCTCGCAGGGACTATAAACTATACTGATCTAGTGAGCTGGGAAAACTCCATGATGATGTGGAAGCAGCTCGAAAGCAAGCAGAAAATAGACCATGCCAAGAACACCACAATAATTACCAACATTCTAAGGCCAAGTTTCAGAGAGCCAAGCTGCAAGCCAGACGGGAAAGTTGGAGAGAGAAAACAGAGTCCTTAAACTTTGAAAAGGATGGAAGGAAACTGTGGAAACTAATCAAACAGTTAAATGATGAGAGTACTGGAAGAAGTACAAAGATTACACTAATAGAGGATGGGAAAACTCTTACAGGTAAGCAGGTAGCAGATCACTTTGCTCGCATGTTTGCACAGGACTGCAACATTGATATCCATCCAGAGAAAGAGCGTGCAGTGTGCATTGACCCACAGAAAGAAGAGGAACAAGTCAGAAAAGTGGAGGTCATGGATGCACCAATCACACACAGTGAGTTAGACCTAGCAGTCAGTAAACTGAAACCAAGGAAATCACCAGGACCAGATGGAGTGTCAAATGGAATGATCAAGAACCTGGGAATGGCAGCAATGGGAAAGCTGTTGGATATTTTCAATATGTGCTGGAGCACAGGTAAGTTACCTCAAATCTAGAAGGAAGCAAGCATGGTACCACTGCTAAAGCCAGGGAAAAACAGTGATACTGCCTCCAGCTACAGGCCAATCAGTCTCACTAGCTGCCTATGCAAAACGATGGAATGCATCATTGACCTGAGGCTAAAATGGTACCTAGAAAGTGAAAACCTTCTCGTTCCACAACAAGCAGGATTTAGGCAGTACTACAGTACGGAAGATCAAGTGACCTATCTCTCTCAAGAGATTGAGGATGCATTCCAAGAGAAAAACCTTGTACTAGCAGCGTGGATAGACCTGAAGAAAGCCTTTGATAAAGTATGGAAAAAAGGTCTGCTGCGGAAACTAAGAAACTGCAATGTGAATGGAAGACTGTACAACTGGATAAAGTCCTATTTACACAATAGAAGAGCTAGAGTAGTAATGGATGGACACAAAAGCCAGAAAGTACTTCTGCGACACAGTGTACCACAAGGAGGAGTCCTTTCGCCTACATTATTCCTTGTATTCATTAATGACCTGGTCAAGGAACTTCCCTATGGAATCAAAGCAGCACTGTATGCAGATGATCTGGTCATGTGGTGTACAGATGAATATGCGACAGTTGCTACACAGAAACTCCAAAGAGCAGCAGACTTCTTGACATCATGGACAAACAAATGGTGTGTAAGTATCAACGCAGAGAAATCAAGTACCACTCTGTTCACTCTCTCATCTAAACAGAAAGCAGGTAAGATCTTTGTAAATGAAATATCCTTAAGGATGGACAACCAACCCACTTACTTAGGAGTGAATCTTGACTCAAAACTGACTTGGAAGCAACACATCAACAGTGCAGAAGCAAAAGCCAGAAGAAAACTAGCCATATTAAGAAAATTAAGTGGAACCACATGGGTAGCTCGTGAAAGAATCCTCAAGAATGTATATCAGCAAAGTATTCTACCACATTTAGAATATGGCTCAACATCTTGGTGCACAGCATCAAACACTACGCTGCATAATCTAGACAAGGTTCAAAATCAGTCACTACGGATTATCACAGGTGCCATGAGGTCCACACCAATAGTAGAAATGCAGAAAATAGTTGGTGTTCAAGGCTAAAGGAATGTAGAGACACAAAGGTCATGACCATAGGAGAGAAATTCCTTAGCTCTGTAAGCCATCCCCTGAAGGAGAGATTCAATAACTTGGCATTAAGCCGGCTTAAAATAAGCAGCTTCATTCATCAGGCCAAGCGTACGCGTAAGCTGATACCTGACCTTCCAACTGTAGTCGCTCCATTATCATCTGTACCAGAGCATACACCATGGACAGAAGCAGATTATATACAAATAACTATTCAGACTGAAGTGAAAGGTGTGCAGAATGGTGAGATGCAAAGCAGCCTTGTAAGATCAACAGCCACACTTAGTGTGCTAGATGACAAATATCCATGTGACACCTGGATATGTGTGTATACAGACGGATCTGCACACAATGCCATAAAGAATGGAGAGGCAGGAGCACATATTGAATATCCAAACAACACCATTGACAAGATTTCCATACCCACTGGAAAATACTGCAACACAACTTTGATGCAGAAGTTAGGGCAATTATTGCTGCAGTTGAAAAACTATCAGACTCCAGAATTGATACATGTCCTGTAGTAATTCTCACAGATGCAAGATCAGTACTGGAAGCTCTTCAGTGCAACAAACTACCAGACCTTAAGGATGCCTTGTCAAAAATTGGTTTACAACATGGAGTCACTTTGCAATGGATTCCCTCCCACTGTGGGATACCAGGCAATGAGAAAGCTGACCATCTGGCCAAAGAGGGCACTGAAATGGAGCAACCAGACATACCAATCACCTATAATCAGAAGAAAAGCATGATAAAAACCTACAGGAAGCCACAAACACCACCACATGATGACTATCACATGCTAAACAGAAAGGAACAAGTCACCATCTTCCGCCTCCGAACAGGACACAGCCGACTCCGAAGTCATATGTATACAAAGTTTAAGGTTGGTACTACTAATCTATGTACATGTGCCCAGGTGCCCCAAACTGTGGAACATATCCTCCAGAACTGCACCAACTATGAAACACTGAGAAATAATTACTGGCCCAGTGAAACCACTAAAGAAGATAAGCTCTATGGTTCCATACATGAATTACAAAAAACAGTGAAATTTATCCAAGAGACAGGACTGCAGGTATAGACAGACAATGCGAACGAAGAAGAAGAAGAAAACTTTAAAACATTTAGATAATGATAAATTTTCCTGTTTTACAAAACAAAACAAAAAAAAGAAACAAAAAAAAACAGACAAAACAAGAAGTAAACTAAAAACAAGAGGAGCAATATACAAATGCATGTCACATCCAAAATTCTTTCCTTTATTTGCAGTTATAAATGTTTTTGTGGTGACATATTTTCAAATAATATTTTATCCTTAAAAGAAGTTTTATGCAAGCATTCATGAATTCACAATTCCTATACATATTACTTTTTGTTAAGTTGAAAAATAAGTTTAAATAACCAAGAAATAAGTTTAAATAACCAAGAAATAAGTTTAAATAACCATGCCATGTTTTTGAACTTACTTTTGCCATCAAAACTGTTATGTGGTCCATCCCCGTGTTCTCTGTATGCAAATTTGATCTCCATGTCTGCATTGTTCTGTGAATGTTGAAACTTTAGTGGGGTGACTTCACTCCAAAGTGTCAAGGCTTTCTGTATACCTGACCTGGTGATTGTGCTCAGTTTTATTACTGGTGATGATAATGCTTACATTTGTTGGTGGTGATTGTTTTTGTGCTCTTAGTGATATTGATGGCACTTATGATGTAGCTGATGCAGAAAAAGATGATGATGAAATTAATTTTGACAGTGCCATATTGAGTAAAATGTTAATAATGATATTCAGTACGATGATGTTGAGCTCTCCTTGAAAGTGATGTAAAAGTAGGCAAATTTTCTGTTACATTTATTCAATAAAGTATGCTCAGTGAAGTATGCTCAATTAAGTATGCTCAATTAAGTATGCACAATTAAGTATGCAGTATGCTCAATTAAGTATGTTCAATTAAGTATGCTCAATTAAGTATGCTCAATTAAGTATGCTCAGTGAAGTATGCCCAATTAAGTATGCTCAATTAAGTATGCTCAATTAAGTATGCTCAATCAAGTATGCAGTATGCTCAATTAAATGCTCAATTAAGTATGCTCAATTAATTATGAAGTATGCTCAATTAAGTATGCTCAATTAAGTATGCTCAGTTAAGTATGAAGTATGCTCAATTAAGTATGCTCAATTAAGTATGCTCAGTGAAGTATGCTCAATTAAGTATGCTCAATTAAGTATGAAGTATACTCAATTAAGTATGCTCAATTAAGTATGCTCAATGAAGTATGCTCAGTGAAGTATGCTCAATTAAGGATGCCTTGTCAAAAATTGGTTTACAACATGGAGTCACTTTGCAATTGATTCCCCCCACTGTGGGATACCAGGCAATGAGAAAGCTGACCATCTGGCCAAAGAGGGCACTGAAATGGAGCAACCAGACATACCAATCACCTATAATCAGAAGAAAAGCATGATAAAAACCTACAGGAAGCCACAAACACCACTACATGATGACTATCACATGCTAAACAGAAAGGAACAAGTCACCATCTTCCGCCTCCGAACAGGACACAGCCGACTCCGAAGTCATATGTATACAAAGTTTAAGGTTGGTACTACTAATCTATGTACATGTGCCCAGGTGCCCCAAACTGTGGAACATATCCTCCAGAACTGCACCAACTATGAAACACTGAGAAATAATTACTGGCCCAGTGAAACCACTAAAGAAGATAAGCTCTATGGTTCCATACATGAATTACAAAAAACAGTGAAATTTATCCAAGAGACAGGACTGCAGGTATAGACAGACAATGCGAACGAAGAAGAAGAAGAAGAAGAAAACTTTAAAACATTTAGATAATGATAAATTTTCCTGTTTTACAAAACAAAACAAAAAAAAGAAACAAAAAAAAAAAAACAGACAAAACAAGAAGTAAACTAAAAACAAGAGGAGCAATATACAAATGCATGGCACATCCAAAATTCTTTCCTTTATTTGCAGTTATAAATGTTTTTGTGGTGACATATTTTCAAATAATATTTTATCCTTAAAAGAAGTTTTATGCAATCATTCATGAATTCACAATTCCTATACATATTACTTTTTGTTAAGTTGAAAAATAAGTTTAAATAACCAAGAAATAAGTTTAAATAACCAAGAAATAAGTTTAAATAACCATGCCATGTGTATGAACTTACTTTTGCCATCAAAACTGTTATGTGGTCCATCCCCATGTTCTCTGTACGCAAATTTGATCTCCATGTCTGCATTGTTCTGTGAATGTTGAAACTTTAGTGGGGTGACTTCACTCCAAAGCGTCAAGGCTTTCTGTATACCTGACCTGGTGATTGTGCTCAGTTTTATTACTGGTGATGATAATGCTTACATTTGTTGGTGGTGATTGTTTTTGTGCTCTTAGTGATATTGATGGCACTTATGATGTAGCTGATGCAGAAAAAGATGATGATGCAATTAATTTTGGCAGTGCCATATTGAGTAAAATGTTAATAATGATATTCAGTACGATGATGTTGAGCTCTCCTTGAAAGTGATGTAAAAGTAGGCAAATTTTCTGTTACATTTATTCAATAAAGTATGCTCAGTGAAGTATGCTCAATTAAGTATGCTCAATTAAGTATGCTCAATTAAGTATGCAGTATGCTCAATTAAGTATGTTCAATTAAGTATGCTCAATTAAGTATGCTCAATTAAGTATGCTCAGTGAAGTATGCTCAATTAAGTATGCTCAATTAAGTATGCTCAATTAAGTATGCTCAATCAAGTATGCAGTATGCTCAATTAAGTATGCTCAATTAAGTATGCAGTATGCTCAATTAAGTATGCTCAATTAATTATGAAGTATGCTCAATTAAGTATGCTCAATTAAGTATGCTCAGTTAAGTATGAAGTATGCTCAATTAAGTATGCTCAATTAAGTATGCTCAGTGAAGTATGCTCAATTAAGTATGCTCAATTAAGTATGAAGTATACTCAATTAAGTATGCTCAATTAAGTATGCTCAATGAAGTATGCTCAGTGAAGTATGCTCAATTAAGTATGCTCAATTAAGTATGAAGTATACTCAATTAAGTATGCTCAATTAAGTATCCTCAGTGAAGTATGCTCAATTAAGTATGCTCAATTAAGTATGAAGTATGCTCAATTAAGTATGCTCAGTGAAGTATGCAGTATGCTCAATTAAGTACGCTCAATTAAGTGCTCGGGTGTCTGAGTGGCGAAGTGGTTAGTGCACTGGTCTCTCATGGCGAAGGTCGGGGGTTTGAATCCAGCCGGCGGCACCCCAGTCACCCAGCTGTAGAAATGGGTACCTGACTTCTTCTGGAGTTTGGGAAGGAAAGGCAGCCAGGCGTGATACTGACCATATCACCTTCTAGTGTGCTGACAGGTCAAGGAAAATATGGGCACTAACACCATATCCCTATGTGCCTCTAAGGCACGAAAGAAAAGAAAAAGAAAAGAATTAAGTATGCTCAGTGAAGTATGCAGTATGCTCAATTAAGTATGCTCAATTAAGTATGCTCAATTAAGTATGCAGTATGCTCAATTAAGTATGCTCAATTAAGTATGCTCAATGAAGTATGCAGTATGCTCAATTAAGTATGCTCAATTAAGTATGCTCAGTGAAGTATGCTCAATTAAGTATGCTCAGTGAAATATGCAGTATGCTCAATTAAGTATGCTCAATTAAGTATGATCAGTGAAGTATGCAGTATGCTCAATTAAGTATGCTCAATTAAGTATGCAGTATGCTAGTATGCTCAATTAAGTATGCTCAGTGAAGTATGCTCAATTAAGTATGAAGTATGCTCAATTAAGTATGCTCAGTGAAGTATGCAGTATGCTCAATTAAGTATGCTCAATGAAGTATGCAGTATGCTCAATTAAGTATGCTCAATGAAGTATGTAGTATGCTCAATTAAGTATGCTCAATGAAGTATGCAGTATGCTCAATTAAGTATGCTCAATTAATATGCAGTATGCTCAATGAAGTATGCTCAATTAAGTATGCTCAATTAAGTATGTTCAATTAAGTATGCTCAGTGAAGTATGCGCTCAATTAAGTATGCTCAATGAAGTATGCAGTATGCTCAATTAAGTATGCTCAATTAAGTATGCTCAATTAATATGCAGTATGCTCAATGAAGTATGCTCAATGAAGTATGCTCAATTAAGTATGCTCAATGAAGTATGCTAAGTGAAGTATGCTCAATTAAGTATGCTCAATTAAGTATGCTCAATGAAATATGCTCAATTATGAATGCGCAATGAAGAATGCTCAAAGAAGTATCCTCAGTGAAGAATGCTCAATGAAGTATCCTCAATGAAGTATGCTCAATATTGAATGCTCAATGAAGAATGCTCAAAGAAGTATGCTCAGTGAAGAATGTTCAATGAAGTATGCTTAATGAAGTATGCTCAATGAAGAATGCTCAATGAAGAATGCTCAATGAAGAATTCCCAGTGAAGAATGGTCAATGAAAATGATCAATGAAGAATGCTCAATGAAGAATCCCCAGTGAAGTATGCTCAATGAAGAATCTTCAATGAAGAATCCACAATGAAGTATGCTATATGAAGAATGTTCAATGAAGAATCCTCATTGAAGAAAGCTCAATTAAGAATTCTCAATGAAGTATGCTCAATGAAGAATGCTCAATGAAGAATGTTCAATGAAGAATCCTCAATGAAGAATACTCAATGAAGAATGCTCAATGAAGAATTCTCAATAAAGAATCCTCAATGAAGAATGTTCAATGAAGAATCCTCAATGAAGAATCCTCAATAAAGAATGCTCAATAAAGAATGCTCAATAAAGAATCCCCAATAAAGAATCCTCAATGAAGAATCCATCATGAAGAATCCACAATGAATAATCCACAATGAAGAATCCACAATGAAGAATGCTCAATAAAGAATCTCCAAATAAAGAATCCTCAATGAAGAATGTTCAATGAAGAATCCCCAATGAAGAATGCTCAATGAAGAATGCTTGCAATCTGTGTGAAGATGAAGGCATATCCTGACTCATCTTCTGTCATAACCTACAATTCTCTACAATTGCTGCAGCATTGATAAGGCGCTTCTCTGTTATTTTGCCTCAGTTATGCACAAAATATTTCCATATTTTGCAGTAACACACAATAATTAGAGTATAAGTATATAACTATGCACTAAGCAGTGCAGTAAAAGCTGTGATACCAGAATGTATAAACTAGGAAAAATGTAGGAACAGCTTTATTACTTAACGACTACAAAGCTGTGACATTTCGGCGTGAGCCTTAATCATACAAAAACATACAGAATGAAGAAATAGAGAGAGGAGATAAAAGTATAGATTCACATGAATACTATTAAAAAAAAAAATTTAAAAATTAAATAGAGTACTTAGCTCTAAATTGTAGGATGTGGCTTGTCCGGCAGTGTGTGTCAAACAATGTCACGCAGATGACACAAGCCACCTGGCACTTGAGAACTGCTGCATTCAAAATTATGGGATGCTGGAGCCACATAGGTTAAACTTGCTGTTCAGCTACACTTAACATTCTCTTCAATCATTATAGTACCTCTCAACTAAGCTCCATCCCTTCTTACTTGTCAAACCTCTTCACGGCATCATTTTGCAATCCCTCTTCCCTAATCATCTATTTCATTTCATTTTCTCCTGGCTAGGTCAACATTGTATCACTCTCTCTTCCTTCCCTGGTTTCCCATCCACCACCCCCAGTTACAACCCACCAACCACATGTCACAGGTCTCTATTTAAACAGTCCCCACGTTCTACTAAATCCATTCCTGACACACACCGCCGGACAAGCCACACTTACAATTTACAGCTAAGTACTCTATTTAATTTTTAAATTTTTAATAGTATTCATGTGAATCTATACTTTATCCCCTCTCTCTATTTCTTCATCCTGTATGTTTTTGTATGATTAAGACTCACAACAAAATGTCACAACTTTGTAATCGTTAAGTAAGAAAGCTGTTCCTACATTTTTCTTAAATTATACATTCCATATTTTTCACTGCTCTATGTCCTTGTAAATGTTTACGAAGAATTAGAAAAATATTTTGGCCAAACACCATAAGAAATAACATCTTATTAGCAGAAATGCAGATGAAACCACTGACAACAATTATTGAGGAAAGACGCTGGCGATGGTTGGGACATGTGCTCCGAATGACTGACAACTCACTACCAAAAATAGCACTAAGATGGACACCGCAGGGGAGCAGAAGTAAGGGTAGACCAAAAGAGACATGGAGAAGAACAACAGAAAGGATGTTGAGCAATAGAGGGCTCACCTGGGCAAGAGCAGAAAAAAAGGCGAAGGACAGGCATTTGTGGAAAACCCTTGCGGAAGCCCCATGTGCCCTGGGCACTTAAGGTTCAGAGAGAAAGAGATGTCCTTGTGAAGCAGGAAATACTTCCACATTTCCCAGTACATAGTAAAGATAAAAAAAACCATGTTTATATAATTTATATAACTGGTGCATCATCATCCTGTGTCATCTCCTCTGGGAAGCATGATTACAATGGACCTCCAGCTTCTGTCTCTTGCTTTCATAGTACAGAAAACCAAGCTGCCACCTTTCCATCTCTTTATCATTGGTATCCTCTTGCTCTTTTCCTGTCACATGTCACATCCCTGAAGTACAGCTTTAATTATCCTCATGATCTTTTCCTGTCACATGTCACATTCCTGAAGTACAGCTTCAATTGTCCTCTTGCTCTTTTCAAAGTCTACTGGAAGCAGTGATGTGGTTCCTAATGAAAATGATGAGAATACCATGGACAGACAAGAAAACAAATGAAGAGGTTCTATCGGAAACTGGGCAAAAAAAGAAAAATTATGGTAAAATTCAGAACACAATAGTCCAGATTTGTAGGATGTTTTAATAAGAGCCAAACTGGAATATTTAGTGACAACAGGAAAACTGGGGAGGGGGGAGGGGAAAGGGACAGAGGAAGATAAAGAAACAAGATAACTGACAGACTAAAAGAGTGGTATGGAGCACTGTCCAAAACATGTCTTAAAGAAAGACCAAGGGAAAGATGGTTGTGGAAATCAGTAATGACCAATGCCTGACTGGCATAGACCTGAGAAAGAGAGAGAGAGAGAGAGAAAGCGAGCGCTTTTTCTGTCACATTGCTGAAGTGTAGTTTTTATAGTCACTTTACTCTTTTCCTGTCACACTGCTGAAGTGTAGTTTTTATAGTTCCTTTGCTCTTTTCCTGTCACATTGTTGGTGTAGTTTTTATAATCCCTTTGCTCTTTTCTAGTCACATTGCTGAAGTGTAGTTTTTATAGTCCCTTTGCTCTTTTCCTGTCACATTGCTGAAGTGTAGTTTTTATAGTCACTTTGCTCTTTTCTTGTCACACTGCTGAAGTGTAGTTTTTATAGTCTCTTTGCTTTTTCCTGTCACATTGCTGAAGTGTAGTTTTTATAGTCCCTTTGCTCTTTTCCTGTCACATTGCTGAAGTGTAGTTTTTATAGTCACTTTGCTCTTTTCCTGTCACATTGCTGAAGTATAGTTTTTATACCCTGCTTGTTCTTTTCCTGTCACATTGCTGAAGTGTAGTTTTTATAGTCTCTGTGCCCTTTTTCTGTCACATTGCTGAAGTGTAGTTTTATAGTCCCTTTGCTCTTTTCCTGTCACATTGCTGAAGTGTAGTTTTTATAGTCACTTTGCTCTTTTCCTGTCACACTGTTGGTGTAGTTTATATAATCCCTTTGATCTTTTCCTGTCACATTGCTGAAGTGTAGTTTTTATAGTCTCTGTGCCCTTTTTCTGTCACATTGCTGAAGTGTAGTTTTATAGTCCCTTTGCTCTTTTCCTGTCACATTGCTGAAGTGTAGTTTTTATATCCCCCTTGCTCTTTTGTCACATTGCTGAAGTGTAGTTTTTATAGTCACTTTGCTCTTTTCCTTTCACATTGCTGAAGTGTAGTTTTTATAGTCACATTGTTCTTTTCCTGTCACATTGCTGAAGTGTAATTTTTATAGTCCTTTTGCTCTTTTCCTTTCACATTGCTGGAGTGTAGTTTTTTATAGTCCCTTTGCTCTTTTCTTGTCACATTGCTGAAGTGTAGTTTTTATAGTCCCTTTGCTTTTTCCTGTCACATTGCTGAAGTGTAGTTTTTATAGTCACTTTGCTTTTTCCTTTCACATTGCTGAAGTGTAGTTTTTATAGTCCCTTTGCTCTTTTTCTATCACATTGCTGAAGTGTAGTTTTTATAGTCACTTTGCTCTTTTTCTGTCACATTGCTTAAGTGTAGTTTTATAGTCCCTTTGCTCTTTTCCTGTCACATTGCTGAAGTGTAGTTTTTATAGTCCCTTTGCTCTTTTCCTGTCACACTGTTGGTGTAATTTTATAGTCCCTTTGCTCTTTTCCTGTCACATTGCTGAAGTGTAGTTTTTATAGTCACTTTGCTCTTTTCCTGTCACATTGCTGAAGTGTAGTTTTTATAGTCACTTTGCTCTTTTCTTGTCACACATTTGGTGTAGTTTTTATAGTTCCTTTGCTCTTTTCCTGTCACATTGTGGTGTGTACTTTATAGTCACTTTGCTCTCTTCTCTTGTCACATTGCTGAAGGTAGGTTTTATAGTCTCTTTGCTCTTTTCCTGTCACATTGCTGAAGTGTAATTTTTATAGTCCCTTTGCTCTTTTCCTGTCACATTGCTGAAGTGTAGTTTTTACAGTCCCTTTGCTCTTTTCCTGTCACATTGTTGGTGTAGTTTTTATAGTCCCTTTGCTCTTTTCTAGTCACATTGCTGAAGTGTAGTTTTTACAGTCCCTTTGCTCTTTTCTTGTCACATTGCTGAAGTGTAGTTTTTATAGTCCCTTTGCTTTTTCCTGTCACATTGCTGAAGTGTAGTTTTTATAGTCACTTTGCTCTTTTCCTGTCACATTGCTGAAGTGTAGTTTTTATAGTCACTTTGCTCTTTTCTTGTCACACATTTGGTGTAGTTTTTATAGTTCCTTTGCTCTTTTCCTGTCACATTGTTGGTGTACTTTTTATAGTCACTTTGCTCTTTTCTTGTCACATTGCTGAAGTGTAGGTTTTATAGTCTCTTTGCTCTTTTCCTGTCACATTGCTGAAGTGTAGTTTTTATAGTCACTTTGCTCTTTTCCTGTCACATTGTGGTGTAGTTTTTATAATCCCTTTGCTCTTTTCCTGTCACATTGCTGAAGTGTAGGTAGTTTTTATCTGTGCCCTTTTTCTGTCACATTGCTGAAGTAGTTTTTATAGTCCCTTTGCTCTTTTCCTGTCACATTGCTGAAGTGTAGTTTTTATATCCCCCTTGCTCTTTTGTCACATTGCTGAAGTGTAGTTTTTATAGTCACTTTGCTCTTTTCCTTTCACATTGCTGAAGTGTAGTTTTTATAGTCACATTGTTCTTTTCCTGTCACATTGCTGAAGTGTAATTTTATAGTCCTTTTGCTCTTTTCCTTTCACATTGCTGGAGTGTAGTTTTTTATAGTCCCTTTGCTCTTTTCTTGTCACATTGCTGAAGTGTAGTTTTTATAGTCCCTTTGCTTTTTCCTGTCACATTGCTGAAGTGTAGTTTTTATAGTCACTTTGCTTTTTCCTTTCACATTGCTGAAGTGTAGTTTTTATAGTCACATTGTTCTTTTCCTGTCACATTGCTGAGTGTAATTTTATAGTCCTTTTGCTCTTTTCCTTTCACATTGCTGGAGTGTAGTTTTTATAGTCCCTTTGCTCTTTTCTTGTCACATTGCTGAAGTGTAGTTTTTATAGTCCCTTTGCTTTTTCCTGTCACATTGCTGAAGTGTAGTTTTTATAGTCACTTTGCTTTTTCCTTTCACATTGCTGAAGTGTAGTTTTTATAGTCCCTTTGCTCTTTTTCTATCACATTGCTGAAGTGTAGTTTTTATAGTCACTTTGCTCTTTTTCTGTCACATTGCTTAAGTGTAGTTTTATAGTCCCTTTGCTCTTTTCCTGTCACATTGCTGAAGTGTAGTTTTTATAGTCCCTTTGCTCTTTTCCTGTCACACTGTTGGTGTAATTTTTATAGTCCCTTTGCTCTTTTCCTGTCACATTGCTGAAGTGTAGTTTTTATAGTCCCTTTGCTCTTTTCCTGTCACATTGCTGAAGTGTAGTTTTTATAGTCACTTTGCTCTTTTCTTGTCACATTGGTGAAGTGTAGTTTTTATAGTCACTTTGCTCTTTTCCTGTCACATTGCTGAAGTATAGTTTTTATACCCTCCTTGTTCTTTTCCTGTCACATTGCTGAAGTGTAGTTTTTATAGTCCCTTTGCTCTTTTCCTGTCACATTGCTGAAGTGTAGTTTTTATAGTCACTTTGCTCTTTTCTAGTCACATTGCTGAAGTGTAGTTTTTATAGCCACTTTGCTCTTTTCCTGTCACATTGCTGAAGTGTAATTTTTATAGTCTTTTTGCTCTTTCCTGTCACATTGCTGAAGTGTAATTTTTATAGTCCTTTTGCTCTTTTCCTGTCACATTGCTGAAGTGTAATTTTTATGGTCCTTTTGCTCTTTTCCCACCACATCCCTGAAGTATAGTTTTAAGTATATAATTATGCCTCTTGATATCTTAAACATTTTTATGTCTTTTATATTCATAAAAAATGTTTTAAAAAATAGATAAAATCTACCCTTACCATTGTTCATATTCATTTAGTTTGCTTGAGAGCTGAGTCTGTTTCCAGGTCACTACATTTCTGTCCCATCGAGTTCCTGGAGCGAAAAAAAAATCCTGCTTTATTTAATTTGCATAAATTTTACATTTATTTAGATTGTTAGTGCCATTTCCAGTGGAGATAAATCTTCAATATTTATCTGAGATTGTTAAACCCTACCAGATTTCATTTCAAGAAAACATTATAGTTTACTGTGCCCATTTTGCTGCTTCACCGTGATACAGTGAACAAAAGTGAACATGTAACTGGCTGTATGACTTGCTGTAAGGGTAGGGTGAGGTAGGGTGCATGTGTAGCGCTACACTGATGGATATGTGTGGAACACTGATGTCAATCCAAAATTCGAGACGTGTCACTTATCCCAGTGCCCACAATACTTCAGTTCAAGAAATGAGGCGTAAAAAAAGGTTTGATGATGATGATGATGATGATGATGAAGTAAATCATACGATACTCATCACCATTATCATCATCAGGTGCCATGTTGGTAGGCATTGATGATCTTGCTTCTCCACAGATCTTGTTCCTTGATATCTCAGTTGGTGGCTTTTTAATATGTCCTCACATTAACATGTCCATGATCTTTTCTTATGATCTTCCCCCGCCTTTCTTCTCATTTATCATTTCTGTTATGATGTTTCAGACCCACTCTTTCTCATTGTAAGTTCAATGGATGATGGCTGTTGGTTTCTTATAAATTTAAATAGGTTCCTTTCTACATTGACTTTGACATTTCTATTTGCCATCTTAGCTGTCCTTGGTGCTCGTTACATTCTTCTAAGAAACCACATCTCTGTTGCCCCTAGTGATCTTTGAATTGATCTGTTCATTGTTTGTGAGTAGGATAGGCACAATATAGCATTTTAGAACTTTCTTTCTGATGTTCAATGACACTCTTCATTCATGGAGAAATATTTAACAGCCTTCATTCATGGAGTGTATAAAATTGGAAAAAAAGTAGGAGCAGCTTTATTACTTAACGATTACAAAGTTGTGACGTTTCGGCGTGAGCCTTAATCATACAAAAACATACAGGACGAAGAATAGAGAGAGGAGATAAAGTTTAGATTCACATGAATATTGTTTAAAAAAAAAATAAAAAAATTTTTTTAAAGGAGTACTTAGCTGTAAATTGCAAGGTGTGGCTTGTCCGGCGGTGTGTGTCAGGAATGGATCTAGTGGGAAGTGGAGACTGTTTAAATAGAGACCTGTGACATGTGGTCAGTGGGTTGTAACTGGGGGTGGTGGATGGGGAACCGGAGAGGGGAGAGACAGTGACGCAATACCGACCTAGCTAGGAAAAATTGAAACAGGTGATTGGGGAAGAGGGGTTGCAGAGAAAATAGCGGGGTTGCAGAGTGATGCTGTGAGGAAGTTTGAAAAGTAAGAAGGGGTGAATTTAGTGGAAAGGTACTATAATGATTGAAAAAGATGATGTTACGTGTAACTAAACAGCGAATTTAACCCATGTGGTTCCAGCGTCCCATAATTTTGAATGCAGCGGTTCTCAAGTGCCAGGCGGCTTGTGTCATCTGCGTGACATTGTTTAATGGCTGTTACCAGAAAATCAGATTTGCCTCTGTGGTTGGGGCCATTGAAATGATTTGGGACTGGTTTCGAAGCATGCTGGGCGATGTCGTACAGATGTTTTTGCATGCGGTCCCCTAATCTGAGGCCAGTCTCACCGATATATGTTATCCTGCATCTTTTGTAAACGATGACATATATCACATTTCGGGACTCGCATGTGAATCCCTCATGAAGAGTGAGGATAGTTTTGGGAAAGGTGATTGTTTTTGTTTTCCAAACTACGGGGCAAGTAACGCAGCGGGGGCGGTTACATTTTCTGGTGCCAACATATGTAAGGCACTGCTTCAAGTGGCTGTGGACGAGGATGTCCTTAAGGTTTGGCTCACGTTTGTATGCCAATAGGGGTGGATCAGAGAAAATGTCACAAGTCTCGGAGTCGAGTTGGATTATCGGCAGACGACGATAAAGAATTTTCTTAACCATCTGACCGTGCGGGTGGAAAGGCAGTACTAACTTAACTCTGTCAGATGGAGTAACAGGCTTTTTCCTGAATACTTCTTTGCGGCTCACTAGTTGGATACGGTTGAAGGCTTGACGATGGACCTTTTCTGGGTAGTAGCGATGACGGAAAAATTCTAATAACTTGTTGGACTGATCTATAAAGTCCAGATTATCTTGACATATGCGGCGAAGACGGAGGAGTTGGGAATATGGGATGGAGTTCTTACAGGCTTCAGGATGGGAAGAAGTGTAAAGCAAATAGGTGTGACTATCGGTGGGCTTGTAAAATACAGAGGTGACAAGCCTGTTTGTGCCATTAGAAATTTTAATGTCTAAAAAATTCTTTATCGTCATCTGCCGATAATCCAACTCGACTCGGACACTCGTGACATTTTCTCTGATCCACCCCTATTGGCATACAAACGTGAGCCAAACCTTAAGGACATCCTCGTCCACAGCCACTTGAAGCAGAACTTTACATATGTTGGCACTAGAAAATGTAACCGCCCCCGCTGCGTTACCTGCCCTGTAGTTTGGGAAACAAAAACAATCACCTTTCCCAAAACTATCCTCACTCTTCATGAGGGATTCACATGCGAGTCCCGAAATGTGATATATGTCATCGTTTACAAAAGATGCAGGATAACATATATCGGTGAGACTGGCCTCAGATTAGGGGACCGCATGCAAAAACATCTGTACGACATCGCCCAGCATGCTTCGAAACCAGTCCCAAATCATTTCAATGGCCCCAACCACAGAGGCAAATCTGATTTTCTGGTAACAGCCATTAAACAATGTCACGCAGATGACACAAGCCGCCTGGTACTTGAGAACCGCTGCATTCAAAATTATGGGACACTAGAACCACATGGGTTAAACTCGCTGTTTAGTTACACGTAACATCATTTTCTTCAATCATTATAGGACCTCTCCACTAAATCCACCCCTTCTTACTTTTCAAACTTCCTCACAGCATCACTCTGCAACCCCGCTATTTTCTCTGCAACCCCTCTTCCCCAATCATCTCTTTCAATTTCTCCTAGCTAGATCGGTATTGCGTCACTCTCTCTCCCCTCCCTGGTTCCCCATCCACCACCCCCAGTTACAACCCACTGACCACATGTCACAGGTCTCTATTTAAACAGTCTCCACGTCCCACTAGATCCATTCCTGACACACACCGCCGGACAAGCCACACCTTGCAATTTACAGCTAAGTACTCCTTTAAACAATTTTTTTTTTTAGTATTCATGTGAATCTATACTTTATCTCCTCTCTCTATTTCTTCGTACTGTATGTTTTTGTATGATTAAGGCTCACGCCGAAACGTCACAACTTTGTAATCGTTAAGTAATAAAGCTGCTCCTACTTTTTTCCTATTTTATACATTCTGGTATCATAGCTTTACTGCAGTGCTTCGTGTATAGCTGTATACTTATACACTAATTATTTCATTCATGGAGGAATATTTAACACACTTTATTTATTTTAATTAAATATTAGGCTGGTGAGAGCTCTGACATAAATATATTTGTATAGACAAGCTAATACAGTTGTATAGACAAGCTAATATAGTTGTATAGACAATCTAATATAGTTGTATAGACAAGCTAATATATTTGTATAGACAAGCTAATATATTTGTATAGACAAGCTATTATAGTTTTATAGACAAGTTAATATAGTTGTATAGACAAGCTAATATAGTTATATAAACAAGCTATTATAGTTGTATAGACAAGTTAATATAGTTGTATCTTATCTTATATCTTATATCTTATATCCTTCCCGTGCCGTTAGACGTCACATAGGGCTCGCAAAGTAGTTCGCCAATATTTCCTGTCTTCGGCGAGTCTTTCAACCTCAACAAAGGATTTTATGCCTGTTAACTTGGCCTCTCTTAATAATGTTCTCTTCAGAGTTTCACGCGGTCTGCCCCTTTTTCTTCGGCCTGTTGTGTTCCACTTGATAGCTGTATAGACAAGCTAAAGTGTGCTGCAGGTTGAAGGAAAATATTTTTTTTTACTATCAAGATTTAGCAGCACACCTCTAATTCTCTCACTGAACATTGTTTTGAAACCTCCTCTAACGTACCTAGGTGGGAATAAGCCAGTGGTAAGCTGTCACTGTTGGTGATGTCAGGCACACCACATCTGTCAGATTTTATCTTTGTAATGGTCTCAGTGTCTGGTACACCTGTCACAGGAAGACCAACAAATCTTTGGAACGCTCTGTAAATATATCATAGTCATAAGAGTGTCAGTATATTCATACGGCTATTTATGAAATGAGGCTACAGTGTGCTTGCAGGCAATAATAATTCTGTACAACAGCGGTTCTAAATCTGTGATCCAATGTGTCCTTCAAGACATGAAGGCATGAAGAAATTTGAAGAATTTTGACACTTTTAAAAGAGAAAGAAATCAATGAAAGAAAATGAAGAACGAAGTCTTCGTTTTTTTAAAAAGTTAGATAATGCGATATTACTTCGTCTTCAGTAGCACAATATGTCACATGAGTTCACTGCCTGTTGTTCTGCTTCCCATTACTGAATGTACTGTCCCTCATGTGTCGCTGAGTGATCACTACCTGGTCTGCTGTACGTGGTCACATCAAGGGTATAAAATGCCTAAACACAAACATACCAGCATCAAATATAGGAACTTTAAAAACTTTAACTTGGAATTATTTTTAACTGATCTAAAAGCTTCGCCTCTTACATACATTAACCAGTTAACCAATCCAGATGAGGCTATCGAAATATGAATCAAGATATTTCGAAATATGTTTGACAAGCATGTCCCCATCAAAGAAATGAGAGTAAAACACATAACAAAATCCCCATGGATAACTCCTGATATCTTTCAACTCATGAGGAAATGGGATGAAGCTCATAAAAGCAAATATTTCAATAGCTATTGTTCACTTGGGAATAAGGTGCAGTATTTAATTAGGCAGGAAAAGAAAAATTACTTCAGAAATTTAGTGAAAGACAAAACTAATAGTAAATCAGTTTGGAGAGCGATTAATTATTTTGTAAATAAAAGGAAACAATCTGACTGACAAACACTTAATGGTGAACATACTTGCACTAACTTCAGTGAACATTTTACGGAAGAAATTAGTATTCTAAAATCTTCATTACCGACCCCTAATTGTGACCTGAGTGTGTTGAAAACTTACAGTGACAGTAAATGTGTAAAGCTAAAACTAAATATTCCTTTCCTCAAAGTCGGTGAGGTTTATAACTACATCGGGTCTTTAAAAAACACTAACTCAGCAGGATGTGATGACATTAGTAACAAGATACTACGCTACGATGCTGCGCCAGTTTATATATAATTAGTTATATATATATATAAATATATATATATATATATCTGAACCTTAAGTGCCCAGGGCACATGGGGCTTCCGCAAGGGTTTTCCACAAATGCCTGTCCTTCGCCTTTTTTTCTGCTCTTGCCCAGGTGAGCCCTCTATTGCTCAACATCCTTTCTGTTGTTCTTCTCCATGTCTCTTTTGGTCTACCCTTACTTCTGCTCCCCTGTGGTGTCCATCTTAGTGCTATTTTTGGTAGTGAGTTGTCAGTCATTCGGAGCACATGTCCCAACCATCGCCAGCGTCTTTCCTCAATAATTGTTGTCAGTGGTTTCATATATATATATATATATATATATATATGTGTGTGTGGTTAGCGGGGTAGGGGTATCCCCTATCAAAGGAGAAGTAAGACACCTCCTTACCTCCGTCAGTCTACGGGACACCCTTGGGCAAGGTGGAGTACCCGTATAGCCCCCCGATCAGGGTGACGTGAAGCCATGGGAGCAGGTGGTGGATGGAATGGGAGAGCAGCTGACAGATAATGTTGGTTATGGTCACCATTCTATGATGGTAGGCAGATGATCTCAATGTAGGGACAATGGCTACGATCACTGACTAGTACAGTCACTGCCCGGAAGGAAAGCAATGGTAAACTACCTTCTGGAAACATACCAAGAAACCCAAGCAGCAATCATGGAAAGTCAAATAGGCAAAAGATCTGGTGGTGAGTCCCCCAGGCCAGATAGATCTAATTTTAACACTGGGGAAGAGTGTGAGGCAGAGGTCGGTACTAGTAATTGTGATGACGGACAAAATCCTGACGGTGTTACCAAGGAAAACCCCTGTATCAAACTAAAAAGAAAAATAAGAGTAGGAACATGGAATGTAAGAAGTATGTATGAGGGAAAATATCAAGTAATAAGTGACGAGATGAAAAGAACGCGGATACACATTTTGGGAATCTGCGAACATCGATGGAAAGGATCAGGACACTTTAAGAGCGAGAATGAATATATTTATATATTCTGGCGGAGAAGTAGGAGGAAAGAATGGAGTGGCTTTTTATTTGGACAAATCAACATCAAAAGCATTACTAGGCTACAATCCAGTAAGTGATAGAATCCTAACAATCAGACTTAAGGGCATTCCTAGAAATGTAACAGTCATCCAGGTATATGCACCTACATCAGCAGCAGAAGAAGATGAAGTAGAACATTTTATAACACACTGCAGACGACAATGGACCAGGTACGGAAAAATGATATTGTATTTATAATGGGTGATTTTAATGCAAAAATTGGTACAGAAAGAGCAGAAGACGAAGGACATGTTGTAGGGAAATTTAGCATAGGACACAGAAATGAGGCAGGTGACAATCTAATGGCGTTTTGTATGGAAAATGAGCTAATGATCGCTAACACACTTTTTAAACAACATCCAAGAAGACTTTACACATGGACATCACCTGATGGGAAAACCAGGAATCAAATAGATTACATTTTAGTGCAGAGAAGGTGAAGGTCAAGCATAACATCAGCAAAAACTTTACCAGGTGCTTATTGTGACACGGACCATGAGTTATTAATAGCAGACATGAAGATAAAGATAAAAAAGATAGTTATGGGATCAAGACCACTCCGCTTTGACCTTACAAATATACCAGAACAATACGGTATAGAAGTGAAGAACCGTTTCGAAATCCTGATGGCTGTACAGGAAGAGATGACACCAGATGAATTGGCTACGCAGGCCAAAGATATCTTAGTAACAACAGCTAAAGACATGGTTCCAGTAAAGAAAACACAAAGAATAGATGGATCACAGCAGGTACACTAGAACTGATAAAACAATGTAGAGAAATGAAGACGCAATGGAGAGTGACAAACAACAACAAAGATAAATATAAAACTTTAACAAAAGAAGTACGAAGAAACATAAGAAAAGACAAAAAACAATACATACAAGATTGTTTTGAAAGAATAGAAGAACATCAGAGGTGTGGAAGAGATAGTGAAATGTTTAAAGAAATGAAGACATTGACGAGAAATGTCACACCTAAGCTAAATGTAATTTGTGATGAGATGGGGAATGCCCTGACAGAGACAGAGGAAATTCTGGAAAGATGGAAGGAATATTGCAAAAGAATGTATGAAACAACCGACTGTGGAAGCAGAAATCAACAGTGTGAATTATTATTGGAGGAGAAAGAACCCGAGCCGACAATGGAAGAAGTTTTATGGGCAATAAAGAGTCTGAAAAATGGTAACTCAGCAGGATGTGATGAGATAACCGCTGAATTTATTAAAGCAGGAGGAAAGGAGTGTGCAACAATCTGTCATGCACTATGTAAAAAGATATGGCATTCAGGTATTTGGCCAAAAGAATGGAAAAGAACTGTATTCATACCACTGCCAAAAAAGGGTAACCTGAAATTATGCACCAACTACAGAACTGTTGCCCTGATTAGTCATGCCAGTAAAATTCTGTTAAAAATCATAATGGGTAGACTTCGAAAGAAAATAGAAGAAGAAGTCAATATGGTCCAAGCTGGCTTCAGGCAAGGAAGAGGATCAAGAGATCATATATTCAATCTAAGATTAATAATAGAGAAATGCAGGGAGTTTAATGTGAATCTATATTTATCCTTTATAGACTACTCAAAGGCATTTGATTGTGTACAACACCAGAAACTTTGGGAAATAATGGAAAAAATGGGATTTCCAACACATTTGATACAATTAACATCACTGCTGTATTTAGACCAACAAGCAGCAGTAAGAATAAATGGTGAAACAACAAGTTGGTTTGACATAAAACAAGGGGTCCGTCAGGGGTGCATATTGTCACCCTACTTATTTAACTTGTATACTGAAAATATAATGAGGAATGTTAGAGAAGATGTAGACAAAGAATATTACGATGCCATAACAGTTGGAGGTTATGAAATACCAGAGATTAGATATGCTGATGACACAGTATTGCTGTCCACAACACAAGAAGGAATGGAAAAACTAATTATGTCAGTCCGCAAGAACAGCGAAGAGCAGAACCTCTATCTTAATGCAAAGAAAACTAAAGTGATGACAACTGACAAAACAAACAAGGCAACTGAAATATGTATCAATGAGGAAAAACTGGAAGAAGTGGAGAGTTTTGAATATCTTGGATCACTACTAACTAATAATGGAGATACAATGAGGGAAATTAAAAGGAGGACATCTATTGCTCTTCAGAAAGTAAAACAAATAAAGAATCTGTGGAGAGGAGCAGACAGAACCACAAAAATAAGATTTTTAAGGGCATGCATCTTTCCTATCGCAACATATGCCTGTGAGACCTGGACACTTAACAAAACAGCTGAGAAGCACATAAATGCCTTTGAATGTAAATGCTATAGAAGAGTTCTCCAAATATCGTGGACACAAAAAAGAACAAATATATCTATACTACAAGATCTTAATATTGAAGAAGGCTGGCTAGTAAAGAGGATTAAAGAGAGAAAACTTAAATATTTTGGCCACATTAAACGTCATGATAATTTAGAGAAGACCGTATTGGAAGGATACATAATGGGAAAAAGAAAAAGAGGAAGACCGAAACGAAGATGGCTGCAAGACATCGTTGATGATCTGGAAATGGATGCAGCAGCAGCAGGCCATCTTGCTCACAACCGAGAGGCCTACAGGAGTGCTGTTTGGGAGGCAAAGTTCCGCAAGGGACATGCAAAGGAATGAATGAATGAATATATATATATATATATATATATATATATATATATATATATATATATATATATATATCCTTAGATAGTACCATCATCCAACTTTATAACAGTTGTATGTAGGGGGCGCTGGAAGCTACGTGCGCAAAGCAAAGCAATAACAAAATGGCTACCCAACTGCTAGTGTGTACCAAAGAAGAACAGAGAAGTGTAGTGCGATTTTTGTGGGCTAAAGGACATTCAGTTGATGACATTCGTAAGGAAATTGTTACATTTTATGCTGAAAAATGTTTAAAGCGGTCTATAACTGGGTAAAAGAATTTTCTCAGGGACGCACCCAAATTGTTGACAAAGTTCGACTTGGCCGTCCGCTTCAGATTGCAACAGAAGTGACTGTGCAACGTGTGAATGAGATTATTAGAGCTTGTAGACGAGGAACGATAGACAGTGTAGCAAGTGCAATCGGATGTTCACATGGCTAAGCCTACATTATAATGCATGAGCAACTGAATTTTCGGAAAGTTTGCTCATGTTGGGTAACCAGAGATCTGAATGATAAACATAAAATGAACCGATCTGGTTTGTCATTGCAGCATATCTGTCATTACGCATATGAAGGTGAAGACATGCTCCAAAGGATTATTACTGGAGTCGAATCTTGGGTGCACTACTACCAACTCGAATCAAAACGTCCCTCAATGCAACGGAAACACCCGTCATCGCCATGCGCAAAACAAAACAAAAACACGCCTACTGCGGGGAAGGTTATGCTGACAGTGTTCTGGGATTATCAAGGAGTGTTATTAACCAAGTTCCAGAAGTATGGTGACAGTGAATGCTGTATCGTACTGTGAAGTTCTGTCGATGATAAGGGATGTAATTCGAAGAAAACGTCCTAGTCTGCTGACTAGAGGTGTGCTTCTTCTTCATGACAATGCCAGACCACATACGGCTTGGTTAACCCAAGAGAAAATTAGCCAGTTGGGTTGGGAAGTTCTTGAACATCCACCCTAAAGTCCTGACTTAGCTCCAAGTGATTTTCACCTGTTTTTTTAATGCCTGCATGGGCTTGCTAGATAATTTTACCACGTGTGTGGCGAGGGTTGTTGATTAAAATAGCTGCCACATAGGACATGAGTGTCATTTGTAAATTTTCACCTGTTTGGTCCATTGAAAAACCACCTTGGCGGAAGAATATTCTCGAGTGACGAAGAGGTTGAAACAGAAGTAAAAAAAAAAAATGGTTCAGAAATCGGACTCCTGATTTTCACGCCATGGGTATTGCATCACTGACTACACGATTTGACACATGTATCAATGCTAGTGGCGATTACGTTGAGAAATAGGGGAATAGTGTCGGTTAAAATTTTTTTTAATTAAAAGTTTTCAAATTACTGTCGCATTTAGTTTTGTTTTTTGTTTTTTTTTTTTTTGTAACAGGCATTTGCGAGTTACTTAGTGACTTCCACTCGTACAATTTGTGCATTGACAAACATTATTTCCATGACACTTTTAAACTCGCCAAAGTGTTTCCTCTTTTTAAACTTGGACAGACTAGTGAGCTCTCAAACTATAGACCCATATCCATTCTGTCATCATTATCTAAACCTCTTGAAAAACATATACAAAAGTTAACACTACTCCACAAGCAAGAAAACAATCTACGTATAGACAGCCAATTAGGTTTTAGACCAAATTACTCCTGCCACACAGCATTAACTAAAATGACAGAAAGCTGGCTGTCTAATATAAATGATGACAAATTGTGTGGTGCTGTCTTTGCTGATTTCAAGAAAGTCTTCGACATGAATGATCATGAAATTCTTGCAAAAAAGCTGGAAGATTACACCCTGACATAACAAAATTTATTACATCTTTTCTCTCAGGTAGAAAACAAGTAGTTTGCTTTAGAAACAAAATATCTGGCTCTTCTGTGGTTGATACTGGTATTCCTCAAGGCTCGGTTCTTGGACCTCTTCCCTTTGCTATCTACATTAACGAATTATCACTACATTTAAAGTTCTCTTCATGTAATCTTTTTACTGATGACTGTGCTGTTTACAATAGTGACTATGACATCAATAAACTACAGACAACGATCCAAAATGATATAAACAGTTTGATTAAATGGAGTAATAAAAATGATATGTTGATAAATACCAACAAAATAAAATCCATGCTCATCACTACAAGACAGAAACTGCAGAATACAACAAAAACTTCACTACAGCTTTGTGCTAGGACTAAGGCAATAGAAAATGTTCATGAACATAAAATTCTAGAATGTATAAAATCGGAAAAAAGTAGGAGCAGCTTTATTACTTAACGATTACAAAGTTGTGACGTTTCGGCGTGAGCCTTAATCATACAAAAACATACAGGACGAAGAAATAGAGAGAGGAGATAAAGTATAGATTCACATGAATACTAAAAAAAAAAAATTGTTTAAAGGAGTCTCTCTCTCTCTCTCTGAACCTTAAGTGCCTAGGGCACATGGGGCTTCCGCAAGGGTTTTCCACAAATGCCTGTCTTTCGCCTTTTTTTCTGCTCTTGCCCAGGTGAGCCCTCTATTGCTCAACATCCTTTCTGTTGTTCTTCTCCATGTCTCTTTTGGTCTACCCTTACTTCTGCTCCCCTGTGGTGTCCATCTTAGTGCTATTTTTGGTAGTGAGTTGTCAGTCATTCGGAGCACATGTCCCAACCATCGCCAGCGTCTTTCCTCAATAATTGTTGTCAGTGGTTTCATCTGCATTTCTGCCAATAAGATGTTATTTCTTATGGTGTTTGGCCAAAATATTTTTTTTAATTCTACGTAAACATTTAGTCTGGAAAGAATTCAACTTGTTTTCTATGGTTTTGGTGATTTTAATTGTTTAAATAGAGACCTGTGACATGTGGTCAGTGGGTTGTAACTGGGGGTGGTGGATGGGGAACCGGGAGGGGAGAGAGAGTGACGCACTACTGGCCTAGCTATGAGAAATTGAAACAGGTGATTGGGGAAGAGGGGTTGCAGAGAAGAGGGGTTGCAAAGAAAATAGCGGGGTTGCAGAGTGATGCTGTGAGGAAGTTTGAAAAGTAAGAAGGGGTGAATTTATTGGAGAGGTACTATAATGATTGAAAAAGATGATGTTACGTGTAACTAAACAGCGAATTTAACCAATGTGGTTCCAGTGTCCCATAATTTTGAATGCAGCGGTTCTCAAGTGCCAGGCGGCTTGTGTCATCTGCGTGACATTGTTTAATGGCTGTTACCAGAAAATCAGATTTGCCTCTGTGGTTGAGACCATTGAAATGATTTGGGACTGGTTTCGAAGCATGCTGGGCGATGTCGTACAGATGTTTTTGCATGCGGTCCCCTAATCTGAGGCCAGTCTCACCGATATATGTTATCCTGCATCTTTTGCAAACGATGACATATATCACATTTCGGGACTCGCATGTGAATCCCTCATGAAGAGTGAGGATAGTTTTGGGAAAGGTGATTGTTTTTGTTTCCCAAACTACAGGGCGGGTAACGCAGCGGGGGCGGTTACATTTTCTGGTGCCAACATATGTAAGGCTCTGCTTCAAGTGGCTGTGGACAAGGATGTCCTACTTTTTTCCGATTTTATACATTCTGGTATCACAGCTTTACTGCAGTGCTTAGTGTATAGCTGTATACTTATACACCAATTATTGTGTTATAAAATTCTAGAGTCCATCATTGATCAGCATTTAACTTGAAATTTTCACATACATAACCTAACAAACTTGAATGCACATAAAGTTTACCAATTAGCCAAAATTAAACACTTTATCAACCAAGACACACGAAAGATATACTACATATCACACATACAAACACACTTAGATTACTGTTCCACAATCTGGGATGGATGATCAGTGTCAAACATAAAAAGGCTCCTCTCACGTCACAAGCGAGCATTAAATCTTATTTGTGACAAACACCCAGTACAGACTGTAGATCAGCACAAACAACTCAAAATTCTACCCCTCAAATATAGAGTCATTTTCAACAAAGTTTGTTCACACAATTCTGTCACACAATGTGATCACTGTTTGCGTGTAACACTAGACATAGCCAGCATTTACTGCCTTCTTCATAAACCCAGGATTGATCTGTACAAGAAAAGCCTTGCAGTACAGCTCTGGAACACCCTCCCCTACCATTTAAAATCCATTAGTAATACTTCATCCTTTAACTCAAACCTGTTAATTTACTTGGTTGTAATTATATGCCTCCATAGAATAACCAGCACTCTTTCAACCCATGACTCGCCAGCCATCAAATACTAAAATGACAAAAATAATGAAACTTCTTATTAATCAAAATGGCAAAAATTCACTTAGAAGGGACAGATATTGAAGAAGTCAATCAATTTGCATACCCTGGCAGCTAAATAGAACAGCATCGATCTTCAAGAATGTTGAGAACATATGGCACTCTAAAGTTATAAGCACAAAAACTAAGTTAAGACTATTCAATTCAAATGTAATATCCACCCTCATTTACGCATGTGAAAGCTGGAAAACAACTAAGGAAATAGACAAGAAATTAGAATCTTTTGAAAACATGCATAAGGAAAATATTCAGCATCAGGTGGAACGAATTCAAGAACAATGCAGAGGTGAGACAGATGAGCAAACAACAACCAGTCTCATAGGTGATCAGGAAAAGGAGATGGACATATGTTGATCACGTGATGAGAAGAAAAGTTCAGAGAATCACAAAACAAACTATCAAGTGGAACACGACAGCCCAAAGAAAAAGAGGCAGACCACGCGAAACTCTAAAGAGGACACTGTTAAGAGAGGCCAAATTAATAGACATAAAATCCCTTGATGAGGTTGAAAAGCTCGCCGAAAACAGATACAGTTGGCAAACTACTTTGCGAGCCCTATGTGACGTTTAACGGCACGGGAAGGATATAAGATATAAAATAAGATATTCAGAGGAGACGGAGACCGCCCGGCATCATTAAAATGAATCCTACAAGTAAATTTTGAACCGGCTACACTTTCCCTAGCTTTACTTTACAATATAAGATTACGGAAAATCTATGGATGGCCGTAAACAAAGCGATTCACCACAGGCAAACATCGTTCAGATGGTACAGAAAGCAGACCAAGTAGCAACAGATAAGAGTGAGTTGATTCTGTACAGCCCCTTTTTTTTTCTTTTGCCCAATGGATTTTTTTAAAAAAACGTTATTTGTTGACGCTGTAAACTTAGCGGGTGTTTAAGTTACAATTAGGGATGAATTGGGGAAGGGATATAACCGAAACCCAGCTGTTACCCGCAATCCATGACCTAAATGTACTACCCTACTGTGGGGCCAGGCTCTAACATCTCCGCGGCCGACAACCAGGATACTGTATGCCAGTTGAACATTATGTTACATATATCACATTACAACAACATGCCATAGACATTACCAAGTCAGCCATTAAAATACTAAATGTTTTATTACTCAAAACTACATAGATCATGTCAGTCACAGGTGCACTACATTTCACATAACATACAACACATTTCATAAGATATAATCAGCCATGATATCAACCTAATGCAATACTCTTAACTACATAACTAAAGAAACAGATAACCGGGCCTTGGCTATCCTGGCCTCTCCCCCATCAAAAAACAAATTGTACTTCTCCAAGGTGTGCCAACGCACTTATGTATACTGCAGCCACTGCAGCGAATCTACACCGCTATCTCTCCATTAATTTATCTATCTGCCAGTGCACTGACTCTCCTCCTCACCTACATGAATATTCACATGTGCTAAAGCACTAATAATCTCACAGCTCCTGCTATTGCTCTCTCTCCATCTCTCCACGGGCTCCCCGGTGCTACCGCACCTCTGGATGCTGCCAGGATCCGTATCTCAAGATAAATATGGAATCACATATAATATCCACATGAAACACTAGCTTTATGACATCAGCACGTGCTATTCAGTGGAACGATATTATCATGAATCACCGAGAGGCTTCTCCATATGACTGTGCATTCCACATGCGGATCACGTGAGCGATGATGCTCCCCTCATGCCGTAGTACACCTGGTGAGCCTCACGTGATCGCCCTCAACGCCTTATCCAAGAAGATCTCTGTCAGTTAAGTGCCTTTTTGTGTTTATTTGTTGTTTCGTTATTTTTATTATCTTTGATATCGCGAAATTGTTTTCCTATCTCAAGATATGATGAAGATTCTTGAGTAGAAAATACATCGCTCCATTTGTTCTGTGCTAGAGTTTTCATCAGTCTTAGAGTATGAATATTTTTTAAAATGTTTGTTCATTGTACGATATTTAATATAAGGAAGTGCTTATTCGCTCTCAAAGTGCAAACAAGTGAAAACTGGTGTTAACACTATGCGGACTCTGCCACTGCGCATGCCTGACTCTGTCACTGCATATGCCTGACTCTGCCACTGCGCATGCCTGACTCTGTCACTATGCATGCCTGACTCTGCCACTGCGCATGTCTGACTCTGTCACTGCATATGCCTGACTCTGCCACTGCGCATGCCTGACTCTGCCACTGCGTGTGCCTGACTCTGTCACTATGCATGCCTGACTCTGCCACTGCGCATGTCTGACTCTGTCCCGACACATGCCTGACTCTGCCACTGCACATGCCTGACCCTGCCACTGCGCATGCCTGACTCTGCCACTGCGCATGCCTGACTCTGCCACTGCGTATGCCTGACTCTGTCACTATGCATGCCTGACTCTGCCACTGCGCATGTCTGACTCTGTCCCGACACATGCCTGACTCTGCCACTGCACATGCCTGACTCTGCCACTGCACATGCCTGACCCTGCCACTGCGCATGCCTGACCCTGCCACTGCACATGCCTGACTCTGCCACTGCGCATGCCTGACTCTGTCACTGCGCATGCCTGACTCTGCCACTGCGTATGCCTGACTCTGTCACTATGCATGCCTGACTCTGCCACTGCGCATGTCTGACTCTGTCCCGACACATGCCTGACTCTGCCACTGCACATCCCTGACTCTGCCACTGCGCATGCCTGACTCTGCCACTGCACATCCCTGACCCTGCCACTGCGCATGCCGTCTGCACCATGGTCACCACAACTGTTTTCTTCGTGTTAAGATTGAGTCCATTTTTTCACTTTCCTGTCACTGTATTAAGTAGTGATTGAATCTCCCTTTCACTCTTGGCTATCAACACTGTTTCGTCTACATATCACAAGCTGTTAACATTGACGCCTCCTACTGCTACTCCCAGCATGTCCTCTATATTTTTCATTATATTTTAATTGTATAGCGAGAAGAGGTCAGGTGACAGAACACATCCCTTATCTTCTGGTATTTTCCTATTCGTCTCTCCACTTTGACAGCTGCTTTTTTCCCAGTACATTCTCATGATTATTCTCAAGTCTTTCCCATCAATGTTTATGTCCTTCAACATTTTTAGTATTTCAGTGTGTTTAACTTTATCAAACACCTTATAGTAGTCAATGAAGCATAAATATAGACCTGTTTTAACGTCTATCGTCCTTTCTGGCAATGTTCTTAACATGAAGACAGCATTTGTTGTGCCCTTTCCCACTACATTGTCGCACTGTTTTTCTGGTATTTCAGTGGTTATCTTATTTCTTGTTTTTATCTTATTTCTGATTAGTTTTATTCATAAAACACTATCTCTCCACATAAAACATCAGTTATTTACATTAAACATTAGATACCAACGTAAAACAGCAACCATCTATATAAAACATCTAAAACATAAACTATCCATATAAAACATCTGTTACTCACACTAGCCACCACATAAACATCAACATAAAAGAGGTTAGCGGGGTAGGGGTATCTCCTATCAAAAGAGAAGTAAGACGCCTACTTACCTCCGTCAGTCTACGGGACACCCTTATGCAAGGTGGAGTACCCGTATAGCCCCCCGATCAGGGTGACGTGAAGCCATGGGAGCAGGTGGTGGATGGAATGGGAGAGCAGCCGACAGATAATGTTGGTTATGGTCACCATTCTATGATGGCAGCAGATGATCCCAATGTAGGGACAATGGCTACGATCACTGACTAGTACAGTCACTGCCCGGAAGGAAAGCAATAGTAAACTATCTTCTGGAAACATACCAAGAAAGCGTAATAGCAACATGGCAGGTCAGACAAAAAAAGATCTGGTGGTGACGCCCCCGGACCAGATAGATCTAATTTTAACACTGGGGAAGAGTGTGAGGCAGAGGTCAGTACTAGTAATTGTGATGACGGACAATACATATGTACTCTATCCACAATGTCTTCTTTTCCCATTAACATTTTACCTTCTTTTGATTTCAGGCATCCTGTGGTATATTTTGTTTTCCTGCCTGTAAGTTCACTAATTTGTTTGTGCATGTTTTTGCTGTCTTTATTATGAGAGTCCTCTATTTGTCTGCACTGTTCATTTAACCAAACTTCCTTTGCTTCTCTGCATTTGCGTCTTATTTCTTTATTTATCTTGCTATATTTTTCTTGTTTATTTTTACTCCTCCTCCTCTGTCCATCAGTCCTAAGATGTCGTCTGTCATCCATTTATTTTTGGGAACTTCTTTTTTCCGGTGGTATTATCTTCTTAACAGTTTGGTGGATAGAATATCTTAACATTGTCCATTGTTCATCTATACTATTTATCTTTGCTGTTGCATTGTATTGGTCAGAGGGTAGGGGTATCCTTTATCACAGGAGAAGTAAGACGCCTCTACGAAACACCCTTGGGCAAGGTGGAGTACCCGTATAGCCCCCCCCCCAGACCAAGGTGATGTGAAGCCATGGGAGCAGGTGGTGGATGGAATGGGAGAGCAGCTGACAGATAATGTTGGTTATGGTCACTATTCTATGATGGTAGGCAGATGATCCCAATGTAGGGACAATGGCTACGATCACTGACTAGTACAATCACTGCCCGGAAGGAAAGCAATGGTAAACTATCTTCTGGAAATATACCAAGAAACCGAAACAGCATGGATGCATCAGCAGCAGGCCATCTTGCTCACAACCAAGAGGCCTACAGGAGTGCTGTTAGGGAGGCAAAGTTCCGCAAGGGACATGCAAATGACTGACTGATCCACATAAAACACCAGTTACTTACATTAAACACTAGCCACCAACATACAGCTTCAACCAATCACATAAAACACCACTAGAAACAAATATGCAGTTTGAAACAAACCAGATTCAGCAACTTACTTGATGGCTGTAGTGATGCTTTCATCAGAGTGAAACTTATTGTTATCTTCCAAATTAGGCTCAAGATATCCATACTTGGACAAAAATTCCTGGAAAAAAAACAAGCCCACAATCAGTCATGGGCATAGAAATTATCAGCATTTACAAAAACAAGCCTACAATGGTCTATGGGTAGTCATTGTAAGGACTAGAAGACATCTATATTTGAATACAAATGCTGGTAAAAAGAAATCCGCAATCAATCGTTGGTGAAAGTTGCAAAGTAAAGGAACCTAGGCTCTGTGGTCAAACTGAATGAGAAAGTGACCAACCTGTAGCTTCCATAATCAATTGTTGCCTGGTCAGTTGTTGCATGGTCAATTGTTGCATTGTCAGTTATTTCATGTTCAACAAGTGCTAGTCCATCTTGAAATGAGTAAACGAATTGAAAATATCAAAAACTTTTTTTTAAAATCAGAAGCTGTAGTCTCCTTTCTTCCCAGACCAATGATCCAATGCTGGGCATAGACTTTGTATCAATGTAGAGACCAATGATCCAATGCTGGGCATAGACTTTGTATCAATGTAGAGACCAATGATCCAATGCTGGGCAGAGACTTTGTATCAATGTACAGAACAATGATCCAATGCTGAGTATAGACTTGATATCAATGTACAGACCAATGATCCAATGCTGAGTATAGACTTGATATCAATGTAGAGACCAATGATCCAATGCTGAGTATAGACTTGATATCAATGTACATAATTTATGTTTGTGTTGGCGAAAGTGATAACAGTTAAGACTTGTGACGTCATCACAGAGCTGGCTGAAACATTCTGCTGCATTACTAATCACTTGACCACTATGTAATACATAATGATTGACTAATAACTAATTATAATGATATTACTAGTCACTTGACCACTACGTAATACATAATGCTTAACTAATAACTAAGGATAATGAAAATTAGAAAATGTAAAGATGGAAATGGAAAGGATGAAGATCAACATATTAGGAATGAGTGAAGTTAGATGGACAGGTGCAGGGAAGATAAACTCAGATAAATATACAATAATATATTCAGGAAGTGAGAAACATGAACGAGGAGTAGGAATTATATTTGATGAACAAACGGCAAGGACAATTGTAGGATATTTGAACATCTCGGACCGAGTCCTGCTAGCCCAACTGAAAGGACAACCAATAAACATAAATATTATACAAGTGTATGCTCCAACATCTGAAAGTTCTGAAGAAGATGTACAGCTATTTTATAATGACATAGAGACAGCACTAAAACACACAAAGTCACATGAAGTTACCATAGTCATGGGAGATTTTAATGCCAAAGTTGATAAAGGAAGAACTTAAGACATCGTTGGTGACTATGGACTGGGGGAGAGGAATGACAGAGGTTATAAATTAATTGAATGAGCAAGAATACACAGCATGGTTGTAGGAAACACCTGGTTTAAACAACATCCTCGAAGACTGGCAACGTGGTGCAGTCCAGACAAAAAGACTTTTAACTAGACAGACTACATATTAATCAACAAACGATTCCGCAATGCATTACTGATAAAAAAAACCATGCCAGGAGCTGACTGCAATAGTGACCATGATCCACTCTGTGGAAAAGTTAGAATAAAACTAAAGAAAGCAGGCAGAAAAGTGAGAAACATCAAACTGAATACAGAACTTCTTAAAAATGACCAAGAACTGAGAGAACAATACAAAGTTATTATAACAAATAGATACAATGCAATACCAAAGATAAATAGTATAGATGAACAATGGGAAATGTTAAGATATTCTATCCATCAAACTGTTAAGGAGAAATACCACCAAAAAAAGAAGCCCCTAAAAATAAATGGATGACAGACGACATCTTAGGACTGATGGACAAGAGGAGGAGGAGTAAAAATAACGAGAAAAAAATATAACAAGATAAATAAAGAAATAAGACGCAAATGCAGAGAAGCAAAAGAAGTGTGGTTAAATGAGCAGTGCAGACAGATAGAGGACTCTCATATTAAAGACAGCAAAAACATGCACAAACGAATTAATGAACTCACAGGCAGGAAAACAAAATATACCACAGGATGCCTGAAATCAAAAGAAGGTAAAATGTTAATGGGAAAAGAAGACATTGTGGACAGGTGGACAGAGTATATCGGTGAGCTATATGGAGGAGAAAGACTAGAATTAACACCAGAT
Organism: Achatina immaculata; assembly: GCA_009760885.1. NCBI lineage: Eukaryota > Metazoa > Mollusca > Gastropoda > Stylommatophora > Achatinidae > Lissachatina > Lissachatina immaculata. The sequence goes on along the minus strand of CM019693.1, from coordinate 46,931,896 downwards.
ACTGAAAACTGTGAGGGACCACGAATACTTGAAGATGAAATCATAGATGCCATCAAACACGTGAAGAAAGGAAAAGCGACTGGGCCTGATAATATAACAATAGAAGAAATAGAGGCACTAGAGGAGACAGGAATAAAAATAATAACCAAGTTACTGAATGATATTTACAACAGTGGTTACATTCCCAGTGACCTGATTAAATCCACATTTATAGCACTACCAAAGAAACCAGGTGCAAAGGAATGTGACGACCACCGGACTATCAGCCTCTCATGTCACATAACAAAGCTACATCTGAGAATAATTATGAGAAGAACAAGGAAAAAGATAAAAATGGAAATAGCAGATGAACAGTTTGGATTTATTGAAGGAAAGGGAACACACAATGCCATTTATGCTTTATGAACACTAACAGAAAAAGCTTTAGAAGTACAGAAAGATCTCTACTTATGCTTCATTGATTACACCAAGGCATTTGACAAGGTGAAACATAATGAAATTATTAAAATGCTTGAAGACATCAATATAGATGGCAAAGACCCGAGGATTGTAAAACATCTATACTGGCAGCAAGAAGCAGCAGTTCGAGTTGAAAATAGAATTGGAAAATATCAACCTATAAAACAAGGGGTGCGACAAGGATGTGTACTATCTCCAGACCTTTTTTCTCTGTATAGCGAGAATATTCTAAGAACAATCATCACAGAACCAGGAATAAAAATTGGAGGATACAATATTAACAACCTTCGGTATGCTGACGACACAGTACTGATAGCTGAGAACCAACAAGACCTGCAAAATCTCTTGGATAAAGTCGCCAAAGAAAGTGAACAGAAAGGCTTTACTTTGAACATCAAAAAGACAGAGACTATGGTTATATCTAAGAAACAGAATCCACCAGCATGCAGTATAAAATTAAATGGAACTATTCTAAAGCAGGTGCAGAAATTCAAATACCTTGGAGCAGTAATAACTTCAGATGGGAAATGCAGAACAGAAATTAGGAACAGAATAGGCCAAGCAAAGACTGCATTTCAGAGAATGAGAAACATATTAACCAACACATCCTTATCAATGAATGTTAGAAAACGAGTCCTAAAATGCTATATTGAACCTATCTTGTTATATGGAAGTGAATCATGGACAATAGGCAAGTCTGCACAAAAGGAAGCAGCAGAAATGTGGTTTATTAGAAGAATGTTGCGAATCCCCTGGACAGCAAAAATAACTAATGAAGAATGTAGAAGAGCTGGAGAGACAAAATGTCTTGTCAAAAATATAAGAGAGAAACAATGTACTTTCATAGGACATGCAATGAGAAGAGAGGGCATTGAAAATATTATAACAGGAAAAATAGAAGGAAGAAGATCAAGAGGAGGACCAAGAGAAATGATACTGGACAGTCTGACGGGATGGTGTGAGAGGAGATCACCAACTGAGCTGATGGCCTGCATGAAGGATCGCGTACTCTGGAGAAGCATAATAGTGGAGAAGCATAATAGCCAACGCCAGTCGGCACGGCACATGATGATGATGATGAATGATATTACTAATCACTTGACCACTACGTAATACATAATGCTTAACTAATAAGTAAGGATAATGATGTCATCTCTGGGTCAGAAATAAATGTTTATTTAGTGTGCCATTATGAAATGATCATTGGGGGAGAATTTTTAGTTTTGTTGCAAATGTTTGGCAATGAGGCAGTGACGATGTTTATCTCCACTCTGTGGCAAAGATTTGATCGGCACTTTAATGTTGTGTTCGGCGGGGAGAGGATCATCATCATCATCATCATCATTATCATCATCATCATCATCATTATCAAGTGCCGTGCCAACTGGCGTTGGCTATTATTCTTCTCTAGAGTACACGATCCTTCATGCAGGCCATCAGCTCAGTTGGTGATCTCCTCTCACACCATCCCGTCAGACTATCCAGTATCATTTCTCTTGGTCTTCCTCTTAATCTTCTTCCTTCTATTTTTCCTGTTGTTATAATATTTTCAATGCTCCCTCTTCTCATTGCATGTCCTATGAAAGTACATTGTCTCTCTCTCTCTCTCTCTTATCTTTTTGACAAGATTTTTTGTCTCTCCAGCTCTTCTCATACATTATTCATTAGTTGTTTTTGGTGTCCAGGGAATTCGCAACATTCTTCTAATAGAGGAGAGACAAATAGGGAAGAGGCTAGGAAAAAGAAAGTTCCAGTAACAATAATATTTTAATTGTTATTTTCTTCAGATTTTTTTGGGACTTGGTACAAGAAGTTCATCAATTTTTACAATAATGTCAAGTATTATAAGACATTTATGGCTATGGGATGAAGAATGGTACACCCATCATCATCAATAAGTGCCGTGCCGGTAGGAGCCGGTGGCCACGCCTCTCCATACATCTCTATCTGTGTTACTTTCCATCAGTTTAGTTCGTGACTTTGTACTGTCGGGTTACATTGTCCATGATTTTTTTCTGTTGTCTTCTCTTGCAATTTATCTTTCCTTTCATGATGTTTTCAAGCACTTGCCTTCTCATTACACATCAAGTGAACGATGACTTCTCATTACACGTCAAGTGAACGATGACTTCTCATTACACGTCAAGTGAACGATGACTTCTCATTACACGTCAAGTGAACGATGACTTCTCATTACACGTCAAGTGAACGATGACTTCTCATTACACGTCAAGTGAACGATGACTTCTCATTACACGTCAAGTGAACGATGACTTCTCATTACACGTCAAGTGAACGATGACTTCTCATTAAATGCCCGGTGAATGATGAATGTCGTTTTCTAATGGATTTCATTAGCTTAATTTCTACATTTGCTTTTCTTAGACATTCCTTGTTTATCATCCTAGTTGTTCATGGTATTCTTCTAATTAACTACATCGAAGGGCAGAATGTAAGACAGGCCTGCGTGCCCAATTCTTTACCCTTTAAAAATAAAGATTATTCATTCATTCATTCATCTCTAATTTCCTCTAGTAATCTTTACATCAGCCTCTTGACTGTCCTTGATTCACGTCCGTAGAGCAGGATAGGCTCAATACAGCATTTTAGAACGCTCTTCTTGACGTTCAGTGACAGAAGTGCATTGTACAAAATGTTACTCATTGTTTGAAAGCTGTTTTAAGTTTCAATTTCAAGTGCTATGCCGCGTGGCATAGGCAATCATTTCTCTCCACAATTCCCTGTCTTTAGACTTGATTATGAGATCCGCCAGTGACTTTCTTCCTAGCCACACACTGACAGCCCATCCAATAACTTCTGTCTGTCTGTCTGTCTGTCTGTCTGTCTGTCTGTCTGTCTGTCTGTCTGTCTGTCTCTCTCTCTCTCTCTCTCTCTCTGTGTCTTCCTCTGCCTCTTCTTCCTTCAATTTTTTCAGTTGCCACAATGTGTTCCAATTTTCCTCTTCTCAGGAAATGTCCTATAAATCTTGCCTGTCTGTCTCTGATCTTTGCTGTAATTTGCTTTTAACTCCGGCCTCTCTTAAGACTTCTTCATCGGTTTTCTTAGCTGTCCATGGTACCTTCAACATCCTTCTTATAAACTACATCTCCATGGCCTCTATTTCTCGCTGTACTCTCTTAGACCACGCTTCACACCCATAAAACAGAATTAGCTCAATGTAACATTTAAGTAATCTTGTTTCTATTGATAGAGATCTGTTGCACAAGATGTTTCTCATTTTCTGTGTTTTAGTTTAACATATTCTATTCTTGATTTCAGAAGTACATTTCTTATCTGGTGTTACTCACATCCTGAAATATGTAAATGTATGCACTTGTTTCAAAGTTGATCCCAGTACGTCTCCCTAGATCTCGTAAATACTTTATTTCCTAACATACACAGGCTAGGTCATGTAAACGGAAATACGTAAATACTAATACTTCAGTATGTACTTACCAACTATACGCGGAGTTAGAAAGATGTACTTAGCAACACTACAAGGACATTTAGAAGTATGTACGTACCAACACTACCGGCGTCTCTCTAGCATCTGTTTCGTCAGGCATTTTACCTCTGACAGTAGCGGCGACGGTGGCTGTTGTCCCGATAGTTTCCAGCAACAACATGCACAGTAGAACTTCAACCAGGGACAACATTATTGTGAGTCCTGTTATCTTCTAGGATTATAATCTTTTCTTGACTGTTTGTTGTTATAATACTTACAGACTGGAGCCTGACTGGCTGTTTCTTACAGTTACTGTTCGTGTTGTATAGATTAAAAGATTCACTGGCTCTGTCCTGTTACAATTTGGGGTTACAGTTTGTATACAAATTTGACTGACTTTTATGAAGTTGTCACTAGAAAGAGGACTGTTCAAATGAAGCTGTTACTGAAAAGAAGACTGTTCGAGTTTTGATACAGTTTTATAACATGATAATTTTAGGAGTGTAGCTTGAAGAAAGTAAGTAAGACACTAACAGGATTGGCTTCTTTCATCTATATCCGGCCTACTTCCGGGTGAGAGATCCAAATATGATAGGTTGTAGGAGATAAGAGGAACAAAGTTCAAAGTTTAAAGAATATTTGTACATCTGAGTTCTTATTGTACCCGCAGAAATCAATAGCAGGGCATGTGGTGAAATTATGGTAGTAACTGGGCATGAACCGTTTTGGTTGATGTTGTAGTGACTGGGTCGGATGGATGAAGGTGACTAGGTGATGTGGTTGTATTGGTGAAAGTGACTAGGTGATGTGGTCGTATGGGTGAAAGTGACTAGATAATGTGGTCGTATGGGTGAAAGTAACTAGATAATGTGGTCGTATGGGTGAAAGTGACTAGGTGATGTGGTCGTATGGGTGAAAGTGACTAGATAATGTGGTCGTATGGGTGAAAGTGACTAGATAATGTGGTCGTATGGGTGAAGGTTACTGGGTGTTGTGGTTGTATTGGTGAAAGTGACTAGATAACGTGGTCGTATTGGTGAAAGTGACTAGGTGATGTGGTCGTATGGGTGAAGGTTACTGGGTGATGTGGTTGTATTAGTGAAAGTGACTAGGTGATGTGGTCGTATGGGTGAAGGTTACTGGGTGATGTGGTCGTATGGGTAAAAGTGACTAGATAATGTGGTCGTATGGGTGAAAGTGACTAGATAATGTGGTCGTATGGGCGAAAGTGACTAGATGATGTGGTCGTATGGGTGAAAGTGACTAGATGATGTGGTCGTATGGGTGAAAGTGACTAGATGATGTGGTCGTATGGGTGAAAGTGTTTAGGTGATGATGTGGTCGTATGGGTGAAGGTTACTGGGTGATGTGGTCGTATTGGTGAAAGTGACTAGATGATGTGGTCGTATGGGTGAAAGTGACTAGGTGATGTGGTTGTATGGGTGAAAGTGACTAGATGATGTGGTCGTATGGGTGAAAGTGACTAGATGATGTGGTCGTATGGGTGAAAGTGACTAGATGATGTGGTCGTATGGGTGAAAGTGTTTAGGTGATGATGTGGTCGTATGGGTGAATGTGACTAGGTGATGTGGTCATACGGGTGAAAGTGACTAGGTGATGTGGTTGAATGGGTGAAAGTGACTAGGTGATGTGGTCGTATGAGTGAAAGTGACTAGATGGTGTGGTCGTATGGGTGAAAGTGAATAGATGATGTGGTCGTATGAATGAAGGTGACTAGGTGATGTGGTCGTATGGGTGAAAGTGACTGGGTGATGTGGTCGTATGGATGAAGGTGACTAAGTGATGTGGTCGTATGTGTGAAAGTGACTAGGTGATGTGGTCGTATGGGTGAAAGTGACTAGGTGATGTGGTCGTATGGATGAAGCTGATTAGGTGATGTGGTCGTATGAATGAAGGTGACTAGGTAATGTGGTCGTATGGATAAAGGTGACTAGGTGATGTGGCCGTATGGGTGAAAGTGACTAGGTGATATGGTCGCATGTGGTGGAATTATCATAAATGTATGGGATGTAGTTGAGAGAAGGAGAAAACAGGCCCCCTCCCACCCCATGTTTTTTCATTAGGAACAGCGTGAAAGAAATAGCAGTGATATGAACAGCGTGAAAGAAATAGCAGTGATATGAACAGCGTGGAAGAAATAGCAGTGATATGAACAGCGTGGAAGAAATAGCAGTGATATGAACAGCGTGGAAGAAACAGCAGTGATATGAACAGCGTGGAAGAAATAGCAGTGATATGAACAGCGTGGAAGAAATAGCAGTGATATGAACAGCGTGGAAGAAACAGCAGTGATATGAACAGCGTGGAAGAAATAGCAGTGATATGAACAGCGTGGAAGAAATAGCAGTGATATGAACAGCGTGAAAGGAACAGCAGTGATATGAATAGCGTGAAAGAAACAGCAATGATATGAACAGCGTGAAAGAAACAGCAGTGATATGAACAGCGTGGAAGAAACAGCAGTGATATGAACAGCGTGAAAGGAACAGCAGTGATATGAACAGCGTGGAAGAAACAGCAGTGATATGAACAGCGTGAAAGGAACAGCAGTGGTAGGAAACTTCAACATTAGAAATGGACAGTATAAAATTCAGAAGAACAAAGAGTTATAAATATCTGAGAACAGTTTTCAAAGTAAGAAAGGCAGTTAAAATCAGAGTACAGGTAAAGAATAAAATTTGCTATGCTCTACAATACTTGTCAAAATTCAAAATAGTATCCTTGGATGAATAGTCTTTTAAAATCGCACAACAAAGCAAAAAAAAAAAAAACCGTTATGATGTTTTCAGAAAAGTATAAGAAGAAAATGTTTGTCCCAATAGAAATATAAGAATAGAGTTTGGAGAGTCCGAACCAATACAGAAAACCATAGTTTGTACAATAATCACCTCTACTACTCATGCCAAAGATTAAGATGGTTGAATTATGTAGAAATATAATCACCTTCACTACTCATGCCAAAGATTAAGATGGTTGAATTATGTAGAAATATAATCACCTCCACTACTCATGCCAAAGATTAAGATGGCTGAGTTATGTAGAAATGTAATCACCTCCACTACTCATGCCAAAGATTAAGATGGCTGAGTTATGTAGAAATGTAATCACCTCCACTACTCATGCCAAAGATTAAGATGGTTGAATTATGTAGAAATATAATCACCTCCACTACTCATGCCAAAGATTAAGATGGCTGAGTTATGTAGAAATGTAATCACCTTCACTATTCATGCCAAAGATTATGATGGCTGGGTTGTGTAGAAATAATCTCCTAAGTGCTCAAACCAACCAAACAAGCTACAAAAAGAATCTAGAAGAAAAATAACCAAGGAGTCAGTCAAGACAAAGATATGGTGGAAGACTCAAGAGATAAAACAACAAGACAAAGATGTGGTGGAAGACTCAAGAGATCAAACAACAAGACAAAGATGTGAGACTCAAGAGATCAAACAACAAGACAAAGATGTGATGGAAGACTCAAGAGATCAAACAACAAGACAAAGATGTGAGACTCAAGAGATCAAACAACAAGACAAAGATGTGATGGAAGACTCAAGAGATCAAACAACAAGACAAAAATGTGGTGGGGGACTCAAGAAATCAAACAAGTGGAGAAAGTCAGGGAAAAAATGGATGCAGATGGTATTTGTAGCAAATAAGAATCAAATATTTGGAATGTTGGAGAGAGAGAGAGTGAGAGAGAAAGAGAGAGAGAGAGAGAGAGAGAGAGAAGCAGAGAGAGGGGGGAGAGAGCGAGAGAGAATGTGTATATATGACAATGCCACAATAACATACCCCACATGACAGTGCCACATTCTATTACAATAACATACACCACACAACGAGAATATGCTTCTGTACGACAGAATATATTGTTATAGACAACAGTACAATAAGACATTTAATACACCAAACAGCAGTGCACTTTGATATGCACATTGCATTATGAAGTGTTCAGTATGGCATACATAAACAGTTACTTTTATATATAACGCAATGTATAACATAGTTTAACAGACGGTATCCCTGGAATACAGTAGAATAGCATAGTGATACAATACATTCAGTCAATCGTTTGCATGTCCCTTGCGGAACTTCGCCTTCCTAACAGCTCTTTTGCAGGCTTCTCAGTTGTAAGCAAGATGCACTATTGCTGATGTGTCCATTCGAAGATCACCAACAATGTCTTGCATCCGTCTTCGCCTTGGTCTTCCTTTCTTTCTTTTTCCCATTATTTACCATTCTAAGACTGTCTTCTCTAAATTCTCATGACATTTAATACGAGGATTGATTGATAAGTTCTCCGCCTAAAGTACAATTGATTATTTGTGGACGTTTTTGGCTTATTTCTCAACATGCAAGTTTATGCACTTAGTCCAGCGATCCTAGAGCATATTTATCCCTTCTTTGTAAAAGTCAGCATCTTGTGCCAGTAGAAATTGGTCTACAGCATGAATGACGTCATCATCTGAAGCAAATTTGCGAACACTGAGCTCCTTTTTTAGTTTGATAAACAGGTAATAGTCCAAAGGGGCCAAATCTGGGGAATAAGGAGGATGTTCAAGAAGCTGGAAGCCGCATTTATGAATGGCAGCCATTGCCACCGCCGATTTGTGAACTGGAGCATTGTCTTGAAGAAAGATGACTCCTCTCGTCAATTTCCCTCAACGCTTTTCATTCAATTTGAATCCCAGTTGCTTCACAAGATTAGCGTAATAGGCCCCGGTGACCGTTCTGCCATTTTGAAGATAGTCTACAAATAGCACACTTTCTGAATCCCAAAAGATGAAAACTATCTCTTTGCCTGCAGACAGAACCACCCTTGCTTTCTTTGGAGGTGGGGATCCATGATGATTCCACTGCTTTGACTGTTCTTTGGTTTCTGGTTGAAAATGATGAACCCAAGTCTCATCCATAGTCACAAATTGCTGAAGAAACTTTTCAGGATCTGCCCCAAAAATGGCCAAAATGTCTCTTGACATCTTGAGACACTGTCGTTTATGATCAGCTCCAAGAAGTTTCGGGACCCATCAAGCAGAAACCTTTGTCATTAGAAGATTATTGTGAATAATGTTATGAACACGTTCATGGAAGATGCCCAACTCAGTAACAATGTACCGCTCAGTTAGTCGTCGATCCTCCATTATCGTGTCATGGATTCTGCGGGTGGTTTCATCGGTTGTTACTGTTCTTGTTCTTCCTGGACGGGGATCATCTTCCAGACTCTCTCTTCCATGTTTGAATTGAGCTGCCCATTTCTTCACTGTGATATAAGAAGGGGCACTCTCCTCTACAGTCTCTACCATATCCTCATGTGTAACAGAATAGCCATTCTGTTCAGAGAGTTTTTGTGTAGCGCTAATAAATTGTGTTGCGTAGACTACGTCATTAGGAAGGCCCGTGTGCAAAAAGTCGTTAGAAAGGTCCGTGTGAAAAAACCGGTCGTAAGCAGTTTTTTTGTGTCATCGTTGAACTGGATGGACGTGTTGGGCGAACGAGAATGGGGTAGAGCGAGTCTTGTTGTCAGAATTAGTTTAGTTTGTTTTTTTTTTTTGTGTGGCTGCAGTCCTTGGTAAGCCTGTAAGTATGGTTTTTGGTATGAATAAATCATTGTAAGGTTTTCCTTGCCCATGTGGCGTAGATATTTCACGCCGGGCATTTGTTGCTGTGAATTTCTGTAATAAATGTGTGTTGTCTGATGATAAACTACAACAAATCGGCTTTGTGGAAATTCTCATTGTTGACCAGTTTGTTTTGGTCGGAAGACTGCCAAGTTATGTTCAAGTTGTTGTATTCGTACTAATTTTGTGGAGTGGAAAGCCTGGGTGTCTTGTTGTATTTTCTTAGTGTATAATACAGAAAATTAGGTGATGGTTAGAACACCAGCAACAAGAAGAAACTTATAAGTTGAAACTGTACTCCACAAGAAGAATCAATCAAACCAGTAGTCTCCTTGTAAGGGGAATCCTGTTTCAGTGGCGCCGTGATTCTGTTTTAGTTGGCGCCGTGACCAGCGCTTTCTTTCACGGTCTGTCACAAAGTGTTTTAGTTGTTGCTCGTGGGCTGCTGGTTTCATGCACGGCTCATACTTCTAATTGTGAAGTCTTGGCAAGTCTCCAGGTTGTAGTATTTTTGTCTCCAGTTGTGTAGTACACACAAAGTTTTGTCTATTGTTACCATGCCCTAGATTACGATTGTCGATCGATGACCTGCTTACCTTGTCGATGACCTGCCTCGTTTTCAGCTATCAAACATGGCAGACTACTGTTTTGGTCAACAGCAAATATGTTGTAGAGTAAGGATAGCTAGCTTAGGTGTTGGAAGCTGACTGCAGATAGATTAGGAGTTGATAGGTTTGTAGTTAGTTAAGGAGTCAAGATTGGAGTTGGTTAGCTAGCTAGTGTTCGAATTTCGGTTGGTAGTTCTGTCAGCATTGGCTTCCCGACATCTTCTGCCGGAGAAGAAAAGGAGTCTGTTTTACATGGATCTCCTTCGATTATAAGCTCTTGATGCAGATATAGTGAATGACTGCTGGATGAGAAATTGTATCCATTTTCTCAATTTCTGCCACCCCTTACCACTTCAGTAGCCTGTAAAAAAAATTAGTTGCACTTAATTTCTTGAAACTTGGTGTTTAATCTTATATTAACCTGCTCTACAAATGCACCTAATATCAACTGTGTGTTTCAAGTATTTTTACCTTAGGCCGCGAATTTATTAATCATCCCTCTTATGTCCAAAATATTTACGTTTTCTCTGTTTAATCTTCTTTACTAGTAAAATACAATACATTATCCAATATTATATTGTAATGTATAATTGAACATATTACAACATGGTGAAACAGCTTGTTTTCTACTTCAGTATTCACCCTCACAAGGGCGTAGGCTGCCTTGAGAGTCGCTGTTAGTCTAACACATCTGCCTGTTAGCATAACACATCCGCCTGTTAGCCTAATACATCAGCCCATTAGCCTAACACATCAGCCCATTAGCCTAACACATCTGGCTGTTAGCCTAATACATCTGCCTGTTAGTCTACCCCATCCGCCTGTTAGCCTAACACATCAGCCTATTAGCCTAACACATCCGCCTGTTAGCTTAATACATCAGCCTATTAGCCTAACACATCCACCTGTTAGCCTAATACATCTGCCTGTTAGTATAATACATCCGCCTGTTAGCCTAACACATCAGCCTGTTAGCCTAACATATCCGCCTGTTAGCCTAACACATCTGCCTGCTAGCCTAATACATCTGCCTGTTAGTCTACCCCATCCACCTGTTAGCCTAATACATCTGCCTGTTAGCCTAACACATCAGCCTGTTAGCCTAACACATCAGCCTGTCATCCTAACACATCTGCCTGTTAGCCTAACACATCAGCCTGTTAGTCTAACATATCCGCCTGTTAGTCTAACACATCTGCCTGTTAGCCTAACACATCTCCTGTTAGCCTAACACATCAGCCTGTTAGCCTGATACTTCAGCCTGTTAGTCTAACCCATCCGCCTGTTAGCCTAATACATCTGCCTGTTAGCCTAACACATCAGCATATTAGTCTAACCCATCCGCCTGTTAGCCTAAAACATCAGCCTGTTAGCCTAACACATCTGCCTCTTAGCCTAATACATCTGCCTGTTAGTCTACCCCATCCGCCTGTTAGCCTAACACATCAGCCTATTAGCCTAACACATCCGCCTGTTAGCTTAATACATCAGCCTATTAGCCTAACACATCAGCCTGTTAGCCTAATACATCTGCCAGTTAGTATAATACATCCGCCTGTTAGCTTAACACATCTGCCTGTTAGCATAACACATCCGCCTGTTAGCCTAATACATCTGCCTGTTAAACTAACACATCAGCCTGTTAGCCTAACACATCAGCCTATTAGCCTAACACATCCACCTGTTAGTCTAATACATCTGGCAGTTAGTATAATACATCCGCCTGTTAGCCTAACACATCTCCTGTTAGCCTAACACATCAGCCTGTTAGCCTGATCCTTCAGCATGTTAGTCTAACCCATCCGCCTGTTAGCCTAATACATCTGCCTGTTAGCCTAACACATCAGCATATTAGTCTAACCCATCCGCCTGTTAGCCTAACACATCAGCCTATTAGCCTAACACATCCACCTGTTAGTCTAATACATCTGGCAGTTAGTATAATACATCCGCCTGTTAGCCTAACACATCTCCTGTTAGCCTAACACATCAGCCTGTTAGCCTGATCCTTCAGCATGTTAGTCTAACCCATCCGCCTGTTAGCCTAATACATCTGCCTGTTAGCCTAACACATCAGCATATTAGTCTAACCCATCCGCCTGTTAGCCTAACACATCAGCCTGTTAGCCTAATACATCTGCCTGTTAGTCTACCCCATCCGCCTGTTAGCCTAACACATTAGCCTATTAGCCTAACACATCCGCCTGTTAGCTTAATACATCAGCCTATTAGCCTAACACATCCACCTGTTAGCCTAATACATCTGCCAGTTAGTATAATACATGCGCCTGTTAGCCTAACACATCAGCCTGTTAGCCTAACACATCCGCCTGTTAATCTAACACATCTGCCTGTTAGCCTAATACATCTGCCTGTTAGTCTACCCCATCCACCTGTTAGCCTAAAAGATCTGCCTGTTAGCCTAACACATCAGCCTGTTAACCTAACACATCAGCCTGTTAGCCTAACACATCAGCCTGTTAGCCTAACACATCTGCCTTTTAGCCTAACACTGCCTTAGCCTAACTCTCCTGTTAGCCTAACACATCAGCCTGTTAGCCTGATACATCAGCCTGTTAGTCTAACCCATCCACCTGTTAGCCTAATACATCTGCCTGTTAGCTTAACACATCAGCATATTAGTCTAACCCATCCGCCTGTTAGCTTAATACATCTGCCTGTTAGCCTAATACATCTGCCTATTAGTCTAACACATCAGCCTATTAGTCTAACACATCATCCTGTTAGCTTAACACATCAGCCTGTTAGTCTAACCCATCCTCCTGTTAGCCTAACACATCCATCTGTTAGTCTGACCCATCCGCCTGTTAGCCTAATACATCTGCCTGTTAGTCTAACCCATCCGCCTGTTAGCTTAACCCATCCGCCTGTTAGCCTAGTACATCTGCCTGTTAGCTTAACACATACGACTGTTAGCCTAATACATCCGACTGTTAGCCTAATACATCCGCCTGTTAGCCTAATACATCCGCCTGTTAGCCTAACACATCCGCCTTCGACTAGCCGTATTTTTATGGATCGGGTTCTCCTCCCCAGTGAGGTCCATATTCAGCTGACCAGACCTTCCGTCTTTTTCTAGAGATAAAAGGGATGGCGACTGCAGTAAAACTGGTTAATATAAATAAGGTAGATAGAGGTGTATGGTGCAGTTTTACAAAGTGAGGGAGGAAGTGAGCAAGGTGAGAAAAAAACGAATGTAAAGTATGAGAATGTATAAATGAAAAACATACAACATCCGAAATTTCGGCGTGAGTCTTATTCGAGGATACATGCAAATACAAAATACAAACATATGTAACTTATCTGAAGCGTCTTGCTCTCAGTAAAGCGGAAATGTGTGTGGAAGAAGGAGGAGGAGGAAAAAAAACCGTTGCCTACAGACAAAAGATTCCCGATATAGCCAATCATAGCGAAGAAGCGGAGAGAGAGGAGGAGAACAAGTGGGAGAAAGGGGTTGGGGGAAGGCAATAGAAACATGATAGCCGCTAGAGGTGTCAGGGGGGGGGTGGTGGGGGGAAAGGGGAGAGAATAGAGGACGCAAGAGATAATGAATGAAGAACTTAAACACCTACAGGGAGGAAATGTAAAACTGATGAATGGGACAAGACCAATATGTTGACAGAGAAGGAAATAGGATGGTGGTAGGGAGGGGTAGCATAGAGAAAGAAAGTAGAGTATAAAAAAGGCCAGTGGAAAAATAAAGAAGTTACAGAAAGCTGAAAACATTGTTAATTCCAGCTGGGTGGAGACAGCCAGTCTGGAAAATAAGGCGCTGTTCTAGGACCCTCCGAGATCGTACATCTGCGGAACAAGAGCGGATCGCACTAACCGAAATGTCCTGTTTGCCCCTGTGGTTACCAAGGCAAAAATGTTTAGCCACAGGTGTCCAGGCCCTCTTAGAAATATCATTGAGATGCTGGCGAAATCGATCTCCTAACCGTAAGCCAGTTTCCCCTATGTACTTCAAACCGCAACGTTTGCACATGATAACATAAATGACATTTCGTGAAGTGCAGGTGAAACCCTCCTGTACTGATAACGTGGATTTAGGGAAAGAGATCTGGCTGGCTCGACAACAAACGGACAAGTGTTGCATCTACGGCGTCCACAACGTCTGGTACCATAAAAAGTGTCATCTGTCTTAAGATGACTACGAATTAAAAGGTTCCTGAGGTTTTTGTCACGTCTGTAAGCCACCAATGGGGGTTCCCCAAAAAGTTCACGTGTCTCAGGCTCGGTCTGGAGAAGGTGGAGATGGCGAAACAGTATGTTTTTAACTGCCAAGCTATGGGGGTGGTACGTGAGTACTAGTTTCACCCTGTCCGAGCTACAGTGCGGTTTAGGGGTGAGGGCTTGTTGCCGCGATATGTGGCTAATGCGGTTCCAAGATGACGAGAGAACGTGGTCTGGATAGCCGCGTTGACGGAAGAAATCTAGTAATTTGTGGCCTTGATCCTGGAAATCCAAATCCTCCTTACACAAACGTCGCAACCTAAGAAGCTGGGAAAAAGGAATAGAGTCCTTACACGATCTGGGATGGAAGGAAGAGTACAGGAGGTAGCTGTGAGAGTCTGTAGGTTTATAGTGGATAGAAGTAGTAAGCCCGGAAGGGCCGATGGTGACGGCAATGTCAAGAAAGTTAGCGGAAGTAGCAGAGATATGGGAGGTGAAAGAAATGACAGGATTGTATTCTTTAACAAAACTGATAAAGTTGTTAAGGTCTTCCTCTGGCATTGATGTGATCCCAATGCCATCGTCTATGTAGCGTATATAGAAGGCGGGAAAAGGGCCTCTAAAGGCTCTCAGAATCTTGTGTTCGAAGTGGCCCATGAACAGACACGCGTAGCTGGGGCCCATCTTGGTACCCATGGCTACACCACTAATCTGGTCAAAGTAAAGGCCATTGAATTCAAAAGAATTGAGTTGGAGGACAAGTTGTGTAAGGTGCATAATAGTAGAAGTAGGAATAGAGGGATTGCGTCTTTTGTTCAGAAAGAACTTGACGGCCGGATATTCCTCTTTCAGCTGATGAATTGTCTGTCCTGGGGAAAGGTTTACAGTTTGTTCCCCTCCGTCTTTCTGCTGACCAGTTCTCACTCCTTCAAGATGTCCACCGTTTCCATCGCAGACTGCGTTTAAAGTTCCATTTCCAAGACGCGTCCCAACTTTCATCATCCCAATCTACCTCCGATGATGACCCTTTCTCTCGCTTCTCCAAACAACCATCCACCTGGACACCTTCAGCAGGAGCGTCTCGTGCCTTTGACCTCTACATTGATCACACTCTTTACGAAATCCGCAAGCTTCGCCTTCCCCGTGTACGACACTCGAACCTGACCCCCGGGGAGCAACGCGCACTTTCTCAACTTCAGCGTAGGCGAGATATCGTGATCAAGAGTGCAGACAAGGGCGGAGCTATTGTTTGTTGGAAGAAAGAATTGTACATCCAGGAGGCCATGGGCCAGCTGAGCAACACTAAATTTTATGCCTCTCGCCCTCAAGATCCGACTCTGGCCAACAACCACCATGTTCGAGACACGATCAACGTCTGGTCTTTCTCCCTCGGCTACACATCTTCACATCCGCGACAGCTGCTTAGGGAAACCATCTTTTTATCTACTCCCTAAGATTCACAAACCAGGAAACCCAGGAAGGCCCATAGTGTCTGCTTGTTCCTGCCCTACGGAACAAATCTCTGATTTTCTTGACAGCATCTTTCAACCTCTGGTCACTAGTCTGCCCACTTATCTCAAGGACACCAATCATGCTCTCATTACTTTTGAGACCCTTACACTCCTGCCTGGTCACACCTACCTATCTTCACCCTTGATGTAGTATCCTTATACAGATCTATCCCACATGACCAGGGACTTCAGGCCGTCAAGTTCTTTCTGAACAAAAGACGCAATCCCTCTATTCCTACTTCTACTATTATGCACCTTACACAACTTGTCCTCCAACTCAATTCTTTTGAATTCAATGGCCTTTACTTTGACCAGATTAGTGGTGTAGCCATGGGTACCAAGATGGGCCCCAGCTACGCGTGTCTGTTCATGGGCCACTTCGAACACAAGATTCTGAGAGCCTTTAGAGGCCCTTTTCCCGCCTTCTATATACGCTACATAGACGATGGCATTGGGATCACATCAATGCCAGAGGAAGACCTTAACAACTTTATCAGTTTTGTTAAAGAATACAATCCTGTCATTTCTTTCACCTCCCATATCTCTGCTACTTCCGCTAACTTTCTTGACATTGCCGTCACCATCGGCCCTTCCGGGCTTACTACTTCTATCCACTATAAACCTACAGACTCTCACAGCTACCTCCTGTACTCTTCCTTCCATCCCAGATCGTGTAAGGACTCTATTCCTTTTTCCCAGCTTCTTAGGTTGCGACGTTTGTGTAAGGAGGATTTGGATTTCCAGGATCAAGGCCACAAATTACTAGATTTCTTCCGTCAACGCGGCTATCCAGACCACGTTCTCTCGTCATCTTGGAACCGCATTAGCCACATATCGCGGCAACAAGCCCTCACCCCTAAACCGCACTGTTGCTCGGACAGGGTGAAACTAGTACTCACGTACCACCCCCATAGCTTGGCAGTTAAAAACATACTGTTTCGCCATCTCCACCTTCTCCAGACCGAGCCTGAGACACGTGAACTTTTTGGGGAACCCCCATTGGTGGCTTACAGACGTGACAAAAACCTCAGGAACCTTTTAATTCGTAGTCATCTTAAGACAGATGACACTTTTTATGGTACCAGACGTTGTGGACGCCGTAGATGCAACACTTGTCCGTTTGTTGTCGAGCCAGCCAGATCTCTTTCCCTAAATCCACGTTATCAGTACAGGAGGGTTTCACCTGCACTTCACGAAATGTCATTTATGTTATCATGTGCAAACGTTGCGCTTTGAAGTACATAGGGGAAACTGGCTTACGGTTAGGAGATCGATTTCGCCAGCATCTCAATGATATTTCTAAGAGGGCCTGGACACCTGTGGCTAAACATTTTTGCCTTGGTAACCACAGGGGCAAACAGGACATTTCGGTTAGTGCGATCCGCTCTTGTTCCGCAGATGTACGATCTCGGAGGGTCCTAGAACAGCGCCTTATTTTCCAGACTGGCTGTCTCCACCCAGCTGGAATTAACAATGTTTTCAGCTTTCTGTAACTTCTTTATTTTTCCACTGGCCTTTTTTATACTCTACTTTCTTTCTCTATGCTACCCCTCCCTACCACCATCCTATTTCCTTCTCTGTCAACATATTGGTCTTGTCCCATTCATCAGTTTTACATTTCCTCCCTGTAGGTGTTTAAGTTCTTCATTCATTATCTCTCGCGTCCTCTTTTCTCTCCCCTTTCCCCCCACCACCCCCCCTGACACCTCTAGCGGCTATCATGTTTCTATTGCCTTCCCCCAACCCCTTTCTCCCACTTGTTCTCCTCCTCTCTCTCCGCTTCTTCGCTATGATTGGCTATATCGGGAATCTTTTGTCTCTAGGCAACGGTTTTTTTTCCTCCTCCTCCTTCTTCAACACACATTTCCGCTTTACTGAGAGCAAGACGCTTCAGATAAGTTATATATGTTTGTATTTTGTATTTGCATGTATCCTCGAATAAGGCTCACGCCGAAATATCGGATGCTGTATGTTTTTCATTTATACATTCTCATACTTTATATTCGTCTTTTTCTAGAGTAGGAGTATGTCAGACCTTCCGTCTTTTTCTAGAGTAGGATTATGTCAGACCTTCCATCTTTTTCTAGAGTAGGAGTATGTCAGACCTTCCATCTTTTTCTAGAGTAGGAGTATGTCAGACCTACCATCTTTTTCTAGAGTAGGAATATGTCAGACCTACCATCTTTTTCTAGAGTAGGAGTATGTCAGACCTATCATCTTTTTCTAGAGTAGGAGTATGTCAGACCTTCCATCTTTTTCTAGAGTAGGAGTATGTCAGACCTACCATCTTTTTCTAGAGTAGGAGTATGTCAGACCTACCATCTTTTTCTAGAGTAGGAGTATGTCAGACCTACCATCTTTTTTTAGAGTAGGAGTATGTCAGACCTACCATCTTTTTTTAGAGTAGGAGTATGTCAGACATACCATCCGTTTCTAGAACATAAGTATGTGAAACCTACTGTCTCTCTCTAGGACAGGCGTATGTTGCAGTTTTATAGACAAGGTTGAAAGAAGGAGTGAGAAACAAATAGTAATAAGAAATAAGAACAGACAACTGGTTATGAAAGAAGCAACATCAGTTCAATGTTTTGGCAAAAATGTCTTTATCAAGGACAACAGAGAAGACAAATCAAAAAGATAAATACTCATTAAATACTTATCTGAATTCACTCTATGATATGGTTGCCAGACGTCGCGGTTTTCCAGGATAGTCCTATACAACTATACACGAAGCACTGCAGTAAAGCTGTGATACCAAAATGTATAAAATAGGAAAAAAGTAGGAGCAGCTTTATTACTTAACGACTACAAAGTAGTGACGTTTCGGCGTGAGCCTTAATCATACAAAAACATACAGTACGAAGAAATAGAGAGAGGAGATAAAGTATAGATTCGCATGAATGTTATTTTAAAAAATAATTAATTAATTAATACAGAACTTAGCTGTAATCTTGCAAGAAGATGTGGCTTGTCCGACGATGTGTCAGAAATGGGCATGGTAGGGCGTAGAGACTGTTTAAATGGAGACCTGTGATATGTGGTCGGTGGGTTGTAACAGGGGGTAGTGGGTGGGGAAACCGTGAAGGGTAGAGAGTGATACAATGTTAACCTAGCCAGGAGAAGGTGAAATAGATTATTATAGTTAGGGTAGAAGGGTTGCAATGTGATGCTGTGAGGAGGTTCTGAACTATGTGTAACAAGTAAGAAGGGAGTGGAGCTTAGTGGAGAGGGACTATAATTATTGAAGAGGAGATTGTTGGGTGTAGCTGAATAGCGAGTTTAACCCATGTGGTTCCAGCGTCCCATAATTCCGAATGCAGTGGTTCTCAAGCGCCAGGCCTCTTGTGTCATATGCGTGACATTGTTTGATGGCTGTTACCAGAAAATCAGATTTGCCTCTGTGATTGGGGTCAATGAAATGATTTGGGACTGCTTTCGAAGCATGCTGGGCGATATCATACAGATGTTTCTGCATTCGGTCCCCTAATCTGAGGCCAGTCTCAGCAGTATACGTTATCCTGCATATTTTGCATAGATGACATATATCATATTACGGGACTCGCATGTGAATCCCTCACGAAGAGTGAGGATAGTTTTGGGAAAGATGATCGTTTTCGTTTCCCAGACTACAGGGCAGGTAATGCAGCGGGGTCTGTTACATTTTCTGGTGCCAACATATGTAAGGCTTGGCTTCAAGTGGCAGTGGACGAGGATGTCCTTGAGATTTGACTCACGTTTGTATGCCAACAGGGGTGGATCAGAGAAAATGTCACTATTGTCGGGTCGAGTTGGATTAGTAGCAGATGACGATAAAGAATTTTCTTAACCATCTAATTGTGCGGGTTCAGAGGCAGTACTAACTTAACTCTGTCCGATGGAGTAACAGGCTTTTTTCTGAATACTTCTTTGCAGCTCACTAGTTGGATACGGTTGAAGGTTTCACGAAGGACATTTTCTGGGTAGTGGCGATGACGGGAAAATTCTATTAACTTGTTGGACTGATCTATAAAGTCCAAATTATCCTGACATATGCAGCGAAGACGGATGAATTTGGAGTATGGGATGGAGTTCTTACAGGCTTCAGGATGGGAGAAGGTGTAATGTAAATAGGTTTAGCTGTGGTGGGATTGTAAAATAAAGAGGTGACAATCTTGTTTGTGCCAATAGAAATTTTAATGTCTAAAAAGTTGACAGACTTGTCAGACATTTCATAAGTGAATTTTATGTTATTATTGAGTGAGTTGGCGAATTAACAAAAAATTAGGTCTTCCTGTGGCATACTTCTGATTCCAATGCCATAATCGATGTACCTTTTATAGAATTCTGGAAGTCTGCCAGTGTAGGTTTCCCATAATTTGACTTCCAGAAAGCCAATAAATAAACATGCATAACTGGGACCCATTTTCGTTCCCATGGCAACACCATTAATTTGCTCAAAGTATTCGCCGTTGAATTCGAAAGAATTTAGGTTTAGTACTAGCTGTGTAAGTCTGATTATGGTGTCAGTGTTAGTGGTGGGGTGAAGGTCTTTGTCGAGAAAATAGCTGAGTGATAAGAGCCCATCATCATATGGATGGAGGTGTATAGGGAGCAGACATCAAGGAGAAAGATGTGATAGGTGTGGTGTTGAGAGGGTGTGATCGTATCAAAAGTTGTTAAGGCGTGGTTGAAATCTTTCAAATAAGGGTAGTTTGTGTACTTTCGGCTGGAAAATGCTGTCCCAAAAGTAAAAAATGTGCTCAATGGGGCATGAGCATGCTGATACAACTTTACGTCTAGGATGACCCGGTTTGTAGATTTTAGGAAGAAGATAGAAGATGGGGTTGCCTAACCAGCTGTCCTTGATGTGAAGAGAAACAACTTGGGGTGGGAGGCTACCTTCTGAAATCAAGTCTTTAATGGCTGTTTCCACTTTGTCATTATTTAAACGGATAGCATCGTTTTGACGATTTTGAGAATTTTATATTGCTGAGTTGGGACATTCCTTCCACAATATATAAATCTTTTTTTCCAAACTAGGAGATTCGATGTCTTATCTGCCGGTTTTATTACAATGTCACCTCGACGTCGGAGTTTGAACATTGCTTTGGGTTCTCCCTTGTTTAGGTTGAAATATCAAAGTGTTGCTGGTCGGAGGTTTTGGATTCCACACCACGTCGTATCAATTTACAGATCCAAAGCTTGAGAAGCCCCAGGGAAGGTTTCAGTGGTCATCAGGTGCAATGCCGACTAGCGTTGGCTGGTATGCTTCATCAGAGTTCATAATCCTTCATGCAGGCCATTAGCTCAGTTGGTGATCTCCTCTCACACCATCCCGTCAGACTGTCCAGTATTCATTTCTCTTGGTCTTCCTCTTGATCTTCTTCCTTCTATTTTTCCTGTTGTTATAATATTTTCAGTGCCTCCTCTTCTCATTGCATATCCTATGAACGTACATTGTTTCTCTCTTATTTTTTGTACAAGATTTTTTGTATCTCCAGCTCTTCTCATACATTCTTCATTAGTTATTTTTGCTGTCCAGGTGATTCACAACATTCTTCTAATAAACCACATTTCTGCTGCTTCCAATGATTTTTGTGCAGACTTGCCCATTGTCCATGATTCACTTCCATATAACAAGAGTGGTTCAGTATAGCATTTTATGACTCGTTTTCTAACATTCATTGATAAGGATGTGTTGGTTAATATGTTTCTCATTCTCTGAAATGCATTCTTTGCTTGGTCTATTCTGTTTCTAATTTCTGTTCTGCATTTCCCATCTGAAGTTATTACTGCTCCAAGGTATTTGAATTTCTTCACCTGCTTTAGAATAGTTCCATTTAATTTTATACTGCATGCTGGTGGATTCTGTTTCTTAGATATAACCATAGTCTCTGTCTTTTTGATGTTCAAAATAAGGCCTTTCTGTTCACTTTCTTTGGCAAATTTATCCAAGAGATTTTGCAGGTCTTGTTGGTTCTCAGCTATCATTACTGTGTTATCAGCATATCGAAGGTTGTTAATATCGGGCAGATAGGAATAAATTTAAGCCTTTGCCGATGACTTGTTTTTCATCATCAGAAAGGGGCAAGTCGGTGTGGGGGGGAGACACAGGCAACATTAGAGGTTGGAGGAGGAGAAGGGGTATCATATTGTGGGTGTGAGAACTTGAAGGCGCTGTGTAATCTGGGAAGGTTGGTCGGGAGGTGTTAAAGAAGTTCGATGGTCAAGTGAGATAGAAGCCTGTTAGTCAGATGTGGCAGAAGAGAGGGGCCGATTGGAGGGTGGATCACCTTTAGAAGCAGAAGAGACCGGTTGTGGTAGGAGTCGGTTAAGTTTATGTTCTTTGCCAGAGACGTGGTAAAGCTGGCGATTTGTGACGTGTATAATGTGTTTGATAAAAGAAGAAGGAGAACATGGTTGTCTGGTGTGTATGTGTTTGATAAGAAGAAGGAGAACATGGTTGTCACATTCTCCTCTTCAATAATTATAGTCCCTCTCCACTAAGTTCCACTCCCTTCTCACTTGTTACACATAGTTCAGAACCTCCTCACAGCATCACATTGCAACCCCTCTACCCTAACTATAATAATCTATTTCACCTTCTCCTGTCTAGGTTAACATCGTACCACTCTCTCTCCCCTCCATGGTTCCCCCACCCAGCACCCCCAGTTACAACCCACCGATCACACATCACAGGTCTCCATTTAAACAATCTCCATGGTTTACCCTGCCCACTTCTGACACACATCGTCGGACAAGCCACGTCTTCTTACAAGATTACAGCTTAGTGCTCTGTTTAATTAATTTTTTTAAAAATAGCATTCATGTGAATCTATACTTTGGCTTTTATCGGAGCAGCCGACCGAAAAGGTAAAAATAGCGCCTCGTGTGTGCAGCTGACTGGCTAGTGTATATTGTTCAGTCAGTAATGTGTAGATGATCAGTTCATTCGTCTTTTCTTCTTTGTTGAGCTACGGACACGGAAATGAGGGGGCGTTTTATTGTAATTTGTGTGATGAGTATGAGTGTGATCTGTTTGTAAATCAAACGCCATGATCTCCACATGCGCCTCAAGTTGTGAAAGTTGTATGTCTGATGTTTGTTTTATGTGAATTTAACTGTAAGTTTTATTGTAAGAAGTAGAGCACGTGATTGATATAGTGAAGATGAAGTTTTCGGTGAACTGTTAATGTTTTTTACATAAGAGTATTAAGTGTGTATCATGAATCACCATTATTTGATCATGCCATATTGATATGTTGATTAACCGTATTTCATTGAAATTGCAGTTGCTGTGTTTTACTGTACGTGCGTTTTGAAACTTTGTCATTTTGCCATTACTGCGTTGAGCTTGCTCTTTGTGTCATTTCAGTGAGCTCATCCATTTTGAATGTATGTTGATGTCATATGTGAATGCTCAATGAATTTTTATGCATTAATACTTTTCTCTGTGTTCACGACATGCCTAGAAATGTCACAAGTTTTCACGAATACAGATGTAATTCATGGATTGATGAAGTGGTTTTCTCATTTCTTTTGAGTAATTTTTTTTTTCCTGAATGGAGTGAGTCCAATTTCTAGAGGTCTTTTTGTTACTGAGTCTGACGTGGATTTATTGCCCAAGTTATGCTGGAGTCAAAAGTAACGAGAAAGCAGACAAGCTAGTGTAAACTTTGCCTCTGTATCAGCCTATATGGGAAATATAAAAGGTTCTAGTTTTCCACTCTGTAGCAGTCTGGCCACTTGGGACAGCATCACTCTGAGTATATTAACTCTCTCTCTCTGTCTCTCTCTCTGTCTGAACCTTAAGTGCCCAGGGCACATGGGGCTTACGCAAGGGTTTTCCACAAATGCCTGTCCTTTGCCTTTTTTCTGCTGTTGCCAGGGTCAGCCCTCTATTGCTCAACATCCTTTCTGTTGTTCTTCTCCATGTCTCTTTTGGTCTACCCTTACTTCTGCTCCCCTGTGGTGTCCATCTTAGTGCTATTTTTGGTAGTGAGTTGTCAGTCATTCGGAGCACTTGTCCCAACCATCGCCAGTGTCTTTCCTCAATAATTGCTGTCAGTGGCTTCATCTGCATTTCTGCCGACAAGATGTTATTTCTTATGGTGTTTGATCAAAATATTTTTCTAATTCTTCGTAAACATTTGGTCTGGAAAGAATTCAACTTGTTTTCTATGGTTTTGGTGATTTTCCAGCATTCACTTCCACAGAGTAGTACACTTAGAACAGACTCTTAAATATCCTGATCTTCGTATTCATGCTTAGTTTTTTTTTTTTTTTAGATTTCCATACAGTCTGTAGCATTGCAAAAGCCTGGTTTGCTCTAATAAGTCTGCTGTTGATGTCCTCTGTGCTGTCTTTATTTTCTACTACTCTACTGCCAAGGTATACAAATTCGTTTACCTCCTCCACTAACTTGTTGTCTACTCTGAGTACATTTCTGTTGTTCACATTTTGCTTCATTAACTTTGTCTTTCCTACGTTGATCTTTAGTCCTATGTTGTTTGCATTCTGAGTTAGCTTGTTTATTTTATCTTGCATATCTTTGTGACTGCTTGATAATAGACAAATATCGTCCGCAAAGTCAAGGTCCTCCAGCACTGTGTCAAGGGTCCATTGTAATCCTCTGCGTTTGTCTGATGTTGCCTCCTTCATTAACCAGTCTACTGCCAAGATAAATAATGTTGGTGATAGTACACATCCCTGTTTCACTCCTGTTTGTACCCTAAAGCTGCTGGAGGTATGTTCTCCACAGATCACTTTGCACTGAAAACCCTCGTATAGGGCTTTGATTACATTAACTATTTTATGGGGGAGGCCATGCCATCTTAGGATTTTCCACAGTGCATCTCTGTTGACACTGTCAAAGGCTTTCTCAAAATCTATAAACAATGTATATGTTGTGCTATGCCACTCATTTGCCTGTTCTAATATTTGTCTAAGTACAAATATGTAGTCTATGCATGATCTTCCTTTCCTAAATCTGCCTGCTCTTTCTGAAGTTTTCCCTCAAGTGCTGGTACAATTCTGTTGATTATTCTGCAAAATACTTTACTGGTGAGTGGCAGTAGGGTAATGCCTCTCCAGTTACCACAATCTCTGAGGCCAACCTTCTTTGGTTGTTTGAGTATATTAACTATCAGCCTACAATACGTATAGTGTTACGACAATGTCCACATAAATAGAAGACACTTAACTAGAAGGTTTAAGTACAATTATCAGCTCACACTGTTTATTAACGTGAATAACTAAACTGTGACGACAACACAAAGTACATAACACGAATGTCAAAATTTCCAACACTTAATAATATGATGCTTAATTATATATCAATTGACATAATTGTCTCTATTATGAGTTGCTTCTCCACTTCCTTCCCTTATACGCATCTGCTGCTTCTGTGATTTCCCTGCCCTCTTCTGGCCCCACATCTTCTTACTCTGTTATCTACCTTATGATATTGGTCATTGGTGCATTCTTCACCTGGTAGCCCCATTTCGCATCTCCTTGAATAACTAGTCTGTTGTCTGCGCAATCTTCTCTTGTTTCCGTAACTCTTAACCTCCTTCCACCCAATGACACCCCTCATTGCGCCTACAGCACCGGTGGCTCCTCCTTGCACCCTTCCTTGTGCAAGGCTCCTAACTTCACTATAATGCATAGAATGGTCAACATAATCAACACATAATCAATTCAATCAATGGTGATAACAACCTGATCACATAAACAATTTCAGTGCCACGCTAAGTATGCTCGATAACTGCAAGAAAACAATACAGCTTTAACCATCATCCTTAGCTCTCGACTACCTATTGTCATATGACTATTTATAACAACTATATGCAATTCATATAACACGATTTTACGTATACACACAGATCACTCACGATAACAACATCACAGAGGTGGCGTGTGATTTGTTACACAAAACTTCAGCTCTATCCCAGTTAGGCACATATGCACAATATTTACTATGAACGACGCACAATTTTAATTTCGCGCCTTACCTTACGAAAACACAGGACGCGAGACTGACTGCTCTGATCTCTCACTCCCCTTTTTCCCGCGTGCTTGCGTTAACTTTATCTACTACGAGGCGCTGACCTGGTCCCTTCGGCCACACTAGCAGACCCAGCTACTATTCAGGGTACCTTTAGAATGGACAAAAAGGAAATTGCAAGAGCCAATTTGGACAGGCTGCGTATGGGGAGGGTATCGGGCTGGATGATAACAATCAAATCAGGAGGGTGATAGAGTTATGGGAGGAGAGAGAAAGTGAACATTTTTCTGAACGGAAAGGTTTAGCGCGTTACTTACAACCAGTGGTTCTAGCCGTTACTTACAACCAGTGGTTCTATCAGCTGGTGCGTGATTGGATGTTGAAAGGGGAGCACATATGGGAATGTTCAGAGTGCAGAAATGCCATCCTATGATTACTAATGAACTTAGGAACGTAAGAAGCTGTACTGATGCAATATTTACGATCCGACAAGCCTGTGAAAAAGTCATTGAATATGATGGGGAACTTGATATCATTTTTGTGGATCAAGAAAAAGCTTTTGATATGGTGAACAGAAATAAGCTGTGGACAGTATTAGAAGAATGTAGGGTACCAGAACATCTATTACAGAACATAAGGTCATTATACAAAAATATTAAAGTGCAGTAAGGACAACAACAGAAAACACGAGTTGGTTCAGAGTAACAACTAGAGTTAGACAGGGCCACATATTATCACCGCTATTATTTATAATCTACATGGACAAAATGGCGAAAGAAGCAAACCCAAACTTATCAGAACTGAATGAGTTTATTGTTACAAACGACCAGTGGATTACCAGAAACGCTTAAAAGATGGATAGATGGGATTAGAGAAGTACTCACGAATTATGGCATGAAAATCACTAGCCCACTCAAATTGTCAAAAAAAAAAAAAACACAAATTCCATCTCCCCTCGACACCTCATAGTACAAGAGGAAGGATAAAGTAAAGTATGTAAAAGTAAAGTAAAGTAAACAGGATTTCTTTACATTTTATTTGTTCACTTAGAATTGTGAATCAGATTTTATTTCGTGAAATTTCATGTCAGTGAAAAAAAAAAAACCAGTGGTACTTTAAAAACTAAAGTTTCTTCTGCATTTAGTTTGTCATAAGTAAATTACATACTTTGCCGGTCATTTTGAACTTTAGATTGAACTTTGGGTCCAAGACCGCATCCAGCCTCACTGTGGGTCTTCCGACATGGTAATATATACAGATGGCTCAGTGACTTGGACTAGCAGAAGTGGGTGGGGTTCTGTTGTCTACCTACATTGAAAAGTAGTGGCACAGGGTTCTCAAGCCTTTGAAGTCACCGCTTCAAGCATGCGAATGGAAACTGAAGCTTTGTCGGCGGCAATGGTATAGCTAGTTGCTCATGATGTTGTTAATGGTGTCATTGTGACGGATTCACATACTATGCTTCATGAGACTGAGAAGAAACTGCTTCGAAAACAATGGGTTCAACTTTGACAAGCCTAACTTGGCTTTACTGTCCAGCGCATGCAAAAGTACATGGCAATGATGTGGCAGATAGACTTGCTGGATCGGGTAAAATAAATGGCAGTCTGACAATGGACAAGGGGAACATTGCTAAAGATGTATTGGACAGACTGCGGGAAAATGAAGAGCGGGAACGGAAGAACAATGTAGATCCGAAGAGATAGCTGGAGCCAGGATAAATTAAAGGTTCTGGCAGGACATTTGAACTGTGTGGCAGAAAACGCATCGTGAACAAGCAACATTTGGCAGGAACTATCAGCAAACATGCGCGTGGACGGATGGCGGGGCACGCGGAGAAACATATGCTGTCCAAGAAATGCACAACTACTGATGACACAATTTTAGCCATAACTTTGATATTCTATAGATTTTTAAATTGAATGAATAACATTTTTAAATTGCACATAATGATAACTAAGGGTTTAAACATTCACTTGACAATTTCTTGCATCTGTATGACGAGAATTTATTAGTCCCAGGGGTTCTCAAGTTAGTATGATGTGTGGCCTCCGCTTGCATCGATCAGCGACTGGCATCTCCTGGGCATAGACGCGATCAGATGACTGATGTTCGCACGTGGGATGGCTGCCCACTCTTCCTGGAGTGCCTGCCACAGATCATGACGATTGGCTGGAGAAACGTTTCGCCGACAAACACGTCTTTGCAGCTCATCCCATAGGTGCTCAGTTGGATTCTTGTCTGGAGACAGGGATGGCCAGAGAAGGATGAGAATGTTGTTGGCAGTCAGGAACTGTGTGGTGAACCGTGCAGAATGGGGTCTGGCGTTGTCCTGTTGAAACACAGACCTTTGTGCAGCCAAAAATGGAAGGACACGGGATCGAAGAATTTCATTGACGTATCGCTGCGCATTCAAGCCTCCTTCAATCTGCACCAATGGACTCCTTCCGTTGAAATTGATCATTCCCCATACCATTACACCTCCACCACCGTGCGGCAAAACGTTCATTTGGCCTACGGTAGACCCTTCTCTGCATATTATAGCGGTGCAACAAAAAGGAAGATTCGTCACTAAACCAGACACGTCTCCATTGATTGTCAGTTGCCCAGGGCCGATGCTGGTTGGCCCAAACAAGTGAGGTCGTCGTATCACTAGTCCAGCTTCATGCAGTCTGTTCCGGACAGTTTGATCAGACACACGACGTCCTACAAGCAATGACTGGGCACTTGAGGAAGCTGTTGTAAACCTGTTTCTGAGGTAATGAACCAGAATAAAGCGATCATCAGCTGCTGTTGTCACCATGGGTTGTCCACTGCGATGCCGGTCTTCAGCTGAGCCAGTGGCTTGGAAACGGTGCCAAAGTCGACTGATGGTATTCTGCTGCACATTTAAATGCTCGCCTGTAGGCTCCTCAGTCAATCAGTCATGTCCCTTGTGGAACTTTGTCTCCCTAACTTCTCTCCTGTAGGCCTCTCGGTTGTGAGCAAGATGCCCTGCTGTCGATGAGTCCATTTGCAGATCATCAACGTCTTGCAGCAATCATTGCCTTGGTCTTCCTCTCTTTTTCCCATTATGTACCCTTCCAAGATGGTCTTCTCTAGATTATCATGATGTTTAATGTGTCCAAAATATGGAAGTTTTCTTTATTTAATCTTCTTTACTGGCCAACCTTCTTCAATATTAAGTTCTTATAGTATGGATATATTTGTTCTTTTTTGTGTTCATAATTTTTGAAAGCATTTACAAATATGATGGATCCTGTAGCATTTACATTCAAAGGCATTGATGTCTTTCTGTTTTGTTAAATGTCCAGGTCGCACAGGCATATGTTGCAATTGGAAAGATGCATGCCTTTAAAAATCTTTAAATAGTAAGATGATCTTGTATAAATGAATATACAACAATCTAATATTTTGGGCAAAAGCCTTTTTTCAGGAATCATGTACAAAAACAACACAACAAATAAAAACATGGAAAACAAAAAGATAAAAAATAAACAGATTTTTTGGTATCCTCATGGTAATAAAGAAGAGCACAAAATGTGACCAGACAGACATAAGTAAACACAAGCTGGAAACATATGACTGGCTGAGAAATGGGGTAAAAGGGGTATGATAAAAGGTACTGTATGTTAAACAACATGGCATTATGCTTTAGAAATCCTAAGATTGCTCCCATCAGTTACTTTTGGCCTAAACAAAAGCTGCACATGATAAAAGTGAGAAGACAATTTGGGGGTGGGGGTGGGGGGGGGGGGCCGATGAACGGAAGGGTCAGAAAGAGTAGAGTACACAAAAAGGATATGAATGCTCACTTAGGAAGCTATCAAAGCTTAGGATGCCTAGACAAGGAAGCTATCAAAGCTTAGGATGCCTAGACAAGGAAGCTATCAAAGCTTAGGATTCCTAGACAAGGAAGCTATGAAAGTTTAGGATGCCTAGACAAGGAAGCTATGAAAGTTTAGGATGCCTAGACAAGGAAGCTATCAATGCTTAGGATGCCTAGACAAGGAAGCTATCAAAGCTTAGGATGCCTAGACAAGGAAGCTATGAAAGTTTAGGATGCCTAGACAAGGAAGCTATGAAAGTTTAGGATGCCTAGACAAGGAAGCTATCAAAGCTTAGGATGCCTAGACAAGGAAGCTATCAAAGCTTAGGATGCCTAGATAAGAAAGTTATCAAAGCTTAGGATGCCTAGATAAGAAAGCTATCAAAGCTTAGGATGCCTAGACAAGGAAGCTATCAAAGCTTAGGATGCCTAGACAAGGAAACTATCAAAGTTTAGGATGCCTAGACAAGGAAGCTATCAAAGTTTAGGATGCCTAGACAAGAAAGCTATCAAAGTTTAGGACACACAGACAAGGAAGCTATCAAAGCTTAGGATGCCTATGCAAGAAAGCTATCAAAGCTTAGGATGCCTAGACATGAAAGCTATAAAGGCTCAGGACACACAGACAAGGAAGCTATCAAAGTTTAGGACACACAGACAAGAAAGCTATCAAAGCTTAGGATGCCTAGACAAGAAAGCTATCACAGCTTAGGATGTCTAGACACGGAAGCTATCAAAACTTAGGATGCCTAGACAAGGAAGCTATCAAAGCTTAGGATGCCTAGACAAGAAAGCTATCAAAGCTTAGGATGCCTAGACAAGAAAGCTATCATGGCTTAGGACACACAGACAGGGAAGCTATCAAAGTTTAGGATGCCTAGACAAGGAAGCTATCAAAGCTTACGATGCCTAGACAAGGAAGCTATCAAAGCTTACGATGCCTAGACAAGGAAGCTATCAAAGCTTAGGACACACAGACAAGGAAGCTATCAAAGCTTAGGACACACAGACAAGGAAACTATCAAGGCTTAGGACACACAGACAAGGAAACTATCAAGGTTTAGGACACACAGACAAGGAATCTATCAAGGCTTAGGACACACAGACAAGGAAGCTATCAAGCTTAGGACACAGACAAGGAAACTATCAAGGCTTAGGACACACAGACAAGGAAGCTATCAAGGCTTAGGACACACAGACAAGGAAGCTATCAAGGCTTAGGACACACAGACAAGGAAGCTATCAAGGCTTAGGACACACAGACAAGGAAACTATCAAGGCTTAGGACACACAGACAAGGAAGCTATCAAGGCTTAGGACACACAGACAAGGAAGCTATCAAGGCTTAGGACACACAGACAAGGAAGCTATCAAGGCTTAGGACACACAGACAAGAAAGCTATCAAAGTTTAGGACACACAGACAAGGAAGCTATCAAAGCTTAGGATGCCTATGCAAGAAAGCTATCAAAGCTTAGGATGCCTAGACATGAAAGCTATAAAGGCTCAGGACACACAGACAAGGAAGCTATCAAAGTTTAGGACACACAGACAAGAAAGCTATCAAAGCTTAGGATGCCTAGACAAGAAAGCTATCACAGCTTAGGATGTCTAGACACGGAAGCTATCAAAACTTAGGATGCCTAGACAAGGAAGCTATCAAAGCTTAGGATGCCTAGACAAGAAAGCTATCAAAGCTTAGGATGCCTAGACAAGAAAGCTATCATGGCTTAGGACACACAGACAGGGAAGCTATCAAAGTTTAGGATGCCTAGACAAGGAAGCTATCAAAGCTTACGATGCCTAGACAGGGAATCTATCAAAGCTTAGGATGCCTAGACAAGGAAGCTATCAAAGCTTAGGACACACAGACAAGGAAGCTATCAAAGCTTAGGACACACAGACAAGGAAACTATCAAGGCTTAGGACACACAGACAAGGAAACTATCAAGGTTTAGGACACACAGACAAGGAATCTATCAAGGCTTAGGACACACAGACAAGGAAGCTATCAAAGCTTAGGACACAGACAAGGAAACTATCAAGGCTTAGGACACACAGACAAGGAAGCTATCAAGGCTTAGGACACACAGACAAGGAAGCTATCAAGGCTTAGGACACACAGACAAGGAAGCTATCAAGGCTTAGGACACACAGACAAGGAAACTATCAAGGCTTAGGACACACAGACAAGGAAGCTATCAAGGCTTAGGACACACAGACAAGGAAGCTATCAAGGCTTAGGACACACAGACAAGGAAGCTATCAAGGCTTAGGACACACAGACAAGGAATCTATCAAGGCTTAGGACACACAGACAAGGAAGCTATCAAGGCTTAGGACACACAGACAAGGAAACTATCAAGGCTTAGGACACACAGACAAGGAAACTATCAAGGCTTAGGACACACAGACAAGGAATCTGTCAAAGCTTAGGATGCCTAGACAAGGAAACTATCAAAGCTTAGGATGCCTAGACAAGGAAGCTATCAAAGTTTAGGATGCCTAGACAATGAAACTATCAAAGCCTTCTACAGCTAGAGATGAAGGATAGAAAATTAACCTTAAATCACCTGTGGCAAGAAAGAAAAAAATACAGGAAAGCAAGTGGGGATAAGACAAGAAATTTGGCATGAATAGCAGAAACAGAGAGGTAGCAACAAAGTGGAAATCTAAAGTAGTTAAAGGTAACTGTTTGACCATCTGAAAGAAACATACAAGATGGCACTGACACCGATTACCAAGCACTTCTGTCAAGGTAAATGGGGCACTCCTGTCACTTCAATCGGCTCCCGCTCTTCTGATGAATGATCTTGGAAAACTCTGGAGCTGCCCTTATGTAACAAAGTGACAGCAATATTATTATAGCCTTGTATATTAGGATATTATTATTATTAGCATTTTTATTATAATTATGATTATTATTGATAAGCAGAAAGTAGGTAAGAAACGATGGAAAATTTGAGAACTGGTGGGAGAGGAACAGTTCCACGGTATTAGTAGCAAGTTTATGATAATGACAGGATGTGACGCTGATAATATAGGACACATTAAGGAAACACCCAGAATACGAACTAGGAGGATTTACTCAGATAACAATAGTACATATGGAGACAGACAGATGGACACTGTGTAAACTGATAAATTGGGATAATCCCCATCAGGTATCGCAAACACCCGATACTTCATAAGAAGCGTTTACCCACGGGAGAAAACTGAATAGACGGATTTGACACAACAGACTTACTGACAGGTGAGGCATATTTGCTAATCTTAAGATGCAATTCACACCATGAACGGTCCAGTGGACCAATAGAATGATCAAAGGGAGTAGACCGACATCCTAAAATCTGGTCAATATGTAGTCAACAAGCTGACCAAAAGAAACGATCTTGAGGTGTACATATGATATCCAGGCAGACAAATTTTGAAAAGGGGAACATAGGAGAATACAGAGATGGACAAAAAGAACATAAAGACAAATTGGAGAGCAACAACAGACAGAACAGATTGACAAGTGGAGCCAATAGATATACAAGAGATCAGTTTAGAACCAGAAGTAGTTTAGGACAGACAGAAGATGTGCTTCAACTGTGCAAGGAATGCAGAAGATTTGATACTTTGGAAACTTTGTGTAAAATGCTTTCAGAGATGCCTTAAGTTGATACTTATGAGTTTCATTTGATGAGTAATAAAAGTGAACTATATTTTGATTCAAAAACAAACCATCTGAATTCTATGGTGATTTTGTGTGTCAAGATTTCAGTCTTGTGGTGAACCATATGGTACCACATGTAGTGACATTCTGAAATGTTGAAATGAACAAAAAAAGGAAGAATGTGTATTAATAACTTAAAAGTGAGAAGGAGTATCAAATGTCATGGCCACAGCCCAAAAGATAAGTGAGAGAAAGCCAACCTAACAATCATATAAAAGAACAATAAAGACTACAACAGTATTAAATGAAGATCACTTCTACAATATTACAACAATATAACAGACTATCATGTGTTATACTTATTCTCCAGACTGGCTGTATCTACTAAACTGGAATTCAGCTTTCTTTAAACTGCTTCAGATTTCCACCTTGTTTCTAGCTCTTTATACTTCTGCTGTTCATGCCCAACTTTCTTGTCTTAGCCCCTCACATTTCATTGCACTTTCTTTCTTGCCCCAGGTGCTTTAAGGTTAGTTTTCCAACCTTTTCTATTCTTCTTCTCTAGCTGATGCAAGGCTTTGATGGCTTCCTTGTCTAGGCATCCTAAGTGAGCAATCTTATCCTCTTGGTGTTCTCTACTCTTTCTGAACCTTCATTCATCCCTCCTCATACTATCTTCCCACTTTTATCATCTCTCATCTGTGCAACTTCTGTTTAGGCCAAAGGTATCTGATGAGAGCAAGCTGGGACCATATGACACATAATACCATGTTAGTTTATAGTACCCTTTTATCATTCTCCCTTTACCTCATTTCTCACCCAATTGCTTGCTTCCACTTGGTGCTTACCTACATCCATCTGGGCACATTTTGTGTCCTTTTTTCATACAAAGAGGATACAAAAAAAAAGCTAAGTATTAAAGTTTCATCTAGATTTTTTTTATCTGTTGTATGTGATCCTTGGAAAAGGTTTTTGTGAAATACTGGGTTGTTGTATGTTCATTTATATGTGGTCATCTTACTCTCATTCTTGCCCATTTCCATCATTCTTTCTTTGCTCTGAAGGATAGAAAATTAACCTTAAATCACCTGTGGCAAGAAAGAAAAAAATACAGGAAAGCAAGTGGGGATAAGACAAGAAATTTGGCATGAATAGCAGAAACAGAGAGGTAGCAACAAAGTGGAAATCTAAAGTAGTTAAAGGTAACTGTTTGACCATCTGAAAGAAACATACAAGATGGCACTGACACCGATTACCAAGCACTTCTGTCAAGGTAAATGGGGCACTCCTGTCACTTCAATCGGCTCCCGCTCTTCTGATGAATGATCTTGGAAAACTCTGGAGCTGCCCTTATGTAACAAAGTGACAGCAATATTATTATAGCCTTGTATATTAGGATATTATTATTATTAGCATTTTTATTATAATTATGATTATTATTGATAAGCAGAAAGTAGGTAAGAAACGATGGAAAATTTGAGAACTGGTGGGAGAGGAACAGTTCCACGGTATTAGTAGCAAGTTTATGATAATGACAGGATGTGACGCTGATAATATAGGACACATTAAGGAAACACCCAGAATACGAACTAGGAGGATTTACTCAGATAACAATAGTACATATGGAGACAGACAGATGGACACTGTGTAAACTGATAAATTGGGATAATCCCCATCAGGTATCGCAAACACCCGATACTTCATAAGAAGCGTTTACCCACGGGAGAAAACTGAATAGACGGATTTGACACAACAGACTTACTGACAGGTGAGGCATATTTGCTAATCTTAAGATGCAATTCACACCATGAACGGTCCAGCGGACCAATAGAATGATCAAAGGGAGTAGACCGACATCCTAAAATCTGGTCAATATGTAGTCAACAAGCTGACCAAAAGAAACGATCTTGAGGTGTACATATGATATCCAGGCAGACAAATTTTGAAAAGGGGAACATAGGAGAATACAGAGATGGACAAAAAGAACATAAAGACAAATTGGAGAGCAACAACAGACAGAACAGATTGACAAGTGGAGCCAATAGATATACAAGAGATCAGTTTAGAACCAGAAGTAGTTTAGGACAGACAGAAGATGTGCTTCAAGTTAGAAAAGTCATTATTAGTACTGTGCAAGGAATGCAGAAGATTTGATTGTGTAAAATGCTTTCAGAGATGCCTTAAGTTGATACTTATGAGTTTCATTTGATGAGTAATAAAAGTGAACTATATTTTGATTCAAAAACAAACCATCTGAATTCTATGGTGATTTTGTGTGTCAAGATTTCAGTCTTGTGGTGAACCATATGGTACCACATGTAGTGACATTCTGAAATGTTGAAATTAACAAAAAAAGGAAGAATGTGTATTAATAACTTAAAAGTGAGAAGGAGTATCAAATGTCATGGCCACAGCCCAAAAGATAGGTGAGAGAAAGCCAACCTAACAATCATATAAAAGAACAATAAAGACTACAACAGTATTAAATGAAGATCACTTCTACAATATTACAACAATATAACAGACTATCATGTGTTATACTTATTCTCCAGACTGGCTGTATCTACTAAACTGGAATTCAGCTTTCTTTAAACTGCTTCAGATTTCCACCTTGTTTCTAGCTCTTTATACTTCTGCTGTTCATGCCCAACTTTCTTGTCTTAGCCCCTCACATTTCATTGCACTTTCTTTCTTGCCCCAGGTGCTTTAAGGTTAGTTTTCCAACCTTTTCTATTCTTCTTCTCTAGCTGATGCAAGGCTTTGATGGCTTCCTTGTCTAGGCATCCTAAGTGAGCAATCTTATCCTCTTGGTGTTCTCTACTCTTTCTGAACCTTCATTCATCCCTCCTCATACTATCTTCCCACTTTTATCATCTCTCATCTGTGCAACTTTTGTTTAGGCCAAAGGTATCTGATGAGAGCAAGCTGGGACCATATGACACATAATACCATGTTAGTTTATAGTACCCTTTTATCATTCTCCCTTTACCTCATTTCTCACCCAATTGCTTGCTTCCACTTGGTGCTTACCTACATCCATCTGGGCACATTTTGTGTCCTTTTTTCATACAAAGAGGATACAAAAAAAAGCTAAGTATTAAAGTTTCATCTAGATTTTTTTTATCTGTTGTATGTGATCCTTGGAAAAGGTTTTTGTGAAATACTGGGTTGTTGTATGTTCATTTATATGTGGTCATCTTACTCTCATTCTTGCCCATTTCCATCATTCTTTCTTTGCTCTCATTCTTGCCAATTTCCCATCATTCTTTCTTTACTCTCATTCTTGCCCATTTCCCATCATTCTTTCCATCTTTGTGTAAAACCATACACTTCTGTCTAGCCTCATCACTGGAACCAGTTTTACCACAGTCATCACTTCTCTTCTTTCATATCCATCAACTAACACTCATCATACCCATCATCACCTGTGTCACCAACACTCATCATACCCATCATCACCTATGTCTCCAACACTTACCATATCCATCATCACCTGTGTCACCAACACTCATCATACCCATCATCACCTGTGTCACCAACACTCATCATACCCATCATCACCTGTGTCACCAACACTCATCATACCCATCATCGCTTGTGTCACCAACACTCACCATACCCATCATCACCTGTGTCACCAACACTCACCATACCCATCATCACCTATGTCACCAACACTCATCATACCCATCATCACCTGTGTCACCAACACTCATCATACCCATCATCACCTATGTCACTAACACTCATCATACCCATCATCACCTATGTCATTAACACTCATCATACCCATCATCACCTGTGTCACCAACACTCACCATACCCATCATCACCTATGTCACCAACACTCACCATATCCATCATCGCTTGTGTCACCAACACTCATAATATCCATCATCGTTTGTGTCTCCAACATGCATAATATCCATCATCATTTGTGTCTCCAACACTCACCATATCCATCATCGTTTGTTTCTCCAACACACATAATATCCATCATCGTTTGTGTCACCAACACTCACCATATCCATCATCATTTGTGTCACCAACATTCATAATATCCATCATTGCTTGTGTCACCAACATTCATAATATCCATCATCGCTTATGTCACCAACACTCATCATATCACCACATGCTGTGTTACTAACATCAATCATATTCACCACATGTTGTGTTACTAACATCAATCATATCCACCATATGTTGTGTTACTAACATCAATCATATCCACCATATGTTGTGTTACTAACATCAATCATATCCACCATATGTTGTGTTACTAACATCAATCATATCCACACTTGTGTCATCAACATCCATCTTATTCTGTTGTAAAAATAACCACGCACACCCACACAAAACCAAACTTGTTGAAGAAATTTATTACAAGCAAATATATTCTCATATCAGAGACAACAACATTCCATAATAAAAGTTTGCTCACCATCCAGCTCATTTACCTTCCAAACAGTGACAGTCAGAGTCTGCCAGCCATACAGCATTGGCAGTGACATCTTGTAGCTGCACATTAGTCTCTCAGGCCACATATATTAGGAGAGGGAAGATTAGTGAGAGAGGCACGCTCGCTCAGTAACAGAAAGAATAAAAGAGACAACAGATATCAACACACACATTTGTGTATAAAATATTAAGTATCATCCAGGAAATGTCCATCTTCCTTGAGGATAATCTCTCGACTTTTCTTCAACATGGCTCTCACTTTATTCATCAGATCCTGGACAGAAGTAAAGAAAAGATGACACTGGCAGATATTTTATCATGACAAGATGACACTGGCAGATGTTTTATCATGACAAGATGACACTGGCAGATGTTTTATCATGACAAGATGACACTGGCAGATGTTTTATCATGACAAGATGACACTAGCAAATGTTTGATGTTGGCATAAAAAAAAAGCAAGGATGAATGTATAATATCTGAACATCTCGGACCGAGTCCTGCTAGCCCAACTGAAAGGACAACCAATAAACATAAATATTATACAAGTGTATGCTCCAACATCTGAAAGTTCTGAGGAAGATGTACAGCTATTTTATAATGACACAGAGACAGCCCTGAAACACACAAAGTCACAAGAAGTTACTACAGTCATGGGAGACTTTAATGCCAAAGTTGGTAAAGGAAGAACTTCAGACATCGTTGGTGACTATGGACTGGGGGTGAGGAATGACAGAGGTTATAAATTAATTGAATGAGCAAGAATACACAGCATGGTTGTAGGAAACACCTGGTTTAAACAACATCCCCGAAGACTGGCAACGTGGTGCAGCCCAGACAAAAAGACTTTTAACCAGGTAGACTACGTATTAATCAACAAACAGGAATACATTATCGACAACAAAAACCATGCCAGGAGCTGACTGCAATAGTGACCACGACCCACTCTGTGGAAAAATTAGAATAAAGCTAAAGAAAGTATGCAGAAAAGTGAGAAACATCAATCTCAATATAGAATTCCTTAAAAATGACCAAAAACTGCAAGAACAGTACAGAGTTATTATAACAAATAGATACAATGCAATACCAAAGATAAATAGTATAGATGAACAATGGGCAGTCTTAAGAGATTTTATCCACCAAACTGTTAAGGAGATAATACCACCGAAAAAAGAAGCCCCTAAAAATAAATGGATGACAGACGACATCTAAGGACTGATGGACAAGAGGAGGAGGAGTAAAAATAACCAAGAAAAATATAGCAAGATAAATAAAGAAATAAGACACAAATGCAGAGAAGCAAAGGAAATGTGGTTAAATGAACAGTGCAGACAGATAGAGGACTCTCATAATAAAGACAGCAAAAACATGCACAAACAAATTAGTGAACTCACAGGCAGGAAAACAAAATATACCACAGGATGCCTGAAATCAAAAGAAGGTAAAATGTTAATGGGAAAAGAAGACATTGTGGACAGGTGGACAGAGTACATCAGTGAGCTATATGGAGGAGGAAGACCAGAATTAACACCAGATACTGAAAACTGTGATGGACCACCAATACTTGAAGATAAAATCATAGATGCCATCAAACACATGAAGAAACGATAAGCAACTGGGCCTGATAATATAACAATAGAAGAAACAGAGGCACTAGAGGAGACAGGAATACAAATAATAACCAAGTTACTGAATGACATTTACAATAGTGGTTATATTCCCAGTGACCTGATTAAATCCACGTTTATAGCACTACCAAAGACACCAGGTGCAAAGGAATGTGATGAACACCGGACTATCAGCCTCTCATATCACATAATGAAGCTACTTCTGAGAATAATTATGAGAAGAACAAGGAAAAAGATAAAAATGGAAATAGCAGATGAACAGTTTGGATTTGTTGAAGGAAAGGGAACACACAATGCCATTTATGCTTTACGAACACTAACAGAAAGAGCTTTAGAAGTACAGAAAGATCTCTACTTATGCTTCATTGATTACACCAAGGCATTCGACAAGGTGAAACATAATGAAATTATTAAAATGCTTGAAGACATCAATATAGACGGCAAAGACCTTCTTGCAGCAATCTGAGCTGAAAATAGAACTGGAAAATATCAACCTATAAAACAAAGGGTGTGACAAGGATATGTACTATCTCCAGACCTTTTTTCTCTGTATAGCGAGAATATTCTAAGAATGATCATCACAGAACCAGGAATAAAAATTGGAGGATACAATATTAACAACCTTCGGTATGCTGACGACACAGTACTGATAGCTGAGAACCAACAAGACCTGCAAAATCTCTTGGATAAAGTGGCCAAAGAAAGTGAACAGAAAGGCCTTACTTTGAACATCAAAAAGACAGAGACTATGGTTATATCTAAGAAACAGAATCCACCAGCATGCAGTATAAAATTAAACGGAACTATTCTAAAGCAGGTACAGAAATTCAAATACCTTGGAGCAGTAATAACTTCAGATGGGAAATGCAGAACAGAAATTAGGAACAAAATAGGTCAAGCAAAGAATGCATTTCAGAGAATGAGAAACATATTAGCCAACACATCCTTATCAATGAATGTTAGAAAACGAGTACTAAAATGCTGTATTGAACCTATCTTGTTATATGGAAGTGAATCATGGACAAAAGGCAGGTCTGCACAAAAATCATTGGAAGCAGCAGAAATGTGGTTTATTAGAAGAATGTTGCGAATCCCCTGGACAGCAAAAATAACTAATGAAGGATATATGAGAAGAGCTGGAGAGACAAAAATTCTTGTTAAAAAAAATAAGAGAGAGAGAATGTACTTTCATAGGATATGCAGTGGAGGCATTGAAAATATTATAACAACAGGAAAAATAGAAGGAAGAAGATCAAGAGGAAGACCAAGAGAAATAATACTGGATAGTTTGACGGGATGGTGTGAAAGATCACCAACTGAGCTGATGGCCTGCACGAAGGATCGTGTACTCTGGAGAAAGATTAACAGCCAACGCCAGTGGTACGGCACCTGATGATGATGATAAAAGAAGAGGACAACAGCAGAGGTATGACTGTGACAAGTGATGTGTATGCCACTGCTGTGTCTGCAGTCATAAGTTTACTAGTAATGACAGTGATATGTATAAAAATGACACTTTTTGTAGACAAAGTATACTAGTAATGACAGTGTTGTATATACCAATTACACTATATTTGTAGACATAAGTATACTTATGATGATAGTGATGTACATACCTTTGATGTTGTATCTGTAGACAAACGACTGGGTGTGCTTCCCCTAGATAGACTGCTGGTGCGAGTGGCAGGTGAGTTACAGTGGCTGCTAGGTAGAGCCAGGTGTTCATCTGTGTTATCACTGGGAAACAACAGCACTGTCATATGTATGCATGGCAACACACTTAGCTTTATATACATGATATGTATGCATGACAACACACTCAGCTTTATATACATGATATCGCAGCCAAAGACACAGTCAGCAACCCAAAACTGACATGCTGGTGTCAGGGTTTGAGAACCACAGCTGAGCAAGACCCTGTTTCACCTCTCTGTTGATATCCCCTGTAACAGGCCTAGCAGGTCATGATAGTCCTCATGGTGGTTGAGTCTGCTAAAGAAGTATTGTACAATCCTACATTTTAGCTGCACTCAGGATAGTTCACTCCCAAGATGATACGATGCTGTGGCTCAACACCTTCACAGCATCAGCTGCAACATCAAACTCAGAATTATAACTGTATAACAGAATAGTTATTTTAGGGAGATACAAGACAAGACAAGCATAACATCACATAGAATTGTAACACTGCATTTATAATATGAGGGACATTCAGAAAGTAACGCACCACATCGTTTTTTTCAGCTAATAATGAAGATAGAAGCATGAAATTTTGCACACTTTAAATATGGCATGTGCCGATTGTGTGAACCAAATTGCACCACAACCAGCAAAAGAATATGGCTGCCCTAACTGTTGAAGTGGAGCGTATTACCAACTTGCGGTATAAGCAGCGAATTGTAATATAATTTCTCGTTGGAAAGAAGGAAACTGTTGTGAACATTCTATGTGATGTATATGGAAGTTTTGCAGTCGACAGGAATACAGTCAGTCGCTGGGTTCATAGAATCAAAGAATCAGTAAGTGGAGATAAGGAGTTGCATGATCGACCGCGCTGTGGACGTCCTGCCACAGCCACCAAGGCAGAAATGTTGAAATGCACAGAGGGCAGTATTCTTACTGATAGGCATATCACTACTCAACAATTGGCCTTAAAGCTGTCAGTCACCAATGGTAGTGCAAATGCAGTTATAAACGCTTTCGGATTTTCAAAGTTTTGCACAAGATGGGTGCCTTGAAGTCTCACAAATGACCATCGATTGCAAAGGAAAGCATTTTTATTTCTTCTGAATAACTGAAGCATTTCAGTGCTGAGGGAGAGAACTTTTTGGCTAAGATTGTAACAAGTGATGAAACCTGGGCACATCATTTTGAACCTGAGACAAAAAGACAGTCAATGGAGTGGCATCATCCACAACCACCACAAAGAAAGAAATTCAAGACAACTCCTTCAGCTGGAAAGGTCATGATCACTGTCTTCTAGGACACTGAAGGTGTGATTCTGGTGGATGTTATACCAAGAAGAGAGACAATCAACTTGCAAGCTTACATTAGACATTGAAAAAACTCAATCAATGTTTTTGCAGTTCAGCTGCACAAGAATCCAGCAGACATGGTTCTCCTTCATGACAATGCACACCCTCACACAAGTCTGGCAACACAGGAAGAAATCACCAAATTGGGTTGGACTGTACTACCCCATCCACCCTATAGTCCCGATTTGGCACCCTCTGATTTCCATCTGTTTAGTCCACTTAAAGATGCACTCCGAGGGGTAAGATCTGAAGATGACGAAGGAGTGATTCATATAGCGAAGAAATGGCTATATAACCAAGAAAAAATCTAGCACGGGCTAAGAATACATGCATTTGCTTCGTGCTGGCATAAAACCATACAAGTTTATGGGGATTATGTTGAATAATACAGATGTTTACATGACATATCCATGTATATTGTGTATAAATTTCATGCTTTTTGAATAAACAGCTCCTGAGAAAAATGATGCGGCACATTACTTTTTGAATGCCCCTCGTGGAATAGTTATTTTAGGGAGATAGAAGGCAGGACAAGCATAACATCACACTTAGAAGTATAACTTTATATTTATAATAGAATAGTTATGCAAGAGAGCCACGAGAAAATAAAAGTGGATGCTTTGATTAGTAATCAGTACCTCCCTTCAGGAACCCCTCTCATAGGTCAATTCTGGTACAAATTGATCAGACAATATACCAGGGATGATTGATAAGTTCTCAGCATAAGCTACAAATACCTGAAACATAGTTGATATTAGGTGCATTTGTAGAGCAGGTTAATATAAGATTAAACACCAAGTTTCAAGAAATTAACTGCAGCCAATTTTTTTTTTACATGCTACTGAAGTGGTAAGGGGTGGCAGAAATTGAGAAAATGGATAAAATTTCTCATCCGGCAGTCATTCGCTACCTCTGCATCAAGGGCTTATCATTGAAGGAGATCCATGAGGATATGGTAGAGACTGTAGAGGAGAGTGCCCCTTCTTACAGCACAGTGAAGAAATGGGCAGCTCAATTCAAACATGGAAGGGAGAGTTTGGAAGATGATCCCCGTCCAGGAAGACCAATGGTAACCACTGATGAAACCACCGGCAGAATCCATGACACGATAATGGAGGATCGACAACTAACTGAGCAGTACATTGTTACTGAATTGGGCATCTTCCATGAATGTGTTCATAACATTATTCACAATAATCTTCTAATGAAAAAGGTTTCTGCTCAATGGATCCTGAAACTTCTTGGAGCTGTTCACAAACGACAGTGTCTCAAGATGTCAAGAGACATTCTTGGCCACTTTTTTGGGCAGATCCTGAAAAGTTTCTTCAGCAATTTGTGTCTATGGATGAGACTTGGGTTCATCATTTTCAACCAGAAACCAAAGAACAGTCAAAGCAGTGGAATCATCATGGATCCCCACCTCCAAAGAAAGCAAGGGTGGTTGTGTCTGCAGGCAAAGTGATGGTTTCCATCTTTTGGGATTCAGAAGGTGTGCTATTTGTAGACTATCTTCAAAAGGGCAGAATAGTCAAAGGGGCCTATTACACTAATCTTGTGAATGCAACGT
This sequence comes from Achatina immaculata, assembly GCA_009760885.1. Classification (NCBI taxonomy): domain Eukaryota; kingdom Metazoa; phylum Mollusca; class Gastropoda; order Stylommatophora; family Achatinidae; genus Lissachatina; species Lissachatina immaculata. The sequence goes on along the minus strand of CM019693.1, from coordinate 46,887,872 downwards.
GCAGGTCAAATTGATGGAAAAGCGTCAAGGGAAATTGAAGAAAGGAGTCATCTTTCATCAAGACAATGCTCCACAAGTCGCAATGGCTGCCACCCATGAATGTGGCTTTCAGCTCCTTATTCCCCAGATTTGGCCCCTTCGGACTGTTACCTATCTGCCAAACTCAAAAAGGAGCTCAGTGGTCGCAAATATGCTTCAGATGATGACGTCATTCATGCTGTAGACCACTTTCTACTGGCACAAGATGCTGACTTTTACAAAGAAGGGATCAGTATGCTCCAGGATTACTGGACTAAGTGCATAAACTTGCAAGGGGACTATGTTGAGAAATAATCCAAAAAAAGTTGTCCACAAATAATCCATTGCACCTTAAGCTGAGAACTTATCAATCACCCCTCGTAAGTAGCAGACAAGAGAGAAAGAGCAGATGATAAACTAGCAGATGAGATGTTGCAAAAAGATGCTTGAAAGACCAGAGACCGGACTAGACTGAGACAAGATTGGAACTTGACTGAGACAAGACTGGGACTACAATGAGACAAGACTGGGACTAGAATGAGACAAGACTGGGCAGCATGCAGACATAATCTGTCATCAAGACAGACCCAGGTTGAGCCTGAATGACAAGAAGCCTTATCCAAGATCCATGCAGTCTCAAGAAGACCAGGGTGGTGATTAAAAGAAAAATCAGGTTGGTGATTAAATTAAGACCAGGGTGGTGATTAAATTAAGACCAGGGTGGTGATTAAATGAAGACCAGGATCGTGATTAAATTAAGACAAAGGTGATGATTAAAAGAAGACCAGGATGATGATTAAAAGAAGATCAGTGTGATTATTAAATGAAGACCAGGGTAGTGATTAAAAGAAAAACCAGGGTAGTGAATAAATTAAGACCAGGGTGGTGATTAAATGAAAAACCAGGGTGGGATTAAATTAAGACCAGGGTGGTGATTAAATTAAGACAAGGTTATGATTAAATTAAGACCAGGGTGATGATTAAATGAAGACCAGGGTTATGACTAAATTAAGACAAGGTTATGATTAAATTAAGACCAGGGTGATGATTAAATGAAGACCAGGGTTATGACTAAATTAAGAACAGGGTGATGATTAAATGAAGGCCAGGATGCTGTTTAAAAGAAGACCAGGATGCTGATTAAAAGAAGACTAGGGCAGTGATTAAAAGAAGACCAGGGCAGTGATTAAATGAAGACCAGGGTGATGATTAAATGAAGACCAGGGTGGTGATTAAAAGAAAAACCAGGGTGGGATTAAATTAAGACCAGGGTGGTGATTAAATTAGGACAAGTTTCTGATTAAATTAAGACCAGGGTGATGATTAAATGAAGACCAGGGCGATGATTAGATGAAGACCAGGGTGGTGATTAAAAGAAAAACCAGGGTGGGATTAAATTAAGACCAGGGTGGTGATTAAAAGAAGACCATGGTGGTGATTAAATTAAGACAAGGTTATGATTAAATTAAGACAAGGTTATGATTAAATTAAGACCAGGGTGATGATTAAATGAAGACCAGGGTTAGGACTAAATTAAGACATGGTTATGATTAAAGTAAGACCAGGGTGATTATTAAATGAAGACCAGGGTAGTGATTAAAAGAAAAACCAGGGTAGTGATTAAATTAAGACCAGGGTGGTGATTAAATGAAGACCAGGGTGGTATTAAATTAAGACCAGGGTGATGATTAAAAGAAGACCAGGGTGATGATCAAATGAAGACCAAGGTGGTGATTAAATTAAGACCAAGATCATGATTAAATTAAGACAAGGGTGATGATTAAAAGAAGACCAGGATGATGAATAAAAGAAGATCAGTGTGATAATTAAATTAAGACCAGGGTTGTGATTAAATGAAGACCAGGGTTATGATTAAATGAAGACTAGGGTGATGATTAAATGAAGGTCAGGGTGGTGATTAAAAGAAGTACAGAGTGGTGATTAAAAGAAGATCAGAGTGGTGATTAAATTAAGGCCGGGGTGGTGATTAAGAGAAGACCAGGGTCATGATTAAATGAAGACAAGGGTGATGATTAAATGAAGACAAGGGTGGTGATTAAAAGAAGACCAGGGTGGTGATTAGAAGATCAGGGTGGTGATTAGAAGACCAAGGTGGTGATTAGAAGACCAGGGTGGTGATTAAAAGACCAAGGTGGTGATTAAATGAAGACCAGGGTGGTGATTAAAAAACCAAGACAGTGATTAAAAGAAGATCAGGGTGATGATTAAATGAAGACCAGGGTGGTGATTAAATAAAACCAGCAGTTAGTGGATGAGGTTGGTCACTATCGTTCATAATCAATTTGAAAGTTATTAATGTCCCAAATAGCCTGCCCCTCTTTCTTTTCCTCTGAGGTGGCCAAGGCTAAACCCTAGTTGTCTTCTCCTGTATGTCTCTTTGGGTATGTGAGAGTAAACAAATATTGTCTACAAAGTCGTAATCTTCTAGGTGGTTTGCAAGACCCCAGGTTAAACCTGTAGCAGTCTTCATTATCCAATCCATAACAATCAGGAAAATAAGTGAGGAGAGCATGCATCCTTGTCTTATTCCCATTTTGATCTGGAACCATGTAGTATGTTGCCATGTTTCACGCAGCTCTGGCTGTTTGCATATATATATTTCATAATATTTATGATTTTTTCAGGAAGTTCACAGGCCAGCAATATCTTCCACAAAGAAGGATGATGGATACTACCAAAGGCCTTCTCAAAGCTCAGAAAGTTTATGTAAAGTCCCATTCTAGTGACTGTTCAATAATTGTTCTCAAGAGGAATATCTGGTCTGTGTATGATATCCTCTGTCTGAACCTGTTCTTCTCTGAGTATCTTGTCCACGCTGCCCTTGATTCTTTGTAAAAGTACTCTACAGAAGATATTGCTTGGCATAGATGGGAGAGGAGGTTGATTCCTTTCCAGTTCTTGCATTTTGTGAGATCGCGTTTTTTTAGGATTTTAACAATGATATCTCTTTCTCATGAATCTGGTACCTTCTTTCTAAAATTTGTTGAAGAGATCTTCCAGGATCTTAGCACTAAGGGTATCCACCTTTAACATATCTGCTGTGATTCTGTCTTCAATCAATCAAGTGCCATTCTGCATAGCATAGGCGATCATTTCTCTCCACAATTCTCTGTTTATGAGATCCACTGGTGACTTTCTTCCTAGCCACTTTGACAGCCCATCCAGTAACTTCTCTCTCTGTCTTCCTCTGTTTTTTCTTACCTCAATTTTTCCAGTTGCTACAATGTGTTCCAATTTTCCTCTTCTCTGCAAATGTCTTACAAATCTCGCTTGTCTGCCTCTGATCTTTGTTGTAATTTGCCTTTTAACTAGAGCCTCTCTTAAGACTGCTTTGTTGGTTTTCTTAGCTGTTCATGGTACCTTCAACATCCTTCTTATGAACCACATTTCCATGGCCTCCATTTCTCGCTGTACTCTCTTATTCATGGACCATGCTTCACATCCATAAAACAAAATTGGCTCAATGTAACATTTAAGTACTTGGAATCTTGTTTCCATTGATACGGATCTGTTGCACAAGATGTTTCTCATTTTCTGGAATGCTGACTTGGCCTGAGCATGCCTGTTTTTTATTTCGTTGTGACATTTCCCATCATCTGTTATAATCATTCCTAAGCACTTGAATCTATCAACTTGTTTCAGTTCTGTGCCATCGATAGTAATGCTACATTTTGGTGGTATTCTTTTCTTTGAGATAACCATCACTTCAGTCTTCTTTTTATTCAGGCTGAGACCTTTACTTTTACTTTCACGAACCACGATGTCCAGAAGAGCCTGTAGCTCCCTTTCACTTTTAGCAATCAGAACTGTGTTGTCTGCATATCTTAAGTTGTTAAGCTTGTACCCGCCAACTGATATTCCTAGCATGTTCTCTATAATTCTCATTATGTTTTCACCTGTAGTTCTGCTGCTTTTGATTTGTTTTATGATTTATCAATTTCCTGACCTTGTGATTCTACCTTGCTTGATCCCAAGTTGCAGGCCTGGTGGTCAAGGTCAGCTTTTATTTCTGGATCTGGTCTAGTGAGTGGTTTTTGGAAGTGTTCTTCCTGTCTGATACGTTCTTGTTATCTCCAAAGATGGGCCCCATGCTTGTTCTGGGCAGCGGTGGTTCAGCTGGTAAATCCTCTGGTCAGAGTCTTGGTAATTTGGTATATTGTTCTAGAGTCTACTTTGTTTCCTACTTCTTGGGCTTCTTTTGATAGTGTGTCTATATATTGTCTCTTCTTACCACCTTCTTAATCTGGGTGTTATTTTGTGAGTATTCTCTTCTTAGGGTCTCTTTGTCTTCTTACTAGCTGTTAGAATTTTGTGTTTAATGTCTTTCCTCTATTCTGTTAACTTCCAGACTTCTCTGAAGTCCAGTCTTTCCACTGTCTTTCACACTTTCCAAGGATGCACTGGTTGACCTCGTTAAACATTTCTTGGATTATTAGGTACTGCCCATCTTCTGTTTCATTTGTTGTATCAGGTAATGCTTGGAATTTATGTGTGAGTTCTAGGGTGAACTTTGTTCAGAATGTTGGATCCTTTAGGCGTTGGGAGTTGAAGATTAGTTTTTCTTTTGCTCTACTTACTTTCCGCCTTAGCAGCAACTGGTGGTCACTTCTGACATCAGCTCCTCTCTTTGTCTTCACATCACAAAGTAAGCCCTCCAATTTCTTATCGTTACATGATCAATTTGGTTGCTGGTTTTTCCATCAGGTGAATTCCAGATAGTTTTGTGAATTCTACTGTGCTGAAAGACGGTACCTCCTATAATTAATTCACTTTTTATGCATAAGTCTGTCATTTGTTCTCCATTATTATTCCTTGATCCTATGGCATGTTTCCCCACGCATTGTTCATATCCTTGGTTTTTCATTCCTACCTTTGCATTGAAATCTCCCACTACCAGAAGAATATCATATATTGGTGTCTTATTTACGTAATCTTGGAGCATTTGTAAAATTCCTTTTTTGTTTTTCTGCCTGTTTGGTGGGTACACAGTAGAAGAAGATGGTGCTCTTAGTGAATTTTGAACAAAATATGGCTCATATTATTCACGAACTGACAGGTTCCCATTCTAGTGGATTCCTTCCTGCCATTTTGTCCATCATTATAGCCACACTTTCATAACTGTTGATCATCTAGTCTGCCTGAGTAGCAATTGATTTATTTTGTGATTGCTGTAGTCTTCCCTGATCCAGTCCATGTGACCTCGTTTAATCCTAGTATGTTTAGTCTGTATCTTTGCATCTCTGTTATGACTTGGGCTGTTTTTCTGGTCTCAAACATGTTCCAGGTTCCTGTGCTTAGTTGCTGCTTGTAGGTGAGCAAGGACTGACATGGAAGAGAATCCCTGCTTGTCACTACCAAAGTCCTCATTGCTCCACCAAGACTTGACATGCAGAACTCTTTTTCTGATGTTTCTATGGCACATCCTTGTTAGATCACTGGGCTGTCAAAACCCTCAACCTGGAGAACCAGGTGTCTCTGTCTCTGATGTTTCTATGGCACATCCTTGTTAGATCACTGGGCTGTCAAAACCCACAACCTGGAGAACCAGGTGTCTCTGTCTCTGATGTTTCTATGGCACATCCTTGTTAGATCACTGGGCTGTCAAAACCCTCAACCTGGAGAACCAGGTGTCTCTGTCTCTGATGTTTCTATGGCACATCCTTGTTAGATCACTGGGCTGTCAAAACCCACAACCTGGAGAACCAGGTGTCTCTGTCTCCTCTCTGTTGACCTGCTCAGCTATCCTACCACCAGTATAGCTCTTCCTATCATCATAGCATATATACTCCTCCAACACGATAAGACGGAAACATCATCGGGGGGAGATCTCTGGAACTGTGATTAATAATTTCAGAAACAACTGTCACTAGTGCAGTCACCAGAAAAGTTACTGCAGAGTCAGATGCAGGTCATCTTACACTGCCACATCATCTTTAATCATCATATATTTACAACTGTAACATCACATTCCCAACTGTAGCATCACATTTAAAACTGTAATAACCCATTTACAACTTTTACATCACATTTACAACTTTAATACCACACTTATAATTGCAACCAAATTCAGTACTCGGAGCTCTAACATGACATCAGGCGCTCTGAACTGCAACATGATAACATAACACACAATTTATACCAATGATGTCATGATCTGAATGCATAACAACATCACCAAGATCTATAGCAGTAAAATATCACACTTTATGTAAATGCAGTCTCTCAATAAACATCTCAGAGAATGACATCTTGGTGTCATTAATAAATGATACACTGTCAACATGTCAGTGAATGATATCTTGGTGTCATAAGTAAATGACACTTAGGGTCAGTAATATCAGAGAAAGATATCATGGTTTAATAAGTTTCAGTTATGACAGAGAATAAGTAAATGACACATAGTGTAATCATGTCAGAATGTATTTTGGTGCTATAAGTAAATGACACAGTGTCAATCATGTCACATACTTTGACAGAATGTTCCATGTGGTTATTTTTGTTCATTCACACTATTACACATATTCACACTGTATCACACTGTGTAACACTGTATTACACACATTCACATGTATAACACTGTATTACACATTCAAACTGCCAGTCAGTCAGTCATTTGCATGTCCCTCGTGGAACTTTGCCTCCATAACAGATCTCTTGTAGACCTCTTGGTTGTAAGCAAGATGCCCCGCTGCTGATGCATCCATTTGCAGATTATCAATGATGTCTTGCAGCCATCTTCACCTTCGTCTTCCTCTCTTTCTTTTTTCCCCATTATGTACCCTTCCAAGATGGTCTTCTCTAGATTATCATGACATTTAATGTGTCCAAAATACTTAAGTTTTCTTTGTTTAATCCTCTTTATTAGCCAACCTTCCTCAATATTAAGTTCTTGTAGTATGGATATATTTGTTCTTTTCTGTGTCCATGATATCTGAAGAACTCTTCTGTAGCATTTACACTCAAAGGCATTTATATGTTTCTCAGCTGTTTTGTTAAGTGTCCAAGTCTCACAAGCATATGTTGTGATGGGAAAAAATCTTACTTTTATAGTTCTGTCTGTTCCTCTCCACAACTTATTTAGTTGTTTTACTTTCTGAAGAGCGACAGATGTCCTCCTTTTAATTTCCCTCATTATATCACCATAACAAAACATACATAAAACAATATGGATATCTCCAGATGATAGAACTAGAAACCAGATAGATCATTTTTGTATTAGAAAGCAATACAGAACATCTCTGATAAGATGTAAGGGCATATAGGGGTGCAGATGTCAGCAGTGATCACAATCTGTGAATAGGAAAATAAAACTAAAACTGAAAAGCCAACACAAGAAATCATACACAGAAAGATAAACAGCAACAGCCTACAAGAAGAGAATACTAACAGTAATTTGAATCAGGAACTTGCCAATCATTCCACAACACTCAGTGAAGTAGAGGAAATAGGTATAGATGGATTATGGAATTCTTACAGCACAGCCATAATCACAGCAGCAAAAGCAAGTGCTGGAATGAAAAAACCAAATATAAAAGCATGCATATCAGAAAACACACGGAAGTACATACATGAAAGACGAGCAGACAAATCAGACATGTTGAATGTAAAAACAGACCTTGGAAAAGATCTGGCGAAAGCGACATACAAAGAAATAGACAAAGTAAAAAGTTCAGCTAGAAGGGATAAAAGAGAATACATAGACAATATGGCAAAAGAGGCAGAGATAGCAGCAAAAACAGGAGACAGCAAAACTTTATATAACATACAAAAGAGGCTAACAGGTACTATTACATCTAAAGAAAGACCAATCTTTAGCAAAACTGGAACCTATTAACATCAAGTAAAGACCAAAAGCAAAGATGGGCTGAACACTTCCAAGAAATGCTTAATCGACCACACCCAAAAGAATTGATAAACCTTGAAACCAACTTACCAACCCCACAACTAAATGTCAACCGAGATGAAATTACACTGCATAAAACAGAAACAGCAGTGAATTAAATGGCTAACAACAAAGCTGCAGGTGAAGATGAAGTAACACCTGTTAAAAGCTATCAATAGTGACAACATGAGACAACTACAGAGAATGTTTAATAAGATTTGGAAAGAAGAAAAGGTCCCTTCTAAATGGAAAAAAAGAATCATTGTTAAAATACCAAAAAAAGGCAACCTTAGTGACTGTAACAACTGGAGAGGGGTAACCTTAATATCAGTTGTGTCAAAAGTATTTTGCAAGGTCATTTTGAACAGACTTAAAGATATAGTGGATACAGCAATGAGAGAAGAACAAGCAGGATTTTGAAAAGGGAGAAGTTATCTTGACCATATCTTTAAGAATAATACTTGAAGAACATACTGAAAAGCAGAAACCATTAATACTGAACTTCATAGGCTTTAAAAAGGCATCTGATAGCATACACAGACTGCAGTCGCCACCCCTTTTATCTAGCATACACAGAGATTCATTTTGGAGAATTTTTAGTCTATATGGAATACTATCTAAAATACCTCTACAATGGATATGTTTGTGCAGTCAAAACAGAAGAAGGGATAAGCGAATGGTCCTAGACAGAAACAAGTGTGAAACAAGGACGTATACTGTCTCCTTTACTTTTTTGGAATTGCAATAGACTTCATAATGAAAAAATGTGCACAGGTAACACAGGTATTGATTGAGTACAAAGGACCTGACATAACTCTTATTAGTAACAAAGTGAATTCCATGCAAGAAAAAACAGATAGCCTGTCTTCACTTGCTAGCAAAATAAGACTTGAAATTAAGGACAAAACAAAAATAATGAAACTTCCCATTAATCAAAATGGAAAAATACACATAGAAGGGACAGATATTGAAGAAGTCAATCAATCTGCATACCTTGGCAGCTACATAGACCAGGATGATGACACCAGAGAGAAAGTTAGAATTGCAAAAGCACCATCGATCTTCAAGAAATCTGAGAACATATGGCATTCAAAAGTTATAAGCACAAAAACCAAGTTAAGACTATTCAATTCAAATGTAATATCCACAGAAAGAGCTCTAGAAGTACAGAAAGATCTCTACTTATGCTTCATTGATTACACCAAGGCATTCGACAAGATGAAACATAATGAAATTATTAAAATGCTTGAAGACGTCAATATAGACGGCAAAGACCTGAGGATTGTAAAACATCTATACTGGCACCAAGAAGCAGCAATTCAAGTTGAAAATAGAAATGGAAAATATCAATCAACAAAACAAGGAGTGTCACAAGGATGTGTACTATCTCCATACCTTTTTTCTCTGTACAGCAAGAATATTCTAAGAACGATCATCACAGAACCAGGCATAAAAATTGGATACAATATTAACAACCTTTGGTATGCTGACAACACAGTACTGATAGCTGAGAACCAACAAGACCTGCAAAATCTCTTGGATAAAGCTGGCAAAGAAAGTGAACAGAAAGGCCTTACTTTGAACATCAAAAAGACAGAGACTATGGTTATATCTAAGAAACAGAATCTACCAAAATTAAACAGAACTATTCTAAAGCAGGTGCAGAAATTCAAATACCTTGGAGCAGTAATAACTTCAGATGGGAAATGCAGAACAGAAATTAGGAACAGAATAGGCCAAGCAAAGACTGCATTTCAGAGAATGAGAAACATATTAACCAACACATCCTTATCAATGAATGTTAGAAAACGAGTCCTAAAATGCTATATTGAACCTATCTTATTATATGGAAGTGAATCATGGACAATAGGCAAGTCTGCACAAAAATCATTGGAAGCAGCAGAAATGTGGTTTATTAGAAGAATGTTGTGAATCCCCTGGACAGCAAAAATAACTAATGATGAATGTATGAGAAGAGCTGGAGAGACAAAAAAACCTTGTCAAAAAGATAAGAGAGAGACAATGTACTTTCATAGGACATGCAATGAGAAGAGGGGGCATTGAAAATATTATAACAACAGGAAAAATAGAAGGAAGAAGATCAAGAGGAAGACCAAGAGAAATGATACTGGACAGTCTGACGGGATGGTGTGAGAGGAGATCACCAACTGAGCTGATGGCCTGCATGAAGGATCGCATACTCTGGAGAAGCATAATAGCCAACGCCACATGATGATGATGATGAATGATATTACTAATCACTTGACCACTATGTAATACATAATGCTTAACTAATAAGTAAGGATAATGATGTCATCTCTGGGTCAGAAATAAATGTTTGTTTATTTAGTGTGCATTATGAAATGATCACTGGGGGAGAATTTTGAGTTTTGTTGCAAATGTTTGGCAATGAGGCAGTGACGATGTTTATCTCCACTCTGTGGCAAAGATTTGATCGGCACTTTAATGTTGTGTTCGGCGGGGAGAGGATCATCATCATCAAGTGCCGTGCCAACTGGCGTGGCTATTATTCTTCTCTAGAGTACACAATCCTTCATGCAGGCCATCCTCTCACACCATCCCGTCAGACTGTCCAGTATCATTTCTCTTGGTCTTCCTCTTGATCTTCTTCCTTCTATTTTTCCTGTTGTTATAATATTTTCAATGCTCCCTCTTCTCATTGCATGTCCTATGAAAGTACATTGTCTCTCTCTCTCTTATCTTTTTGACAAGAATGTAGAAGAGCTGGAGAGACAAAATGTCTTGTCAAAAAGATAAGAGATAGACAATGTACTTTCATAGGAGATGCAATGAGAAGGGGGGGGGGCTTTGAAAAATACTGTAACAACAGGAAAAATAAAAGGAAGAAGATCAAGAGGAAGACGAAGAGAAACGATACTGGACAGTCTGACGAAATGGTGTTGAAGATCACCAACTGAGCTGATGGCCTATATGAAAGATCGTGTACTCTGGAGAAGCATAATAGCCAATGCCAGTCGGCATGGCACATGATGACGATGATGATCCACCCTCATTTATGCATCTCAGGACAGTTGTAAGGACTGTAATAGCCGGAGGTGGGGGTGGAGGATAAGCTCTCAACTTCAATTAAATGTCTCCAAGGCGTTCGTCTCAAACAGCCTCTGACAGTCCAAGTCCAGCTTCTGGCCTTCTCGTGGCAAATTGTTTAAAATGAAAGGACAAGGGGCGAAATGAGAGTATCTGGCGGCTGAAAACCAGACGCTTTGGGTAGATGAGATTCGTTAGTCTTGGTTGGCAGCTCATCTAGGAAAAGGAAAACTCTGATTTCAAACCCCCTGCTGCTTTGTAGGGCAGGCTCTGGCCAGAGTCAAAGGCTAGTGGAGTAATTCAATTCAAGTGCTGTGCCGCGTGGCATAGGCGATCACTTCTCTCCACAATTCCCTGCCTTTAGACTTGATTATGAGATTCGCCGGTGACTTTCTTCCTAGCCACGCTGACAGCCCATCCAGTAACTTCCCTCTCTCTCTTCCTGTCTCTTACTCCAAATTTTCTAGTTGCCACAGTGTGTTCCAATTTTCCTCTTCTCAGAAAATGTCCCACAAATTTTGCTTGTCTGCCTCTGATCTTTGCTATAATTTGCTTTTTAACTCCGGCCTCTCTTAAGACTTCTTCATTGGTTTTCTTGGCTGTCCATGGTACCTTCAACATCCTTCTTATAAATCACATCTCCATGGCCTTCATTTCTCGCTGTACTCTCTTATTCATAAACAATGCTTCACACCCATAAAACAAAATTGACACCATGCAACATTTAAGTAGTTGGAATCTTATTTCCATTGATACGGATCTGTTGCACAAGATGTTTCTCATTTTCTGGAATGCTGACTTGGCCTGAGCACGTCTGCTTTTTATTTTGTTGTGACATTTCCCATCAGTTGTTATAATTGTTCCCAAGTACTTGAGTCTATCAACTTGTTTCAGTTTTGTGTCATCGATGGTAATGCTACATTTTGGTGGTATTCTTTTCTTTGAGATGACCATCACTTCAGTTTTTTTTTATTCAGGCTGAGATCTTTACTTTTACTTTTACGAACTACGATATCCAGAAGAGCCTGTAGCTCCCCTTCACTTTTAGCAATCAGAACTGTGTCATCTGCACATCTCAAGTTGCCAAGGTTGTACCCGCAACTGACACTCCCGGCATGTTCTCTATATTTCTCATTATGTTTTCACTGTACAAAGAGATGAAGTTAGGAGATAGAACACATCCTTGTCTCACTCCCAATTTTATGTCTTGGAATGCTCCTATCTGGCTCTCAATCCACATTGCTGCTGTTTGCTGCCAGTATATGTTTTTGATAAGTTTCAGATCTTTCCCATTCATGTTGACGTCCTTCAGCATTCTTATAATTTCTGTGTGTCTCACTTTGCTCCACAGTAGTCTATGAAACATTAGTATAGGCCCATCCTTACTTCTACTGATCTCTCCATCAACGTTCTTATTATATATATGGCGTTACTTGTACCTTTTCCTTCGACGAAGCTGCGCTATTCTTCAGCGATTTCTGATTTTATTTTGCTCCCGACTCTTCTCATAACAATACAAAGTAGAATTCTGGTAACATGGCTCATAAGACTAATGGTTCGATGGTCTTCACATTCAACTGCACCTTGTTTCTTTGGTAGGGCAATGAAAATTGACTGCAAAAGGTCTGATGGGACAAAGTTACCGTTATAGATGTCATTCAACAATCTGGTAATTATTTCTATGCCAAGCTCTCCTAATGCTTCCAATTCTTCCTTGGTGATTTTATCTGGTCCTGGTGCTTTGTTGTTTTTCATGTGTTTGATGGCTTCTTCCACTTGTGCTTTTAATATGTGAGGCCCTTCACTATTATTTCGTGTGTCCTCATAGTTCTCTGAGGTATTCGCACCATCTTGCCACTATTTCATCTCTGCCCATTATTGTATGCCCCTCCTTTGACTTCAGGCAACCAGTCTTGTGGTATGCCCTTTTGTTTGTTAACTCCTTTATTTGTTTGTACATATCTCTTGTGTTTCCATGATGGTGTGTCTCTATTTCACTACATTTCCTATTTAGCCCCTCCTCCTTAGATTTACTGCATTTGTGTCTTATTTATTTATTTTGTCATATTCATCTTTATCTTCCTTAAGACTTCTTCTCTGACCCATTAGCTGTAAAATTTCTTCTGTCATACACCCCTATTTAGCGTGTTTTTTAATTTAAAGGTAGAATTTCAATAGATGTTTGCTGAATAGAGTCTCTGAGCACATTCCATTGTTCATCAATTGTTTCAATCTTCTCTATAGCATTATACCTATTATGTACTATGGTCCTATATTATTCTTGTATTGCTTTATCTTTCTGTAACAGCTCTCTATCTAGTTCTTTGTTTTTAGCTGTTACCTTTAACCTCTTTAGCCTGATTCTCACTTTTCCTACGACTGGGATGTGGTCACTGTTGCAATCTGCACTTGGTCTTGTTTTCACAGATATTAGTGAGTTCCTGAATCTTCTGTTGATCATAATGTAATCTATCTGGTTACGTATGTTATTATTTGGGCATTTTCATATCCATAGTCGCCATTCATACTGTATCACTCACATTCACACTGTATTACACACATTCACACTGTATAACAATGTATTACACACATTCACACTGTATAACAGTGCATTACACACATTCACACTGTATAACATTGCATTACACACATTCACACTGTATAACACTGTATTACACACATTCACACTGTATTACACACATTCACACTGTATAACACTGTATTACACACATTCACACTGTATAACACTGTATAACACACATTCACACTGTATTACACACATTCACACTGTATAACACTGTATTACACACATTCACACTGTATAACACTGTATTACACACATTCACACTGTATAACACTGTATTACACCGAAAATCATTGAACATTTTTATCACACTCACTTATCATATTTTTTTATGCAGGAGACCAAAATATCAGAACTGAAGTTTTGAAATATATTCTTGTTTACACAAACATGGTTTCCAGTAAACCATGTATCTCATCTTCAGTTTTAAGTCCATTAAATTATGTGTGTATAACTGTCTCTACTAATCTGTGTGTGGATGATTGTCTCTACTAACCTGTGTGTGTATAACTGTCTCTACTAACCTGTGTGTGTATAACTGTCTCTACTAACATTGTGTGTGGATGACTGTCTCTACATGATTGTGTTTACCAACCTGTGTGTAGATGATTGTCTCTACTAACCTGTGTGTAGATGATTGTCTCTACTAACCTGTGTGTAGATGATTGTCTCTACTAACATTGTGTGTGGATGATTGTCTCTACTAACCTGTTTGTGGATGATTGTCTCTACTAACCTGTGTGTAGATGACCGTCTCTACTAACCTGTGTGTGGATGATTGTTTCTACTAACATGTGTGTAGATGATTGTCTCTACTAACCTGTGTGTGGATGATTGTCTCTACTAACATGTGTGTGGATGATTGTCTTTACTAACCTGTGTGTGGATGATTGTCTTTACTAACCTGTGTGTGGATGATTGTCTCTACTAACCTGTTTGTGGATGATTGTCTCTACTAACCTGTGTGTGGATGACTGTCTCTACTAACCTGTGTGTGGATGACTGTTTCTATTAACCTGTGTGTGGATGACTGTCTCTACTAACCTGTGAGTGGATGATTGTCTTTACTAACCTGTGTGTGGATGATTGTCTTTACTAACCTGTGTGTGGATGATTGTCTTTACTAACCTGTGTGTGGATGATTGTCTCTATTAACCTGTGTGTGAATGATTGTCTCTACTAACCTGTGTGTGGATGATTGTCTTTACTAACCTGTGTGTGGATGATTGTCTTTACTAACCTGTGTGTGGATGATTGTCTCTATTAACCTGTGTGTGGATGATTGTCTCTATTAACCTGTGTGTGGATGATTGTCTTTACTAACCTGTGTGGATGATTGTCTCTACTAACATGTGTGTGGATGATTGTCTCTACTAACCTGTGTGTGGATGATTGTCTCTACTAACATGTTTGTGGATGATTGTCTCTACTAACCTGTGTGTGGATGATTGTCTCTACTAACTGTGTGTGGATTGTCTCTACTAACCTGTGTGTAGATGATTGTCTCTACTAACATTGTGTGTGAATGATTGTCTCTACTAACCTGTGTGTGGATGATTGTCTCTACTGTGTGTGGATGATTGTCTCTAGTAACCTGTGTGTGGATGACTGTTTCTACTAACCTGTGTGTGGATGACTGTTTCTATTAACCTGTGTGTGGATGACTGTCTCTACTAACCTGTGAGTGGATGATTGTCTTTACTAACCTGTGTGTGGATGATTGTCTTTACTAACCTGTGTGTGGATGATTGTCTTTACTAACCTGTGTGTGGATGATTGTCTCTATTAACCTGTGTGTGAATGATTGTCTCTACTAACCTGTGTGTGGATGATTGTCTTTACTAACCTATGTATGGATGATTGTCTTTACTAACCTGTGTGTGGATGATTGTCTCTATTAACCTGTGTGTGGATGATTGTCTCTATTAACCTGTGTGTGGATGATTGTCTTTACTAACCTGTGTGGATGATTGTCTCTACTAACATGTGTGTGGATGATTGTCTCTACTAACCTGTGTGTGGATGATTGTCTCTACTAACATGTTTGTGGATGATTGTCTCTACTAACCTGTGTGTGGATGATTGTCTCTACTAACCTGTGTGTGGATGATTGTCTCTACTAACCTGTGTGTAGATGATTGTCTCTACTAACATTGTGTGTGAATGATTGTCTCTACTAACCTGTGTGTGGATGATTGTCTCTACTGTGTGTGGATGATTGTCTCTAGTAACCTGTGTGTGGATGACTGTTTCTACTAACCTGTGTGTAGATGATTGTCTCTACTAACCTGTGTGTGGATGACTGTCTCTACTAACCTGTGTGTGGATGACTTTGACTGACATGGAATGCTCTCTTGTGAGCTAGAAGGTACCAGGACAGAAGTGGGACTCCTCTCGCTTCTACCAGCTCTATTAACCGTAGTAGTTTGTTCGTTGAAGATGCGGGGTAAATGAGACGGAGATCTGTCCAAGACCTGAAGCTGAATATTGTCTTCTCTGTTGGACAAATCTTTATTGTGTGATTTGCTCTGTCTATGTCTGTTCTTGTCCTCATCTCTGCTTTTTTCTTTCTTTCTCTTCTCTTTGTCTTTAGCTTTTTGTTTAGACTTGTCCTTGCCGTGTCGTGACCTTTCTTTGTTTCTGTCTCTTCTGTAAGGTGACCTGAATAAATGTGGCTAAATTTGAGATTTCCAGTATCAATATAATAAAACTAAATGACTGCATCACTTATAGTGATTTCATACACAAACAAATGCTAAATGCCCAGAAGGCTGATTATTTACATGAACAATTCCTAAATGCCTGGAAGACTGACCAGCTTACATGAACAAATGCTAAATGCCCAGAAGGCTGATTATTTACATGAACAATTCCTAAATGCCTGGAAGACTGACCAGCTTACATGAACAAATGCTAAATGCCCATAAGAATGACCAACCTGAGTATAAATAATCTGAAATGAATACTTCTTAAATGGTATAACACAAAATTGTGACAACCTTTCAGAAAATGCAGCCTTCTCACTATTCAAAAACTCAAGACTACAAACTTTACCTTTTTCTTGGAGAAAATAAAAATCATTTGTAAAGCCAAAGAAACCTGTGACAAATCACATTTTATACCTACATCAGCACAAAGAGACCACTCTGCAAACAAAACAACTCATTTCAAATTTTATACACACATTAGCACGGACAGACAGCACAGACAGACAAAGACTTGAAACAAAACATTTCATTTCAGACAGACTACAGAAACATAAATGTAACATACTTTGATCTGGACCTCTTGCGTTTTTTCTTCTTTTCATCTTTTCTGTGAGGTGTTCGTGAACGTGACCTTTTGCTAACTGTTCCTCTTTCTCGTGCCCGATGCTGCCAAGGAGGTGTTCTGTCACGCAAACTTGGCCATGCACCTTGACGGCCAGGTCGATGAATAGGACTCAGCCGATTTGGTGATCTGAAGATAGATTGGTAAAATTATGATTTGGCAATCTAAAGATAGATTGATAAATTTATGTCAGTGATGTGATGATGTAAATGTGCATCAAGAAAGACGAAACAGTGTAAGGTTTTCCTAGACAATGATAAAATACTATAAGTCTCAAGTAGACAATGAAAAAATGCTGTAAATCAGATACTGGTTTTTAAAAATTTTGTAAATCTGAATTGGATAATGACAAATATGTAATTGTGTGTGTGAGTTTGTGTGTGTATCTGTGTACTAGAAAAAAAATCCCATTGCTGGACTTAAACCCAATACCACTGGATTAATAAACTGTACATCTGTTATGAAGGTTATTTTTAAAAAGTAAACCTCTGATTGGCTGATAAAAGGAAGTAAAAAATAGACAAAAAATCTTATTACGTACAAAATTGCATAAATAACTGCATTACTTCTTCATACAGTCACCACCCAAACTCAGGAACTGGCTGTACTGCGGAACCAGCTTCTGCAATCCTTCATCAAAGAAAGGCAAAGCCAGCATATCCAGTCAGTTGTTTACTCCATCTGTGAGCTCCTCGCTGATTCTGAATTGCTGGGTAGCCAGCTAGAGCTTTATTTTATATCTAAAGAGATGATAATTGATTGCTACCAAGTCCAGGCTGTAAGGGAAGTGGTCAAAAATCTCTCATCTAAACTGCTTGGACAAAGCTGTGTGCAAGCCATAGTGTGGGGACAGGCAGGAGATGTGCACAAGCCGCAGTGTGGGGACACAGATGTGTGCAAGCTGCAGTGTGGGGACAGGCAGGAGGAGAATTCTGTGGAAGCCGCAGTGTGGGGACAGGCAGGAGGAGAATTCTGTGGAAGCCGCAGTGTGGGGACAGGCAGGAGGAGAATTCTGTGGAAGCCGCAGTGTGGGGACAGGCAGGAGGAGAATTCTGTGGAAGCCGCAGTGTGGGGACAGGCAGGAGGAGAATTCTGTGGAAGCCGCAGTGTGGGGACAGGCAGGGGGAGAATTCTGTGGAAGCCGCAGTGTGGGGACAGGCAGGAGGAGAATTCTGTGGAAGCCTCAGTGTGGGGACAGGCAGGAGGAGAATTCTGTGGAAGCCGCAGTGTGGGGACAGGCAGGAGGAGAATTCTGTGGAAGCCACAGTGTGGGGACAGGTAGGAGGAGAATTCTGTGGAAGCCACAAAAAAACTCCATAGTGGTATCAGAACACTGTAGTCAGTATTTTTCAGCTGAAAAAGTTTGAATTGCTTGGGATTGTCTGAAGACTGAGTGTGCATCCACTATTTGGACTGTTCATCCATCTTTGCATTCATAAACTGAACAATTGCCTCATCCCCGTGTCATGATTCTGCTGAGAAATGTATCCCCCTTTTTCAATCAAAGCTGAGCCCACTCTCTGAGTTTGTGAACATCAGCCTGCCATTTTGGTACCCGCTGTGACCAGAAGTTGTGCTAACCCAAAATCTCTGTTGCAGTTGGAAACAAACAAGCCTTGAAATTTGAGGAAATTTATAAGAAAGATAAATGACTTGATCGACTTTTTGAACGAGGTCATCAGTCACAAGTGAGTGTCATCTCTGTCCTGGTCATCATGCTCATCCTTGAATATCCTGCACCAAACTCTCACAGAACTGCCCTTCACAACATTATCACCATCCATTCATTCATTTGCATGTCCCTTGCGGAACTTTGCCTCCCAAACAGCACTCCTGTAGGCCTCTCAGTTGTGAGCAAGATGGCCTGCTGCTGTTGCATCCACTTCCAGATCGTCAACGATGTCTTGCAGCCATCTTCATTTTGGTCTTCCTCTTTTTCTTTTTCCCATTATGTATCCTTCCAATATGGTCTTCTCTAAATTATCATGACGTTTAATGTGTCCAAAATATTTAAGTTTTCTCTCTTTAATCCTCTTTACTAGCCAGCCTTCTTCAATATTAAGTTCTTGTAGTATAGACATATTTGTTCTTTTTTGTGTCCATGATATTTGGAGAACTCTTCTGTAGCATTTACATTCAAAGGCATTTATGTGTTTCTCAGCTGTTTTGTTAAGTGTCCAGGTCTCACAGGCATATGTTGCAATGGGAAAGATGCATGCCCTTAAAAATCTTATTTTTGTGGTTCTGTCTGCTCCTCTCCACAGATTCTTTATTTGTTTTACTTTCTGAAGAGCGATAGATGTCCTCCTTTTAATTTCCCTCATTGTATCTCCATTATTAGTTAGTAGTGATCCAAGATATTCAAAACTCTCCACTTCTTCCAGTTTTTCCTCATTGATACATATATCAGCTGTCTTGTTTGTTTTGTCAGTTGTCATCAATTTAGTTTTCTTTCCATTAAGACAGAGGTTCTGCTCTTCGCTGTTCTTGCGGACTGACATAATTAGTTTTTCCATTCCTTTTTGTGTTGTGGACAGTAACACTGCGTCATCAGCATATCTAATCTCTGGTATTTCATAACCTCCAATTGTTATGGCATCGTAATATTCTATGTCTACATCTTCTCTAACATTCCTCATTATATTTTCAGTATACAAGTTAAATAAGTAGGGTGACAATATGCACCCCTGATGGACCCCTTGTTTTATGTCAAACCAAGTTGTTGTTTCACCATTTATTCTTATTGCTGCTTGTTAGTCTAGATACAGCAGTGATGTTAATTGTATCAAATGTGTTGGAAATCCCATTTTTTCCATTATTTCCCAAAGTTTCTGGTGTTGTACACAATCAAATGCCTTTGAGTAGTCTATAAAGGATAAATATAGATTCACATTAAACTCTCTGCATTTCTCTATTATTAATCTTATAATGAATATATGATTTCTTGATCCTCTTCCTTGCCTGAAACCAGCTTGGACCATATTGACGTCTTCTATTTTCTTTCGAAGTCTACCCATTATGATTTTTAACAGAATTTTACTGTCATGACTAATCAGGGCAACAGTTCTGTAGTTGGTGCATAATTTCAGGTTACCCTTTTTTGGCAGTGGTATGAATACAGTTCTTTTCCATTCTTTTGGCCAAATACCTGAATGCCATATCTTTTTACATAGTGCATGATAGATTATTGCACATTCCTTTCCTCCTGCTTTAATAAATTCAGCTGTTATCTCATCACATCCTGGTGATTTACCATTTTTCAGATTCTTTATTGCCCATAAAACTTTTTCTGTTGTCGGTTCGGTTTCTTTCTCCTCCAATAACAATTCACACTGTTGATTTCTGCTTCCACAGTCGGTTGTTTCATACACTCTTTTGCAATATTCCTTCCATCTTTCTAGAATTTCCTCTGTCTCTGTCAGGGTATTCCCCATCTCATCACAAATTACATTTAGCTTAGGTGAGACATTTCTCGTCAATGTCTTCAATTCTTTAAACATTTCACTATCTCTTCCACACTTCTGATGTTCTTCTATTCTTTCACAACAATCTTGTATGTATTGTTTTTTGTCTTTTCTTATGTTTCTTCGTACTTCTTTTGTTAGAGTTTTATACTTCTCTTTGTTGTTGTTTGTCACTTTCCATTGTGTCTTCATTCCTCTACATTGTTTTATCAGTTCTAGTGTACCTGCTGTGATCCATCTATTCTTTTGTGTTTTCTTTACTGGAACCATGTCTTTAGCTGTTGTTATTAAGATATCTTTGGCCTGCGTAGCCAATTCATCTGGTGTCATCTCCTCCTGCACAGCCATCAGGATTTCGAAACGGTTCTTCACTTCTATACCGTATTGTTCTGGTATATTTGTAAGATCAAGGCGGAGTGATCTTGATCCTGTAACTATCTTTTTTATCTTTATCTTCATGTCTGCTATTAATAACTCATGGTCTGTGTCACAATCAGCACCTGGTAAAGTTTTTGCTGATGTTATACTTGACCTCCACCTTCTCTGCACTAAAATGTAATCTATTTGATTCCTGGTTTTCCCATCAGGTGATGTCCATGTGTAAAGCCTTCTTGGATGTTGTTTAAAAAGTGTGTTAGCGATCATTAGCTCATTTTCCATGCAAAACGCCATTAGATTGTCACCTGCCTCATTTCTATGTCCTATGCTAAATTTCCCTACATTATCACCACACATACAAAATAAGTGACAATGAATCTTGCCAGAGATGTGCTCTTCTGCTAATGAATCACATTAATGACCTCCCAGCTGATGGAAATGGTGATTATAGGGCCTATGTTTACATGGTCAATACTTGTTTGCAATTGAAAATGGACTGTGGATTGGCATTTAGTGAGATAGCACTTCACTTGTTGCTACGGGAAAGTGCTGTATTGCTATGACAACTGGTTCATGTTTACCAGCCAATCAGAGGTTAATTTTGGAACTGCCCACACACATGTATATCTAAATTCACTAAATGATTAAACTAAACTCGACTATTTAAATTCAGTAAGATAGAAGAATTCCTCCACTAGATATAGTATACCTCCACCATATCTAAACTCAGTAATGTAAAAGTGTATCCCCATTTCATCTAAACTCTGTAGTGCAGAAGTATATCTCCATTGTATCTAAACTCAGTAATGTAGAAGTAGATCTCCACTATGTCTAAACTCTGTAATGCAGAAGCATACTTTCACTATATCTAAACACAGTAATGCAGAATTATATCTCCACTATATCTAAATGCAGTAATGTATACCTACACTATATCTAAACACAGTAATGTATACCTACACTATATCTAAACGCAGTAATGTATATCTACACTATATATAAACACAGTAATGTATACCTACACTATATCTAAACACAGTAATGTATATCTACACTATATCTAAACACAGTAATGTATATCTACACTATATATAAACACAGTAATGTATACCTACACTATATCTAAACACAGTAATGTATACCTACACTATATCTAAACACAGTAATGTATATCTACACTATATCTAAACACAGTAATGTATACCTACACTATATCTAAACACAGTAATGTATACCTACACTATATCTAAACACAGTAATGTATACCTACACTATATCTAAACACAGTAATGTATACCTACACTATATCTAAACACAGTAATGTATACCTACACTATATCTAAACACAGTAAAGGATACCTACACTATATCTAAACACAGTAATGTATACCTCCACTATATCTAAACAGAGTATTGTAGAAGTCTATCACCACTATATCTAAACACAGTAAAGGATACCGCCACTATATCTAAACATAGTAAACCATACCTCCATTATATCTAAACATAGTAAACCATACCTTCACTATATCTAAACACAGTAAACCATACCTTCACTATATTTAAACACAGTAAAGGATACCTCCACTATATCTAAACACAGTAAACCATACCTCCACTATATCTAAACATAGTAAACCATACCTTCACTATATCTAAACATAGGAAACCATACCTCCACTATATCTAAACATAGTAAACCATACCTTCACTATATCTAAACATAGTAAACCATACCTCCACTATATCTAAACACAGTAAACCATACCTTCACTATATCTAAACACAGTAAACCATACCTTCACTATATCTAAACACAGTAAAGCATTACCTCCTGTCTAAACTGTAAGCACTTGGTGGGGTTGGAGATCGATGGCTTCTCTTTTTTGTTTTAGACGACCTTGATTTGTTTTCTTTCTTCAAAATGAACTGAGCTTTTGACTGGTTACGGTAGTCAAATTCAGGAGGGTTTGTGGCTGCATCATCATCATCATGTGCTGAAACCAAGTTACATATAAAACTTATGAATACCTCCACATTGCTATTATATATATATATAGTAATAGTTATCAGTAACAATGTGAATTCCATGCAAGAAAAAAAATAGATATCCTGTTTTCACTGGCTAGCAAAATAGGACTTGAAATTAACAAGGACAAAACAAAAATAATGAAACTTCCCATTAATCAAAATGGAAAAATACACGTAGAAGGGACAGATATTGAAGAAGTCAATCAATCTGCATACCTTGACAGCTACACAGACCAGGATGGTGACACCAGAAAGGAAGTTAGAATTAGAATTGCAAAAGCAGCATCGATCTTCAAGAATCTTGAGAACATACGGCATTCAAAAGTTATAAGCACAAAAACCAAGTTAAGACTATTCAATTCAAATGTAATATCCACCCTCATTTATGCACATGAAAGCTGGAAAACAACTAAAGAAATAGAAAATAAATTAGACTCTTCTGAAAACAAATGCCTAAGGAAAATCTCGGCATCAAGTGGAACGAATTCAAGAACAATGCAGAGATAAGACAGATGACTGAACAACAACCAGTCTCACAGGTGATCAGGAAAAGAAGATGGACATATGTTGGGCACGTGATGATATAGCAATATTCATGTAACAACTGTTGGCTTGATAGTAAGGGCATTATTATGGGTTTTTCTTTTTGAATTTTCTCCTGTTGAGATCCTTCAAGAAGGTCATGTGGGCTGCAAAACCCGTGACAGGAAATTGTGGGGGCAAGGTTGAGTGCATGGAGTCAGTTTTGGTTTGAACGTGCAACTGTGTGGACATTTTTTTAGCTGTGTGATGTCTTCGTGGAACATATGAACATTATAGTTGTACTGCAGTTGTACGTATGAATGGATGCTGTACTGCAGTTGTACAAATGAATGGACTGGCCACATGGCAGGGATAACCAGCCGGCAGTCAGATTTAATGTTATTTTCATCAACATTATCATCATCCCATCAATAAATGTTCCGAGTCACCGCTACCCAGGATTTACTTGACTGTCTCTACCAGCTGTCGTCAACGTGAGGTTTTGAAGAGCCTGGATGAGAAATATGTCTGGAACAGTGTTTAACTAATCCAGCAAGTGAGAATGAGAGCTGGAATTCTGTATACAACTAGTCCAGTAACCTCAACTCAAGAAGATCAAGATGAAAGTATACCCTGTTATTCACGTGCGTAAGGTGATCACTACAATAGGATACGGCCTAAGTAAAGCCCCATTAACACAATGTACAAACCAACAGTACAGACAGAAAGAACAAGACCACCAAAAAAAAAAGATCCTGTTATAATGAGAAGAAACAGTCAGAGAATCCTAAAACAAGTTATAAAGTGGAAAACAACAGGCCAAAGAAAAAGAGGCAGACCGTGTGAAACTCTGAAGAAGACATTGTTAAGAGAGGCCAAATTAACAGGTATAAAATCCCTTGATGAGGTTGAAAGGCTCACCGAAAACAGGAAAAATTGGTGAACTACCTTGCGAGCCCTATGTGACGTTTAACGGCATGGGAAGGATATAAGATATATATAGTATATTGCTAAATGCAATATACATAAGATCACTTCATCACTGATGAATTATTTTCATTAGAATGATGCCTGCATTTGATGTTATTAACTAAAAATACTGATGGCACCAAGTCCATGAGGTAAATTTTCATCTCAGCATGCTGTGCATACTAGATTGACAGTGCTGTGCATGTTTACTATAGTGTGCCTTGCTTCACAAGCAGATATGATTTCTAACACAACACAGGTCCATACGAAACAACAGCATAATGAAAGTAGCTCCACATCATTATTAAAACAATGTGTAGAAAGAGGTCTCTCACCATCATAAAAAAAAAAACTTGTTAAAAGAGGTCTCTAACCATCATAAAACAAAAATTGTTAAAAAAGGTCTCTCACCATCATAAAACAAAAACTTGCTGAAAGAGGTCTTTCACCATCATAAAACAAAAACTTGCTGAAAGAGGTCTCTAACCGTCATAAAAAAATAACTTAGCAAAAGAGGTCTCTAACCGTCATAAAACAAGAACTTAGTGAACAAGGTCTCTCACTATTAATAAACTGTAACTAGCTGAAAGTAGATTACAAACAAACAAAGCAATTTTAATATCCTTCATGACCTGAGATATTCCAGATTTCTAGGCATAAGCCTTTGTGAGACAGTCAATATCTCTAGATATGAGTCTACCTTGATGTGAGACAGTCTACATCTCTAGACATGAGCTTATGTGAGACAGTCAATATCTCTAGACGTAAGTCTACCATGTGAGACAGTCAATATCTCTAGATATGAGTCTACCTTGATGTGAGACAGTCTACATCTCTAGACATGAGTTTATGTGAGACAGTCTACATCTCTAGACAGGAGCCTATATGAGACAATATCTCTAGACAGGAGCCTATGTGAGACAGTCTACAGACATGACCCTATGTGAGACAGTCTATAGACAGGAGCCTATATCTCCATATCCTTGATGTGAGGTGGCCTGTATCTCAAGACACAAGCGTGAGTTGATGTGGAGGCAGCCTGTATCTCTAGATGCAAGCATTTGAGGCAGCCTGTCTCTAAACCACGCATATGAGGCGACTTTATCTTTAGACACGAGTGTGTGAGGCGACTTTATCTCTAGACATGAGTGTGTGAGGCGACTTTATCTCTAGACGTGAGTGTGTGAGGCGACCTGTATCTCTAGATGCGAGTGTGTGAGACGACCTGTATCTCTAGATGTGAGTGTTTGAGGCGACCTGTCTCTCTAGATGCGAGTGTGTGAGGCAACTTTATCTCTAGATGTGAGGGTGTGAGATGACCTGTATCTCTAGATGTGAGTGTTTGAGACGACCTGTCTCTCTAGATGAGAGTGTGTGAGGCAACTTTATCTCTAGACGTGAGTGTGTGAGGCGACCTGTATCTCTAGATGCGAGTGTGTGAGACGACCTGTATCTCTAGATGTGAGTGTTTGAGACGACCTGTCTCTCTAGATGAGAGTGTGTGAGGCAACTTTATCTCTAGATGCGAGTGTGTGAGGCAACCTGTATCTCTAGACACAAGTGTGTGAGGCAACTTTATCTCTAGATGTGAGTGTGTGAGGCGACTTTATCTCTAGACATGAGTGTGTGAGGCAACTTTATCTCTAGATGCGAGTGTATGAGGCAACCTGTATCTCTAGACACAAGTGTGTGAGGCGACTTTCTCTAGATGTGAGTGTTTGAGGCGGCCTGTGTCTCTGGACAAGACCCTGCCTTGATGTAAGTCTGCACAAGATGGCCTGTGCAAATCTGCCTTGATATGAGGCAGCCTGTATCTCTAGACACAAGTGTATGAGGAGGACTGTATATCTAGACACAAGTGTATGAGGAGGACTGTATATCTAGACACAAGTGTATGAGGAGGACTGTATATCTAGACACAAGTGTATGAGGAGGACTGTATATCTAGACACAAGTGTATGAGGAGGACTGTATATCTAGACACAAGTGTATGAGGAGGACTGTATATCTAGACACAACAATGCCTTTACGTGAGGTGGGCTATATCTTTAGACATGAGCCTGCCTTGATGAGAGATGGTCTATATCTCTAGCTGATGAATAACTTACGTGGACACAAGAAAGGCAAGTCTTCACCCGGGTTAGGTAGCAATGATGCCTGGCTGGACTTGATAAGATTCAGGAATGCTGCAGCTTTCTTTTTGCGTTCCATCTGAAGCTGCTTCTCCTTGTGTGACTGTGAAATTCTTTCCTTGACAGCACTTGCCAATTTGTCTTTCAGCTTTTCCTCAACTGTCAAAAAAATAAATCAATAAATAATATAAAATAAATCCTTATCACAAACCTTCAACATAATCCTTCTAGACTAGCAACTGTTACAAATAACCATATAAACTGAAATTCAACACAGCCTCACACAATGCCATTTAATAAAATATTTGTGTAAATACTTCATGTGAAGTCTGAATGGGTATGAAAAACAACAGCAACTCAAATTATGGAAAGGACAACAAATAAACATACAAAAACATAGCTAAAAGAGATTCATTTTTATCAGAAAGAACATATCCAAATGTACCCAAAAGACTGTGAACTGCACAAAGGGGAAGGGCAAAGGAGTGGCAAAGTGTAAAAGGCAACATTAAACCTAAGCAGTTTGTATTGTGAGAATCTTGATTACTCAGAACACTTGTCTAGACATCAGTCTACCTTGATGTAAGACATTCTCTGCTCGAGCTGGAATCATATAAGCCACAACAGCAACCTGGAAGCTCCTACTTCCCACAAACTCCCACGTCTGACAGGATAAAACTGTTCCTTACTTACCACCCTCAAAGCCTAGTACTCCCCCAGTCATGGCCCCATACAGGTGAACTTATGACATCATCATCAATGTATTCAAACATGTAGCTTTGTAATACAATCAATGGAACCACAAGGGCAAACTGGGTATTTCAGTCCCATCCCCAGTTCTCATTCCTCTGATAAATTCCTACATGGCCAGAACAGAGCCTACTTTTCCAGACCACTATCTCCACTCTGCAACACTTATTTCACATTCCAACTTTCTTCAAATACTTCTTTTTTTTTCCCCATACATTTTTCCATCAGGTCTACAGGTTTATGGTCTGGGTCATCATCATTTCACTCTGGACATGTCCAGAGATGTTCAGATCCCCCCCCCCTCAACATATCCATCAGCATCATGAGGCTGATAATGCTTCTCTGCCTCTCTCTCTGAGAATGTTAACAATATCAGCTTGATCTGGCGGTTGTCCATCTACAATGACGGCAGAGCCAGCCAATCTATCAGCTCTTCTCTCCGGATGCCCATGTGCCCATTCCCTGGATGACCACATGCCCAGCAACACAGAAGAAGGTGACTCTGTGAATCACTGATTTCTGCAATGACCTGAGCCACAGCCTGCATACAGAACCTGCCTTGACCTTCTGGATAATACTCATTAACTCACTTAGTATGCAGACACCGGTGTAGTCTTGAAACCCCAGCCAGATGAATGCTTTCATTACTGGTAACACCTCCATCGTCATACTGCTTGTGGTCATAGCGAAGGCACCACTGGATTCCTGGATTGTTCTGCCCGCCAAAAGTGCTGTGAATGGCCATGCACTCCTTTGATGTCATACAATGGACCCATCTGTGTAAATCACAGCATCCGCCTCAATGAAGTTTTCATTGATGAGGGGGTTGACCTCAGCATTCACAGAAAGTAGAATCTGCTTCCTGCTTCTCTTATGAAGTGTGACCATGCAAGAAAAGGTGCTCCTGAATGCTGGAGGCACAGTTACCCATTCCTGGCCAGGGTTTATGTTAAGTTCACAGACCTGCTTGATGACATCCTCTGTACAACCCATCCATGATTTGCCCCTCTTCAGCCTTTCACATTTTTCTTGGTGCACTGGTCCATAGGCTGCTCTGGTTCCTTTCTTGGTGCATTGGTCCAGAGGTTGCTATGGTTCCTTTCTTGGTGCATTGGTCCATAGGTTGCTATAGTTCCTTTCTTGGTGCACTGGTCCACAGGTTGCTCTGGTTCCTTTCTTGGTGCACTGGTCCACAGGTTGCTCTGGTTCCTTTCTTGGTGCACTTTTCCACAGGCTGCTCTGGTTCCTTTCTTGGTGCACTTTTCCACAGGCTGCTCTGGTTCCTTTCTTGGTGCACTTTTCCACAGGCTGCTCTGGTTCCTTTCTTGGTGCAGTGGTCCACAGGCTGCTCTGGTTCCTTTCTTGGTGCATTGGTCCACAGGCTGCTCTGGTTCCTTTCTTGGTGCATTGGTCCACAGGCTGCTCTGGTTCCTTTCTTGGTGCACTGGTCCACAGGCTGCTCTGGTTCCTTTCTTGGTGCACTGGTCCACAGGCTGCTCTGGTTCCTTTCTTGGTGCACTGGTCCACAGGCTGCTCTGGTTCCTTTCTTGGTGCACTGGTCCACAGGCTGCTCTGGTTCCTTTCTTGGTGCACTGGTCCACAGGCTGCTCTGGTTCCTTTCTTGGTGCACTGGTCCACAGGCTGCTCTGGTTCTTTTCTTCCTCACCTTCTTTGCACCTATCTGGGGCACAGGCCAACAAGGGCTCTCCATTTATCTCTGTCCTGAGCTGTTTCTTCTATCCGTCTCCAGGTGTAGTCCATTCTTTTGATCTCTGCTTCCTTTGCCGGGTGTTTCTAGGTCTTCCTTGTTTCCTCTTTCCCTATGGATTCTTGTCTGCTTACATTTGTGGTAGACTTTCTAGGTCTTCCTTGTTTCCTCTTTCCCTATGGATTCTTGTCTGCTTACATTTGTGGTAGACTTTCTAGGTCTTCCTTGTTTCCTCTTTCCCTATGGATTCTTGTCTGCTTATGTTTGTGGTAGACTTTCTAGGTCTTCCTTGTTTCCTCTTTCCCTATGGATTCTTGTCTGCTTATGTTTGTGGTAGACTTTCTAGGTCTTCCTTGTTTCCTCTTTCCCTATGGATTGTCTGCTTATGTTTGTGGTAGATTTTCTAGGTCTTCCTTGTTTCCTCTTTCCCTATGGATTCTTGTCTGCTTACGTTTGTGGTAGACTTTCTAGGTCTTCCTTGTTTCCTCTTTCTCTATGGATTCTTGTCTGCTTATGTTTGTGGTAGATTTTCTAGGTCTTCCTTGTTTCCTCTTTCTCTATGGATTCTTGTCTGCTTATGTTTGTGGTAGACTTTCCCTATGGATTCTTGTCTGCTTATGTTTGTGGTAGACTTTCTAGGTCTTCCTTGTTTCCTCTTTCCCTATGGATTCTTGTCTGCTTATGTTTGTGGTAGACTTTCTAGGTCTTCCTTGTTTCCTCTTTCCCTATGGATTCTTGTCTGCTTATGTTTGTGGTAGATTTTCTAGGTCTTCCTTGTTTCCTCTTTCCCTATGGATTCTTGTCTGCTTATGTTTGTGGTAGATTTTCTAGGTCTTCCTTGTTTCCTCTTTCCCTATGGATTCTTGTCTGCTTATGTTTGTGGTATACTTTCTAGGTCTTCCTTGTTTCCTCTTTCTCTATGGATTCTTGTCTGCTTATGTTTGTGGTAGACTTTCCCCTATGGATTATTGTCTGCTTATGTTTGTGGTAGATTTTCTTGGTCGTCCTTGTTTCCTCTTTCCCTATGGATTCTTGTCTGCTTATGTTTGTGGTAGATTTTCTAGGTCTTCCTTGTTTCCTCTTTCTCTGGGGATTCTTATCTGCTTATGTGGGCGGTAGGCTTTCTAAGTGTATGTATTATTCATCTCCAATATCTTTTCATTATCATTTCTTTCACCACATGTTGGTTCATTTTCTGCTATAACTCTTCATTACTGATGGCCAGGGTTAATACAAATATTAGCACTCATGAAAAACTAGCAAACTATGTTTGACTGTTTCTATGTCTCTTCCCTTCATTGTTCTTTACAGCCTACTGGTCACTGTTTTTTTTATTCATAAGTTTATTGTGTTATCTGTTGTATTGTCCTTGTTCTTGTCTTTGATAAAGGCATCATCACTGAATTATTGTTTTTTTTTCCATTTCCATGTGTTTTCATTTTCTCCTATTGTTGTTTCTCCTTCTTCATTCTTGTTTACCTCTACCCACCATAGCAGTTTTTGTAAAACTGAACCATATATCTCTGTTTACTCCCCTGGGAACAATGGTGTTAAGAGCACACTTATCTTAACATAGTCTTTGTGAGACAGGGAACATAGATCTGTTTGCTTAAAAACTGACCTACTTCTGTAGCCCAGAAACCTGTAGCAATCAACACTAATTGTAATTGTTATTTTTGTAAAATGTAATGTCAGGTTGGTGGATTGATGGGGACATGAAGATTGCCAGCAGAAATGAGGAAAATCTAACGTGATACCAATGAATCCAGGATGTGACAAGCCTATGGGTCTTTACAAAAATGGCTATCAGAATGATGTAAACAAAACAGAGCCAGCAGACTATAGGTGGCAGGGAATGGATATCGTTGAGGTACTCATCAGATTCCTCATCTCAAAGTCAGAGTGTCTCAGTGGAACTGTCTCAAAGCCATCTTTGGATCTGATACAGAGAAGGGGCTTAAGTACAGCCACCAGAGGCTGGAAAACAAAGTTCTGGCCAAGCCAGCCTACACTGCTGTCTTCATGGCAGTCTGAGAAAGACCACAGTCTGCCCTACCAAGGAAAGATGGTGAGGTCGGAGGTACCAAGCCAAAATGTGCATTGCAAAAATCAGGGTACCACGCATCATCACCAGTTTGCGTACAAGGAAGATTTCCGTTTACTTGTATTCCACCGTAGCAGAATTATCACAGTTATCACCCTACTCATATGAACTGTGTTCTATTTCCTGACCTCTTCTCCTTGTACAGTGAAAACATAATGAGAAATATAGAGTACATGCCAGGAATATCAACTGGCGGGTACAACCTTAACAACTTAAGATATACAGACGAAACAGTTATGATTGCTAAACGTGAAGGGGAGCTACAGGTTCTTCTGGACATTGTGGTTCATGAAAGTAAAAGTAAAGGCCTCAGCTTGAATTAAAAATAAGACTGAAGTGATGGTCATCTCAAAGAAAAGAATATCACCAAAATGTAACATTACCATCGATGGCACAGAACTGAAACAAGTTGATAGATTCAAGTACTTAAGAACAATTATAACAGTTGATGGAAAATGTCACAAAAAAAATAAAAAGCAGATGTGCTTAGACCAAGTCAGCATTCCATAAAATGAGAAACATCTTGTGCAACAGATCCATATCAATGAAAACAAGATTCTGAATTCTTAAATGTTATATCGAGCCAATTTTGTTTTATGGATGTGAAGCATGGTCCATGAATAAGAGAGTACAGCGAGGAATGGAGGCCATGGAAATGTGGTTCACAAGAAGGATGTTGAAGATACTATGGACAGCTAAAAAAAAACCAACAAAGAAGTGTAAGAGAGGCTGGGGTTAAAAGGCAAATTACAGCAAAGATCAGAGGCAGACAAGCAAGATTTGTAGGACATTTTCAGAGAAGAGGAAAATTGGAACACACTGTAGCAACTGGAAAAATTGAAGTAAGAAGAGACAGAGGAAGACAGAGAAAGAAGTTACTGGATGGGCTGTCAGTGTGGCTAGGAAGAAAGTCACTGGGGATCTCATAATCAAGTCTAAAGACAGGGATTTGTGGAGAGAAATGATCGCCTATGCCACACAGCATGGCACTTGTTTGACTGTTTCTATGTCTCTTCCCTTCATTGTTCTTTACAGCCTACTGGTCACTGTTTTTTTTATTCATAAGTTTATTGTGTTATCTGTTGTATTGTCCTTGTTCTTGTCTTTGATAAAGGCATCATCACTGAATTATTGTTTTTTTTTCCATTTCCATGTGTTTTCATTTTCTCCTATTGTTGTTTCTCCTTCTTCATTCTTGTTTACCTCTACCCACCATAGCAGTTTTTGTAAAACTGAACCATATATCTCTGTTTACTCCCCTGGGAACAATGGTGTTAAGAGCACACTTATCTTAACATAGTCTTTGTGAGACAGGGAACATAGATCTGTTTGCTTAAAAACTGACCTACTTCTGTAGCCCAGAAACCTGTAGCAATCAACACTAATTGTAATTGTTATTTTTGTAAAATGTAATGTCAGGTTGGTGGATTGATGGGGACATGAAGATTGCCAGCAGAAATGAGGAAAATCTAACGTGATACCAATGAATCCAGGATGTGACAAGCCTATGGGTCTTTACAAAAATGGCTATCAGAATGATGTAAACAAAACAGAGCCAGCAGACTATAGGTGGCAGGGAATGGATATCGTTGAGGTACTCATCAGATTCCTCATCTCAAAGTCAGAGTGTCTCAGTGGAACTGTCTCAAAGCCATCTTTGGATCTGATACAGAGAAGGGGCTTAAGTACAGCCACCAGAGGCTGGAAAACAAAGTTCTGGCCAAGCCAGCCTACACTGCTGTCTTCATGGCAGTCTGAGAAAGACCACAGTCTGCCCTACCAAGGAAAGATGGTGAGGTCGGAGGTACCAAGCCAAAATGTGCATTGCAAAAATCAGGGTACCACGCATCATCACCAGTTTGCGTACAAGGAAGATTTCCGTTTACTTGTATTCCACCGTAGCAGAATTATCACAGTTATCACCCTACTCATATGAACTGTGTTCTATTTCCTGACCTCTTCTCCTTGTACAGTGAAAACATAATGAGAAATATAGAGTACATGCCAGGAATATCAACTGGCGGGTACAACCTTAACAACTTAAGATATACAGACGAAACAGTTATGATTGCTAAACGTGAAGGGGAGCTACAGGTTCTTCTGGACATTGTGGTTCATGAAAGTAAAAGTAAAGGCCTCAGCTTGAATTAAAAATAAGACTGAAGTGATGGTCATCTCAAAGAAAAGAATATCACCAAAATGTAACATTACCATCGATGGCACAGAACTGAAACAAGTTGATAGATTCAAGTACTTAAGAACAATTATAACAGTTGATGGAAAATGTCACAAAAAAAATAAAAAGCAGATGTGCTTAGACCAAGTCAGCATTCCATAAAATGAGAAACATCTTGTGCAACAGATCCATATCAATGAAAACAAGATTCTGAATTCTTAAATGTTATATCGAGCCAATTTTGTTTTATGGATGTGAAGCATGGTCCATGAATAAGAGAGTACAGCGAGGAATGGAGGCCATGGAAATGTGGTTCACAAGAAGGATGTTGAAGATACTATGGACAGCTAAAAAAAAACCAACAAAGAAGTGTAAGAGAGGCTGGGGTTAAAAGGCAAATTACAGCAAAGATCAGAGGCAGACAAGCAAGATTTGTAGGACATTTTCAGAGAAGAGGAAAATTGGAACACACTGTAGCAACTGGAAAAATTGAAGTAAGAAGAGACAGAGGAAGACAGAGAAAGAAGTTACTGGATGGGCTGTCAGTGTGGCTAGGAAGAAAGTCACTGGTGGATCTCATAATCAAGTCTAAAGACAGGGATTTGTGGAGAGAAATGATCGCCTATGCCACACAGCATGGCACTTGATTGATTCATTCATTCATATGAACTAAACACAATCTTATCTTATCTTATATCTTATATCCTTCCCGTGCCGTTAGACGTCACATAGGGCTCGCAAAGTAGTTCGCCAATTTTTCCTGTCTTCGGCGAGTCTTTCAACCTCAACAAAGGATTTTATGCCTGTTAACTTGGCCTCTCTTAATAATGTCCTCTTCAGAGTTTCACGCGGTCTGCCCCTTTTTCTTCGGCCTGTTGTGTTCCACTTGATAGCTTGTTTTGGAAATCTCTGATCATTTCTTCTCATCAAGTGACCAACATATGTCCATCTCCTTTTCCTGATCACCCGTGAGACTGGTTGTTGTTCAGTCATCTGTCTTATCTCTGCATTGTTCTTGAATTCATTCCACTTGATGCCGAGTATTTTCCTTAGGCATTTGTTTTCAAAAGAGTCTAATTTCTTTTCTATTTCTTTAGTTGTTTTCCAGCTTTCGCATGCATAAATGAGGGTGGATATTACATTTGAATTGAATAGTCTTAACTTGGTTTTTGTGCTTATAACTTTTGAATTCCATATGTTCTCAAGATTCTTGAAGATTGATGCTGCTTTTGCAATTCTGATCCTAACTTCCTTTCTAGTGTCACCATCCTGGTCTATGTAGCTGCCAAGGTATGCAAATTGATTGACCTCTTCAATATCTGTCCCTTCTATGTGTATTTTTCCATTTTGATTGATGGGAATTTTCATTATTTTTGTTTTGTCCTTGTTAATTTCAAGTCCTATTTTGCTAGCCAGTGAAGATAGGCTATCTGTTTTTTCTTGCATGGAATTCACATTATTACTGATAAGAGTTATGTCATCAGCAAAATCAAGATCTTCTAGTTGGGTCCCATGTACCCAGTCAATACCTGTGTTACCTGTGCAGCATTTTTTCATTATGAAGTCTATTGTAATCCCAAAAAGTAAAGGAGACAGTATACATCCTTGTTTCACACCTGTTTCAATCTGGAACCATTCACTCATCCCTTCTTCTGTCTTGACTGCACAACCATATCCATTGTATAAGTCCTTAATGATGTTGACAATTTTAGATGGTATTCCATATAGACATAAAATTCTCCATAATGAATCTCTGTGTATGCTATCAAATCTTGCAAAAATGTTTCTCCACATGATGTAAATAAAACTCTCATAAACTATACATTTTTCCTACAAATGGCCACAAAATGACAAAAACTGCATCTACAATGAAAATATTTCAACAGAAAATGAGATACAGAGTGTGCATGAATGTTGTTATGAAAATGCTTCATTTTTTTTTTCCTCTTACAAAGTTTCTCTCATACAATTATTTGAGTTCAGTGTGGCTTGAAGCAAGTGTGAGAAAGAGTTCACAGTATCAACTATAACAACTTACTTTCTTTCTGTGAATCTTCATCAGCACAAGTTTTTGTTGTTGGGGTTTCTGTACTAGATGGTACTTCTATGCAAGCTCCTCCCTCACGCATGTCCTCTCCTGAAACATTCAGCAAAATTCTGTGCTTATTTTCATGCTCTTCACACAGAAAACTTTACTCCCACCTGACAAACACACAATTATACAACACACCCACACAGATAGAAAACTTTACTCTCATATGACAAACACACAATTATACAACACATACACACACACACCCACAGATAGAAAATTTACTCTCACATGACAAACACACAATTATATAACACACACACAGAGAAAACTTTACTCTCACCTAACAAACACACAATTATACAACACACACACACACACACAGAGATAGAAAACTTTACTCTCACATGACAAACACACAATTATATAAAACACACACACACACACAGAGAAAACTTTACTCTCATCTGACAAACACACAATGATACAACACACACACACACACACACAGATAGAAAACTTTACTCTCATATGACAAACACACAATTATACAACACACACACAGAAATAGAAAACTTTACTCTCACCTGACAAATACACAATTATGCAACACACAGACAGACAAAAACAAAAACGTTACTCTCACATAACAAATCTCTGATAATATCAATTGCTAAAACGAGCAGGCATGAAAACATTCAGGATCATTATCTTAGTCAAAACAGGCAGTAAACATTATCTTCTGCAGACATCGTCAAAGACATTCAATGCAGGAAATATTCAAAATTCTTAGTACCCTCACAAGATGTGTTAAGTTATACAACAGCTACATGCGGCACCTCATGACAGAAGTATCTGTTATCTGTACCTAACACCAGCTAAGAACATTACTACAGGACAGAATTATCTATACCTAACACCAGACAAATATATTACTTCATGATAGAATTATCTGTACCTACCACAAGCTAAGTACATTACTTCATGACAGAATTATCTGTACCTAACACCAGCTAAGTAAATTACTTCATGATAGATTATCTGTACCTAACACCAGCTACATGCGGCACCTCATGATAGAAGTATCTGTTATCTGTATCTAACACCAGCTAAGAACATTACTACATGACAGAATTATCTGTACCTAACACCAGCTAAGAACATTACTACAGGACAGAATTATTTTTAACTAACACCAGCTAAGTATATTACTCATTCATTCATTTATTTGCATGTGCCTTACGGAACTTTGCCTCTCTAACTGCACTCCTGTAGGCCTCTCGGTTGTAAGCAAGATGGCCTGCTGCTGATGCATCTATTTGCAGATCATCAACAATCTCTTGCAGCTTCCTCTTTTTCTTTTTGCCACTATGTACTCTTCCAAGACGGTTTTCTCTATATTATCATGTTTAATGTGTCCATAATATTTAAGATTTCTCTCTTTAATCCTCTTTACTACCCAGCCTTCTTCAATATTAAGTTCTTGTAGTGTGGATATATTTGTTCTTTTTTGTGTCTATATTTGAAGAACTCTTCTGTAGCATTTACATTCCAAAAGCATTTATGAGTTTCTCAGCTGTTTTGTTAAGTGTCCAGATCTCACAGACACATGTTGTGATGGAAAAGATGCACGTCTTTAAAAATCTTTTTTTTTGTAGTTCTGTCTGTTCCTCTCCACAGATTCTTTAGTTGTTTTACTTTCTGATGAGTGATAGATGTCCTCTTTTTTAATTTCCCACATTGTATGTCCATTATTAGTTAGTAGTGATCCAGATATTCAAAACTCTCCACTTCTTCCAGTTTTTCCTCACTGATACACATTTCAGCTGCCTTGTTTGTTTTGTCAGTTGTCATCAATTTAGTTTTCTTCACATTAAGAAACAGGTTTTGCTCTTCGCTGTTCTTATGGACTGACATAATTAGTGTTTCCATTCCTTTTTGGGTTGTGGACAGTAATACTGTGTCATCAGCATATCTAATCTCTGGTATTTCATAACCTCCAATTGTTATGGCATCGTTGGAGCTGAAGTCGGAAATACCCAGCCAAAAGGCGCATCACAAAAATTAGGATACCAAGCATCACTGTCAGTGTGCGTACGAAGAAGAAGAAAGTTATGGCACTGTAATACTCTTTGTCTACATCTTCTCTAACATTCCTCATTATATTTTCAGTATACAAATTAAATAAGTAAGGCAAGAATATGCACCCCTGACGGACCCTTTGTTTTATGTCAAGCCAAGTTGTTGTTTCACCATTTATTCTTACTGCTGCTTGTTGGTCTAGATACAGCAGCGATGTTAACGCTTCCCGGGCCAAAGACAGGAAAATCCATTTTCCGGTTTCCATGCGTTATTGCCTAAAAGACTGTGCTAGCTCATCATGAAAATTTATACCGTGCACAGACTCAACATATGAACAAACCTACTGCCTTTTTGTCTGAAAATATAACACATTCAGACATGAACAAATTCTTTGGATTGATCATTTTGATGGCCCAGATTAGGAAGCCACACTGGAAAGAGTACTGGACAACAGACCCTCTTCTGGAAACACCAATATTTTCAAAAATAATGAGCAGAGCTAAATCTGAACATCTTCTGACACTCCTGCATTTCTCTGACAATTCTCAGACACTTCCAGAAAAAGGTAGAATTAGCAAAATAAAACCTCTGCGGGAGTATTTTTTGCCTAAATTTCAAGAGTTGTATAAACCGAAGCAGCAGCTTTTTGACTGATGAAGGAAAGACAAAAGACTTGTCCGCATGATATCAACAATGCACAACAATGATTATCTGGAATAATAAAGGATCATGTCCTGGCGAAGCCTGAGGATGAAGGCACTAAAAAAACACCATCTAGGAAGTGCAGAGTGTGCTTGGTCAATAAGAAAAAGAGTGAAACAAAATTTATTTGTAAAAGTTTCAAGTCCCATTGCATCCAGATAATTGTTTCACAAGATATCACACACTCAAGAAGTACTAGAGGGTCTTGGGAGTCTGTCTACCAACCTGGATTAATTTATCTCAATGATGAGTAGAGATATGCATGTCCAATCAAAAAAGTTCATTTTTCAGAAAAATGGCTGGGAACTGGGGGTTCTTCAGGGTAAATAACTGTGGTCCACAAAGTGTTAATTGTATCAAATGTGTTGGAAATCCCATTTTTTCCATTATTTCCCAAAGTTTCTGGTGTTGTACACAATCAAATGCCTTTGAGTAGTCTATAAAAGATAAATATAGATTCACATTAAACTCTCTACATTTCTCTATTATTAATCTTATATTGAATATATGATCTCTTAATCCTCTTCCTTTCCTGAAACCAGCTTGGACCATATTGACTTCTTCTATTTTCTTACAAAGTGTACTCATGATTTTTAACAGAATTTTACTGGCATGACTAATCAGGGCAACAGTTTTGTAGTTTGTGATCAATTTCAGGTTACCCTTTTGCAGTGGTATGAAAACAGGTCTCTTCCATTCTTTTGGCCAAATACCTGAATGCCATATCTTTTTACATAGTGCATGATACACTGTTGCACATTCCTTTCATCCTGCTTTAATAAGTTCAGCTAGTATCTTATCATATTCTGGTGATTTACCATTTTTCAGATTCTTTATTGCCCATAAAACTTCTATTGTGAGTTCAGGTTCTTTCTCCTCCAATAATAATTCACACTGCTGATTTCTGCTTTCAGTCGGTTGTTTCATACATTCCTCTGCAATATTCCTTCCATCTTTCCAGAATTTCCTGTCTCTGTCAAGGTATTCCCCATCTCGTTACAAATTACATTTAGCTTAGGTGTGACATTTCTCATCAATGTCTTCATTTCTTTAAACATTTCACTATCTCTTCCATACTTCCAATGTCCTTCTATTCTTTTACAACAATCTTGTATGTATTGTTTTTTTGTCTTTTCTTATGTTTCTTCATACTTCTTTAGTTAAAGATTTATATTCCTCTTTGTTTGTTGTTTGTCACTTTCCGTTCCATCTTCATTTTTCTACGTTGTTTTATCAGTTCTAGTGTGCCTGCTGTAATCCATCCATTCTTTTGTGTTTTCTTTACTGGAACCATGTCTTTAGCTGTTGTTATTAAGATATCTCTGTCCTGCATAGTCAATTCATGTGATGTCATCTCCTCCTGTACAGATATCAGGATTTCGAAATGATTCTTCACTTCTATACAGTGTTGTTCTGGTATTTTTGTAGATCAAAGCAGACTGGTCTTGACCCCGTAACTGTCTTTTTTATCTTTATCTTCATGTCTGCTATTAATAACTCATGGTCCGTGTCACAATCAGCACCTGGTAAAGTTTTTGCTGATGTTATACTTGATCTACACCTTTTTTGCACTAAAATGTCATCTATTTGATTCTTGGTTTCCCTACAGGTTATGTCCATGTGCAAAGTCTTCTTGGATGTTGTTTAAAAAGTGTGTTAGCAATCATTAGCTCATTTTCCATGCAAAACACCATTAGATTGTCACCTGCCTCATTTCTATGTCCTATGCTAAATTTCCCTACAACATATCCTTCGTCTTCTGCTCATTCTGTACCAATCTTTGCATTAAAATCCCCTGTTATTAATATAATATCATTTTTCCGTACCTGGTCTATCGTCGTTTGAAGTGTGTTATAAAAGTTTTCTACTTCCTCTTCTGCTGCTGCTGATGTAGGTGCATATATCTGGATGACTGTTACATTTCTAGGAGTGCCCTTAAGTCTGATAGTGAGGATTCTATCACTTACTGGATTGTAACCTAGAAATGCTTTTGATGTTGATTTGTAAAAAGCCACTCCATTCTTTCCTCCTAATTCTCTACTAGAGTATATAAAGATATTATCATTCTCTCTCTTGAAATGTCCTGATTCTTTCCATCGACATTTGCAGATTCCCAAAATGTGTATCCCTGTTCTTTTCATCTCGTCACTTATTATTTGATACTTTCCCTCATACATACTTCTTACATTCCATGTTTCTACTCTTATTTTTCTTTTTTAGTTTGATGCAGGGGTTTTCCTTAGTAACACCATCAGGATTTTGTCCATCATCACAATTACTAGTACTGAGCTGTCTCACAACCTTCCATGTTGCTGTTTGGGTTTCTTGGTATATTTCCAGAATGTAGTTTACCATTGCTTTCCATCAGGGCAGTGACTGTACTAGTCAGTGATCGTAGCCATTGTCCCTACAATGAGATCATCTGCCTACCATCATAGAATGGTGATCATAACCAACATTATCTGTCAGCTGCTCTCCCATTCCATCCACCACCTGCTCCCATGGCTTCACGTCACCCTGATCGGGGGGGCTATACGGGTACTCTACCTTGCCCAAGGGTGTCCTGTAGTCTGACGGAGGTAAGGAAGCGCCTTACTTCTCCTTTGATAGAGGATACCCCTACGCCACTAATTATAGTA
This sequence comes from Achatina immaculata, assembly GCA_009760885.1. Classification (NCBI taxonomy): domain Eukaryota; kingdom Metazoa; phylum Mollusca; class Gastropoda; order Stylommatophora; family Achatinidae; genus Lissachatina; species Lissachatina immaculata. Next base: position 46,847,279 of record CM019693.1, on the reverse strand, counting down.
CATTACTCTATGACAGAATTATCTGTACATAACACCAGCTAAGTATATTACCTCATGACAGAATTATCTGTACCTAACACCAGCTAAGTATATTACTACATGACAGAATTATCTGTACCTTACACCAGCTAAGTACATTACTACATGACAGAATCATCTGTACCTAACACCAGCTAAGTATATTACTACATGACAGAATTATCTGTACCTAACACCAGCTAAGTACATTACTTCATGACAGAATTATCTGTACCTAACACCAGCTAAGTATATTACCTCATGACAGAATTATCTGTACCTAACACCAGCTAAGTACATTACCTCATGACAGAATTATCTGTACCTGACAACTTATGTCAGAATGTGTTTTGTAGCATTAAGAAAACCATCTTAGGCCTTCAGAGTGAAGTAATAAACAGAGGACAACAAGTGTGCCCATACATCAGGTTCAGTAATACCACTGGGCAACAAAATGACTAGATTTCATAGAGGAGGAGTTACCAGGAAGAAGAGAATACCAAGCAGTCATCAGAAAAACCACCAGACACTGTAGTATATTCCACAACTAAACTAGAAAAGAAACACTGCACAGATCATTCACATGACAGAATATAAAAAACTGGCTTCTCTAAGATGAAATTTAGAGTTGTCTATGACAAACTAACAGACATGCATTATATTGGGTGACTCAAGTGTCCAGTCTGTAATTAAAGGCAAACTTCAGGGAACCAGTTTTCAGGATACAAGCTATTATTAGCTCAAGGATGCAAGAGCTGGCAGTCACTGTGGACAGTACAAAAGACGAAGCTAACAGAAGGTAAGAAGTTAGGCTCCTCATAACTATTTCAGAGTATAAATCAGAGTGTAGAGTGTATGGACATGAAAGTTTATTATTTATTTATGTAATCACTCTATGTGTCTTCATGATTATTATGTTCATTAACAAATGCTGAATGACTGTGACTGAGTGAAAGCTGTATGATGAAGGGCAGAATGTCAGACATGCCTGCGTGCCCAATTCTTAACCCTTTGAAAATAAACTGTGCATTCATTCATTCATAGTTGCTGGGAAAACACTGAACATTAAAATGTGGACATTCCCTTACCATCATTACCAGACAAATGATTAAGATACTAATGTGCAACTACTATGAAGAAGACATTACTCATCATCATCATCATGTGCCGTGCCGACTGGCGTTGGCTATTATGCTTCTCCAGAGTACGCGATCCTTCATGCAGGCCATCAGTTCAGTTGGTGATCTCCTCTCACACCATCCCGTCAGACTGTCCAGTATCATTTCTCTTGGTCTTCCTCTTGATCTTCTTCCTTCTATTTTTCCTGTTGTTATAATATTTTTAATGCCCCCTCTTCTCATTGCATGTCCTATGAAAGTACATTGTCTCTCTCTTATCTTTTTGACAAGGTTTTTTGTCTCTCCAGCTCTTCTCCTACATTCTTCATTAGTTATTTTTGCTGTCCAGGGGATTCGCAACATTCTTCTAATAAACCACATTTCTGCTGCTTCCTTTTGTGCAGACTTGCCTATTGTCCATGATTCACTTCCATATAACAAGATATGTTCAATATAGCATTTTAGGACTCGTTTTCTAACATTCATTGATAAGGATGTGCTGGTCAATATGTTTCTCATTCTCTGAAATGCAGTCTTTGCTTGGCCTATTCTGTTCCTAATTTCTGTTCTGCATTTCCCATCTGAAGTTATTACTGCTCCAAGATATTTGAATTTCTGCACCTGCTTTAGAACAGTTCCATTTAATTTAATACTGCATGCTGGTGGATTCTGTTTCTTAGATATAACCATAGTCTCTGTCTTTTTGATGTTCAAAGTAAGGCCTTTCTGTTCACTTTCTTTGACGACTCTATCCAAGAGATTTTGCAGGTCTTGTTGGTTCTCAGCTATCAGTACTGTGTCGTCAGCATACCGAAGGTTGTTAATATTGTATCCTCCAATTTTTATGCCTGGTTCTGTGATGATTGTTCTTAGAATATTCTTAGAATATTATACAGAATTATCTGTACCTAACACCAGCTAAGTACATTACCTCATGACAGAATTATCTGTACCTGACAACTTATGTCAGAATGTGTTTTGTAGCATTAAGAAAACCATCTTAGGCCTTCAGAGTGAAGTAATAAACAGAGGACAACAAGTGTGCCCATACATCAGGTTCAGTAATACCACTGGGCAACAAAATGACTAGATTTCATAGAGGAGGAGTTACCAGGAAGAAGAGAATACCAAGCAGTCATCAGAAAAACCACCAGACACTGTAGTATATTCCACAACTAAACTAGAAAAGAAACACTGCACAGATCATTCACATGACAGAATATAAAAAACTGGCTTCTCTAAGATGAAATTTAGAGTTGTCTATGACAAACTAACAGACATGCATTATATTGGGTGACTCAAGTGTCCAGTCTGTAATTAAAGGCAAACTTCAGGGAACCAGTTTTCAGGATACAAGCTATTATTAGCTCAAGGATGCAAGAGCTGGCAGTCACTGTGGACAGTACAAAAGACGAAGCTAACAGAAGGTAAGAAGTTAGGCTCCTCATAACTATTTCAGAGTATAAATCAGAGTGTAGAGTGTATGGACATGAAAGTTTATTATTTATTTATGTAATCACTCTATGTGTCTTCATGATTATTATGTTCATTAACAAATGCTGAATGACTGTGACTGAGTGAAAGCTGTATGATGAAGGGCAGAATGTCAGACATGCCTGCGTGCCCAATTCTTAACCCTTTGAAAATAAACTGTGCATTCATTCATTCATAGTTGCTGGGAAAACACTGAACATTAAAATGTGGACATTCCCTTACCATCATTACCAGACAAATGATTAAGATACTAATGTGCAACTACTATGAAGAAGAGAATACTCAGGGGTCATCAGAAATACTGGAAAGCCACTAGGCATTGTAGCATATTCCACAAACAATAAAGGACCTAATTCTGACTAAAATTGTAATCCCTTTCTAACTAGAATAATGGAGCAGCATACATTCAAGAATGAGAAGTACAATGATCCAGTCAAGCAATTAAAGCAAGTAGCAGGAGTCAAAGCTAAAGTGATGAAGTGGAAGTGAGAGAATCTGTAGTGACATCAGCTTATGATTTGTGTAAGCAACAGGGCATGACCAAGAGCACAGAAAAGCCTTCTAGAAACAGCAAAAAGCCTCAAAGATGTGTGGATTATGTGTAGTAAGCAATGGAAAACTGTAAGCTTTATTTCTCGCTTCCAACACCAGCCCTGTGTGGGGGAATTGCAAGGTGTGTTTCAAGGTTCTGTGTCAAATAGAATGCAGTGATTAAACACTTGGAAGAGAAAGGAAAAATAAAATGTAACAACTCAGACCTCTGTGGGCCATGACCCCAGAAGCAGTGCCAGTGCTTGCAGCCCCCCCCCCCACCCCCCCCCAACCAGTTCAGAAACAGCAAGTTTCCTGAATGGGAATTCTGGGCCCCAGTATAAGAAGATAGTATAAGACACACACACACACACACACACCATCAAAAGTCTGAGGTTGGTCAGTCAAATCTTGCTAATTATGACATAATTTACAATACAAGAGCAGGTGTGATGGAGAATGTATGAACAATGTGGGAAGCTTACCCTCACTGCTGTCATATTCAAAAAGTCTGGCTTTGCCTGATGATTGTCCAGTCTCCTGGTCTCTGGGTCGAGATCTGATAGAGAAGCTAACACTCCGTTGACTATAGTTGCCCAGCTTGTCATCTGAGACTTCTCTCTCTGGTTCTGTGCTTGTCTTGCCCAGCTCCTACAAATATCACCAGGAATTAGTTACAACTGGCAAATACATAATTACTGCTTACAGCCGGCACAAACATAAAACATTTGCAGGTGGCACTTGCATAAACCTCTTACAACTGGCACATACCTGCAGATACCTGTCTTTGATCAGCTTGTAATATGGAAAGTAGGCATGGTACTCATTCAAGAACTGAAAGCGGGTGTCATTTCTGCTCATCACAACCATTTCAAACTCCACGCCATTCTTAGCCACATACATGGCCATACGGTCAATGATTGGCTGCATATCTGGTGGTGGTGGTATAATACAAGTAGGACTTTCACATTTGCTCTGTGGTGTACTTCCACTAGAAAAGAAAAATATCACAGAACTGATTTCAACATTTCCCATGAGCCACAAGCTACAGATACAGCATAAAACATAACATCACCTTCCATCAAACAAAATACGCTACGCTTTACTCATGTAAGCTGATTGGGTACCAGTCATGCACATACTTTACAGTATCTCAAGTCATTATGCAGAATGGCATGTACGGATCCATAGCTGTGCAAATGTGCAACAACATAATCTATTGCATAAATTAGAAAAAAAGTAGGAACAGCTTTTTTAATTAATGAGCACACAGTTGTAACGTTTCAGTTTGCACCTTAATCATACAAAAACAAACAGGACAAAGAAATAGAGAAAGAAAATACATAAATCCACATGAATGCTATGTAAAAAAGTAGGAATGGAAAAAAATGGAATAAAATAAATAAATGGAGCACTTAGCTGTGACTTGTATGAGGCTGAGTCTAAAAATGTGCATGGTGAAGACTTTTGATGTGTAATACGAGGGGTGATTGATAAGTTCTCTGAATAAGGTACAACGGATTAGTCGTGGAAAACTTTTTTGGGTTATTTCTAAACATAGTCCCCTTGCAAGTGTAGCACTTAGTCCAGTGATCCTGGAGCATACGGATCCCTTCTTTGTAAAAGTCAGCATCTTGTGCCAGTAGAAATTGGTCTACAGCATGAATGATGTCATCATGTGAAGCAAATTTGCGAACACTGAGCTCCTTTTGAGTTTGGTAAACAGGTAATAATCCGAAGGGGCCAAATCTTGGGAATAAGGAGGATGTTCGAGAAGCTGTAAGCCGCAATGATGAATGGCAGCCATTGCCACTGCCGACTTGTGAATTGGAACATTGTCTTGATAAAAGATGACTCCTCTCGTCAATTTCCCTCGAAGCTTTTCCTTCAATTTCACCCGCAGTTGCTTCACAAGATTAGCATAATTGGCCCCGGTGACCGTTCTGCCCTTTTGAAGATAGTCTACCAATAGCACACCTTCTGAATCCCAAAAGATGGAAGCCATCACTTTGCCTGCAGACAGAACCACCCTTGCTTTCTTTGGAGGTGGGGATCCATGATGTTTCCACTGCTTTGACTGTTCTTTGGTTTCTGGTTGAAAATGATGAACCCAAGTCTCATCCATAGTCACAAATTGCTGAAGAAACTTTTCAGGATCTGCAGAAAAATGGCCAAGATTGTCTCTTGACATGTTGAGACGCTGTCGTTTGTGATCAGCTCCAAGAAGTTTCAAGGACCATCGAGCAGAGAGACCTTTGTCATTTGAAGATCATTGTGAATAATGGCATGAACACGCTTCTGGGAGATGCCCAACTCAGTAGCGATGCACTGCTCAGTTAGTCGTCAATCCTCCATTATCATGTCATGGATTCTGCCGGTGGTTTCATCGATGGTTACTGTTCTTGGTCTTCCTGGACGGGGATCATCTTCCATGTTTGAATTGAGCTGGCCATTTCTTCACTGTGCTGTAAGAAGGGGCACTCTCCCCTAGGATCTCTACCGTATCCTCATGGATCTCCTTTGATGATAAGCCCTTGGTGCAGAGGTAGCGAATGACTGCTTGATGAGAAATGTTATCCATTTTCTCAATTTTTGCCACCCCTTACCACTTCAGTAGCCTGTAAAAAAAAATTGGTTGCAGTTAATTTCTTGAAACTTGGTGCTAAAATCTTACATTAACCTGATCTACGAATACACCTAATATCAACTGTGTGTTTCAAGTATGTGTACCTTATGCCAAGAACTTATCAATCATCCCTCGTAGGTGGATCCTAAAGGGAGGGAGGGGGGAGCAGCAAAAAGGGAAGAGAGTGATACAATGGTAATCTAGCTGGGAGAAGGTGAAATACGTGATTGCAGTTGGGGCAGAGGGGTTGTAATGTTATGCTGTGGAGATTCTGAACTGTGTTGCAAGTGAGACAGGAGCAGAACTTAGTGCAGAAGGAACATAACTGTGGACGAGGAAAATGTTAGGCGTGGTGTGAACTAAATTGTGAATTAAAACCGTGTGGTTCCAGCATCCCATATTCCTGAATGCAGCAGTTCTCAAGTGATATGTGGCTTCTGTCATTGTTTGATAGCTGTTACCACAAAATCAGATTTGTCTCTGTGGTTTGGGCCATTGAAGTGATTAGGGACTGGTTTTGAAGCATACTGGGTGATATTATACATGTTTCTGCATGCAGTCACTTATTTGAGACAAGTTTCACTAATATAGGTTATTTTGCATCTTTTGCATGCAATGAAATATATCACACTATGAGACTAGCACGCGAATCCCACTCTACACAGCAATAATAAAAAACAATCATTCTGCTGCATGAAGAACACACATTAACAAGTGAAGCCAAAGCCACTGTGTATGAAACATATACAGTAATAAACAAGTTAAAACCACCCTTTATGAAACACTTCATGCAGTAACAAAAATAATCAACAACAAAAAAATTATACAATAACAAAAATCACACAATCACAAAAACATCTAACAAAAAAATCAAACAATAACAAAAATATCCAAAAACAAAAATCACACAATAACAAAAATCTAACAAAAAAATCAAACAATAACAAAAATATCCAAAAACAAAAATCACACAATAACAAAAATAACCAACACAAATCATTCATTCATTCCTTTGCATGTCCCTTGCGGAACTTTGCCTCCCAAACAGCACTCCTGTAGGCCTCTCGGTTGTGAGCAAGATGGCCTGCTGCTGCTGCTGCATCCATTTCCAGATCATCAACGATGTCTTGCAGCCATCTTCGTTTCGGTCTTCCTCTTTTTCTTTTTCCCATTATGTATCCTTCCAATACGGTCTTCTCTAAATTATCATGACGTTTAATGTGGCCAAAATATTTAAGTTTTCTCTCTTTAATCCTCTTTACTAGCCAGCCTTCTTCAATATTAAGCTCTTGTAGTATAGATATATTTGTTCTTTTTTGTGTCCACGATATTTGGAGAACTCTTCTATAGCATTTACATTCAAAGGCATTTATATGTTTCTCAGCTGTTTTGTTAAGTGTCCAGGTCTCACAGGCATATGTTGCGATGGGAAAGATGCATGCCCTTAAAAATCTTATTTTTGTGGTTCTGTCTGCTCCTCTCCACAGATTCTTTATTTGTTTTACTTTCTGAAGAGCAATAGATGTCCTCCTTTTAATTTCCCTCATTGTATCTCCATTATTAGTTAGTAGTGATCCAAGATATTCAAAACTCTCCACTTCTTCCAGTTTTTCCTCACTGATACATATTTCAGTTGCCTTGTTTGTTTTGTCAGTTGTCATCACTTTAGTTTTCTTTGCATTAAGATAGAGGTTCTGCTCTTCGAGCATGTACTACACCTACAGGGCAACAATGCAGCATGTGTACCCTACCTACATGGCAACAATGCAGTATGTGTACCCTACCTACAGGGCAACAATGCAGCATTTGTACCCTACCTACAGAACAATGCAGCATGTACCCTACCTACAGAACAACAATGCAGCATGTGTACCCTACCTACAGGGCAACAATGCAGCAAGTGTACCCTACCTACAGAACAACAATGCAGCAAGTGTACCCTACCTACAGAACAACAATGCAGCAAGTGTACCCTACCTACAGAACAACAATGCAGCATGTGTACCCTACCTACAGAACAACAATGCAGCATGTGTACCCTACCTACAGAACAACAATGCAGCAAGTGTACCCTACCTACAGAACAACAATGCAGCATGTGTACCCTACCTACAGAACAACAATGCAGCAAGTGTACCTACCTACAGAACAACAATGCAGCAAGTGTATCCTACCTACAGAACAACAATGCAGCAAGTGTATCCTACCTACAGAACAACAATGCAGCAAGTGTATCCTACCTACAGAACAACAATGCAGCAAGTGTATCCTACCTACAGAACAACAATGCAGCAAGTGTACCCTACCTACAGAACAACAATGCAGCAAGTGTACCTACCTACAGAACAACAATGCAGGAAGTGTACCTTACCTACAGAACAACAATGCAGCATGTGTACCCTACCTACAGAACAACAATGCAGGAAGTGTACCCTACCTACAGAACAACAATGCAGGAAGTGTACCTTACCTACAGAACAACAATGCAGGAAGTTTACCCTACCTACAGAACAACAATGCAGGAAGTGTACCCTACCTACAGAACAACAATGCAGCATGTGTACCCTACCTACAGAACAACAATGCAGGAAGTGTACCCTACCTACAGAACAACAATGTAGCATGTGTACCCTACCTACAGAACAACAATGTAGCATATGTACCCTACCTACAGAACAACAATGTAGCATGTGTACCCTACCTACAGAACAACAATGTAGCATGTGTACCCTACCTACAGAACAACAATGCAGGAAGTGTACCCTACCTACAGAACAACAATGTAGCATGTGTACCCTACTTACAGAACAACAATGCAGCAAGTATACCCTACCTACAGAACAACAATGTAGGAAGTGTACCCTACCTACAGAACAACAATGCAGGAAGTGTACCCTACCTACAGAACAACAATGCAGGAAGTGTACCTACCTACAGAACAATGCAGCAAGTGTACCTACCTACAGAACAACAATGCAGCAAGTGTATCCTACTACAGAACAACAATGTAGGAAGTGTACCCTACCTACAGAACACAATGCAGGAAGTGTACCCTACCTACAGAACAACAATGCAGGAAGTGTACCCTACCTACAGAACAACAATGCAGCATGTGTACCCTACCTACAGAACAACAATGCAGGAAGTGTACCCTACCTACAGGGCAACAATGCAGCATGTGTACCCTACCTACAGGGCAACAATGCAGGAAGTGTATCCTACCTACAGGGCAACAATGCAGCATGTGTACCCTACCTACAGAACAACAATGCAGGAAGTGTATCCTACCTACAGAACAACAATGCAGCATGTGTACCCTACCTACATGGCCACAATGTAGCATGTGTACCCTACCTACAGGGCAACAATGCAGGAAGTGTACCCTACCTACATGGCCACAATGTAGCATGTGTACCCTACCTACATGGCAACAATGCAGGAAGTGTACCCTACCTACAGAACAACAATGCAGGAAGTGTATCCTATCTACAGAACAACAATGCAGCATGTGTACCCTATCTACAGAACAACAATGCAGGAAGTGTATCCTACCTACATGGCAACAATGCAGCATGTGTACCCTACCTACATAGCAACAATGCAGCATGTGTATCCTACCTATATGGCAACAATGCAGGAAGTGTACCCTACCTACAGAACAACAATGCAGGAAGTGTACCCTACCTACAGAACAACAATGCAGGAAGTGTACCCTACCTACAGAACAACAATGCAGCATGTGTACCCTACCTACAGAACAACAATGCAGCAAGTGTACCCTACCTACAGAACAACAATGCAGGAAGTGTACCCTACCTACAGAACAACAATGCAGGAAGTGTACCCTACCTACAGAACAACAATGCAGGAAGTGTACCCTACCTACAGAACAACAATGCAGCATGTGTACCCTACCTACAGAACAACAATGCAGGAAGTCTATTTGCACGATATTCACTCAGATCAAGAATGACAGATGTTTCCTATCCATTATAGAAATCATAAAATATTACACGTCACTGTAAAAACTGTACATGTCAGAATAAAAATTTTGTGTGCCCAGTAATTTTATATATATAAATTACTTCCTCACTTAAAAAAAAAAAAAAGATAAGGGATCAAACGTAGCTTTTACACATCCAAACAACACAAAGTTGTACCACAAAATCCATAATTCAACAAGACAAGATAGCAACTGATTCCCAAATGAAATTTTACAAGTAAAAAATGACAAGAAATGTTTTCTCAAGGACATATACTCAAAGATGATGTTTTCTCAAAATAACATAATGAGAGATGTCTTCTTAAAATAACATAATGAGAGATGATGTATTCTCAAAATAACATAATGAGAGATGATGCTTTCTCAAAATAACATAATGAGAGATGATGTATTCTCAAAATAACATAATGAGAGATGATGTATTCTCAAAATAACATAATGAGAGATGATGTATTCTCAAAATAACATAATGAGAGATGATGTATTCTCAAAATAACATAATGAGAGATGATGTATTCTCAAAATAACATAATGAGAGATGATGTATTCTCAAAATAACATAATGAGAGATGATGTATTCTCAAAATAACATAATGAGAGATGATGTATTCTCAAAATAACATAATGAGAGATGATGTATTCTCAAAATAACATAATGAGAGATGATGTATTCTCAAAATAACATAATGAGAGATGATGTATTCTCAAAATAACATAATGAGAGATGATGTATTCTCAAAATAACATAATGAGAGATGATGTATTCTCAAAATAACATAATGAGAGATGATGTATTCTCAAAATAACATAATGAGAGATGATGTATTCTCAAAATAACATAATGAGAGATGATGTATTCTCAAAATAACATAATGAGAGATGATGTATTCTCAAAATAACATAATGAGAGATGATGTATTCTCAAAATAACATAATGAGAGATGATGTATTCTCAAAATAACATAATGAGAGATGATGTATTCTCAAAATAACATAATGAGAGATGATGTATTCTCAAAATAACATAATGAGAGATGATGTATTCTCAAAATAACATAATGAGAGATGATGTATTCTCAAAATAACATAATGAGAGATGATGTATTCTCAAAATAACATAATGAGAGATGATGTATTCTCAAAATAACATAATGAGAGATGATGTATTCTCAAAATAACATAATGAGAGATGATGTATTCTCAAAATAACATAATGAGAGATGATGTATTCTCAAAATAACATAATGAGAGATGATGTATTCTCAAAATAACATAATGAGAGATGATGTATTCTCAAAATAACATAATGAGAGATGATGTATTCTCAAAATAACATAATGAGAGATGATGTATTCTCAAAATAACATAATGAGAGATGATGTATTCTCAAAATAACATAATGAGAGATGATGTATTCTCAAAATAACATAATGAGAGATGATGTATTCTCAAAATAACATAATGAGAGATGATGTATTCTCAAAATAACATAATGAGAGATGATGTATTCTCAAAATAACATAATGAGAGATGATGTATTCTCAAAATAACATAATGAGAGATGATGTATTCTCAAAATAACATAATGAGAGATGTCTTCTTAAAATAACATAATGAGAGATGATGTATTCTCAAAATAACATAATGAGAGATGATGCTTTCTCAAAATGACATACTGAAAGATAATTTCTCAAAGTGACATAATCATAGGTGTTTTCTCAATATGACATGCTGAGAGATATTTTATGAAGATGACATACTAAGATGTTTTCTCGAGATGATATAAAAGTAAACACAAGAAATAATGTTTTCTTTGTTGTTATGGCATGAAAATGTAACATAGTTTTCCATACAAATGCTGTACTAAGAGTGATTAAATAGAGCTTACAATTTTGTGTTCCTGCGTATTGATTTGATGAGTGCTCCATATGGTGTGTCATGAATGGAAACTTTGGGTAGTTCTATGGGCTTCAATGCCTGCACCACATTTACAAAGAAACATTTTTTAAATGGAAACGTGAACTGCTAAATTAAAATTATTGATATTTACATTAACTATTACTCAAAATTTATTCATATTAACAAGATCTATCATTTAAAAATTATCAGTGTTACCAAGAACTGTCATATAAAAATTAACACTGTTAATATGAACAACAGGTAAAAACAAAACAAACACTGTTAACATGGTCTATCTTTTAAAAAAATAGCAGTATTAAAATGATCTATCATGTGAAAAATAAACATTAACATAATCCATCTTTTGGAAAATTAAGCATTAACATGATCTCTCATACGAAAGAAATTGACACAGTTAATACAATATATAAAAAGAAATTAACAATGACATTTCAATCTCTTATGTAAAAATTTAATTTTTAAAAAATGTAATTATAACCTATCATGTAAAAATTTAACAATGTCATTATAATCCGTCATGTAAAAAATTAACAATACTTATGTGCTTTACTTGGTAAAAAATAAATTTCAACATGAACTATCATGTCAAGATTAAGATTCAGCATGAAATATCATGTCAAGATTAAGCTTCATCATGAACTATCATATAAAAATTAAGTTTCAACATGAACTATCATGTCAAAATTAAGATTCAACATCAACTATCATGTCAAGATTAAGTTTCACTGTGAACTATCATGTCAAGATTAAGTTTCACTGTGAACTATCATGTCAAGATTAAGTTTCACTGTGAACTATCATGTCAAGACTAAGTTTCACTGTGAACTATCATGTCAAGATTAAGTTTCACTGTGAACTATCATGTCAAGATTAAGTTTCACTGTGAACTATCATGTCAAGACTAAGTTTCACTGTGAACTATCATGTCAAGACTAAGTTTCACTGTGAACTGTCGCCAAGCTTAAGTCTCAACACATTTCAACAAGTTTTCTTCATCTTCAGCCTCTAAGCACTGACTTCAGACTGCTATAATAACTGTGCTGTTACAAATATGGAAATCTCTGTTAAAATTATGATGACAGAAGTGTATGCTTGTTTCATTACGGAATTCTAGGACAAATACTGCACAAAAAAGTGAGATCAAGTGAAAATCTTACAGGTGGTGGTGGTGGAGGTAAATGGCTGCTTGCTGATGACAGAGATGGATGAAGATAGTCCTCCTCTGAAATTAGAATATAATGTTGAACTTTTTTTTTTAATACTAGATTTTATAAGCATTATCCAGATACAGAAATATATTATTTTTACTAAACTTCTACACGGAGATGTAATTATTTTTATAAATCTTTACCCACAGATATATTATTCTTTAATAAACCTTGTAACTTTGACACAGAGATAAAGATATGTATTATTTTTACTAAACCTTGTAACCTTTATACAAAAGAGATATATTAATTTTATTGAATCTCATAAAATGTGTACACAGATAATGAGATATGTTATTTTTTATTAAACCTTGTAGCCTTTAAAAAAGAGATACAGAGATATATTATTATTTATTAAAACTTGTAATCTTTATGCAGAGATAAAGAGATGTGTTACTTTTACTAAAACTTGTAATCTTTATACAGATAAAAAAAAAAGATATAAATATTTGTATTAAATTTTTGCAGAGATATATTATTCTTTACTAAATCTTGTAACCTTTAAAGTGAGATAAAGAGATATATTATTCTTTATGAAACTTTATAACAAAGGATACAAGGATATAATATTTGAGAAAACTTTACACAAACTGTTATTAGACTAAGCATAAATATTTCTCTGGGGCCCTGGCTTATCAACAACACACATTTATCAAGCATTTGTTTTTGTGTTTAGTTTTGTGAAATGTTAAAATTCTATTGTCTACAATATTCATCTTATATTTCTAGTGTCTATGTTGAGGGTATATTTCTAGTGTCTGTGTTGAGGGTATATTTCTTGTGTCTATGTTGATCTTATATTTCTAGTGTCTGTGTTGAGGGTATATTTCTTGTGTCTATGTTGATCTTGTATTTCTAGTGTACATATTGATCCTATACTTCTAGTGTCTATGTTGACCTTATACTTCTAGTGTTTATGTTGACCTCTTCTAGTGTCTACATTGACCTTATACTTCTAGTGTCTGTGCTGACCATATACTTCTAGTGTCTATGTTGATCTTGTATTTTCAGTGTACATGTTGATCCTATATTTCTAGTGTCTATGTTGAGGGTATATTTCTAGTGTCTATGTTGACCTTATACTTCTAGTGTCCATGCTGAGCTTATATTTCTAGGCTCCCCAACCCTGTGCCATTACTGTTCCACTGTGGTAGACAACAAAACCCCAACCACGTATGCTGTTCCGAGACACTGAGCCATCTGTATATATTAGAATGTCGGAAGACCCATAGTGCTGTTCGATGAGTCCAAAGTTCAACTGCCCCCTGTGCCTAGTCTTCTGTACAATAACCTTTGTTGACTGAGACTGGTCCTGTACCAGTAACCAATCATCACCTTTAGGTACCTCATCTAGATCGCACACTGACATTATTGTTTCCTCATCTTCAGCCATCCAGGATCTGCCTTGTTTGATGCATCTGCCCTCTATCAACCCAAGCTCCTTATGGAGAGGATGATCCTTCATGCCAGCAACCCTGATGTATGCCTTTACCTGAGCATTCTTGTGTTTTGACCCACGCTCAGCATAACAAGCAGAAAGTGCATGGCCACTACAGGAGTATCCCTGGTGCAACCCAAGACCATTCTCACTGCTTCGTTCTGTAAACTCTAGTCGTCATTTCTCCGGTCTTTACTACAGTGTTGTGAAGGGTTCAGAATATCAGTTGCAGGTAAGGAAAGAGTAGAACTCGGTAGAAAAGGAATGTGATTGTGGAGAAAAGGAAGGTTAGGTATAGCCGAACTACGAGTTCAATCCACGTTCCTGCATGAAGCAGTTTTCAAGCATTAGATGGCTTCTGTTATCAGAATGACATTGTCTGATCGGAGTTTGTTACTTAAAAGTCAGACTTGCCTCTGTGGCCGGGGCCATTGAAATGATCTGAAACTAGCTTAGAAGCACTCTAGGTGATGTCATAAAGATGTTCTAGATGTGGTCACCTAGTCTGAGACTTGTCTCTCCCATATATTAAATCATACACTTTTTGCACACAGATTTTACACTGTGAGACTCATATGTGAATCCCTCATGGAACTGAGGACAGTTTTGAGGAAAGTAACCTATTTAATTTCTCAGACTACGTGGCAGGTGACACAGCAAGGACTGTTGCAGTTTTGAAAAAGATAAGATCTCTCTGAAGGTGGCTGTGGATGAAGATATCCTTCAGGTCTGGTTCCTGTTTGTAGGCTGATAGGGGAAGTTTAAAGAGGATGTCATGAGTGTCCGGGTCACACTGTAGTTGTGACTGATGACAGCAGAGAAATGTTTTAACAATCTAACCACTGAGATGGAAAAGGAGCACTAAGATGGGGTGGCAAGTTTTTTCCTGAACTCTTCATTGACTGTCTTCTGAAGGACTTTTTGAGGATAGTGGCAATGAAGAAAAAGTCCAATACTTTATTGGACCAGTATTCCTGGCACGGGCAACAGAGGGGTTGTGAACATAGGATGGGATCCTTGCAGCTGCCAGGCTGAGAGAAAACTATTTATTATATATATATAAATCAGAAATATGTACATTTACACTATTCTTTTCCTTTTTCTTTGTCCTGTATGTTTTTGTATCATGAAGGTGTAAGCCTAAATGTCACAACTGTGTACCCATTAATGAATAATGGTGTCCCTGCCATTTTTAAAATGATACTGATAATCTGTGATTTGATGATTTTCTGTTATAAATACCATGACATTACACTGACAAACAGTTGCTATGTGTGTATATTTTGATTACTGATGCCTGCCTAAGGAACAGGTTTTAAAGGGTTATTACAGGGGGCATATTTCCATCTTTAAAATACTTCAGATAATAAGTTGCAAATATGATCATATCTAAAGATGGAGTAGGGACATCATTCTCTCATTTCTTAGGATGGAATAAGGGCATCTTTCTCTCATTTCTTAGGATGGAATAACGGCATCTTTCTCTCATTTCTTAGGATGGAATAACGGCATCTTTCTCTCATTTCTTAGGATGGAATAACGGCATCTTTCTCTCATTTCTTAGGATGGAATAACGGCATCTTTCTCTCATTTCTTAGGATGGAGTAGGGACATCTTTCTCTCATTTTTTTAAGATGGAGTAGTGACATATTCCCCATTTCTTAGGATGAAGTAGTGACATCTTTCTCTCATTTCTTAGGATGAAGAAGCGGCATCTTTCTCTCATTTCTTAGGATGAAGTAGGGGCATCTTTCCTCAATTTCTGACATGTATCTTTTCCTATACGGATGCATCAGCAGCAGGCCTTCTTGCTTACAACTGAGAGGCCTACAGGAGTGCTGTTAAGGAGACAAAGTTCCGCAGGGGACATGCAAATGAATGAATGAATGATCTTTTCCTATTTAAAATACACAAATCTATAACCTACAAATATGACCACTTCATGAGAGCTGACCTTTCTTAGTGTGGTCCTCCTCCTCCTCCTGCAGTGGTTTGTACTTTCCTGACTTGATCATGCTCACAACATGCTTGTAGTATGGGTTCAACTTATCATCAAAATGAAGAAAATCAAACTGTGGATTTCCAGCTTGTTTTGTCTTCAGCATGATCTCCATCTGAATGCCATGCTGAGCAATAAAGTTGGCCGTCTTCTCAATGCGTGCATTTTCTTTCATGCATGTAGGCTGTCAGAGATAAGAAAAAGCTCGTGTATGATATATAATAATCTTAACTAGCATTTTGAGACAAGAAAATAACATGTAACATTACAGCATTATAATACTACTATGCACTACGAAACAAGAAAATAACATGTAAGTAACATTATAGCACAATGATTTAATATTAATTTTCTAACAAACACAGTTGGAACAATAGATTTTGTAATGGAGAAAGTTAACATGCTGTAGTTTAGATTTGTGGACATAATCCAAGTTTGAGCTGACAGTTTGCTTCTGAGGTCACCTCACAGAAAAGTTCACCAACAACTCTCAAGTTTATTTTACTGTCATCTCAAACAAACTGCGAACAGTGAAATCTAACATTTACCCCGGCATTAGGTGACTACATTTTAATCACTGCCTGATACATGCCAGTAATTAACATTCTTCTGCCAACAGCACTGTCGTCTTAAATCTTGGAATCATCGCATTCAAGGCACACCCACACATGCTCCACTCTGTTTCAGTAAACCAAAAAGTGTGTGAGCGCACAAACTGTGCCAGTCAGCTGTTGGTTCTATCAGCCAGCCAGCTTTTCTGTCCCCCTCCCACGCATCTTTCATCTTCTGTAGATATATATTATCAACACATGCCCTCTCCTCCTCCTGCATCAGTTCCTTGGCCACCAACTTCAGTATATCCATCCTCTCTCTCTCTTGATCTTAAGTGCCCAGGGCACATGGGGCTTCCGCAAGGGTTTTCCACAAATGCCTGTCCTTTGCCTTTTTTTCTGCTCTTGCTCAGGTGAGCCCTCTATTGCTCAACATCCTCTCTGTTGTTCTTTTTCATGTCTATTTTGGTCTACCCTTACTTCTGTTCCCCTGTGGTGTCCATCTTAGTGCTATTTTTGGTAGTGAGTTGTCAGTCGTTCGTGCACATGTCCCAACCATCACCAGCATCTTTATTCAATAATTGTTGTCAGTGGTTTCATCTGCATTTCTGCCAACAAGATGTTATTTCTTATGGTGTTTTGCCAAAATATTTTTCTAATTCTTTGTAAACATTTAGTCTGGAAAGAATTCAACTTGTTTTCTATGGTTTTGGTGATTTTCCAGCATTCACTTCCATAGAGTAGTACACTTAGAACATTACTCTTAAATATCCTGATTTTCATATTTATGCTTGGTTTTTTTTATTTCCATATATTCTGCAGCATTGCAAAAGCCTGGTTTGCTCTAGTAAGTCTGCTGTTGATGTCTTCTATGCTGTCTCCATTTTCTACTACTCTACTGCCAAGGTATACAATTCGTTGACCTCCTCCACTAACTTGCTATCTACTCTGAGTACATTGTTCACATTTTACTTCATTAACTTTGTCTTTCCTACGTTGATCTTTAGTCCTATGTTGTTTGCATTCTGAGTTAGCTTGTTTATTTTATCTTGCATATCTTTGTGCCTGCTTGATAGCAGACAAATGTTGTCCACAAAGTCAAGGTCCTCCAGCACTGTGTCAAGGGTCCATTGTAATCCTCTGTGTTTATCTGATGTTGCCTCCTTCATTAACCAGTCTACTGCCAAGATAAATAATGTTGGTGATAGTACACATCCCTGCTTCACTCCTGTTTGTACCCTAAAGCTGCTGGAGGTATGTTCTCCACAGATCACTTTGCACTGAAAACCCTCGTATAGGGCTTTGATTATATTCACTATCTTATGTGGGAGGCCATGCCATCTTAGGATTTTCTACAATGCGTCTCTGTTGACACTGTCAAAGCCTTTCTCAAAATCTATAAACAATGTATATGTTGTGCTATGCCACTCATTTGCCTGTTCTAATATTTGTCTAAGTACAAATATGTGGTCTATGCATGATCTTTCTTTCCTAAATCCTGCCTGCTCTTTCCAAAGTTTTCCATCAAGTGCTGGTACGATTCTGTTGATGATTATTCTGCAAAATACTTTACTGGTGAGTGGCAGTAGGGTAATACCCCTTCAGTTCCCGTAATCTCTGAGGTCACCCTTCTTTGGTAGTTTTACTATAAGGCCAGTTTTCTGTTCCTCTGGAGCTTTTTTTTCTAGATCCCAAATTTGTTGTAGTATCTGGCAAAGTTATTTTGGTGTTTCTGTTTCTTCTGCTTTCAACATCTCAGCAGTCACTTCATCTTCACCTGGTGCTCTGTCTAATTTTAGCTTCTTTATTGTCTCCTTTACTTCACTTATTGTTATTGGCCCTGTATTGATGTTTAGTTCCGTTTTTGCTTTAAGTATGTCTATTGTTTGTGCTACTTGTGTTCTGTTTAGTAGGGTGTTAAAGTGTTCCCTCCATCTTTCAATTTTTTCTTTCTCCACTGACTAGTTGTCCCTTATGTGTCCTTACTGCACTCTAACATCTTGTGCTGAAGTTACCTGTCATTGCTTTGTGATTTTGTATATGGTTTTCATGTTATTTGCATATGTTGCTTTATCTGCTGCTTCTGCTAAGTTGTCATAGTATTGACATTTATCTTGACGGCATGATTCCTTCACTTCTTTGTCTTTTTGTGCATAATTACTTAAAACTTGTTCTTTTAGCCTTTGTGATTTGGTGTTCAGTAATTTTTTTCTTGATTTCCTTAGGGTCATGATAAAAAAAGGCCTGGGAACCACTGGTCTAAAATATCGCTCACAGGTAAGTGCAGACATGGAGTATCCTTTGCACCAAGAGCTCCTCAAAGAAAAGTGTGATGGGCTAAAGAGGGACAAATTATGAAGAGGTCATGCAAAATATATTATCAAGCAGGTTTGTGAACTTAACAATATCAACCCCAGCCAGGAATGGTTTCCTGGGCCTCCAGCATTCAGGGGCACCTTCTCTTGCATTGTCAGGTTTGACATGAGAAGGAGGGAGCAGAATCCACCTACTGCGAATACAAAGGTCAACACCCTCATAAATGAAAACTCCAATGAGGCAGATGTTGTGATTTACACATTGTATTACATCAAACGAGTACATAGGCATTCACAGCACGCTCAGCGAGCACAACAATCCAGGAAGCCGGCGGCGCCTTCACCATGACCACAAGCAGTATGATAATGGAGGTGGTGGCGGTGACAAAAGCATTCAAGTGGTCAGAGTCGCAGGACTATGCCCATGTCTGCAAACTAAGTGATTCAATGAATATGACCCAGAAGGTCGTGGCAGGTTCTGCATGCAGGCAGGGGCTTGAGTCATTGCAGAAATCAACAATTTGCAGTTACCTTTATCTATGTCCCTGGACATGGAGGCATCCATGGAAATGAAAGAGCTGATGGTTGGCTGGCTCTGCCATCATCGAAGATGGACAACCACTGGACTGAGCTGATATTGTTAATGCACTTAGTGAGATAGGCAGAGTGGAGGCAGACAGAGAGCTGGAAGTACAGACTGGCATGGCCAGGAAAGAGAGGTGTACTGGACATGTGAGGGAATTTATCAACCAACACAGGACAAACACTATAAGCCACAGGTCATTATGGGGGGGGGGGGGGGGGGAGAAATCTGAGCACCTATCCAGAGTGCAATGATGATGACTAGACCATATACAACAAACCAATCAGTCACAAGTGAAGAAAGAGTAGATGATAACTTATTTGAGAAGGAATAAGATTTGTGTAGAAAGAGAAGGTTAAATATAACTGATTTTTTGTAGCTTAATTCATGTGGTTGCAGGGTCCTATATTCCTGTATGAAGTGGTTTTTGAATACCAAGTGAATTCTGTCATCAGGTTACTTGCCTGTGGTGTAGGCCAATGAAATGATTAAACTTAGCTAAGCATTCTGGGATGTATCATGAAGATGTTTCTGAATGCAGTCACCTAGTCTAAGACCCGTCTTCCCAATATAAGTTATCCTATACTTTAGTGCATGTAATGGCATATATTAAATTGCAAGACTGACATGTGAACCCCTGATGAAGCATGAAGAGTTTTGGGGAAAATAACTAATTTTGTTTCTCAGACTGTACAGCAGATGACACAGTGGACAGCTGCACTTTCTACTTCTGAAAAAAGGTAGGATCTTTCTTCAGACGGTTGTGGACAAGGATATTCTTCAAGTTTGGCTTCCATTTGTAGGTTAACAGGGAAGGTTCAAAGAAAATGTTGCAAGTGTAAGGGTTCAGCTGTAGTAGTGGCAGATAGGGGTAGAGTTTTTGTTTAACTCTTTCCCTGCCATCAACACTATAGTGAATTCTTCCTGTTAGTCTAGTGCCTGCCATGCATGTTATAGTGATTTTGTTTCATTGCAGCGTAAAACTATTGTAACTTTTTACTGTACATGATTTATCTGTGCATGTCTGGTGACCTATCATAGTTCAATCTAAAGCATGGATAACAACCGAGCGAAATCGATGTTTTTAACTGAGAATTTTCAATATTTACTGTGATTTCAGAGGCATAAGGACATGTCCTATGACCAGAACACTGTTCCTGAATGTACTCCAAGTACATCTAGACCTATTAAATGGACTGGAGAAGCAGTTAGAAGGTTATTTCAGACATTATTTTAGAGAGAATGGCACCACACGACAACATCGGACGAAAATTTAAGTAGATCTGGAAATTGCCAATGGTAAACATTGTACATCTAGGCATCGCCGATGGTAAGCACTACACAAATATCAGCTAAAATCATCACACTACCTCTATTTTCCTAAAGAACTCTTCATTTATGAAATATTCTTAAATTTACAACTATTTTCATGCATAATATGCATACTTTTAAAGTGGAAATACTTTATACATTCACTTTTACAACTATACCCCCTATACATATCAAGACCTGTGCTTTTTGTGGACAGGAATGTCCGGATTTTTTTCTGTGGCATGGGAAAAGTTAAACAATCTGATCATTTGGACAGAAAGGTAGCAGCAAATTAAACTGGTCACATAGAACACTGCCTAGTGGCTCATTTTCTGGATATGAAAACTTTCTGATGGATTTCAGGTTAGTGGTGACGGAAAAAAATTGTCAGTTTGATTGGTGCTCAAATCACAGATGTCCTGGAACAGTTGACAAAGACATAAGCTGAGAGTACGAGATGCTGTCCTTGCAGATTTCAGGATGGGAAGAAGTGTAAGGCACATATGTATGGCATTAGGTAGGTCAGTATATTATACAATCTACAATCACATAGATACCATATCCATGCCAGGAGGAACCTGAAGTTCTGAAGGTACGGCAAAAGGTTTCTCATCTTCTTTTAAAGCATCTGAAACAAATGCAAAATAAAAATGTACAATTTTGACAATCATAAATGCTAATACAAGACTTTCTTTTTCTGCCTGAACTGAACAGCTAAAAATAGTTGATAACAGCTGAATATGTTACAATAACCACAGCTTTCAATATGTTGTGGATGTACGATAACTACAACTAGCCCTGCACATTTAGATTATAATAACCACTGCTATTTTGGTATATATTATAATAACTCACTCTGTGTTTATATTAAGAAAACCACTGCTATTTTTGTGTGTGTATACTAAGATACTAGAAAACAAGTTGAATTCTTTCCAGACTAAATGTTTATGAAGAATTAGAAAAATATTTTGGTAAAACACCATAAGAAATAACGGAATATATAAAATCGGAAAAAAGTAGGAGCAGCTTTATTACTTAACGATTACAAAGTTGTGACGTTTCGGCATGAGCCTTAATCATACAAAAACATACAGGATGAAGAAATAGAGAGAGGAGATAAAGTATAGATTCACATGAATACTGTTTAAAAAAAAAAAAATTTTTTTTAAAGGAGTACTTAGCTATAAATTTGAAGGTGTGGCTTGTCCGGTGGTGTGTGTCAGGAATGGATCTGGTAGGACATGGAAACTGTTTAAATAGAGACCTGTGACATGTGGTCAGTGGGTTGTAACTGGGGGTGGTGGATGGGGAACCGGGGAGGGGAGAGAGAGTGACGCACTACTGGCCTAGCTAGGAGAAATTGAAACAGGTGATTGGGGAAGAGGGGTTGCAGAGAAAATAGCAGGGTTGCAGAGTGATGCTTGAGGAAGTTTGAAAAGTAAGTGTATAGTTGTATACTTATACACCAATTATTGTGTTACATAAGAAATAACATCTTGTTGGCAGAAATGCAGATGAAGCCACTGACAACAATTATTGAGGAAAGACGCTGGCGATGGTTGGGACATGTGCTCCGAATGACTGACAACCACTACCAAAAACAGCACTAAGATGGACACCACAGGGGAACAGAAGTAAAGGTAGACCAAAAGAAACATAGAAAAGAACAACAGAGAGGATTTTGAGCAACAGAGGGCTCACCTGAGCAAGAGCAGAAAAAAAGGCAAAAAGGACAAGCATTTGTGGGAGCCTTGCGGAAGCCCCATGTGCCCTGGGCACTTAAGACTCAGAGAGAGAGAGATACTAAGATACACAGTTCACTCTGTCTGTATATAATGCAGGGTTTTCCAAAAGTTCCTTTACACTTTCTGGATGCCACTGAAGGAAGACAAATCCAGCTACGTGGTGAGAGTGTGTGTTATTTTGTGATGAAACTCTCAGTTCTGGAAGTACCTTACAGGGACTCAATGTCAGCTCCCCAGCTCCTTCTAAATTTTTGTGATCCACACATTTGAGATGCTCACTTCTTGTTATTGTTGTCCCGTATGCACTAGACATTTGCAGGAAACGATGTGTGTATGTCTGCGTCTCAAAAATTTGGTACCTGGGATAGACTGAATCATAGTGACAGAATTAATGTGTCATGACCTCATTCCCTTTTCAGGTGTCACAATTTTTGGTCAGGCAGGTTTTGATGGCTTCGCTATCAAACACCTTTTCTGGAGAAAAATGAAAGTTTATTAACGTGTTGTACTCTCATGGCTAGATGGTTGCTCATCCTGCCAGAGTCCATGACAATGCACCTCCTCACTCACTGCTCCTTATCCGTGAATTTTTGGCTAAGCACAAGATGACCCTAGTCCTATAGCCACCCTACTCTCCAGATCTGGCATATCTTGCATCTTACATCCTTCCCATGCCGTTAAACATCACATATGGCTCGCATGGTAGTTCACTAAGTTTTCCTATTTTCAACAAGTTTCTCAGCCTCATCAAGGGGTCTTATACCTACTAATTTGGCCTCTATTAACAATGTCCTCTTTAGAGTTTCACGTGGTCAACCTCTTTTTCTTTGGTCTGTGTGTTCCACCTGACAGCTTATTTTGGGATTCTCTGACTGTTTCTTCTCATCACATAACTGATATATGTCCATTTCCTTTTTTCTGATCATCCATGAGACAGGCTGAGCTCACTCATCTACCTCATCTGTGTTGTTCTTGAATTCATTCCACTTGATGCCAAGTATTTTCCTTTGGCAAAAGAGTCTAATTTATTTCTTTAATTGTTTTCCAGCTTTTGCATGCATAAATAAGGGTGGGTATTACATTTGAATTGAATAATCTTAGCTTGGTTTTTGTGCTTATAAATTTTGAGTGCCATATGTTCTCAAGATTCTTGAAGGTCACTGCTGCTTTTGCAATTCTAACTTCCTTTCTGGTGTCACCATCCTGGTCTATGTAGCTGCCGATATATACAAATTGGTTTACTTCTTAAACAGCTGTTCCTTCTATATATATTTTTCCTTCTCGACTAATGGGAAGTTTATTTTTGTTTTTTCCTCATTAATTTCAAGTCCTATTTTGCTAGCTAGCGAAGACAGGGTATCTGTTTTTTCTTGTATCAAATTCACATTGTCACTGATAAGAGTTATGTCATCTGCAAAATAAAGATCTTCCAGTTGGGTCCTATATATTCAATCAATGCCTATTTTTCATGTGCAATATTTTTTCATTATGAAGTCTACTGCAATTCCAAAAAGCAAGGGAGATGATATACATCCTTGATTCATACCTGTTTCAATCTGGAACCATTCGCTCGTTCTTTCTTCTGCGTTGACTGCACAAACATATCCATTGTAGATGTCACTAATGATGTTGACAATTTTAGATGGTATTCCATATAGACTTAAAATTCTCCACAACAAATCTCTGTGTATGCTATCAAATGCCTTTTTTAAAGTCTATGAAATTCAGAATTAATGGTTTTTGCTTTTCAATGTGTTCTTCAAGTATTATTCTTAGAGTAAATATCTGGTCTAGACAGCTTCTCCCTTTTCAAAATCCTGCTTGTTCTTCTCTCATTGCAGTATCCACTGTATCTATTCAGTGTCTATTCAGAATGACTTTGCAAAATACTTTTGACACAACTGATAGCAAGGTTATTCCTCTCCATTACTGCAGTCACTAAAGTTGCCTCTTTTTTTTTTGTGACATTTTAACAATGATTCCTTTTTTTTCCATTTAGAAGAGACCTTTTCGTCTTTCCAAACTTTATTAAACATTCTCTGTACTTGGCTCATGTTGTCACTATTAAAAACATTTAACATTTCAGCTGTTATTTCATCTTCACTTGCAGCTTTGTTGTTAGCCATTAGATTCACTGCTGTTTCAATTTCACTCAATGTAATTTCATCTAGGTTGACATTTAGTTGTGGGAATGGTAAGTTGTGTTCAAGGTCTACCAATTCTTTTAGGTGTGGTCGATTAAGTATTTCTTGGAAGTGTTCAGCCCATCTTTGCTTTTGGTCTTTACTTGACGTTAATAGGGTTCCAGTTTTGCTAAAGACTGGTATTTCTTTGGATGTAATAGCACCTGTTAGCCTCTTTTTAATGTTATATATAGTTTTGCTGTATCCTGTTTTTCCTGCTTTCTCTGCTTCTTTTGCCATATTGTCTATGTATTCTCTCTTATCTCTAATAGTTGAACTTTTTACTTTATTGTCTAGTTCTTTGTATGCTGCTTTTGCCAAATCTTTTCCCAAGATCTGTCTTTATGTTCAACATGGCTAATTTGGCTGCTCGTCTTTCACTGCATGTATTTCCATGTGATTTCCAATATCCATGCTTTTCTATTTAGATGGCATGTGCAGACTTTTACTGTTCCTCAACTGAAATCCATCCTGAAAGGCCACTATTTTCAAGCAATAAAAGAGCCAGAAGAATATTCATTACAGGACCCTATGAATCTTTCAGAAAATGAGTTCCAGGACATATTCCAGAAATTGGAAAAAAACACTGAAACACTGGGTGCAAGTGTATAAACAGAGGAAGGTAATGTTTTGAAGGAGATAAGTTTATTTAAATTGCATTTTAATGAAAGTTGTTTTAAAAAATGTATTTATTTTTTAACGCCCTTCATTTGTTATAAAAACTAGTTCTCATTATGCGTTATGTACATACATTATAATAGCCACAGTTGTCACTGCATGTTATGAACATATAATAGCCACAGTTCTTGTGTTATCTATGTATGTTATCGTAGCCAGTTCTCATCCTGTATACGTACATACAATTGCCAGTCCTCATATACGTGTGTGTGCATGCATTTTTGGAGGGGTTTTTTTGCATGCAATTGAGGAGGAAGAGTTGGGTGGGAGGTTGGTGTGTTGATGGTTTTTTTTTTTGCATGCAACTGAGGGGAAGAGTTGGATAGGAGGTTGATGTGACCAAGAAGAAGAACACAGAGAAAGATGTATACAAGAACTAATGTTCTCATTCCTAGTTCACATTCTTTTACACTTCATGTGCAATGTATGTTTTTTTGCTCACAACAAATATTAAAAATATTAATGATCACAAAATGTGTCATCTTTACATGTTTAACAGCAAAAAATAGAAAGTAGAAAGAAACACTTACCACCTGAAACATCTTGCAACTGGTGGCCACCATCTTCACCAGACTGTTGCTCGTAACTGAAGCCTACTGCTTGATATCCTTCCTGTAATGACAGGTAGTAA
The DNA here is from genome assembly GCA_009760885.1 of Achatina immaculata. NCBI lineage: Eukaryota > Metazoa > Mollusca > Gastropoda > Stylommatophora > Achatinidae > Lissachatina > Lissachatina immaculata. Next base: position 46,820,927 of record CM019693.1, on the reverse strand, counting down.
CGCTTCCATTCTTCCTCTGTAACAATCAGTCAAATTATTACTTGACATCAAAAGCTTAACACACAACATTAAAAACTGCTAAAGGAAGATATAACATTTTCTTTAGTCAGGGAAATCCATGGGAATCTTCCTGCAGAAAAATTTGATGTATTTTATATTTGTGAAGCATTTTCTTGGATTTGCTTTTTTAAATACTATATGATACATATTTATAATAAATGTCTTGAAGTTAGGCCTTTACTTTTGTCCTTCTATTTGAAACTAGAAAATCTGTCAAGTTTGGGCTCCATACTATCATACTGGCTCTTTTGCATTCAAGAGTGTTGGTCACACCAGATCTTGATCCGTGCGGACAGGGGGCACAGCCCACAGTTTCCTCCAGATCCTGATAGCTCTAAAGCTTTTCCCCACACTCATGTTTCATCCCTTAGGTCTGCATGGTTTGGGCACTCTTGAAAGATATGTTCCCATACTGCCCTGAACTCAGAAATCAGCATGGTGTCATCTGCATATCTCATGATATTGTTACTGTGATCTCCTCTTTATGGTAGGATGAGATCAGGAGATAGGACTCACCCTTGTCTTATAACTCATTTTATTTCAAGATATCTGCCTGCATCACTGTTCATACATTCACTCTTATCACTGTCTCTGAAATATAATCTTAACGATTCTCGTGTCTTTACCATCTATACAAAGTTTCTGTATCAAATCTTCATATCTTACTCTATCTAAAACTTGTGTAATCAATGAAAAACAAGAATAACTCTTCATTTCTGAAGATCATGCTATTACTGTTCCTTGTAAAAATTACCTTCTTTTCCCTCACATTGCTCTTATGTAATCTCTGTCTTGACCTTATTGCACTGCTGTTGAGTGCTTTTTTATGCTCCACGAACCACTGCACTGCCTACTTCAACTCGTAGGCTTTCCCACGCTGCTGAGTCACTTTTTTTATGTCATCAGAAAATCTAAGACTTATCACAACTCTTTGTGATTATTTTCTCCTATTCATGTCATATATTACTATGTACACTATCCTGGAACATGGTAAGACATCTTTAGCAGCAATGCAGCGTAGCATCTACAAATATCAATAGTAAGGAAAGCTTTAGGAGTATTTTTGAGACATAGCTCATTAGGGTGAATGTGCAATGCTGACTAGATTCTGTTCTTCCAGCTTTATTTGGAAGGGCAATGAAGACCGATTTAAATAGATCTGATGATATATATGTCCTGTGTCACAGATCATATGTAAGATGCTAGTTACCTTTTCTATGTCATTATCATCTCAAGACATGATCATTTTCTTCATGATGTTGTCAGTCATGGTGTCTTCCTTGTTTTCATCTGTTTGTGTGTATTTCTGGTTCAGTTTACATTATTAGTGGTCCTTCATTATTAATGCTGATACTGAACTGTTCATTTCTCTGATCACAATACAAGTCAGTTATGTGCTCTACGACCATTCCTCTATTATTTCCACTTTTGCATGATAACTTCACATTCCTGTTTTCAAGCACCTTGTTTTGCTCTTTATTTTTCCATAAAAGTTCTTTTATCTTTTTATGAAATTCTTTATCACTGTGAAAATGTTTTTTCAGTCTCATCACATTATTCTAACAACCACCTTTCATGCACTATCCTTTTATTTCTTCATACATTTTCTGGTTATTTTTGTTTTTTCTTCTCTTTTCCAAGGATTCCAGCTTATACTCTGTCACTTGCTTATCTTTCCAAGGATTCCAGCTTATTCTCTGTCACTTGCTTATCTTTTCCAAGGATTCCAGCTTATACTCTGTCACTTGCTTATCTTTTCCATCTCTGTATGTTGGTACTGATAACACTCAGAAGAAAGGATTATAGCATATTCTCTGTCACTTGCTTATCTTTTCCAAGGATTCCAGCTTATACTCTATCACTTGCTTATCTTTTCCATCTCTGTATGTTGGCACTGATAACACTAACACTCAGAAGAAAGATTCTTCTAATGTTTCCCACTTATCATTTACATCTTGAAATAACATCTATAAATATGATTATGTGTTATATCTTTCTTCTTTCTATCTTGAATTTCTCTTTTAATTTTGTTTTGAACACATCTAAATATAAATTATAGTTCTTGCTATTTATTTTACCTGCTCTTCAATTTTAACCTTAAATTTGTTATCACTAATTTGTGGTCATTGCCTGAGACAGCTTCAGCTATCTCAGCATTTCTGAATCTTCTATAGATAACAATATCATCTGCCTTATTTTGGTTCTTATTTTCTGAATCTTCTATAGATAACAATATCATCTGCCTTATTTTGGTTCTTATTTTCTGAATCTTCTATAGATAACAATATCATCTGCCTTATTTTGGTTCTTATTTTCTGAATCTTCTATAGATAATAATATCATCTGCCTTATTTTGGTTCTTATTTTCTGAATCTTCTATAGATAACAATATCATCTGCCTTATTTTGGTTCTTATTTTCTGAATCTTCTATAGATAATAATCATCTGCCTTATTTTGGTTCTTATTTTCTGAATCTTCTATAGATAATAATATCATCTGCCTTATTTTGGTTCTTATTTTCTGAATCTTCTATAGATAATAATATCATCTGCCTTATTTTGGTTCTTATTTTCTGAATCTTCTATAGATAATAATATCATCTGCCTTATTTTGGTTCTTATTTTCTGAATCTTCTATAGATAATAATATCATCTGCCTTATTTTGGTTCTTACTACCCAGGCTTCTCCAAGAGTACAGCTTTCCTTGATGCTGCTGGTACTGCATGTTGTCAATGATTGCACTGTGGCTTTTTGTCCATTAGATTAGTTTGTCTCCTCTATCATCACAATTTACAAAATTGCAGACACCTGCCACATGCATTTCCAGCTGATTACCTACCCTGTAACTGACTGCACACACTACCCAACGATTACCTACCCTGGCACTGACTGCACACACTACCCAACGATTACCTACCCTGTAACTGACTGCACACACTACCTAATGATTACCTGCCCTGGCACTGACTGCACACACTACCTAACAATTACCTACCCTGGAACTGACTGCACAAACTACCTAACAATTACCTACCCTGGCACTGACTGCATACACTACCTAACAATTACCTACCCTGGAACTGACTGCACAAACTACCTAACAATTACCTACCCTGGCACTGACTGCACAAACTACCTAAAGATTACCTACCCTGGCACTGACTGCACACACTACCTAACAATTACCTACCCTGGAACTGACTGCACAAACTACCTAAAGATTACCTACCCTGGCACTGACTGCATACACTACCTAACAATTACCTACCCTGGAACTGACTGCACAAACTACCTAAAGATTACCTACCCTGGCACTGACTGCACAAACTACCTAAAGATTACCTACCCTGGCACTGACTGCACAAACTACCTAAAGATTACCTACCCTGGCACTGACTGCACACACTACCTAACGATTACCTACCCTGGCATTGACTGCACACACTACCTAACAAATTCCTCATCTCTTGAAGCACAGGTCTGCATGGTGCAGGTATTGATGAGTTTACCATACAGTCAAACTAGTCAACACAGCTAACACATATGACAGGCTGCTGTTGCCCAGCATACATTACACTTCCTACTGAGTGACTCTGCTCTAACATAACATCCCTGAACACCATTATACTTATTTATGATTTAAGCATGACCTGACAAGGGAAAGAAAGCACTATGGTTGTCTCCCCATTGCTTAATTCAGTTTGTTTAAGATGTTCTCAGCTAGCCACTGTCTAAAGAGACTAATCCACAAAGCAGCAGAGATACTTGCTTTGATCTGCTGTTGTTTATTCAGAAAGATTCACAGCTAACCTCTATCACTGGGCTCCCTCTCAACAACAGAAACAAACTATACCTGCACATTTCTACATTACATTAGCTAATTATCACAGAAAACTCTACCTCTTTATTACACAATAAAACTAAACATTTACTGTTTTCTCTAAAGAGTAGAAAACTTAAACACCTACTACAAAAACACAGAAAACCTTATAGAAAGTGTTCTTCCTCTTCTTCATTCGCTTCTACCACCAAGACCTCCCCGTGATCCTACTGAGTTTACTCCTGTGGTCCTCAATAGGTCCCGTAGTCCCCCTGTGGTCCCCAAAAGGATCACACGAGATCCCTGAGGGGACCACAAGAGGTTCAGTTGAACCTGTATTCTTGGTGGGTCTCAGAAGTGAGATTCCGTGACACCGTGGTTTTCAATGCACCAGTTTAATCTAGAGTTGGACTCTCACCAGAAAACCTTGATGTGTTTTGGGATACCCCCGTGTATCCCCACCAGGTGAGAGGTGGTTGCCCATCCAGCCCAGCATTGGACTATATCACTGGAAAACCTCAGCATGATTAGGATATGCATACATCACTGCCGGGTGAGAGGTGGCTGCCTATCTAGACTGCCCTGGTCCAGTGTCTCTGACTTCAGCATTTTGTGGTCATGGCTGCTACCCTTCCTAGTTGTGACCAGGACGGAGCTTTTGTCCAGGAGGACGAATCCTCGCCACTAGTAAGTTTCACCCCTGGGTTGAGCTAGTTTAGGTGTATTATACCAGTATGGGTGTGTTTAGGACGTGATCGACCTCTAGAGCTGAGGTACTGTTACATGAGTAGTTCTCACCGCGAGACTACTGGACATACCAATTAAGCTTCACCTTATCTTTTCCATCACCTTTTCACATCGGCGCTGCACAGCAACCCTAATTGCTTTTTCGCATTTTCTTCATTGGCCTGGGGGAGTTTCACTCCACACGCGGCATCCAAAGAATCTCGCCAGCAGTATCTTAACCCCTGGGTTAAGCCGGTTCAGGCAATTTGCCTGGTATGAATGCACATAGGATGTGGCTGACCTCCAGACCAGAGGTGCCATGATTTGAGCAGTCCTGACCTCGAGACTACTGATTACTTCACTTAATCCTTTCTTTCACCTTTTCCACAGTGGCACCACGCGGCAACCCCATTTGCATCTTTCTTCACTGGCCGAGAGGAGCCCCACTCCACGCATGGCAGCTGAAGAATCTCACCAGCAGTGGGAACCTAGACTGATTTAATGTGCCATTCACGGTTTCACCATGAGACAGTGTGAACTTAGACATGCATGGCTTAATCTTTGAGACAACCATTATGACTACTGGCAGGATCAACCAAACAGCTTTCTTCACCGAACCTTAGTCGGATATCTGCCGAAAGACCAACGCGGGGCAAGGGAGACAGCGCTCTGCTCAGAGCAGATCCCTTTCGACCCCAGCAGATTTTCATTTCCTTCAACCACTGGCAGCGGCAGCCGGCTCTCTCTGCTCTAACAAACGAGAAGAAAGCGCGCACACCGACAACCAACACACATTACATACTGCAGACTCGATACTCTTTGCGAGAGATGGACCAATTTTGAGACCATCAGTCGACAAAACCGTAGTACACCTCAGATGTGTTAGCATGAACCTGGCTGACTAGCCGTTTATAGGCTTCACTCGACGGACAAACCACTCGCTTCAGCATCGAAACACCTTAACTCTCACTATCTGGGAAGGGAGCGAAAACCTTTCTCCCCACACACGGAACTCGAGAGTGCCTTTTCACCAAAAGAGCAGTTGGCCTGCACTGTGCAGCTTGGCATGGCTCTGCGCAGTTAACTAGAAAGTGTTTCAAATCTGAGGAACTCCTATACCAAATGAAATCAATCCATCAGCACAAAAATATAAACATTCGTATTTTTGACAAATTTATTATTTGCATTGAAAGAAGCAAAACTAATTTAAAATTTGAACCACATGGGGCTCTGAGCTCAAAACATTTTTAAGACATATTTTTGACTAATGGAACAAATGTGTGGTATTTTCTTAAAACATGAACTGTCTATCTAGTTTGTGACATTTCCTGAAACATCTGATAGCACATCGTGGTGATATTTTCTACAACAGTGTTAGCAAGCAAAGAGAAAAAGGTTAAAAAAAAAAAAAAATCAGTCAATTATTGATTACTTCACCTTCATACCAGAGTCTATGGTTCTAGTCTCAAATACTTCTTTTGTCATGTTTCTTTCTCTCACATCTAAAAGTGCTTGATTTTTTTCCCCAAGGTCTAACCATACAATACTGTGCTCTGTTACTTTACCTTTATACAACTGTGTTGTGTTACTTTACCTTCATACAACTGTGTTGTGTTAATTCACCTTCATACAAATGTGCTCTGTTACTTTACCTTCATACAACTGTGCCTCTTGTAAATCTGTATGCAATTCCAGGTACCTCTCTTCATCACATGCTGTTTCTATGGCCAGTTCTTCCTGTGTTAGGTCTGAGTTTTTGTCTTCTATATTGTCAGCATCATGAGAAGCAAGATCAGACAGGTGGCCTCTGCCATCGTATCTGCATCAGCAGAAGATAATGACCTTTTAGTTCACGAGTAAAAACCAGAAAACAAACATGTTCAAACTCCTACAGATAATAACCAAAACACATCCTCACATTTACAGATGTCATTAAAAATATTAACAGATGTAACAAAATAAAATAAATGTAACCAAAATACAACTGACAGAACACATCCAAACAGCTACAGATAACTCTGGCCAACACACAATTTGCCCATGAAATAAAACTAGCCAATCTTTTTTGATGTGCTGAACACAAAACATAACAGTAGAATTTATTGATCGGCTTTTATTTAGGATTTTTTCAATCTGCATTGTTTACATAGCTATCAACTAGCAATGCTGCTTGTTTGGTTCTATGATTGTAATATAATATAGGCAGTGTTGTAGCATAATAGAAACTGTTCCCTCTATCAACTGGCAGTGCTGGTTGTTTATGATTGTAGTATAATACAGGCAGTGTTGTAGCATAACAGAAAATGCTCCCTCCGTTCCAGTGGGACAATCGGTCTACATGAAAGAAACTAATCACAGACTTACACAGCTGTTGGACTGTCTTCAGTACCTCAAGTAATGGCTGGTATCTCTGTAATGACATGAAGACTGTTGCCATGTTGATGGGTCTGCAGTTGGCATATACAAAGTATTGTTGCTTCTTGTGTGAATGGGACAACCAAGGTGAAGCACTGCACTATTTGAAGAAAGACTGACCTGAGAGGAAGTCTTTAAAAGTTGGAGAAAAGAACGCGCAACATCTAGTATTGGTAGAGACAACACTAGAAAATACTACCACCTCTGCACATAAAACCTGGTCTGATGGAGAATCTTGTACAAGCCATGGACCATTCTAAGCGTTCAAGTAGCTCATAGATTAATTCCCTTGCCTCAGTGACACAAAGATCAAAGAGGGAGCTTTTGTGGGTCCTCTGATCTGACAGTTCTTCAAAGATGACAAGTCTGACAACCTGCAGCAAGGTGATGAGAAAAAGGCTTCGAGTGTGTTTTGTCTGGTGTCAGCTAAATTCTTTGGAAATATCAAAGCAGAAAACTACAAAGAACTGGTTGAGAATATGTTGTCTACGTCAGTGGTTCCCAATTTTTGGTGTGGGGGTCCATGGAATCTACCTTTTGGGGGGGGGGGGGGGGGAGAGTACATGAGAAAACTCAGTCCTATTTTTTTATTTTTACTGTGAAATGTTACCAATGTGGAACCAGAGAAGCCATCAGAATGGTCCCAATGAGCAAAGCTCCAGGATGTGATGGAATACCCACTGAGTTAATCAAATGTGCAAAAGTTGGAACAGCTTGGCTTCACAGACTATAACTTGGTATGGAAAAAAACAAGAAACACCACAGGACTGGAGAAACGCTGTAATTATTCCAATATGGAAGAAAAAAGACAGTAAAAGGGACTGCAACCAGTATAGGGGCATCTCGCTACTAAGCCATACTGGAAAAATATTCTGCAAGATCCTAGAGAACAGACTGCAACCAGTGATTGAACCATAGTTAAATGAAACTCAGATGGGATTTAGAAAAAAAACAGAGCCTATATAGATGCCAACTTTTCTCTAAGACAACTAATGGAAAAATCAGTTGAACATAGTCAGATGCTGCACACAGCTTATGTAGATCAAGAAAAAGAATTTGATATAGTAAATAGATATAAAATGTGGGAAATCTTACACCATTATGGAGTTAGTACATATCTCATCAACTTATGCAAAAACCTACATAAAAACAGTCAGTGTACAGTTAGAACAAATGCAGGACACTTTGAAGCATTCATCATAAAATCTGGAGTGAGGCAAGGCTGTGTACTATCTCCCTTACTATTCATAACAAACACTGACAACATCTGCCAATAAGCTAACATACATAGTAAAAATTCTACCACAAAACTGCACAACAGCCCAACCCAGAAACAATACTGATAACAACACCTTCCAGAAGACATACCCAATAGGAGGACCATAAATGAACTCCTTTTTTCCTGATGATCAAGCACTTATAGCCATATCAGAAGACCTGCAGCAGAATATGTTTATTTAGCAAGGGCATTCAAAAGTCACAACATGAAGAACAGTGCTGAAAAAAATGGAAATCATGACCATAGTGAGAGAAGAAATCCGAACAAAGATCTTCCTAGACAACCAGCACCTGAAACAAGTGAAACATTTCAAATTCCTAGGTAGCATAATATCATCCTAGACAACCAGCACTTGAAACAAGTGAAACATTTCAAATTCCTAGGTAGCACAATATCATCCTAGACAACCAGCACTTGAAACAAGTGAAACATTTCAAATTCCTAGGTAAATGTAATTTGTGATGAGATGGGGAATACCCTGACAGAGACAGAGGAAATTCTAGAAAGATGGAAGGAATATTGCAAAAGAATGTATGAAACAACCGACTGTGGAAGCAGGAATCAACAGTGTGAATTATTATTGGAGGAGAAAGAACCCGAACCGACAATGGAAGAAGTTTTATGGGCAATAAAGAATCTGAAAAATGGTAAATCACCAGGATGTGATGAGATAACAGCTGAATTTATTAAAGCAGGAGGAAAGGAGTGTGCAACAATCTATCATGCACTATGTAAAAAGATATGGCATTCAGGTGTTTGGCCAAAAGAATGGAAAAGAACTGTATTCATACCACTGCCAAAAAAGGGTAACCTGAAATTATGCACAAACTACAGAACTGTTGCCCTGATTAGTCATGCCAGTAAAATTCTGTTAAAAATCATAATGGGTAGACTTCGAAAGAAAATAGAAGAAGAAGTCAATATGGTCCAAGCTGGTTTCAGACAAGGAAGAGGATCAAGAGATCATATATTCAATCTAAGATTAATAATAGAGAAATGCAGAGAGTTTAATGTGAATCTATATTTATCCTTTATAGACTACTCAAAGGCATTTGATTGTGTACAACACCAGAAACTTTGGGAAATAATGGAAAAAATGGGATTTCCAACATATTTGATACAATTAACATCACTGCTGTATCTAGACCAACAAGCAGCAGTAAGAATAAATGGTGAAACAACAAGTTGGTTTGACATAAAACAAGGGGTCCGTCAGGGGTGCATATTGTCACCTTACTTATTTAACTTGTATACTGAAAATATAATGAGGAATGTTTGAGAAGATGTAGACAAAGAATATTACGATGCCATAACAGTTGGAGGTTATGAATACCAGAGATTAGATATGCTGATGACACAGTATTGCTGTCCACAACACAAAAAGGAATGGAAAAACTAATTATGTCAGTCCGCAAGAACAGTGAAGAGCAGAACTTCTATCTTAATGCAAAGAAAACTAAATTGATGACAACCGACAAAACAAACAAGGCAACTGAAATATGTATCAATGAGGAAAAACTGGAAGAAGTGGAGAGTTTTGAATATCTTGGATCGCTACTAACTAATAATGGAGATACAATGAGGGAAATTAAAAGGAGGACATCTATCGCTCTTCAGAAAGTAAAACAAATAAAGAATCTGTGGAGAGGAGCAGACAGAACCACAAAAATAAGATTTTTAAGGGCATGCATCTTTCCCATAGCAACATATGCCTGTGAGACCTGGACACTTAACAAAACAGCTGAGAAACACATAAATGCCTTTGAATGTAAATGCTACAGAAGAGTTCTCCAAATATCGTGGACACAAAAAAGAACAAATATATCTATACTACAAGAGCTTAATATTGAAGAAGGCTGGCTAGTGAAGAGGATTAAAGAGAGAAAACTTAAATATTTTGGACACATTAAACGTCATGATAATTTAGAGAAGATCGTATTGGAAGGATACGTAATGGGAAAAAGAAAAAGAGGAAGACCAAGACGAAGATGGCATCGTTGACGATCTGGAAATGGATGCAACAGCAGCAGGCCATCTTGCTCACAACCGAGAGGCCTACAGGAGTGCTGTTTGGGAGGCAAAGTTCCGCAAGGGACATGCAAATGAATGAATACAATTATCATTTTGATAATTCACCAAGTTTGTTATGTGTATTAATGTTTAATCATTAAGGGTTACCCACATTTTCTGAACAAAATATGTTTGCATTTAAAGCACATAGCTATCATACAGATATGAAACTTTCCATAGTATGGGGGTGTGGCCTGAATTTTGAAACAGCAGAGGGTCTGCAGACTTTTGTTATTGGGAGCCATTTGTCTGTATCACAGGTCTGCAGACTTTTGTTAATTGATTGGGAGCCATTGGTCTGTATCACAGGTATGCAGACTTTTGTTAATTGGGAGCCATTGGTCCGTATCACAGGTATGCAGACTTTTGTTAATTGGGAGCCATTGGTCTGTATCACAGGTATGCAGACTTTTGTTAACTGGGAGCCATTGGTCTGTATCACAGGTATGCAGACTTTTGTTAATTGGGAACCATTTGTCTGTATCACAGGTCTGCAGACTTTTGTTAATTGGGAGCCATTTGTCTGTATCACAGGTCTGCAGACTTTTGTTAATTGGGAGCCATTTGTCTGTATCACAGGTCTGCAGACTTTTGTTAATTGGGAATCATTGGTCTGTATCACAGGTATGAAGACTTTTGTTAATTGGGAGCCATTTGTCTGTATCACAGGTCTGCAGACTTTTGTTAATTGGGAGCCATTTGTCTGTATCACAGGTCTGCAGACTTTTGTTAATTGGGAGCCATTGGTCTGTATCACAGGTATGCAGACTTTTGTTAATTGGGAGCCATTTGTCTGTATCACAGGTCTGCAGACTTTTGTTAATTGGGAGCCATTTGTCTGTATCACAGGTCTGCAGACTTTTGTTAATTGGGAGCCATTGGTCTGTATCACAGGTATGCAAACTTTTGTTAATTGGGAATCATTGGTCTGTATCACAGGTATGCAGACTTCTGTTAATTGGGAATCATTGGTCTGTATCACAGGTATGCAAACTTTTGTTAATTGGGAATCATTGGTCTGTATCACAGGTATGCAAACTTTTGTTAATTGGGAATCATTGGTCTGTATCACAGGTATGCAGACTTTTGTTAATTGGGAATCATTGGTCTGTATCACAGGTATGCAAACTTTTGTTAATTGGGAGCCATTGGTCTGTATCACAGGTATGCAGACTTTTGTTAACTGGGAGCCGTTGGTCTGTATCACAGGTCTGCAGACTTTTGTTAATTGGGAGCCACTGGTCTGTATCACAAACTTGGCTGCAATATGTCCTTGAAGTTGAATTTCCTCCATTCCCACTTGGATTTCTTCCTTGACAAATGTGGCGTGGTTAGTGATGAACATGTGGAACATTTCTGTCAGGATATGACAACAATGAAACAGTATCAGGGCAAGTGGCCACCTCCAAGCTGGTTGACCATTGCTGGACACCAACTAGAGATGTGATCCACCTCCAAGCTGCCTGACCATCGCTGGACACCAACTAGAGATGTGGTCCACCTCCAAGCTGGCTGACCATCGCTGGACACCAACTAGAGATGTGGTCCACCTCCAAGCTGGCTGACCATCGCTGGACACCAACTAGAGATGTGGTCCACCTCCAAGCTGGCTGACCATCACTGTACACAAACTAGGGATGTGGTCCACCTCCAAGCTGGCTGACTATCGCTGGACACCAACTAGGGATGTGGTCCACCTCCAAGCTGGCTGACCATCGCTGGACACCAACTAGAGATGATCCTGAGTAGTTGTACAAGACACAGGCAAAGAAATGTCAAACACAAAAGTGGACATTCAACTTATGCTTTAGGCTCTAATGTGGTAGTTAGTGACTCTTGTATGCTTTAGGCTCTAATGTGGTAGTCAGTGACTCTTGTATGCTTTAGGCTCTAATGTGGTACTCTTGTCAGTGACTATTGCATATTTCTTATAAACAATAGTTAACTTTGCATTATGATTGTCATTTTCATGTTAAGCACCCCAAAATCTCTCAGAAATGACTAATTTTATAAGAAGGGCATGACTTTTGTGAAAATATGTTGTCCACCGTGACTAGAACACATGCAAACAGTTATGGCTCGTAACAAGCATGTTCATTATCACAATCATGTCATGTGCTGTGCATTTATTATGTGTCATGTTGTGAGCGTAACTTTATTTCAGAAGATCAAAAACTTATTTCTCTGAATCACACACCTTTTTTTTTTTTCAATTTTTTATACACTTTCTTTACAATCTCGGAAAAGTTTAGGCGCATTTGTGGAGCAAAGATATATTTATTTGTAAACTCAGAAAGACTGTTTGACAATTGTGCAGCAAACACAAATACTTTACTTGTAATTTCAGAAAGACTGACATTTCTGCAGCAAACTTGACAAGATAAACACAGGCACGAAAACAAAAGAGCATTAAGTTACCCATCCTGGTCATGTCAACTTGTTCAACCTCCAACTTTCATCTCAAAGCCCATCATCTAATCCACAATGCCAAAACATTAGCTTCATATTCCCTGCAAAGGATTCATTAGTAGCCAAACACAAATAATGAATACACAAATATGCTATTCTTCACATTCTCCATAAGCTGAAGACACTGGAAGTACAAGACAGTCCTCACGTTTTTCTAGCAATGCCCCTTTTTCAACTGCCACCATTTGCTTCCACTGTTCATCTCGCAACTTTGAGGAGAAAACTCGCTCTAAATCTTCCGACAGCTAAACAAGATATGCTCGTTTGTCTGTCCTAGCACAACTGCTCAACACTTCATTTCAGATTTCTCTGCTTTTCTACGTCTACATCATCCATTCCTGTTCCTGATGCTACTGTTTCCCTTCTCGTGAATCAGATCAAAAATGTTTATTTCAGAAATGCTGAAAGAGAAGAAACATTATACAATTACGCGGAATACATTAACGCGTTCTAGTTTACGTAACGAAACCTTGATAATGTTGACTTGTTAGTCCACAGACCTGTCAATCATAAGTTTTTCATCTCCCATCCACGGAATAAGCAGTTTGCCATTTTCTATAGCTCGTGCCTTTTTATCGTCTCGAAATAATTTACACGCATATCCAAACACCAACAAATCGTCAAATTTGTTTTCTACGTCCTGTTTATTGGGTGTTTCTGATTCGTCCCACCATAATGATGCCGCCATCTTGTCTTCCACGACCAACAATACAAAAAACTTAATTTAGGTGGCGAAACAAATCCGTTAAATAAAATTCAGGATCATCGGGTGCCGTGATATGAAGACCAAGGCGAAAATGGCTGCAAGACATAGCTGATAACTTGCAAATGGGTGCATCAGCAGCAGGCCATCCCCTTTACAACTGAGATACTTACAGGAGAGCTGTTAGGGAGGCAAGGGACATGCAAATGACTGACAGGTGCCATGGCAGTAGAAGCCGTCGGTGGCGCTTCTCTTTATATCTCAGTCTTTGATGCTGTCCATCATTTCAGCTGTCGCGTTAGACTCTCCACAATTTTTTTTCTCTTGGTCTTCTACTGCCTCTCCTCTCATTTATCTTTCATGGTATGATGTTTTTAAGGCCTTCTTTTATAAGTCCAGTGAATGATGACTGTCGTTTTCTTGTAGATTTAATTAGGTTACTTTGTACTTTTGCTTTTCTTAATCATTCTCTGTTTGTCATCTTAGCTGCCCATGGTATTCTTATAATTTTTCTGAGAAACCATTTCTGTGTCACCCATCGATCTGTTCATTCTCCGTGACTAACTTCCATCATCTGTTGAAAAGCTATTTTGGCCTGGCATATTTTTTTTTCGCTTGATCTGTCACATGTCCTGTATCAGGAGTTGGGCATAAGGCTAACAACCTTATCCTGGGATCTAAGTAGAGGCGACTCTGTATGGGGGGAAGAAGAACTTGTTATGGAAACTTGCAACGAAACCAGCCGAGCATCAGGGATGCCAACTCCGAAGAGCTTAAAGAATACATTCGTCGGCCCTAAACATGTGACAGAGATTGGATTCTGGAACGTAAGAATGATGGCATCACCAGCAAAAACTACTCAGGTCATCAGAGAAATGGAGAGATACCACCTAGACATACTTGGCGTCAGTGAAATGCGATGGCCAGAAGCAGGTAAAAGGTCGGCGGAAAACGGTAATACATTCAGGCAAAGAGGACGGGAAACATCAAGAGGGGATGGGTATAATTATGTCAAATGTGGCAGCAAAGAGCCTTCTATAATGGGAACCAGTGAACAGTCATATAAGAGCACGATACAACCTAAGACACGGAAGAATGACAATAATACAGTGTTATGCACCTATGAATGATGCAGATGATGGGGTGAAAAATGATTTCCATCACCAATTACAACAAACCATCAACAAAGTCCCTAAACACGACATCCTAATTGCTATGGGGGACTTCAACACTAAGGTAGGAAAAAATACCACTGACATCGAAAAAGTAATGGGGAAAGAAGGAACTGACATAGTAAATCAGAATGGAGAAAGATTAATTGAAATGTGTCTAACAGAGGACATGGTCACTGGAGGCACAATATTTCCACGCAAAGAGATACATAAAACAACGTAGATATCTCCTGATGATAGGACAAAAAACCAGATAGATCATTTTTGTATTAGAAAGCAATGTAGAACATCTCTGATAGATGTAAGGGCATTTAGGGGTGCAGATGTCAACATTGATCACAATCTGTGTATAGGGAAAATAAAACTAAAACTGAAAAGCCAACACAAGAAATCAGTACACAGAAAGATAAACAGCCACAGCCTATAAGAAGAGAATACTAACAGTAATTTAAATGGGCGGATGTTGAAGGTACCATGGACAGTCAAGAAAACCAATGAAGAAGTCTTAAGAGAGGCAGGAGTTAAAAAGCAAATTATAGCAAAGATCAGAGGCAGGCAAGCGAATTTTATAGGACATTTCCTGTTAAGAGGAAAATTGGAACACACTGTGGCAACTGGAAAAACTGAAGGAAGAAGAGACAGAGGAAGAGAGAAAGAGAAGTTACTGGATGGGCTGTCAGCGTGGCTAGGAAGAAAGTCGCTGGCGAATCTCATAATCAAGTCTAAAGACAAGGAATTGTGGAGAGAAATGATCGCCTACACCACGCAGCATGGCACTTGAATTGAATTGAATTTCAATCAGGAACTTGCCAATCATTCCACAACACTCAGTTAAGTAGAAGAGGTAGGTATAGATGAATTATGAAATTCTTACAGCACAGCCATAATCACAGCAGCAAAAGCAAGCGCTGGACTGAAAAAAACAAGATAGAAAAGCATGGATATCAGAAAAAATATGGAAGTACATACATGAAAGACAAGCAGACAAATTAGACATGTTGAATGTAAAAACAGTTCTTGGAAAAGATCTGGCAAAAGCAACATACAAAGAAATAGACAAGAAAGTAAATAAATTTTATAGCTAGAAGGGATAAAAGAAAATACATAGACAATATGGCGAAAGAGGCAGACAAAGCAGCAAAAACAGAAGACAACAAAACTTTATATAACATACAAAAGAGGCTAACAGATACTATTGCATCTAAAGAAAGACTAATCCTTAGCAAAACTGGAACCCTATTAATATCAAGTAAAGACCAAAAGCAAAGATGGGCTGAACACTTCCAAGAAATACTTAATCGACCACACCCAAAAGAATTGATAAACCTTGAAACCGACTTACCAACCCCACAACTAAATGTCAACTTAGATGAAATTACATTGAATGAAAATGAAACAGCAGTAAATTTAATGGTATTCTATTCTTGATTTCAGAGGTGCATTTCCCATCTGATATTTCTCAAGTGTCCAGACATTTAAAAGTATGCACTTGTCTCAAGGCTGTTCTTTGTCACTTTAAATTAATTAACGTTGCATTTAGGACGGTTCTTTTTTCATGATGTGACCACTGTTTCTGTTTTCTTAATATTTAGGGCGAGTCCTTTTTTTCTCACCTCTATATCTAATAATTTCTATAGGCTCTTCTCATCTTTGGCTCTTAGTGTTGTATTATCTGTGTATCATAGACTGTTCACATTGTAGCCTCCAACTTGGGGGTTTTTTTTCTTATATTTTCACCTAAAAGTGAGAATAAATTTATTTCTCTAAATTTAGCTTGGTCTACATTTTCTGTCTTTAGTACTGTGTGGCCTTCAGGCTCGCGAACCCTGAAAAAGTTTCTAAATGTTACCAGAAGGTGATTGTTCTTATCTCAAGTGGAAACAAAGGCCATGGGAAGTAGGAGATGCCAAATTTTGGCAGAGATTTTTTGAGCTGGCTTTCTAAGAGAAAGATAGTTCATTAGAGACAGAAAGATAAAAAAAAACACAATATTTATCTTAAGACTGGAGAAGAATTTTTTTTAATGTCTTTTTTCAGATTCTTGTGGATTTGTTTTTATTTAGTGGAAGTTTTGTACAGCCAGAAGTAGAGTGGTTTGTTTCACGAGTAGATCGAGATGCCATCATTGTCACTCACAGTTCCATCATCATCATCCTGCTCATCATTAAACAGTGTTCAGTTGTGTAAAGCAGTGTTGTGGCTTCAGTCTTGTAAAGAAGTGTTGTGACTTCAGTCTTGTAAAGAAGTTTTATGACTTCAGTCTTGTAAAGAAGTGTTGTGACTTCATTCATGTAAAGAAATGTTCTGACTTCAGTCTTGTAAAGAAGTGTTGTGAGTTCAGTTTTATAAAGAAGTGTTGTGATTTCAGTCTTGTAAAGAAGTATTGTGAATTCAGTCCTGTAAAGAAGCGTTGTGACTTCAGTCGTGTAAAGAAATGTTATGACTTCAGCCTTGTAAAGAAGTGTTGTGAATTCAGTCTTGTAAAGAAATGTTGTGACCTCAGCCTTGTAGAGAAGTATTGTGACTTCAGCCTTGTACAGAAGTGTTGTGACTTCAGTCTTGTAAAGAAGTGTTGTGACTTCAGTCATGTAAAGAAATGTTATGACTTCAGACTTGTAAAGAAGTGTTGTGACTTCAGTCTTGTAAAGAAGTGTTGTGACTTCGGTCTTGTAAAGAAGTGTTGTGACTTCAGTCTTGTAAAGAAGTGTTGTAACTTCAGTCTTGTAAAGAAGTGTTGTAACTTCAGTCATGTAAAGAAGTGTTGTGACTTCAGTCTTGTAAAGAAGTGTTGTGACTTCAGTAATGTAAAGAAGTGTTTTGTAACTTTAGTCATAGAAAGAAGTGTTGTAACTTCAGTCATGTAAAAAAAATGTTGTGACATCAGGAGACTTTAGTCATGTAAAGAAGTGTTGTGACTTCAGTCTTGTAAAGAAATGTGACATCAGGTGACTTCAGTCATGTAAAGAAGTGTTGTAACTTCAGTCATGTAAAGAAGTGTTGTAACTTCAGTCATGTAAAGAAGTGTTGTGACTTCAGTCTTGATACCAACTGTGGACTTGTCAAATCTAGAACTGTCTGAGAACATTCTACAGTTGTATGTTCAAACCTGATTTGTTATATGTGAGAGAAAGATGAACCTTGACATGTTATGTGTGAGAAAGATCTTCTTCTTCGTTCGCTTCTACCACCAAGACCACCCTGTGATCCTACTGAATTTATACCTGTGGTCCTCGTTAAGTCCTGTGGTCCCCCGTGTGGTCCCTAAATAGACCACATGAGATCCCCGAGAGGACCACAAAAGGTTCAGAGTATTGAAGGGCTTGAGCCTGTATTCTTGATGGGTCTCAGAAGCGGGATTGTGTGATACTGTAGTTTTCATTGCACCAGTTTAGTCTAGAGTTGGACTTTCTCACCGGAAGACCTCGACGTGTTTTGGATATCAGAAGACTTCTAGTCTCACAGATATGTAATCTATCAATGATGCATATTTCGGGGGGTGGAGGTTGGGAGGGAAATGTGTCAGTGGGTGTATTTATAAAAAAAATTATAGTAATAAAAAATACACACAAAAAAAAAGACACTGTCCCACCACTCCATGGAAGTGAAATCTGATGAAGTATCTCATCCTTCCTTGTTTTTTCAGTTACACTCTGGATCTAGAGCCACCTTGAGATACTCTCTATTTGACACAGTGTGTGTGCTTTGGTACTTTCACCACACTGGCTGCAAACAACACTGTCCTCACAGTTTCAGTCAGATAACAATAACAACTGGGGAGACGTGGATCTTCAAACAACAAAAACAACCAGGGAGACATGTGGCTCTTCACACAACTGGGGAGAGATATGGCTCTTCATTCAATAACAACAACTGGGGAGATACATGTGTCTTCTCACAACAACTTGGGAGAGATATGGCTCTTCACACAATAACAACTGGGGAGATATGTGACTTTTCACACAATAACAACAACTGGGGAGACATGTGGCTCTTCCTGAGTTGGTAGAAACTATGATATCCATGTTTGGCAAATGTAAATACCTGGAATCAGTAACAACAGCTGATGGAAGATGTAGCACGGAAATTAAAAGCAGAATATGCCAGGCAAAAGTAACATTTCAGAAAATGAAAACCATCTTGTGCAATAAATCACTTTCATTGAATCTTAGAAAGAAAGTATTAGTGTTATGCTGAATCTATTTTGCTATAAAGGGACTATTGGCGGTCAAATGAGTACATCAGTGGAGGCCTGAGAGAAATGATGAGGATCCCATGGACAATCAAGCTAACTAATGAGCAGTGTTTGGGATGAGCTAATGAAAAATATAGTATGCAGGAAACTATCTACTGTAAAGAGCAGAACAACAGCACAACTCTTTCAGATCATCAGAAGTACCCCCCTCAGACAAGTGTTTTGGCCCTTTTAAATTCCTGACACTCTAAGGGGGTGGGCCCCTCTGGGTCATAACTCACAGAGGTCTTGTGAGCTTTTTTTTTCTGTCGCGGGATTGAACCTGTGATCTTCCAGTTGGCACTGCACTTTGAAGTGCATCTTTAGCAATTTAGCTACGGAGGACTGGTATTGGTTGTGGCAAATGAAATTATTTAAGTTCTCAATGCTTGTTTCGCATGCTCTACAGCCAGCATGAAGCCTTTTTCAGCTGTTTCTGAAATGCTTTTCAATGCCCTTGCTCTTGCTTGTCCCTTTATGCCCAGTTACTTACATAGGTCTACAGATATTACTTTTGCCTTGACTCCTGCCCCCTGCCTCAGTTGCTTGACCAGATCATTCTACTTCTCGGATTTGAATAAATGCTGCTCCTCTATTCTTGTTTCATATGGAACCATAAGCTCGATCATTATTACTTCCTATTTTTCTATGGAGTCCGGTTGCATTCCTGTGTTCTTGATGGCAGTCGGGTATTCTCTTCTTCCTGGTAGGTCAGCTATCACATCCCAGTCATTTTCGCTATCTAGCAGTGATAGTAAGGGAATATCCCTGATTTCAATATTTGAAGTTGTACCAGCGCCTATGAAGTATTTAGGTGGGACTTCAACTCTTTTGTTGTTGTTTGTGTTATCTTTAGCCCTGTCTACAATGGCTACTATTTCCTGCAGTACTCTTTTGTGCCACCAGATGTAGCATCCTTGAGCTAATGATACTCTGCATGCTGACAGCACATGTTCCAATATTTGCCTTTCATTGCAGACGGGACACTTTGTGTCTTCTGATGCACCCCATTTGTATAGGTTGCAGCCTGTAGGCAGAAGGTCATAAGTAGCTCTGATGATAAAGCTGAGTCTCAAGGGTGCCTTTTCCCAGATGTCATTCCATGTTAGTGATCTCTGCAGGACTTCCTCCCATGTTTTCCATTGACCTTGTTGTGCTTGTTGGACTGCCTTCTGGACCCGCTTGTCATTTGAATTCCTTACTTCACTGATGATCATATCCCTTCTTTCCTTACGGGAGGCATTTGACCACCATTTGATATGGTTTGATGTGGTTCCTGAGAGAAATGATGAGGATCCCATGGACAATCAAGGTAACCAATGAACAGTGTTTGGGATGAACTAATGAAAAATATAGTATAATAATAATCAATCAATCAAGAGCTGTGCTGTGTGGCGATCATTTCTCTCCACAATTCCCTGTCTTTACACTTGATTTTGAGATCCGCCGGTGACTTTCTTCCTAGCCACTCTTCTTCCCTCAATTTTTCCAGTTACCACAATGTGTTCCAATTTTCCTCTTCTCAGAAAATGTCCTACAAATCTCGCTTGTCTGCCTCTGATCTTTGCTGTAATTTGGCTTTTAACTCCAGCCTCTCTTAAGATTTCTTCGCTGGTTTTATTAGCTGTCCATGGTAACTTCAACATCCTTCTTATGAACCACATTTCGATGGCCTCCATTTCTTGCTGTATTCTCTGATTCTTGGACCATGCTTCACATCAGAAATGTCAGAACAAATAAGAAATGTAATGAAATAGAGACACACCATCATGGAAACACAAGAGATATGTACAAACAAATGAAGAAGTTAACAAACAAAAGGATATACCTCAGACTTGTTGCCTGAAGTCAAAGGAGGGGCATACAGTAATGGACAGATATAAATAATGGCACGATGGTGTGAATACATTAGAGAACTCTATGAGGACAATAGAAGCAAAATAGATATACGAAATAATAATGAAGGGCCTCCTATATTAAAAGCAGAAGTGGAAGAAGCCATCAAACACATGAAGAACAACAAAGCACCAGGACCAGATAAAATCATCAAGGAAGAATTGAAAGCATTAGGAGAGCTTGGCATAGAAATAATTACCAGATTGCTGAATGACATCTATAACACTATGTTCCATCAGACCTTTTGCAATTAGTTTTCATTGCCCTACCAAAGAAACAAGGTGCATTTGAATGTGAAGACTATCGAACCATTAGTCTTATGAGCCATGTTACCAAAATCCTGCTTCGTATTGTCATGAGAAGAGCCGGAGTAAAATAAAACCAGAAATCGCCGAAGAACAGTGTGGCTTCGTCGAAGGAAAAGGCACAAGTAATGCCATATATTTGTATTGAAAACATTGATAGAAAGATCAATAGAAGTAAAGATGGACCTATACTTATGCTTCATAGACTACTGTAAAGCATTCGATAAAATGAGACACACAGAAATTATAAGAATGCTGAAGACATCAACATAGATGGGAAAGATCTGAAACTCATCAAAAACATATACTGGCAGCAATCAGCAGCAATGAAGGTTGAGAACCAAATAGAAGCATTCAAAGACATAAAATTGGGAATGAGACAGGGATGTGTTCTATCTCCTTACTTCTTCTCCTTGTACTGCGAAAACATAATGAGAAATATAGAGAGCTTGCCAGGAATATCAACTGGCAGGTACAACCTTAACAAGATATGCAAATGACACAGTTCTGATTTCTAAAAGTGAAGGGGAGCTACAGGCTCTTCTGGACATCGTGGTTCGTGAAAGTAAAAGTAAAGGTCTCAGCCTGAATAAAAGACTGAAGTGATGGTCATCTCAAAGAAAAGAATACCACCAAAATGTAGCATTACCATCGATGACACAAAACTGAAACAAATTGACAGATTCAAGTACTTAGGAACAATTATAACAGCTGATGGGAAATGTCACAACGAAATAAAAAGTAGACGTGCTCAGGCCAAGTCAGCATTCCAGAAAATGAGAAACATTTTGCACAACAGATCTATATCACTGGAAACAAGATTCCGAGTACTTAAATGTTACATCAAGCCAGTTGTTTTATGGATGTGAAGCATGATAATAATAAAGATAAGAAAAAGGCAGTCATCATTCCTAGAGCATGTGATGAGAAAGGAGAAACTGGAGAACATCACAACAATGGGCAAAACTGAAGGCCAGAGAGGCAGAGGATGACCGAGGGAGAAGATGTTAAAAGGCCTTCTCCACTCTGCTCTCTACATTCTACTGTCAAGAAATTCGAACCAAGACAAGAGAAACAGATGAAAAAAAAAACACAAAGAAAGGTTAGAACTTGGTTGAGAGGAACCCCGTGCTGAATTTTCCAACCCCTCACCCATCAACCCTCCCCCCAAAAAAAACACCATCCGCTGTTTCAGTAAATTTTTTTTCTTGTCAATATTGGTAGGTCTTTATTGGCTTAGTATAATTTTCTAATTCTAGTTTTTTGGCTGTCCTTGACATTGTTCTAATTCTAACTTTCTAATTCTAAACTGTAATAACATGTCCAAAGACTTAATTTATCTTTTTCTTATGATTTTAGGTATCTATTATTGTTCTGCAACTTATCTTGAGGACTTCTTCATTTGTTTTCCTTGTACTGGCTGCATCTTTCTACAGAACATCCTGTTACTTCTTTTTCATCCCTTTGTTAACTGTTCAAGAATATAGCTGATGGATATAACACTGTCATACTCTTACTTGCTTTTAAAGACATTCTTTTGTTAATTTCCTTTTCATGTCATAAAAACAGTTTGCCTTTCCAACATGTGATTTGATTTCAGTTGTGCCCTTGTCACTGTTGTTCACAGGTAACATTTATTTGTGTCAGTGGTTTCCCTTTGCTTTTTAAAATATATTTATTCAAATTAGCAGTTTTTTTTTTTTTTCTGCTGTTTAGCTCTTTACACTGTGCTGTGTGCCATGCTTGATAATGCTGGTGATCATGCTTCTTCATCTTGTGCAGACCTTGGTGTTTCCCATCAGTTAACATGCTTTTCTTTTTTCTTGCCACTTGGTCAGTCTCCTGAGATAGTTTTCTCTTGCCCTTCTTCTCCTTTTCCCCTTGAATTTTCCAGTCATTATCAAGTTCTCTAACTCCTGTCTTCTCATGACATGTCCAAGTTCTCTAACTCCTGTCTTCTCATGACATGTTCAAGTTCTCTAACTCCTGTCTTCTCATGACATGTTCAAGTTCTCTAACTCCTGTCTTCTCATGACATGTCCAAGTTATCTAACTCCTGTCTTCTCATGACATGTTCAAGTTCTCTAACTCCTGTCTTCTCATGACATGTCCAAGTTCTCTAACTCCTGTCTTCTTATGACATGTCCAAGTTATCTAACTCCTGTCTTCTCATGATATATTCAAGTTTTCTAACTCCTGTCTTCTCATGACATGTTCAAGTTCTTATAGCATGTCTGAAATTTTCCAACTTCTGTCTCCTCATGAAATGTCAAAGTTCTCAATTTTTGTCTATTCATGACATGTCCAAGTTCTCTAATTTCTATTTTCTCATGACATGTTCAAGTTCTCTAGCTTCTGTTTTCTCATGTCAAGTTCTATAGCTTGTTTTCTCATGTCAAGTTCTATAGCTTCTGTCTCATGTTCTAGTTCCCTAGTTTTTGTCTTCTCACAATACATCAAAGTTCTTTAATTCCTGTCTTCTCATAACATGTCCAAGAAATTCAGACTTAGAATTTTACCTAGTTTTCATTGTTCTGAAACTCCTCCAAGAACCTCTTCATTTGTTTTTCTGACTGTCATTGGTATTTGTTGCATTTTGCTCCAAAACCACATCTCTGTTGCTTCTTTAGCTCTAATATTCTATTATTTCTCTCTCTGATAATCTCATTCATTTGCTTCTTACAATTATTTTCACTGTCTGCCGCCTCAGATTATTGACATTATAGTATCTTATTTCCATTTCAAACTGTTAATGCCTCTCTTCAGGTGTAATAAGAAGAGGCCAGGCTCTTGTCTTATGCCTTGCTTATTATCTTCAAGTTCACCTGTATGTCACTTTTATTGCTGGCCTTTGATTTCAATAATTGTTACATTATTAATTCTGTCTTGACCATCTATATGAGGTTTTTCTGGCATACTGTTTTTTGAATACTTTGATGTTATCTCGCATCATATACTGTAGTTCTTTTGTGTGAAACTCATGATTTTCAACAACAAAAAAACTGTGCATTTCAAAAATGTATCTTCTATGAATTTCTTTCCTTAAAAACAAAATACTGGATGTGACATTTAAAAAAAAAGAGACTATTCCTGTATTTCATTTTACTGAGCAAGTTGAGAAAATCAAATCTAACTGCTTTCAGAACAGTTCTCATTTGAGTCAATAAAAAGCTGCACATGATGCTGCATGTAACAGTACAGGATTAGGTAACAGGGAAGGATATATAATAAGGTCTGAAGGTAGTTTCTCATATAGAAGAGCAGCAAACGGAGTCTGAAGGTAGTTTCTCATATAGAAGAGCAGCAAACAGAGTGTGAAGGTAGTTCCTCATATAGAAGAGCAGCAAACGGAGTCTGAACGTAGTTCCTCATATGGAAAAAGACAGTCATAAGGAGCAAGTAATCATCATCATCATCATGTGCCGTGCCGACTGGCGTTGGCTATTATGCTTCTCCAGAGTACACGATCCTTCATGCAGGCCATCAGCTCAGTTGATGATCTCCTCTCACACCATCCCGTCAGACTGTCCAGTATCATTTCTCTTGGTCTTCCTCTTGATCTTCTTCCTTCTATTTTTCCTGTTGTTATAATATTTTCAATGCCCCCTCTTCTCATTGCATGTCCTATGAAAGTACATTGTCTCTCTCTTATCTTTTTGACAAGGTTTTTTGTCTCTCCAGCTCTTCTCCTACATTCTTCATTAGTTATTTTTGCTGTCCAGGGGATTCGCAACATTCTTCTAATAAACCACATTTCTGCTGCTTCCAATGATTTTTGTGCAGACTTGCCTATTGTCCATGATTCACTTCCATATAACAAGATAGGTTCAATATAGCATTTTATTACTCGTTTTCTAACATTCATTGATAAGGATGTGTTGGTCAATATGTTTCTCATTCTCTGAAATGCAGTCTTTGCTTGGCCTATTCTGTTCCTAATTTCTGTTCTGCATTTCCCATCTGAAGTTATTACTGCTCCAAGGTATTTGAATTTCTGCACCTGCTTTAGAACAGTTCCGTTTAATTTAATACTGCATGCTGGTGGATTCTGTTTCTTAGATATAACCATAGTCTCTGTCTTTTTATGTTCAAAGTAAGGCCTTTCTGTTCACTTTCTTTGGCGACTTTATTCAAGAGATTTTGCAGGTCTTGTTGGTTCTCAGCTATCAGTACTGTGTCGTCAGCATACCGAAGGTTGTTAATATTGTATCCTCCAATTTTTATGCCTGGTTCTGTGATGATTGTTCTTAGAATATTCTCGCTATACAGAGAAAAAAGGTCTGGAGATAGTACACATCCTTGTCGCACCCCTTGTTTTATAGGTTGATATTTTCCAATTCTATTTTCAACTCGAACTGCTGCTTCTTGCTGCCAGTATAGATGTTTTACAATCCTAAGGTCTTTGCCGTCTATATTGATGTCTTCAAGCATTTTAATAATTTCATTATGTTTCACCTTGTCAAATGCCTTGGTGTAATCAATGAAGCATAAGTAGAGATCTTTCTGTACTTCTAAAGCTCTTTCTGTTAGTGTTCGTAAAGCATAAATGGCATTGTGTGTTCCCTTTCCTTCAACAAATCCAAACTGTTCATCTGCTATTTCCATTTTTATCTTTTTCCTTGTTCTTCTCATGATTATTCTCAGAAGTAGCTTCGTTATGTGACACGAGAGGCTGATAGTCCGGTGGTCGTCACATTCCTTTGCACCTGGTTTCTTTGGTAGTGCTATAAACGTGGATTTAATCAGGTCACTGAGCAAGTAATGTCTCTACAAATAAAATTTGATGGCTACTCATGTTTTTCTTATGATTTTCTCAATTTTTTTTTCAAAACTATGTTTCTCTGACTGAGGAGAAAGTTTAATCTGCTAAAATGTAATGAAATTTGGACTAGATATTCTTTATTGTGGACTGTGAGAAGCAATCTTTGATATATGCAGGAGCTAATTGAAAAGCTTGCCCTTCATTTTTTTTTTACATCTGCTGTGATGTGTGTGCCATGCCAGAGAGTGAAGGTGATAATGATTCACCATCTTGCACCGTCTTTGGTGTTTCCAATTAATTCAGATGCTTTTCTTTTCCATGCCATTTAGTCAGTCCACTGAGATAGTTTTCTCTCTTAGCCTTTTTCACTGAGAGAGTTTTCTTTTGCCTTTTTCACTGAGAATTTTCTCTTGGCCTTTTTCTCTCTTAGCCTTTTTCACTGAGATAGTTTTCTCTCTTAGCTTTTTTTCACTGAGAGAGTTTTCTTTTGCCTTTTTCACTGAGAGTTTTCTCTTGGCCTTTTTCTCTCTTAGCCTTTTTCACTGATAGAGTTTTCTCATGGCCTTTTTTACTGAGATAGTTTTCTCTTGGCCTTTTTCACTGAGAGTTTTCTCTTGGCATTTTTCACTGAGATAGTTTTCTCTTGGCCATTTTCTCTCTTAGCCTTTTTCACTGAGATGGTTTTCTCTCTTAGCCTTTTTCACTGAGATAGTTTTCTCTTGGCCTTTTTCATTCAGATAGTTTTCTCTTGGCCTTTTTCAATTTCTCTTTCCCTTGAATTTTCCAGTCATTACCAAGATTTCCAACTTCTGTCTTCTCATGACATATCCAAGAAATTTTCACTTTCTTTCTTCTTTCTTTTCATTTGAACTAGCTTTAGTTGTTCTGAAACTTCTCTGAGGACATCTTCATTTGTTTTTCTGTCTGCCAAGCATATTTATTCATCTTCACAACAACCACATCCCTGCTGCTATTTGGGCCATATTCACAGTTGACATCTATATCTAGAGGTCAACTGACTTCTTTTGGCTGACCAAAAAAAAAGAAATTAATGTAAATTTAACAATTAATTTTCATGCAAAAAAACAACTGTCAGTACACATATGGGATGATTATAATTATTTCCTTTCAGTGTGAGCTTAATTCCCTCTCAATTATTCATGAGACATGGTTCCTCACTTGATCAAAAATTTGTCTATGTCACATTAAAACCCCATATGTGATAGCACAAGCATTAGGATTCCATATTTGTAGCTCAAAAACTTTTATTTGCATCCATAAATATCATATAAAAAATATTAAAACCTGGAGATGTCTGATGGCATAACCAGTCTACTGACTGATGACATAACAAACCTACTGTCAAATGACATAACAGGCTACCTTTCACATAGCATAACAGTCTACTGTCAGATGACATAACAGGTTTACTTTCACATAACAGGTCTAGATGACATATCTGTCAGATAACATAACAGGTCTACTGTCTGATGACATACCATGTCTACTATCTGGTGTCATAAAGAGGTCAGGGTAACTATTCTGAATGTTCTGAATGACTGGATAATGAACATTAGACAACATCAGCTTTTCTGCTTGCAGAAAATGATATTTAAAACTGCCAGTTTTTTTCTACATTTTAATTCTCTCTGACATATAGTGCAATTCTTTTGGCCCACTACACAGTTTTAATTGGGATCCTTCCCTGAGATTTTAATAAACAAAACAAATCACAAGATAGTAACAAACAAAACAAATCACAAGATGGTAACAGTGTATCTGTTGCTGATTATATTCATCTTTGCTCATTTCTGTGTTAGTATATATATATATATATATATATATAAAATATGTACATTTGAAACATTGCTCATCCATGAAAGTCAAACTGCAATCATTTTCTACTGTAATGAAATCTTTGACTATGTGATCAGTTACACAAAGTTGATATACAACTCTGATCTACTCAGAAAAAGAAAAAAAAAACCAAAAAAAACTGATACTTAAAAGTGATGAATGAAATGAATGGCTGATCACTGAAAGTGTCTTCATTTAAAAAAAAGAGATTTTTTTTCATTTACATTTATGGAGTTTTAAAGTCAATATGTTTGGTTATAAAAGTATTATGGAGTTTTAAAATTGATATGTTTGGTTATAAAAGTATTATGGAGTTTTAAAGTCAATATGTTTGGTTATAAAAGTATTATGGAGTTTTAAAGTCAATATGTTTGGTTATAAAAGTGTACAACCTCAAAATATAACACATTTTTAAATAAGCACAAGTTTCTGTTCACTTGCAAACAATAATTCTTCACTGAAAAGGAATTTAGTGATTCCTTTATACAGCTAGTTTAAGTGAATTCTGATGTCCTGATACAGTTAGTTGAAGTGAATTCTGATTTACTGATAAAGCTAGTTGAAGTGAATTCTGATATCCTGATACAGCTAGTTGAAATGAATTCTGATATCCTGATACAGCTAGTTGAAGTGAATTCTGATATCCTGATACAGCTAGTAGAACTGAACTTATTATGGTGAAAAATACCAAAAGTCTGAATAGAGCTAGTAAAAGTTAACTTCATTGTGTTTTTATACAATGAACAGCACTAAGCTCTGATGTCAGAAATAAACCATGCAATGTCTCATTACAGCTAGCAGTGGCAAACTCCATGATGTTTTGGTACATCTGGCAGAAATAAACCATGCAATGTCTCATTACAGCTAGCAGTGGCAAACTCCATGATGTTTTGGTACATCTGGCAGAAATAAACCATGCAATGTCTCATTACAGCTAGCAGTGGCAAACTCCATGATGTTTTGGTACATCTGGCAGAAATAAACCATGCAATGTCTCATTACGGCTAGCAGAAATGAATTCCTGGACCCTTACTCTTAGCACCTGTAACCAAGAGATAAAGAAACTGCTGATGAGCCAGCCATGTCAAGTTCATGCTATTTAAGTGGAGCTTTGTCTTCCAATGGTACTTAAATACACAAAACCTATCACATTTATAAAAATATTCCTAGTTCCATGTAATTTGTTTCAAATCTTGGACAAGTGACTGAAACAAAGAGCTCCATATAATTTAATCAAATCTGGGACAAGTAGCCGTGTTCCATGTAATTTGTTTCCAAATCCTGGACAAGTGACTGAAACAAAGAGTTCCATATAACTTAATCAAATCTGGGACAAGTAGCCGTGTTCCATGTAATTTGTTCCAAATCCTGGACAAGTGACTGAAACAAAGAGTTTCATATAATTTAATCAAATCTGGGACAAGTAGCTACAACAAAGTGTTCCATATAATTTGTTCCAAATCCTGGACAAGTGACTGAAACAAAGAGTTTCATATAATTTAATCAAATCTGGGACAAGCAGCTTCTTCTTCTTCTTCGTTCGCTTCTACCACCAAAATTGCACTGTGATCCTACTGAATTTACGCCTGTGGTCCTCGTTAGGTCCGGTGGTCTCCTGTGTGGTCACCGAAAGGACCACACGAGATCCACGAGAGGACCACAGGGGGTTCAGAGTATCGCAGGGCTTTAGCCTGTATTCTTGGTGGGTCTCTGAAGCGGATTGCATGATACTGTGGTTTTCGTTGCACCAGTTTAGTCTAGAGTTGGACTTTCTCACCAGAAGACCTCGACGTGTTTAGGATATCTGTACATCCCGGCTGGGTGAGAGGTGGTA
This sequence comes from Achatina immaculata, assembly GCA_009760885.1. Taxonomy (NCBI): domain Eukaryota; kingdom Metazoa; phylum Mollusca; class Gastropoda; order Stylommatophora; family Achatinidae; genus Lissachatina; species Lissachatina immaculata. The sequence continues at coordinate 46,791,327 of CM019693.1, read as the reverse complement.
GCCCATCCAGGCCAGAGTTGGACCTTCTCACCAGAAAACCTCGACGTGTTTTGAGATACCCGTGTATCACCGCCGGGTGAGAGGTGGTTGCCTATCCAGTCCAGAGTTGGACTTTCTCACCGGAAAACCTCAGCATGATTTGGATACGCAAATATCCCCGCCGGGTGAGAGGTGGTTGCCTATCTAGACTGCCCTGGTCCAGTGTCTCTGACTTCAGCATTTTGCGGTCATGGCCGCTACCCTTCCTAGTTGTGACCAGGATGGAGCTTTTGTCCAGGAGGATGAATCCTCGCCACTAGTGACTTCCACCCCTGGGTTGAGCCGGTTTAGGTATATTATCCCAGTATGGGCAAAAAAACACATGCTAAATAGATTCTTGTGAAATTTCAGAAAGGACTTCCTTAAAGAAAACTGGTTACACTGACTCAGATTTTCCCCATAGCTCACTCACTATGAACTCTCACTGAAACTAGAGTAATGGCACAGAAGACATGTCTAACATTTCAATGCAACCAATCAATGAACAGTAACACAACATTTATCTGTGGGTGTTGCTTTTTTTTGGATCCTTTCCTTCTAAAACTTGGTTGTGACAGTTCACTACTGATCTAACTGTTCATGTTTAGTGGCGGCACGACATGGAGCTTGATGACTGTGTGTTCTTTATCTACAGCAGCACAGCTTTTTATGACACACTAAACATAAGTAACAGTTTCCTAAAAGCACCAAGCTTCTAATACAAAGATCATTCATGATGCACATTTATGATCATGTCTGACAGATTAAAAAAAAAAAAAAAAGTTCAATGTGGAGAAAATCTGAAGCTGATGGTCAGCTAAAAAAAAAAAATCAGAAAATGGTGGAAATTTAACGTCTGCTGAATCAATAACTCTAAACATAATAACCAGCTATCTTAATATAATGCACAAATGATGGCAGTTTAAAAGTTACAAGCTCCCAACTATATGTTATTAAGTTATTAATAAGTAATCTTATATCTTTCCCGTGCAGTTAAACGTCACGTAGGGGTTGAAAGGTAGTTTGCCAAATTTTCCCGTTTTCGGCGAGCTTTTCAACCTCATCAAGGGATTTTATGCCTATTAATTTGGCCTCTCTTAATAATGTCCTCTTTAGAGTTTCATGTGTTCTGCCTCTTTCTTCAGCCTGTTGTGTTCTACTCGATAGCTTATTTCTTGACTCAAAACTGACTTGGAAGCAACACATCAACAGTGCAGAAGCAAAAGCCAGAAGAAAACTAGCCATATTAAGAAAATTAAGTGGACCCACATGGGGAGCTAGTGAAAGAATCCTCAAGAATGTATATCAGCAAAGTATTCTACCACATTTAGAATATGGCTCAACATCTTGGTGCACAGCATCAAACACTACGCTGCATAATCTAGACAAGGTTCAAAATCAGTCACTACGGATTATCACAGGTGCCATGAGGTCCACACCAATAGTAGAAATGCAGAAAATAGTTGGTGTTCAACCACTAAAGGAACGTAGAGACACAAAGGTCATGACCATGGGAGAGAAATTCCTGAGCTCTGTAAGCCATCCCCTGAAGGAGAGATTCAATAACTTGGCATTAAGTCGGCTTAAAAGAAGCAGCTTCATTCACCAGGCCAAGCGTATGCGTAAGATGATACCTGACCTTCCAACTGTAGTCGCTCCATTATCATCTGTACCAGAGCATACACCATGGAAAGAAGCAGATTATACACAAATAACTATTCAGACTGAAGTGAAAGGTGTGCAGAATGGTGAGATGCAAAGCAGCCTTGTAAGATCAACAGCCACACTTAGTGTGCTAGATGACAAATATCCATGTGACACCTGGATACGTGTATATACAGACGGATCTGCACACAATGCCATAAAGAATGGAGGGGCAGGAGCACATATTGAATATCCAAACAACACCACTGACAAGATTTCCATACCCACTGGAAAATACTGCAACAACTTTGATGTAAAAGTTAGGGCAATTATTGCTGCAGTTGAAAAACTATCAGACTCCAGAATTGATACATGTCCTGTAGTCATTCTCACAGATGCAAGATCAGTACTGGAAGCTCTTCAGTGCAACAAACTACCAGACCTTAAGGATGCCTTGTCAAAAATTGGCTTACAACATGGAGTCACTTTGCAATGGATTCCCTCCCACTGTGGGATACCAGGCAATGAGAAAGCTGACCATCTGGCCAAAGAGGGCACTGAAATGGAGCAACCAGACATACCAATCACCTATAATCAGAAGAAAAGCATGATAAAAAACCTACAGGAAGCCACAAACACCACCACATGATGACTATCACATGCTAAACAGAAAGGAATAAGTCACCATCTTCCGTCTCCGAACAGGACACACCTGACTCCGAAGTCATATGTATACAAAGTTTAAGGTTGGTACTACTAATCTATGTACATGTGCCCAGGTGCCCCAAACTGTGGAACATATCCTCCAGAACTGCACCAACTATGAAACATTGAGAAATAATTACTGGCCCAGTGAAACCACTAAAGAAGATAAGCTCTACGGTTCCATACATGAATTACAAAAAACAGTGAAATTTATCCAAGAGACAGGACTGCAGGTATAGACAGACAATGCGAATGAAGAAGAAGAGAAGAAGAAGATAGCTTATTTTCGGATTTCCTGACTGTTTCTTCTCACCACGTGACCAACATGTGACCATTTCCTTTTCCTGATCACCCATGAGACTGGTTGTTGTTCAGTCATCTGTCTTATCTCTGCATTGTTCTTGAATTCATTCCACCCGATGCCGAGTATTTTCCTTAGGCATTTGTTTTTTATAAGAGTCTAATTTCTTGTCTTTTTCTTTAGTTGTTTTCAAGCTTTCACATGCATAAATGAGGGTGGATATTACATCTGAATTGAATAGTTTTAGTTTGTTTTTTTGCTTATAACTTCTGAATGCATATGTTCTCAAGATTCTTAAAGATCGATGCTGTTTCTGCAATTCTAACTTCCTTTCTGGTGTCACCATCCTGGTCTATGTAGCTGCCAAGGTATGCAAAATTGATTGACTTCTTCAACATCTGTCCCTTCTACGTGTATTTTTCCATTTTGATTAATGAGAAGTTTCATTATTTCTGTTTTGTCCTTGGACAAGTAGCTAAAACAAAGTGTTCCATGTAATTTGTTCCAAATCCTGGACAAGTGACTGAAACAACACAATAAAATAAATCTTTTATGTCATGATGTAATTGACTCTGGATAAAAAAAATGAGCACTTAAAAAAAAAAAGATTAACAAGAATATATTAACTCTTTCTCTACTTCGCGTCACAATGTGTGACGATCCAGCGGACCCTTTTTGCCTTGTGTACATGTCATGTGCTGGTAATGAGTTGGGCTCTAAAAGTGAATTTAATCATACAATACTTAAAATCTGGCCAAAACCAGTTGTAGAAATCGCTTCTAGCATGATACAAGCATCAACACGAGGTCCCAAGTATGAATTGAGAGCCATGTTGTGATACAAAAATTAATTTTTAAAATGTTTTCTAAGCTAATGAGCCCCTGCCCGAGGTGTTGCCATGTTATTATTGTACTGTAGACTGTAAATTAACTGTAAATAAATAATTAATGTATATTTTATGGTAGGAAATGGTGTTTGTGTAAAATTCTATTCAATTTGGATATCACTGGACCCATTACAGAGGAAATTTTAGTGGGGTAAGAGAGAACATTTTTCATCACAATTTTCCATTTTTTCTTCTCAACTCTCCTCAATTCTTAGCTCGTTTTTTTTTCTGTTACATACTAATATGTTAATACAAATTTTATTGGAAAAACAATATACAACTTGTCCTATCTTTAAAAAATGTGTAATATGTCATATTGCAATCAGACTATGCTTTTGTGATCCTTCTAAATGTGACAGCCATCCCATTCCATGTTAAGAAATTTACCCAGCTAAGATGACCAATGCGAGCCCTATGTGATGTTTAACGGCACGGGAAGGATATATATATATAAGATAAGATGACCATTGGTCATTTGAGGGGAAAACGCCCAGTACACAAGAGTTAATATTTTTTATAATGCACTCACTCACATGGATAAGTCAAAGGTGCCATCATAGACACACATCAATTTAAATATCTCCTGTACATTTACAGATAACTATGTACATGAATAATTTCATGATTCTTGCAAAATTTCTGCTTGGCTTATGCCTTCTAAGATTACTAAAAGAAGACTTCTTCTGACTTAAACAAGATGTACCATCATCAACACTTTCATGTGCCAAAGGTCATGGAAAATACAGGCCTAACACCATATTCCCCAATATGCCTTAATGGCATGGAAATGAGAATTTTACCTTTAGCTTACCCTCATCAACATCACTAGTACTTTTACGCTTCAGATTAAGCCAGCAATCTATCTTTGACCCAGTCGAAACCATCCTCACTGTGAAATTTACCACCCCCCCCCCCCCCCCCGGGTATTTTGAGGGGAAAACCCCCAGTATACAAAGAGTTAATGAACTTGATGATTACGTTGAAAAATAGTGTGTGCATATCTTTTTTAACATTCTGTATGCATTTGCTCCGAGGGACCATTTCTACTGCATAAAAGCACATGTAACCTTTTTATCTGATCAGTCCTGGCATGACCAGTGAAAGAAAGAAAAATAAGTGCTTTTTCACCACTGTCACTCAAGTTTGTTTAATTACTGGTAACTGCATGAAGTGTTTTCAAAACACCAAAGAGAAAGTACTTCTTTTCAGGAAAAACATTCACAGGAATGGTCTTTTATAAAATGAGAGAGAAATGAGCATGAAGCAGAATGTAAAGTGTGTAAGTGTCACATTGCCAGTGCACATGGCAGAAGAATAGATTTATGACCATGTAGCAAGTGAAAAGCAAAAATAAAACATGTATTCTGCAATCATTTATATAGGATTGGACAGTTGTTCTGTGGCTAAATCTTCTAAACAGGAAAAATCAGTACAAGAAGTGAAATTTACAGCACGCTATCACACAAATAAACATCATATGTCATTCAATTCAATGGACTGCACTACAAAGCTAAGCTTTAAAATTTGTAACAATTCCAAAACAACCAAAAATGTGGCATTGAGAAGAAGAAAAGCAACAGCAATAGTAAAATCCATTTTAGTTCCTTACACTTCTACTTCTTCTTCTTATTCAGCTTTCCAAGCCATTAGGGCTCATTACTGCAGATAAAGTTCACATTCATTCCTCTCTCATCCTAATCTTCTCTCTCCAGTTGGTGACACCAATTTCTTTTATATCCTCTTCTATGTTGTCTTGCCATCTCTGCCTTGGTCTACCCATTGGTCTTGTTTCCCTCATCTCTTGTGCATACATCATTTTTGTTTGTCTGTTCTCTTCTATTCTTTCTACATGCCCCAGTCAGTGTAGTCTGTTCAGTTTCAAGAGATTTATAATTCGTTAGGATTTAAATAAGCTGTTCAGTTCAGTGTTCTTTCTAGCTTCTATTCTCAACTCTTGGTATCCTTTATGGGCCCAACGATTCTTCTTAGGATCTTGTTCTCAATCATCTGCAATTGATATTCATCTTTCTTTGTCATATTCTATGTTTCTGATCCATACATGATGGTTGGTCTTTTTATAGTTTTGTAGATTTTGGTGTTTTGGGACAGGATTTTGGATTTTAACAGGTGTTGCAAGGCAAAGTCTATTTTATTCCCTATCTGTACTCTGCTTTTAATTGTTTAAAATTTTCTCACTTATTATGTTGCTTCTGTTGAAGGTTGTACCCAGATATTTGTATGTTTCTGCTTTCCTAATAATCATCTCTCCAACATTTACATAATCTGGATCATTCTGCCTCTGGTCTCTTGATATCTTCATATATTCTGTCTTATCTTGGTTAATGGTCAAGCCAACTTCTAGTCCTACATCTCTCAGGTGTACGCAGGTATTGATGACTTCTTGCATAGTTTCCCCCACCAAGTCGATGTCATCAGCGTATCCTAGTATTTTAGCTTGTTCTTCTGTACTGCTTTCTTTTTTCACTTTTCTGATGACCTTTTCTAGTACTAGGTTGAACAGTAATGGAGATAATGTATCACCTTGTTCTAAACCAGTTCTTATAGAGAAGAGTTCTGACTTTCTTCCTTTATATATTGCTATATTCTGTGCATCCTCCGTACATATTCTAGTCAAACTGATTAATTTATTAGGTATCTCAAATTCTTTCATAATTTTCCATAAGCTGTTCCTATCTGTGCTGTCATAAGCTTTCTTGAAGTCAATGAAGATATTATGTACTTCTTTTCCATATTCCCAGTACTTTTCTGCTCTTTGATGTAGATAAAATATTTGGTCTATGGTTGATCTATTCTTCCTAAAACCTGCCTGATAGATTCCCAGTATGTTCTCGCTGTATGGTTTTAATTTATTTAAAAATATAATAGATAGTATTTTGTAGCTTGTTTGTAGAAATGATATTCTTCTGTAGTTTTCACACTTGCTCTTATCACCTTTTTTTGAATACTGGGATTAGTAACGATTTTCTCCATTCACTAGGGAGTTTTTCTTCTCTCCATATTTGTTGTATTATTACACATATCTGTTCATGTAGATTTAGACCTCTTTCCTTAATCAACTCTGCAGCAATTCCATCTAAACCAGTTGCTTTGTTGTTTCGTAGAGGCATGATGCTGCAGATGACTTCTTCTAAGTCTGGTTCCTCTATTTCAGGTTCACAAGTCTGTATTTCTTCGCATGGTAATGTGCTTATAGGCTTTTCATAGTTTAGTAGTTTTTCAAAATATTCTTCCCATCTGGTACAGATTTTCTCTTCATTATTTATCATGTTTCCATTACTATCCTTCAAGCTCTGCAGAGGTTGTTTATACCCTTGCTTTACTGTTCGCAATTCTTTATAGAATTCCCTGCTTTTCTTACTCTGATGGCATGTCTGCATCTCGCTTACCATGTCTTTCATATATTGTCGTTTTTGTTGGCGAATAACTGTGTGAGTTTCTTTACACTGTGCTAACAATAATGTGATAATTTAGCAAATGTCTACTATTTTAGTACTGCGATCAATGCTAGTAACCATGATGATAATGAAAATTTTCCAACTGATTGTACAGTCTGATTTCACTAACAGTCCTAAAAATTACTATAAAACTGCTTAAATAGGGTTTCTTAAAAAGTGAAACTGCTTCTGAAATAAGCAAATTACTGTGTTAACGCAATAGAAGAAAACAATATTGATAAATGTAAATGCAATGTGCTCTATGGTCACATTGGAAATATGAATTTTGGTGGAGTATGATGAACTGGGATGGCTGCAAGACATCGTTGATGATCTGGAAATGGATGCAACAGCAGCAGACCATCTTGCTCACAACCGAGAGGCCTACAGGAGTGCTGTTTGGGAGGCAAAGTTCCGCAAGGGACATGCAAATGAATGAATGAATGATGAATGATGAACTGGTAGGAACAATGTGATCACAAAACTGAAGAGTGAACTAAATGAAAACCTTCTCTGTGTTGGATGTCCTGGGCATATACTTCATAACTGAAGTCAAGGCAGCAGCTGATGTTCTAACTGTAGATGTAGAAACTAGAATAGTTAAACTGTTCAGCTATTTCTCAATATATACCATACACACGGAGCACCTGAAAGATTTTGTGAATTTGTGGATGTAGAATATTGCAAACTGCTGTTATATACAAAAACAATGTGGTTATCTTTGCTTCCTGCAGTGGAAAGAGTATTACAACTTTATGAAGCCCTAAAATCATTTTTTCTCTCAGAAGAAGAAGCACCAGAAGTCTTGATTATCCTGTTTGAAAATCTCCCATGCAGACTGTGCCTTTGGTTTGTCCAAAGCTAAATGACTGAATTTAACAGACAAGTACTTACAATGGAAAGGCAGATGGTAGCATCTCAGAAGCAGATGTAATTTTAGAGGAAAACTTTACATTGATATATCAGCAGAAAGAAGAAAGATTTTCTTCACTAAAAGTGAAATCTAATGTGATTGATTGACCTTTATTTCCAAAAGGCTGAGATCTTGGCACACAGGCTCATTTGACATTCTGCCATTTCTAACATTTTTGTGAAACAAGCAGAAGTAGGGCTGTCAGCTGCAGATATACATAAACTTTATGTTGAGATGGAAGAGTTTTATGAAACATGTCATGCTTATGTTGAGATGGAAGAGTTTTATGAAACATGTCATGCTTATGTTGAGATGGAAGAGTTTTATGAAACATGTCATGCTTATGTTGAGATGGAAGAGTTTTATGAAACATGTCATGCTTATGTTGAAATGGAAGAGTTTTATGAAACATGTCATGCTTATGTACAGAGGTGGACGACACCTTTGCTTATGTACAGAGGTGGACGACACCTTTGTTTATGTACAGAGGTGGATGACACCTTTGAATGAGTTTTCCATCTGTAAGTGGGTGCTGTTAGGCTCCATACCAGCAAGGTTTGAAGTGGGGGAGACTAGTTTCTGCAAGACATGGAGCAGTCAACTGACAATTCACTATTATTTGATCAATTCACATATTTGAAGCACTGTATTAAAGCAGTGCTCACAATGGAGAAGGACAACTGGAACAGCAAATCCAGTCAAGAGAAGTGGGTCTATTTTTTGGATAGTCTGAATCTTTGAAGCAGCACTTGGAGTTAATAAATCCGTGTGAATTTACCTTTAATATTCTTGGACATATTGCCAATATGGAAAGGGCATTTTCCCCTCATGAATGTGCAATGGACAGAAGAAAGAAATCACCTTCACATCTCAACAGTTGAAGCAATAATTAAATGTGCTTTTAATTAAGAAACGAGCTGCTCAGAGCCCACGATTATGTCAGTCGTAGGCCAGAACTTTGAAGTCAGATAAATACTAGGAGCAGGACACAGGAAGGTAAACAGCCAACACTAACATATATTTCTACTCAGATAAATACTAGGAGCAGGACACAGGATAATACGGGAAGCTAAACAGCCAACACTAACATACATTTCTACTCAGATAAACAGTGTTCTACATCCTATGAATTAATTTTAAGCTATTTTAATTTCAAAATGCATGCAAAGTGTAAAACATTAAAAACAGGTATTATACATACATAAAATAGTAATTATTTCTGCCCTTATGAGCTCAATGACGCCATTAGTTTGGCAAAACTTATATTCTTTCTTTGGATATGCTATCTTAAAAAAAAAACAAACAAAATTCTCAGATCTTAGGACATGTCCGCTATTCTGTATCAGTAATGATACTCAAATATGTTTTCTTTTTTCAGTCTGAGAAAAACTTCCTAGTTTTTCATTTACAGAATCTGGCAACCCTAGAACAGCATCATCTGCTATCTCAGGTTACTGATATTGTGGCCTCCCATTTTCATTCCTTTCAAATTTTTAGTGCCTCTCATGTTCTCAATGTATAATGAGAGGAGGTCAGGTGACAAGGGAAGCTCTTGTCTTACACAACTGCCAATGTGTGAATTAAATTCTTGCTTGTATAAAGGTAAAACAAAAAAAAGGCAAAGGTAACCCTGTCGTGCCTTAGAGGCACATAGGGATATGGTGGTAATGGCCATATTTTCCTTGACCTGTCAGCACAATAGGTGATATGGTCAATATCAGGCCTGGCTGCCTTCCCCAACTCCAGAAGAAGCTGGGTGACTGGGGCACCTGTGGCTGGATTCGAACTCCGACCTTTGCCATGAGAGACTAGTGCACTAACCACTTCGCCACTCAGACAAGTAAAATATATGAAAATTAATTTTTTGTATGAGCTTGTTTCCTTTTTTTTTTTTTTAGTTTTGACAGCAAAGTGTATTACTGTGTGAGATAAACTAAAATAAATGTTTGATAAAGATTCTCTCAGCAAAGATTTGGTCAGTCCTACATAACTTCAGGGGAAAATGAAGAGAGAGGTCGTGCTACTCACGCAGCAAACTACTGAGAAATGATGCATATGTTGCTGTTCCTGTGACTTCCCCAACAGAAGCTGGGTTACTTCTCACCGTCTTACAGTGGAAAGTCTTGTTGGCCAGAATGTTTCCTGTGCCCCAGACTTCAACCTCCACAACATGCCAGTCTCTTAAGCTGTGAAGATGAGCATGTACACACAGTCAAAGGAAATGTCTTTTCTCTCACACACTTACATGCAAATTATGTTGTGAGGATTAGTAAACACACACAGTCATAGGAAATGTCTTTTCTCTTACAGATCAGTGCCATGCAGATAGGCAGTCATCTCTCTCCCTTGATCTTCTGTGTCTTAAATCAATTCAATTGTTGTTTTCATACCAAACCATGCAGTCAGGCCATCTAGGTATATCTGTCTTCTATGGCCGCTCTGTCTTTTGCCATTTACCTTTCCAGTCATGACCAATTTTTCAAGACTTTCATTTTCTCTCACACACTTATATTTACTTATGCTATGATGTGCCAGTTTTATTTTATGATCTGCAAACTTCTAAGCTGATTAATGGAAGTCCAGGTTAACAAAGTTTCATTAGCATTTCATCGTAACTAATAATGTTCTATTAGCAACTCATTGTAATTAATAATATTCGATTAACAAATCATTGTAACTAATAATATTCCATTAACAACTCATTGTAATAAACTCTTTCCGTGCCGGCAGGAAAAACGCGGACGTACCGTTGGTATCAAGTAAAATGCGCTGGTGTTTTGATCGAATTTAAAATATTATTTCCATGTTAAAAGTATATTAATTATACATAAAAAAAAGGTAAATGAATGAAGGTTCCAGAAATGTATGGTTTTTGTTGGAAAAAAATTACTGGTGAGAAAATTAAACAAACAGATTTAACCCCCCCCCCCCCACTTCCAAAAAAAATCTATAAAAAACTAAAATAATTGTTGTCTACTTACCAAGAGCTGTAAATATCCACTTGTCACACACAATTTGAAGATAAAATGAATTCCTTCCGTGTAATATTATTACAAGCAGTTTTAGTCCTTCTAGGAAGTTTAGAACTATATGGGGTACAATCAGTAACATTTGTCATGTCAGAGGGCGTGTCCATTTTTTGCGAATATTCTCTAACAAAATTCACAGATTTAAGGAAAATGAATACTCTAATATGTCTGTCCTTCTACCACATTGCTTCAAACAGGAAGAAGTATAAATCTAACATGCGCAGTTAACATGCGAATCAAAATGAGAATTAGTTATACGAAACAAAACATGTGGCACTATAGTGCCTTAATGCAAGAAAGTCAAAATCGACTTTGGTAATGTAGTGGCTTACGGCACAGAAAGAGTTTTAATAATGTTCTATTAACAACTCATTGTAACTAACAATGTTCTACTAGCAACTCACTGTAACTAATAATGTTCTATTAACAACTCATTGTAATTAATAATTTTATATTAACAACTCATTGTAACTAATAATATTCTATTAACAATTAACAGGAATTTTAAAGGTTCTAATTAGCTACTCTTGTTGTTACTTGCCAGTCCTGATCTTATTATCTTCTGCTACTTCCCTAAATTATAAACACATAAATAGCCAAAATTCTGGAATCTGAAGTCAGTCTATCTGTAGTTCTTTACAAGAGTTCTTTCAAATAATTCCTTTCTGATAAGTGTTATTTTGTTCAGTAACTACTGGGAGTTACCTAGGATCTGAGATAAGCAAGCCCTGTACTTTATCAAATCCCAAATTATGAGCTGCCAGTGCTGCTGCAGCCATGGTATTGACATTGTTTGGAGCAAGAGAACACAACTCTCGAACATTGCCTGCACAAAATGAAACATTAAAATTAAATAAGCACCAGACAATGAAAGTAAAGTGGATTGCTTTGGAGAAGATTTTCTGTATTTTTGTGGACAATTTCAGTTTGTTCTTGAAGTCATTTCTGACAGTAACCTTTCTGTGGACAATTTCAGTTTGTTCTTGAAGTCATTTCTGACAGTAATCTTTCTGTGGACAGTTTCAGTTTCTGTTTTTTTCTTGAAGATTTCAAGACTTCACAAACTGTTATAAAAGATTTCAAGACTTCACAAACTGTTATAAAATATTTCAAGACTTCACAAACTGTTATAAAAGATTTTAAGACTTCAGACCTACTCCAATGTAGAGTTCAAAGTTTTTTTCCTTTATATTTTATATTTTCTTATATGGACAAAATGACAAAAGAAGCAGAAAATGCAGCAAAAACAGGAGACAGCAAAATTTTATATAACATACAGAAGAAGCTAACAAGTGCTATTACCTCCAGAGAAAGACCAGTCTTTAGCAAAACAGGCAACCTATTAACATCAAGTAAAGACCAAAAGCAAAGATGGGCTGAACACTTCCAAGAAATACTTAATCTACCACACCCAAATGAATTAATAAATCTTGAAACTGATTTACCAGTCCCACAACTAAATGTCAACTTAAATGAAGTTACAATGAATGAAATTGAAACAGCAGTGAATCTAATGGCTAACAACAAAGCTGCAGGTGAAGATGAAATAACAGTCAAGATGTTAAAAGCTATTAACAGTGACAACATGAGCCAACTACAGAGAATGTTTAATAACATTTGGAAAGAAGAAAAGGTCCCTTCTAAACGGAAAAAAGGAATCATTGTTAAAATACCCAAAAAAGGCAACCTCAGTGACAGCAATAACTGGAGACTCTTTTGAAAACAAATGCCTCAGGAAAATACTTGGTATAAAGTGGAACGAATTCAAGAACAATGCACAGATAAGACAGATATAAGGACAACTCAGAGATAAGACAGATGAGCAAACAACAACCTAAGGTGGAGCGAATCTACGAACACAGAGATAAGACAGATGAGCAAACAACAACCTGTCTCACGGGTGATCAGAAAAAAGATAGACATATGTAGGCCATGTAATGAGAAGAAACAATCAGAGAATACCAAAACAAGCTATTAAGTGGAGCACAACAGGTCAAAGAAAAAGAGGTTGACCACATGAAACTCTAAAGAGGACATTGTTAAGAGAGGCCAGTTTAGTGGGCATAACATCCCTTGATGAAGTTGAAAAACTTGCAGAAAATAGGAAAAATTGGCAAAAAACTATGCGAGCCCTATGTGATGTTTAATGGCATAGAAGGATTAAGATGTAAGATATTTTCTTAACCGATGAATAAGAGAAAAGAGTAATGATAACAGGTACAAATGTAAAGCAGAGAAAGATATAGGTGTGTTTTACACTTTTACAAAATAGTAAAAGGAAAATGGAAAAGAAAGAGGAAAAAAAGGAATTAGCCACAGATACTAACTACTAATTCAACAAAACACTGTCAAGATAGAGAAGATCACCAGGCAAACATAAAAAAAAAATTATTTATATATCTGAGGTCTACTTGACCAAAAAATTTGGAGGATAGAGTATTATTAGCATCCAAATGTGTTCAAAGAAAGCATAAATAATGAAAACCTAGTTTAATTCTTTCCTCACAATGAAGATGATTTTAAAAACTGCGGTGAACCAAATATTACACTAACATAAAGACACAAAAGCTTATTACAATATTAGGCATGTGAAAGTAAAACATTAGATTATTGTAACAGTAAGCATGTGAAAGTAAAACACTGGGCTATTATAACAGTAAGCATGTGAAAGTAAAACACTGGGCTATTATAACAGTAAGCATGTGAAAGTAAAACACTGGGCTATTATAACAGTAAGCATGTGAAAGTAAAACTCTGGGCTATTATAACAGTGAGCATGTGAAAGTAAAACTCTGGGCTATTATAACAGTAAGCATGTGAAAGTAAAGCACTGGGCTATTAGAACAGTAAGCATGTGAAAGTAAAGCACTGGGCTATTATAACAGTAAGCATGTGAAAGTAAAACACTGGGCTATTAGAACAGTAAGCATGTGAAAGTAAAACTCTGGGCTATTAGAACAGTAAGCATGTGAAAGTAAAGCACTGGGCTATTAGAACAGTAAGCATGTGAAAGTAAAGCACTGGGCTATTATAACAGTAAGCATGTGAAAGTAAAGCACTGGGCTATTAGAACAGTAAGCATGTGAAAGTAAAACTCTGGGCTATTTGAACAGTAAGTATGTGAAAGTAAAGCACTGGGCTAATAGAACAGTAAGCATGTGAAAGTAAAGCACTGGGCTATTAGAACAGTAAGCATGTGAAAGTAAAACTCTGGGCTATTAGAACAGTAAGCATGTGAAAGTAAAACTCTGGGCTATTATAACAGTAAGCATGTGAAAGTAAAACACTGGGCTATTATGACAGTGAGCATGTGAAAGTAAAACACTGGGCTATTAGAACAGTAAGTATGTGAAAGTAAAACACTGGGCTATTAGAACAGTAAGCATGTGAAAGTAAAGCACTGGGCTATTAGAATAGTAAGCATGTGAAAGTAAAACACTGGGCTATTATGACAGTGAGCATGTGAAAGTAAAACACTGGGCTAATAGAACAGTAAGCATGTGAAAGTAAAACATTGGGCTATTATAACAGTAAGCATGTGAAAGTAAAGCACTGGGCTATTAGAACAGTAAGCATGTGAAAGTAAAACATTGGGCTATTATAACAGTGAGCATGTGAAAGTAAAACACTGGGCTAATAGAACAGTAAGCATGTGAAAGTAAAACACTGGGCTAATGGAACAGTAAGGATGTTAAAGTAAAACTCTGGGCTATTAGAACAGTAAGCATGTGAAAGTAAAACACTGGGCTAATAGAACAGTAAGCATGTGAAAGTAAAACACTGGGCTAATAGAACAGTAAGCATGTGAAAGTAAAACTCTGGGCTATTAGAACAGTAAGCATGTGAAAGTAAAACTCTGGGCTATTATAACAGTAAGCATGTGAAAGTAAAACTCTGGGCTATTATAACAGTAAGCATGTGAAAGTAAAACACTGGGCTATTATAACAGTAAGGATGTTAAAGTAAAACTCTGGGCTATTAGAACAGTAAGCATGTGAAAGTAAAACACTGGGCTAATAGAACAGTAAGCATGTGAAAGTAAAACACTGGGCTAATAGAACAGTAAGCATGTGAAAGTAAAACTCTGGGCTATTAGAACAGTAAGCATGTGAAAGTAAAACTCTGGGCTATTATAACAGTAAGCATGTGAAAGTAAAACTCTGGGCTATTATAACAGTAAGCATGTGAAAGTAAAACACTGGGCTATTATAACAGTAAGCATGTGAAAGTAAAACACTGGGCTATTAGAACAGTAAGCATGTGAAAGTAAAACACTGGGCTATTATAACAGTAAGCATGTGAAAGTAAAACACTGGGCTATTATAACAGTAAGCATGTGAAAGTAAAACTCTGGGCTATTATAACAGTAAGCATGTGAAAGTAAAACACTGGGCTATTAGAACAGTAAGCATGTGAAAGTAAAACATTGGGCTATTAGAACAGTAAGCATGTGAAAGTAAAACTCTGGGCTATTTGAACAGTAAGCATGTGAAAGTAAAACATTGGGCTATTAGAACAGTAAGCATGTGAAAGTAAAACATTGGGCTATTAGAACAGTAAGCATGTGAAAGTAAAACATTGGGCTATTAGAAGAGTAAGCATGTGAAAGTAAAACATTGGGCTATTATAACAGTAAGCATGTGAAAGTAAAACTCTGGGCTATTAGAAGAGTAAGCATGTGAAAGTAAAACATTGGGCTATTAGAAGAGTAAGCATGTGAAAGTAAAACATTGGGCTATTAGAACAGTAAGCATGTGAAAGTAAAGCAATGGGCTATTAGAATAGTAAGCATGTGAAAGTAAAGCAATGGGCTATTAGAATAGTAAGCATGTGAAATAACTAGATCAGCAGGTCGGAATAAACATCCAGACAAAACCAAGATCATGAGAATCAATGGAAAAAATAAGGAAAGAATCTCATTTGGGACAAGCTGAAGAAGTACAACACTCTAAGTATCTAGGGAGCTTCATTTCAGCAGACAGCAATATTGAGAAGGAAATATCCACAAGAATTGGACAGGCATCTCAAGCCTTTAACAAATTAGCAAGCATTTGGAAATCTCCCATTCTCCATATGAATATCAAGCTCAGAATCTATAAATCCAGTGTATGATCCATTCTGTTATATACAGCCAAAACATGGAGAACCAATCAGAGAACTGAAAGCAGACTGAGAGAATCTGAAGGAAGATGCCTTCAAAAATTTTTAAGAATACACGTGACAAACGAGAAAATAACCAAATGAACAGGCATTGAGATCACTACTAAAGCAGTCAAAAGGCGAAGAAGGAAATGGCTAGGCCACATACTACCAACTGAAAGACAAGACACTCCTATACTGCCTTGATCTGAACAGCTCAGGGAAAAAGGAGTGGCGGGCCATTAGGGACATGGTGACACACAATACTGGAAGAACTAAAGGAAGTTGGTGGCTCAAGACAGGATTGGCTGGAGAACCTTTGTCAATACCTTATGCTCCACTGGGAGTAAAGAGGACTGATGATGATGACTGTGGAGTTGGCTGGTTTTGAGCTTTCAGGCTGACCTGAAAAGTCAAAGTAAGTGCCTCACATTGGTCACGAGATCTGGGTAGTGTGTATGCCCAGTCAGTTATCTGTAGCCGGCCGATTAATTGATCTTTGTGGTGTTGTTGAGGTATGGCCAAGAAGATGAGGGAGCATGTTTTCCTAATTGTTTTATGGATATTAATGTGATACTTTGCAAGTATGGTCGCCTGCAATGATCTCCACCTGTGCCTCCCTCATCTGGTGTCTTTTGTAGTTTGATGTATTACGTGAGCTATTTGTAAGTTTTTGCTACAAAGTGTGTAGAACATGATTTGTATCAAAGGTGAAGTTTTCTGCATACTTTCAAGTTTTCAATGTGTTACATACATTGTGTGTCTATAAAGTTCAGTGAATGGTATCAGAAAACAAACAAAACAGAAGATGCAAATAAATTACCTTTATTAGCCTTGAAAATAATCGCCATCCTTCATAACACACTTTTGGCAATGCTCATAAAACTTCTGGAAACTGTCAGCAAAGGCTTCTTTAAGAATTGATCGCAGAACTGTGTCACATGTTCTTGGATTGCTGCCATGTTTTGCTTTCTGTTCATCTGTCAGCTTGTGAAGCACAAACTGAAACAGATTTCTTCCACTTACCCAAATCTTTGTGGATGTGTCCTTGCTAATGCCCAATTCCTTTGCCATGAATCAAAGAGTCAGTCGCCGATCTCGTGCCAGCGTATGTCACACTTGCTTGATGGTGTCTGTGGTTCTGGTAGTCAACGGCCGACCCAAATGTGGCTCACCCTCAGTCATTTCTCTCCCATCATGAAAGTGTTTGGACCAGTTGTAAACACATTTTCTGCTCACAGCTTCTGTCCCATACACTTGCACCAACATTTTATGTGTCTCTGTTGCCATTTTCTCCAATTTTTAGCAGACCTTGATGCTCACTTGTTGTGCCACTGCACTGTGACCCTACCATTTAGTACATTCAACTGCCTGCTGTGGTTTTATCCTTTTGGTATGCTAGGTGGCGCTTCTCGACATGCACCTGGCCCATGCTGACACTGAGATGTTGGTTCATTCACCGAACTTTTTAGACATATCTCATATATGTAATAAGTGTGGGTCATTGATCAGTTTTATGTTGGTTCATTCACCGAACTTTTTAGACACATCTCATATATGTAATAAGTGTGGGTCACTGACCGAACATCTCATATATGTAATAAGTGTGGGTCACTGACCGAACATCTCATATATGTAATAAGTGTGGGTCACAGACTGAACATCTCATATATGTAATAAGTGTGGGTCACTGACTGAACATCTCATATATGTAATAAGTGTGGGTCATTGACCGAACATTTCATATATGTAATAAGTGTGGGTCACTGACCGAACATCTCATATATGTAATAAGTGTATGTCATTGATCAGTTTTATTGATGAGCCATTTTGCTATGCTGGTTTAATGTGCTCAATGAATTTGCCATGTGTTTTGTTTACTGAACTTGCTAACTGAAATTTGCCATGTGTTTTGTTTATTGAACTTGCTAACTGAAATTTGCCATGTGTTTTGTTTATTGAACTTGCTAACTGAAATTTGCCATGTGTTTTGTTTATTGAACTTGCTAACTGAAATTTGCCATGTGTTTTGTTTACTGAACTTGCTAACTGAAATTTGCCATGTGTTTTGTTTATTGAACTTGCTAACTGAAATTTGCCATGTGTTTTGTTTACTGAACTTGTTAATTGAAATTTCACCATTCACCATATTTTGTCAAGCGTGCATTCTTAAGTCCTCAGTAAGCTCACCGCTGATTCATGCACAATGCTAAAATGTTCAAATGAATTTTGCACATTGAATTTTTGCACATGTATGTTCTTGTGTTGACAATTTCATGCATGATATATTTCACATGTTCTTATGCTCAATGATGCATTTTCATGTGTGTGTTTAATTGAGTTTTTCTCATATCATTTGAATATCATTTTGCCGACAAGGTGCAGCTGTGTACCTGTGCAATTTTTCATGATTTATGTGGCTGTGGATGTTCAGAAATATCAGAGGAAGATTAGAGAGACCTTCACAAAGGTTTTTTTCCTGGTGAGGACTCAGATAATGAAGGGCCTAGTGAAGTATTGTGAAGTGTAATACAAGCTTCACTATGAAGATATGTATTGCTCGTGGATCACTGATCATATATTGTCTATCTTTGCGGCTTAAATGTTTCTCGTTCTTGTTACACTGAGGTTTTGCTGTTCCCAGTTGTTGCTGTCTTTAATGATAAGCCCAGTTTTGTAATGAAATATTGTGTGTGTGTATATATATATTTCTTCATCATGAGTCGTTGTTGCCAATGTTATGTTGAATGTCAGGTGTTACTTCTTTTTACATTTAAGATTCACACTGGTAGTATACTAGAACCAATGAAGGCCAAACCTGGGGGGGGGGGGGGCTAATATTTGTCCCATTGGTACAAGTGTACAAATAAAATATTTATTTAAAACCAAGCAACAAATTAAACTTACCTATTATTATATAGATTTTACAACACTAAGACAGGAGTTTCTGCATGAAACCTTTTATGTCTCTATACTAAGACAGGAGTTTCTGCATGAAACCTTTTATGTCTCTATACTAAGACAGGAGTTTCTGCATGAAACCTTTTATGTCTCTATACTAAGACAGGAGTTTCTGCATGAAACCTTTTATGTTTCTATACTAAGACAGGAGTTTCTGCATGAAACAGTTTATGTTTCTACACTGAGACAGGAGTTTCTGCATGAAACCTTTTATGTTTCTATACTAAGACAGGAGTTTCTGCATGAAACCTTTTATGTCTCTATACTAAGACAGGAGTTTCTGCATGAAACCTTTTATGTCTCTATACTAAGACAGGAGTTTCTGCATGAAACAGTTTATGTCTCTATACTAAGACAGGAGTTTCTGCATGAAACAGTTTATGTCTCTATACTAAGACAGGAGTTTCTGCATGAAACAGTTTATGTCTCTATACTAAGACAGGAGTTTCTGCATGAAACAGTTTATGTTTCTACACTGAGACAGGAGTTTCTGCATGAAACCTTTTATGTCTCTACACTAAGACAGGAGTTTCTGCATGAAACAGTTTATGTCTCTATACTAAGACAGGAGTTTCTGCATGAAACAGTTTATGTCTCTATACTAAGACAGGAGTTTCTGCATGAAACAGTTTATGTTTCTACACTAAGACAGGAGTTTCTGCATGAAACAGTTTATGTCTCTATACTAAGACAGGAGTTTCTGCATGAAACAGTTTATGTTTCTACACTGAGACAGGAGTTTCTGCATGAAACCTTTTATGTCTCTACACTAAGACAGAAGTCAAAATATTAAGAGTCAACGTTAGTTTCAGTTACGAAATCAGTATATTCTATGTGATATATTACAGCCTACACAAGTTAGAAGCTGTGAAAGTTACAAATAAAAAATAAACTTCATGTATCACTTCATCAAGTCACCAGTCATTAGTCATTCTCATCTGACACATTTCTCAAAAAAACACACAAAAATGTCAGAAGTACATTGGTAGCTCTTCTAAGTTTTGAAAGTTGTTGCACAAAGCCAAACTTAATATCTCTAAACCTTAAACTAATCTTCTTTCTCTACAGCAGCAGTTCTCAAACTTTTTGGGCTGTGAAACCCTTTTCAGTGAAAGCTAGCATGGTGGAGCCCAGGAGATATTTTTCATCACATGACAAGGCTTTCCTAAAGTAAGAAGGTGACAGAGTGGCAAGAAAATATAATTACATCATGAAATAACACAGCTGTGTCAAGATGACAACTGATTTTACTATGAAGTGAATGACAATATGCTGAATGTAGGTAGGAAACAAAAAATGCACTTGATGAAACTGTGACCTTCTTACTTCTTTAACATTTGGCATTTTTGTGGAAAGTTGCAAGCTCATGTCAGCTTCAACTTCAACCCTAATGCATACTTTGTTTTTGTATAAGCGTAATGTGAAAATCCTCTTTCACACAAACAGGTACTGAAAAACGGGAGAAAAACGGTGACAACTCTCTTTGCAAATTCAGGATATTAGTCCTTCCTTTTGCACCAGAATTTAACAAGTGATACTCTGTGAAACTCTTCCTGAAGGGAAGAATCTGATATCACGTCAATTAATTTCTCACACTAGAGTGTTGTGAACTGACAAGCTTTTTCTGTGGAAGAAAATGGGTTCTTGATCCACAAATAATCTTGAACTTTTCCTCTGCTTCGTCAGGAAAATACAGTCAGTTTTGTCATAAGGAACCTTCTGAAGTTCAATGCTTCTGTCAATCTCTTTGAAAATGTCCTTTATGGCAGAATTTGCCCAAAACTAACTTTCTCTTGAAGACGCAGATTATACCATTTGCTGTGAATACAGTCACGCACTTCCTTTGTAATACTAGATTTACATCATTTATTTGTGCACAGATATCTGCAGTCTTGCCAGCCATTGCATAACAGTCATATGAGATTGCAAAACAAACTGGTGATCAATGAAGTATGTGATTACTTCAACATGCAACTCTAACAACCATAGCAATGTTTTGCCATGAGAGAGACACCTTACTTCAGTGCTGAATAGCAAACATGTATGGAAAGTTTTCATATCATCACAAAGAATCTTGAATAGTCGGTTATTTCAGAGGCTGAGATTTAATTAAATTAATCATTTTTACTGCTTCATTGATGACACATTTGAGATTTGGTGGCATTTTTTCTTATGGCAAGTGCTAGTCGATGAATAATGCAGAGGCTACTAGTGCATCTTTTTGCAACAGTTTTGATTCTCGTGACAACACCGGCAGTCTTTCCTACTATTGCTTTGACACCATCAGTGCAAATATCGATGAAACTGTCCCACAGAATCTCATTTTCCTGCATAAAGTTATTTACAATGTTTCCAGCTCCAGTTACGTTCATCAGTATAGGTTGACACAAAAGCATGTCTTCCTGTGACAACTGACATCATATCATACAAGCACAAGTAGAACAGCAAGTCCTGCCATATCTGTCAACTTATCCATTTGAAGAGCGAAATCAGTACTCTTAATGCAGGTTAGCTCCTCCTTTACAGCAGTTGCTAAGGCATTAATTCTCCGAGATATAGTATCATTTGAAAAAGGTATTACAGACAGCTATTTTGCTGATATTTCATCCAACACGAAATGAGGCATTTTGAATGCACATGACTTGATGAGTTTCTTGGCTGTTCTGTGAGGTTCTCCAGTGCTATGCAATAACTATGTAAGATGTCTCAGTGGCCTTTTCTTTCAAAGGTCTACTTTTGGTTGTTCAGCAGCTCATCACGCTTGAAGACAAATAACTGCATTTTTTTGTTGTTGTCTTTGCAGTCCACATGCATCATTTAACGGGCACCAAGAACTGTTCAGAAGCACTTTGTTATGTAAGACACACTGGGCAACTGTTGGACAATGCAACAGAGAGATAACTATTATTGTATTTCTGTTTCTTACTTACTGTTGCTGAGGCTCTGATTAACTCTTTCCGTGCTGGAGGAAGAAACACGGACGTGTCTTGGGGTGCGGGAGTAATGGAATGGAAAACAGTAGTTCCATGTACTTCCGTATACTTAATATGTTTCAAAGTATAGCTAAATGAATGAAAATTTCATAAATGCAGAGTTTTTTAGGAAAAAAGAAATAATGTGATGTTTTTAGACACTGATTGTGGCCAGCTCACCATCAGCTAGGTCTAGATCCGCGCTACTTACCCCTACTTACCATCTGAGATGTGTAGATCTACTTGTCGATCTCGTATTGTGACTCCGTATTGCATTCTCGCTGAATGAATGTCTGAACTAACCTCCTAACTACTCTTAACTACTTCTCCGGTCGTCTAAATATGTCTAGATCTACTTAGAAAACATTCAAGAGCAGTGGGGTGGCCATAGGCTATGTCCATACCCCTATCTACATCGTCAAAAACTGAAAAATTTCCATGCTTCGCGTCCTTGTTCTCGCTCGGCATCACTCGTAACTAGGCACGCATTCTCCATTTTGAAAGTGTCACCGGAATCGCGGACGAAATATGTACAATCTAAATGTTACACCACTTGTTTTAATGAAACAAACAATGTCACTATATTGACCATACGGTAGCTTAGGGACACTTCCGGTGTCGATATATCGACCATACGCATGGAAAGAGTTAAAACAGATAGATGTTGCGTCGGTTCAGCCACTGATGAAATGTCGTGCGTGCCAAACAAGTCAGTTTCTGCATTCTCAGAAGGTGCATTAGATGACCCAGCCGTTGCTGCACTCGAAGTCAGCAATGAAGATTTTGGTGACACATGTCTCAATGTTCCTGTCTCCAACCAACGGCCCATCTCTGTGTAACTTGCAACATATAATAAATGCATAATTACCGGCCACACTGTGACTGCCAACTGAACTGTAAACTCAAGCACAAGGACAGGCACCCTCTTGTAATGCCACACAAGTAGTTTCTCCATTTATTTTCATATTCAAATGAGCAGACAAGACTGCAATTTACTGCTTTGATTTTGAGTATTCACATGCTAGTTGTACACCCCATGCAGATGATAAGGAAAAGAAGCTGCAGAACAGCCAATTCTCCTTATACTGGACATCATACATGTTCACTGTATGGCTGTCTTAGCCAGTGAGCTTCAGAACACGAATTATGGAAGGATGATGATGGGAAAATGTTCACATGGCATTCAGATAATAAAATAATCTTGCAGAAATCCTGCAGACCCCTAGGGATATCCCACAGACCATCAGGGATCATGGACCACACACTGAGAAACCTTGTTCTACAGAATGTATGTGATATCAGATATGCTAGAGACATGCTAGAGACACTATGTGAGCCCTATGTGACGTTTAACGGCACGGGAAGGATATAAGATAAAAGACATGGTAGGGGCTTCAGTCTGGTGGCACCTGTCTAGAGTACAGTAGACATTTTTCTTGCCCTTGCTGCCTTCACTATGCCTAAAGTCAACATAATATCTAAAAACAATGTGCAAAACTAAACACACCATACATTAAAATCAGATATGTTCAACAGTAAACAAGGTGATGACATAAGTGAACATGTGTTGTCTTACTACTACTGTGCTGTGGTAAAGCTGTTAAGCTGATTGACAAAAACACGTCAAGTCATAAGCTGAATTCCAATCACTCTTATTCACCTTCCAGCTGAGTCTGAGTTTTTAAAGTGATTCAAATCACATTTGAATTCATGTCAATAGACTCGAGTCTACAACTATATAATGGGGAATTGCAACTTCAGTCTCCATACATAACACTGCAGCTTCAACTTTCAAACAATGTGACACTGTAGTTTCCACTTTTATATGTTGCAACACTGTAGCTTCAATCTTCATACAATCTAGTTTTTAACCTTCATATAATGTGACACTGTGGTTCCAACTTTTATCTAATGTTGCACTTTAGTTTCTATCTTCATACAGCACAACGCAGCACTTTTAACATTTACACAATGTGACACTGCTACTTCTACCTTCATACAATGTAACAGGCTGGTCTGTGACCGTTTCATTCAATGCCTTCAGCTTTCCATTCAGTCTAAAGCATGTTGGGTGCTTCTTCATGGTAACTTTCAGAGCCTGCAAAGAAGCAATTTATATAGCATATTCCTCCAGTCCCACAACTAGTAAGCATACAAGTAATTTATTTTTTTCACCCTCTCATAGGCACACAATGTCCATGGTACTCTCTTCCAATCACACAACTTCCAGTAAGCACACAAGCAATTTATATAACACTCACTTCTAGGACTAAAACTTCCAATAAGCACACAAGCAATTTATATAACACTCACTTCTAGGACTAAAACTTCCAATAAGCACATAAGCAATTTATAACACTCACTTCAAGGACTAAAACTTCCAGTAAGCATACAAGCAGTTTATATAACAAAGGAATATGACGACCACCGGACTATCAACCTCTCATGTCACATAACGAAGCTACTTCTGAGAATAATTATGAGAAGAACAAGGAAAAAGATAAAAATGGAAATAGCAGATGAACAGTTCGGATTTGTTGAAGGAAAGGGAACACACAATGCCATTTATGCTTTATGAACACTAACAGAAAGAGCTTTAGAAGTACAGAAAGATCTCTACTTACGCTTCATTGATTACACCAAGGCATTTGACAAGGTGAAACATAATTAAATTATTAAAATGCTTGAAGACATCAATATAGACAGCAAAGACCTGAGGATTGTAAAACATCTATACTGGCAGCAAGAAGCAGCAGTTCGAGTTGAAAATAGAATTGGAAAATATCAACCTATAAAACAAGGGGTGCGACAAGGATGTGTACTATCTCCAGACCTTTTCTCTGTACAGCGAGAATATTCTAAGAACAATCATCACAGAACCAGGCATAAAAATAACCTTCGGTATGCTGACGACACAGTACTGATAGCTGAGAACCAACAAGACCTGCAAAATCTCTTGGATAAAGTCGCCAAAGAAAGTGAACAGAAAGGCCTTACTTTGAACATCAAAAAGACAGAGACTATGGTTATATCTAAGAAACAGAATCCACCAGCATGCAGTATTAAATTAAACGGAACTATTCTAAAGCAGGTGCAGAAACTCAAATACCTTGGAGCAGTAATAACTTCAGATGGGAAATGCAGAACAGAAATTATGAACAGAATAGGCCAAGCAAAGACTGCATTTCAGAGAATGAGAAACATATTAGCTAACACATCTTTATCAATGAATGTTAGAAAATGAGTCCTAAAATGCTATATTGAACCTATATTGTTATATGGAAGTGAATCATGGACAATAGGCAAGTCTGCACAAAAATCATTGGAAGCAGCAGAAATGTGGTTTATTAGAAGAATGTTGTGAATCCCCTGGACAGCAAAAATAACTAATGATGAATGTATGAGAAGAACTGGAGAGACAAAAAAACCTTGTCAAAAAGATAAGAGAGAGACAATGTACTTTCATAGGACATGCAATGAGAAGAGGGGGCATTGAAAATATTATAACAACAGGAAAAATAGAAGGAAGAAGATCAATAGGAAGACCAAGAGAAATGATACTGGACAGTCTGACGGGATGGTGTGAGAGGAGATCACCAACTGAACTGACGGCCTGCATGAAGGATCGGGTACTCTGGAGAAGCATAATAGCCAACACCAGTCGGCAAGGCACCTGATGATGATGAAGATGATGAGTTTATATAACAATCACTTCTAGGACTAAAACTTCCAATAAGCACACAAACAATTTATAAAATGTTTAAATGAGGAAAAAGGAACAGCTTTATTATTTAACGAGCACACAGGTGTGACGTTTTGGTGTGAATCTTAATCAGAATAAAATAATGGTTCTCCCCTCTACACTCCACCATGAGCACTTCTAAACACAGTCTCTTTCAAGTCACAGCTTCTTACAAGTCACAGCTTCTTACAAGTCACAGCTTCTTACAAGTCACAGCTTCGTGTTCCATCCATTTTATTTTATTCTATTTTTTCCATTTCTATTTTTTTTGCATAGCATTCATGTGAATTTATATTTTATTTCTATTTCTTCATCCTGCGTCTGTTTGTGTATGATTAAGATTCACACCAAAACGTCACACCTGTGTGCTCATTAAATAATAAAGCTGTTCTTCAAATGTCACAACTGTGTACTCACTAAGTAATAAATTTATTCCTACTTTTTTCCTAGTTTACACATTTTGTTATCCCAGTTTTACTGAAGCGGCTCCGTGTATAGTTATAGACTTAGTTTTATATAGGTATGCACTAATTATACAAGCAGTTTATAGAACATTCACTTCCAGTCACACAAGTTCAAGGAAGCACACAAGCAGTTTATAGAACACTCACTTTCAGTCACACAACTTCCAGGAAGCACACAGTTTATAGAACATTCACTTCCAGTCACACAAGTTCAAGGAAGCACACAAGCAGTTTATAGAACATTCATGTCTAGTCACACAATTTCAAGGAAGCACACAAGCAGTTTATACAATACTCTCTTATAGGACTAAAACTTTCAGTTAGCATGCAAGCAATTACATAATACTTATTCTTTTCCATTCTAAAACAACAGATATAGACAAAAATAAACCTAGACACTATTTGGACATAAACAAATCATGACACCACTCATACACAAACTAACTATAACACTGCTCACACACAAAATAACCATAACACTGCTCATACACAAACTAACCATAACACTGCTCACACACAAACTAACCATAACACTGCTCATACACAAACTAACCATACCACTGCTCACACACAAAATAACCATAACACTGTTCAAACACAAACCAACCATGACACTGCTCATACACAAACTAAGCACGACACTACTCACACACAAACTAAGCATGACACTGCTCACACACAAACTAACCATAACACTGCTCACACAAAAACTAACCATAACACTGCCCACACAAAAACTAACCATAACACTGTTCATACACAAACTAACCACAACACTGCTCAAACACAAACTAACCATGACACTGCTCACACACAAACTAACCATAACACTGCTCACACACAAACTAACAATAACACTGCTCATACACAAACTAACCATAACACTGCTCATACACAAACTAACCATACCACTGCTCACACACAAAATAACCATAACACTGTTCAAACACAAACCAACCATGACACTGCTCATACACAAACTAAGCACGACACTACTCACACACAAACTAAGCATGACACTGCTCACACACAAACTAACCATAACACTGCTCACACAAAAACTAACCATAACACTGCCCACACAAAAACTAACCATAACACTGTTCATACACAAACTAACCACAACACTGCTCAACACAAACTAACCATGACACTGCTCACACACAAACTAACCATAACACTGCTCACACACAAACTAACAATAACACTGCTCATACACAAACTAACCATAACACTGCTCATACACAAACTAACCATAACACTGCTCACACACAAACTAACCATAACACTGCTCAAACACAAACCAACCATGACACTGCTCACACACAAACTAACCATGACACTACTCACACACAAACTAAGCATGACACTGTTCACACACAAACTAACCATAACACTGCTCACATACAAACTAACCATAACACTGCTCACACAAAAACTAACCATAACACTGCTCACACAAAAACCAAACATGACACCGCTCATACACAAACCAACCATGACATTGCTCATACACAAACTAACCATAACACTGCTCACACACAAACTAACAATAACACTACTCATATATAAACTAACAATAACACTACTCATATATAAACTAACAATAACACTACTCATATATAAACTAACAATAACACTACTTATATATAAACTAACAATAACACTGCTCACACACAAACTAACCATAATACTGCTCTTGCACAAACTAGCCATAACACTGCTCAAAAACACAAAACAACCATAACACTGCTCAAACACAAACTAACAATAACACTGCTCACACACAAAGCATGACACCACTCATACACAAACTAACCATGACACTGCTCATAGACAAACCAACCATAACACTGCTCAAACACAAACTAACCATAACACTGCTCAAACACAAACTAACTATAACACTGCTCAAACACAAACTAACCATAACACTGCTCAAACACAAACCAACCATGACACTGCTCATACACAAACTAACCATGACACTACTCACACACAAACTAAGCATGACACTGTTCACACACAAACTAACCATAACACTGCTCACATACAAACTAACCATAACACTGCTCACACAAAAACTAACCATAACACTGCTCACACAAAAACCAAACATGACACCGCTCATACACAAACCAGCCATGACATTGCTCATACACAAACTAACCATAACACTGCTCACACACAAACTAACAATAACACTACTCATATATAAACTAACAATAACACTACTCATATATAAACTAACAATAACACTACTTATATATAAACTAACAATAACACTGCTCACACACAAACTAACCATAATACTGCTCTTGCACAAACTAGCCATAACACTGCTCAAAAACACAAAACAACCATAACACTGCTCAAACACAAACTAACAATAACACTGCTCACACACAAAGCATGACACCACTCATACACAAACTAACCATGACACTGCTCATAGACAAACCAACCATAACACTGCTCAAACACAAACTAACCATAACACTGCTCAAACACAAACTAACTATAACACTGCTCAAACACAAACTAACCATAACACTGCTCAAACACAAACTAACCATAACACTGCTCAAACACAAACTAACCATGACACTCGTTGCAGACAAATTAACCATGACACTGTTTGCAGACAAATTAACCATGACACTGTTTGCAGACAAATTAACCATGACACTGTTTGCAGACAAATTAACCATGACACTGTTTGCAGATAAATTAACCATGACACTGTTTGCAGATAAATTAACCATGACACTGTTTGCAGATAAATTAACCATGACACTGTTTGCAGATAAACCAAGATACAGTTTTGAGCATACCTGTAAGGATCCTCTATCAGCCATTTTCAATATATCTTCTGCACCCCACATGGCACCAGAAGGAATGTACAGTCCATGATTCTTGGCTGCTTCTCGAAGTTTTGACTCCAAATCTGGGTCAGCCAAAGCTGTTGGTGAACCAATCTAGAAAGGGTAGCAAAAAAGACCAATATATTACTGACAACAGTTTTATTGCTTTTGTTGTGATGCCTTCTGACAGGCTAGTGTCAAGGTTGGTGAACCATAGCTGACCAAGCGCCTGTTCTACTTCTCTGCTTACCTTATATCTTATATCTTTCCTCTGCCGTTAAACATCATATAGGGCTCGCAAGGTAGTTAACCAATTTTTCCTGTTTGTGGCCAGCTTTTCAACCTCATCAAGGGATTTTATGCCTATTAATTTGGCCTATCTTAACAATGTCCTCTTTAGATTTTCACGTGGTCTGTTTTGTCCTTGTTAACTTCAAGTCCTATTTTTCTAGCCAGTAAAGACAGGATATCTGTTTTTTCTTGCATGGAATTCACATTGTTACTGATAAGACCTATGTCATCAGCAAAATCAAGATCTTCTATTTGGGTCCCATGTACCCAGTCAATACCTGTGTTACCTGCCCAGCATTTTTTCATTATGAAGTCTGTTACAATTCCAAAAAGCAAAGGAGACAGTATACATCCTTGTTTCACACCTGTTTCAATCCCTTAATGACGTTGACAATTTTAGATGGTATTCCATATAGACTTAAAATTCTCCACAATGAGTCTCTATGTATGCTATCAAATGCCTTTTTAAAGTTTATGAAGTTCAGTATTAATGGTTTCTGCTTTTCAATATGTTCTTCAAGTATTATTTTGAGAGTAAAGATCTGGTTGAGACAGCTTCTTCCTTTTCAAAATCCTGCTTGTTCTTCTCTCATTGCAGTATCCACTATATCTTTAAGTCTATTCAAAATGACCTTGCAAAATACTTTTGACACAACTGATACTAAGGTTACTTCTCTCCAATTGTTATGGGCACTAAGGTTGGCTTTTTTTGGTATTCCTTTTTTCCACTTAGAAGGACCTTTTCTTTTTTCCAAATCTTATTAAACAATCTCTATAGTTGTCTCATGTTGTCACTATTGATAGCTTTTATCATTTTGGCTGTTATTTCATCTTCACCTGCAGCTTTGTTGTTAGCCATTAAATTCACTGCTGTTTCAATTTCATGCAATGTAACTTCATCTTATTTATCTTACTTCAGCTTATAGGGGTGCAGATGTCAGCAGTGATCACAACCTGTGCATAGGGAAAATACAACTAAAATTGAAAAGCCAACGCGAGAAATCAACACACAGAAAGATAAACAGCTGCGGCCTACAAGAAGAGAATACTGGCAGTAATTTCAATCTGGAACTTGCCAATCATTTCACAACACTCAGTGAAGTTGAGGAGATGGGTATGGATGAATTATGGAATTCTTACAGCACAGCCATAATCACAGCAGCAAAAGCAAGCGCTGGACTGAAGAAACCAAATAGAAAAGCATGGATGTCAGAGAGCACATGGAGGTGTATGCATGAAGGACAAGCAGTCAAATTGGACATGTTGAATGTAAAGACAGATCTTGGAGAGGATCTCGTGACAGCAACAAGCAAAGAAATAGACAAGTGGAAAGTTCAGCTGGAGAGGATGAAAGAGAATACATGGACGGTGTGGCGAAAGAGGCAGAGAGGGCAGCAAAGACAGGAGATGGCAAAACTTTATATAACATGCAAAAGAGGCTAACAGGTACTGTTACATCTAGGGAAAGACTGATCTTTGGCAAAACTGGAACCCTATTAACATCAAGTGGAGACCAAGGGCAAAGATGGGCTGAACACTTCTAGGAAATACTTAATCAACCACACCCATAGGAATTGTTAAACCTTGAAACTGACTTGCCAGCCCCACAGCTAGATGTTAACCTAGATGAAACTGAATTGCATGAGATTGGGACAGCAGTGAATTTAATGGCTGGCAAAAAAGCTGTGGGTGGGGATGAAATACCACCCAAAATGCTGAGGACTATCGGTGGTGACAGCATGAGACAAATTCAGAGAATGTTTGGCAGGATTGGGAGGGAAGAGAGGGTCCCTTCTAAATGGAAAAGGGGAATCATTGTTAAAATAACAAAAAAGGCAACCTTTGTGATTGTAACAGTTGGAGAGGAATAACTTTAATATCAGTTGTGTCAAAAGTATTTTGCAAGGTCATTTTGAATAGACTTAAAGATATAGTGGATACTGCAATGAAAGAAGAACAAGCAGGATTTCGAAAAGGGAGAAGCTGTCTCAACCAGAACTTTGCTCTAAGAATAATATTTGAAGAACATATTGAAATGGTTCCAGATTGAAACAGGTGTGAAACAAGGATGTATACTGTCTCCTTTGCTTTTTGGAATTGCAACAGACTTCATAATGAAAAAATGCTGGGCAGGTAACACAGGTATTGACTGGGTACATGGGACCCAAATAGAAGATCTTGATTTTGCTGATGACATAGGTCTTATCAGTAACAATGTGAATTCCATGCAAGAAAAAACAGATATCCTGTCTTTACTGGCTAGAAAAATAGGACTTGAAGTTAACAAGGACAAAACAAAAATAATGAAAATTCCCATCAATCAAAATGGAAAAATACACGTAGAAGGGACAGATATTGAAGAAGTCAATCAATTTGCATACCTTGGCAGCTACATAGACCAGGATGGTGACACCAGAAAGGAAGTTAGAATTAGAATTGCAAAAGCTGCATCGATCTTCAAGAATCTTGAGAACATATGGCATTCAAAAGTTATAAGCACAAAAACCAAGTTAAGACTATTCAATTCAAATGTGATGTCCACCCTCGTTTATGCATGTGAGAGCTGGAAAACAACTAAAGAAATAGACAAGAAATTAGACTCTTTTGAAAACAAATGCCTAAGGAAAATACTCTGCATCAAGTGGAATGAATTCAAGAACAATGCAGAGATAAGACAGAAGACTGAACAACAACCAGTCTCATGGGTGATCAGGAAGGGGAGATGGACATTTGTTGGTCACTTGATGAGAGGAAATGATCGGAGAATCCCAGGACAAGCTATCGAGTGGAACACAACAGGCCAAAGAAAAAGAGGCAGACCGCGTGAAGCTCTGAAGAGGACATTGTTAAGATAGGGCAAATTCTCTCTCTCTCTCTGAACCTTAAGTGCCCAGGGCACATGGGGCTTCCGCAAGGGTTTTCCACAAATGCCTGTCCTTCGCCTTTTTTTCTGCTCTTGCCCAGGTGAGCCCTCTATTGCTCAACATCCTTTCTGTTGTTCTTCTCCATGTCTCTTTTGGTCTACCCTTACTTCTGCTCCCCTGTGGTGTCCATCTTAGTGCTATTTTTGGTAGTGAGTTGTCAGTCATTCGGAGCACATGTCCCAACCATCGCCAGCGTCTTTCTTCAATAATTGTTATCAGTGGTTTCATCTGCATTTCTGCTAATAAGATGTTATTTCTTATGGTGTTTGGCCAAAATATTTTTCTAATTCTTCTTAAACATTTAGTCTGGAAAGAATTCAACTTGTTTTCTATTGTTTTGGTGATTTTCCAGCATTCACTTCCATAGAGTAGTACACTTAGAACATTACTCTTAAATATCCTGATTTTCATATTTATGCTTAGTTTTTTTTATTTCCATATAGTCTGCAGCATTGCAAAAGCCTGGTTTGCTCTAGTAAGTCTGCTGTTGATGTCCTCTGTGCTGTCTCTATTTTCTACTACTCTGCTGCCAAGGTATACAAATTCGCTGACCTCCTCCACTAACTTGTTATCTACTCTGAGTACATTTCTATAGGGCAAATTAACAGGCATAAAATCCCTTGATGAAGTTGAAAGACTCGTCGAAGACAGGAAAAACTGACAAACTACTTTGCGACCCCTATGTGATGTTTGACAGCACGAGAAGGATATAAGATATATAAGAAACTCATCTAGGTTGACATTTAGTTGTGGGGCTAGTAAACTGGTTTCAAGGTTTATCAATTCTTTTGGGTGTGGTCGATTAAGTATTTCTTGGAAGTGTTCGGCCCATCTTTGCTTTTGGTCTTTACTTGATGTTAATAGGGTTCCAATTTTGTTAAAGACTGGTCTTTCTTTGGATGTAATAGTACATATCAGTCTCTTTTGTATGTTATATAAAGTTTTCCTGTCTCCTGTTTCTGCTGCTTTCTCTGCCTCTTTCGCCATATTGCCTATGTATTCTCTTTTATCCCTCCTAGCTGAACTTTTAACTTTCTTGTCTATTTCTTTGTATGTTGCTTTTGCCAGATATTTTCCAAGATATGTCTTTACATTCAACATGTCTAATTTGGCTGCTCGTCTTTCATGTATGTACTTTTCTGTTAGCACCCCCAATAACAGACTTAGCCTGGTTAATAGAGTAGGGACTGCCATAGTCCTCATGGTGGTTGAGTCTGCTAAAGAAGTGTTGCACACCCCCTACTTTTTAGCTGCACTCATGACTGAAAAAGTAGCTGCCATAACCAATTTTCCCTCTAAGGTTTTGCAGTTGGTGGGCAAAACTTTTCAACCTGCGTGCAAGTGTATTCTCAAAAATATTCTGTGTAGAGATGTGCACCATAATGTTAAATTACAGAATGCAGTTAAAAAGTTCTCACTGAAAAAAAAAATATTAAAATTCAAAGAAAATGTTAAAATAAACTCATGTAGCACTATCATATTTTTTTATTTAGCTGTACAATAGTGCAGAGTAGGATAAGAAAACCATAGTGCAGAGAAAAAAAAGGTAAAGGTAATTCTGCCATGCCTTAGAGGCACATAGGGACATGGTGTTTGTGTCCATAAAGCGTAGAGTAGGATAAGAAAACCATACTGCAGAGTAGGATAAGAAAACCATACCGCAGAGTAGGATAAGAAAAAAAAACAAGATTAAAAAATGGTTCAGATTTTAACAAGTTTCAATTCTTTTCTTTAAAAAATATGAGGGCCATTATCTACAAGTAATTTTTTTTTTATTTTCCATTTAATACCATACCAAATAATCAGCATGTGCCATAAATGTGACTCCAAACTGTCTGGAAATATCTGGATGAGCAACTTCTACAATCAGATCAGCATGCCTGACAACATAGAAAATGGAATCACATGGCTGATAATAGAGAAAATAACATCAAGATGACTGAAAAAGAAATAAATGAGGACTGTTATAACATCATGACTGGAGAACAATAAATAAATGAGCATGACTGATATAAATATAACATCATGACTGGAGAACAATAAATGAGAGACACAGAGAGAGAGAGAGACAGAGAGAGAGCGAATAAAAGATCTTCATTTTAAAAGTGTGAAGAATTGAGCATGCAGGCCCATCTTACATTCTGCCCTTCATCACTCCATCTTTCATTCTTCCCACACGCTCAATTTTAATACAAGTATACAAATTACATCATACAAATTACATTGTGAATCTATATTTATCTTTTATAGACTATTCAAAGGCATTTGGTTGTGTACAACACCAGAAACTCTGGGAAATAATAGAAAAAAATGGGATTTCCAACACATTTGATACAGTCTGCTGTGTCTAGACCAACAGGCAACAGAGAGAATAAATGGTGAAACAACAACTTGGTTTGACATAAAACAAGGGATCCATCAGGGGTGCATACTGTCGCCTTACTTATTTAATTTGTATACTGAAAAAATAAAAAGGAATGTTAGAGAAGATGGGAAAAAGAAAAAGAGGAAGACCGAAACGAAGATGGCTGCAAGACATCGTTGATGATCTGGAAATGGATGCAGCAGCAGCAGGCCATCTTGCTCACAACCGAGAGGCCTACAGGAGTGCTGTTTGGGAGGCAAAGTTCCGCAAGGGACATGCAAAGGAATGAATGAATGAGAGAAGATGTATGACAAAGAATATTACAATGTCATAACAAATGGAGGTTATGAAATACCAGAGATTAGATATGCTGATGACACAGTATTACTATCCACAATGCACAAAGGAATGGAAAAACTGATTATGTTAGTCTATAAGAATAGTGAAGAGCAAAATCTCTATCTTAATGAGAAGAACTAGATTGATGACAACTGACAAAACAAATAAGGCAGCCGAAATATGTATCAATGAGGAAAAATTGGAAGAGGTGGAGAGTTTTGAATATCTTGGATCATTACTAACTAATAATGGAGATACAATGAGGGAAATTAAAAGGAGGACATCTATTGCTCTTCAGAAAGTAAAACTAAAGAAACTATGGAGAAGAACAGACATAACTACAAAAATAAGATTTTAAAGGGCATGCATCTTTCCCATTGCAACATATGACTGTGAGACCTGGACACTTAACAAAACAGCTGAGAAACACATAAATGCCTTTGAATGTAAATGCTATAGAAGAGTTCTTCAAATAACATGGACACAAAACAGAATAAATATATCCATACTACAAGAACTTAATATTGAAGAAGACTGGCTAGTAAAGAGGATTAAACAGAGAAAACTTAAATATCTTGAACACATTAAACATCATGATAATTTAGAGAAGACCATCTTGGAAGGGTACATTAATGGGAAAAAGAAAGAGTGGAAGACCAAGGCGAAGATGGCTGCAAGACATCGTTGATAATCTGCAAATGGATGCATCAGCAGCAGGACATCTTGCTTACAACCGAGAGGCCTACAGGAGAGCTGTTAGGGAGGTAAAGTTCCGCAAGGGACATGCAAATACATGTAAATGACTGTACATACAAATTACAATATGAAAAAAAAAACATATCAAAAGACTAAAAAATTAAACTTACATTCACAAATATAAAAGAATGGTCTACATGTGAGGTAATTAATAAGATACTATGTGCACACATGCTCACACACACAGCCATACACCCACACAAAATTACATTTTCAGTGCCGTACTTCTAACATCACATTCTTTAACATTCATTAAAATAATTTGTAACAAGTTATGTTTAGAACTATGTGCATTTAGAACTTAATGGCTGGCAAATCATGGGTTGAGAGATAGAAAACTTCAGAAAACTTGTCAAGACCAAATAAAAAAACAGAAAAATTTTATACAGGAAATGTTTGTCATTAAGACAACAAAAGACAGAATGTACTTTAACACAGCAAAGTATTGTCATCAAGGCAACAAAAAAACTGAACACTATAGAGTACAAAATCTTTGTCATCAAGGCAACAAAAAAACTGAACACTATAGAGTACAAAATCTTTGTCATCAAGACAACAAAAGACAGAATGTACTTTAACACAGCAAACTATTGTCATCAGTCAGTTGCATGTCCCTTGTGGAACTCTGCCTCCCTAACAGCTCTCCAGTAGGCCTCTCAGTCGTAAACAAAATGCCCTGCTGCTGATGCATCCATTTGCAGATTATCAAAGATGTCTTGCAGCCATGTTTGCCTTGATTGTTATCGAAGCAAGAAAAAAACTGAACACTTTAATGCACAAAATCTTTGTACTCTAGACAAGAGAGAGTACTTCAGCACAGGAAACTTTTTGAAGGTGAGCTTTTAGAAATGAAGGCTGAGACATTACAACTTTCTTACTGGAACCAGCCAGTGTGATGAGTCAGATCTGTCAATCAATGCCAGAGGTGACCTCTAGGACATGGGGAGATGAATGACTGCCATCCTCAATCATATCCTTAATATCCACATGATGTTCTACATACAATTAAGCACTGTAAAACTCCCTCAACCCCCTATTTGGTGCTATGTACAGTTAATGAAGTAGATGGAGGTGCATGGTTAAGGTTTACACACACAAACAAAAGAAAAATAGAAAGTGAGGAAAGTGAGCAGAAAGAAAGATGAGCATGTATAAATATTGAATATTCAACAATCCAATATTTTGGCAAAAAAGCATTTTTTCAAGGATCACATACAAAAACAACACAAAAAATAAAAACATGAAAAAAGAGATGAAAATTAAACACTTAGTTTTTTTTTGTACCTTCCTCGTAAGAAAGATGGGCACAAAATGCACCCAGACAGACACTGGTATGCACAAAGTGGACGCAGGCTACTGACATGAGGTAAAGGGAGGATGACAAACATGGCAAACAACATGGCCCAGCTTGCTCCCAGTGGATAGCTATGGCCTAAACAAAACCCGCCCAGATGATGCAGATAATAAAAGTGAAATAAACAATATGGGAGAGGGAGGGGTGGATGAAAGAAAGTTCAGAGCAAACAGAGAACACCATGAGGACAAGAATGCTTGCTTAGGATGCCTAGACAAGGAAGCTATCGAAGCTTAGGATGCCTAGACAAGGAAGCTATCGAAGCTTAGGATGCCTAGACAAGGAAGCTATCAAAGCTTAGGATGCCTAGACAAGGAAGCTATCAAAGCTTAGGATGCCTAGACAAGGAAGCTATCAAAGCTTAGGATGCCTAGACAAGGAAGCTATCAAGCTTAGGATGCCTAGACAAGGAAGCTATCGAAGCTTAGGATGCCTAGACAAGGAAGCTATCAAAGCTTAGGATGCCTAGACAAGGAAGCTATCAAAGCTTAGGATGCCTAGACAAGGAAGCTATCAAAGCTTAGGATGCCTAGACAAGGAAGCTATCAAAGCTTAGGATGCCTAGACAAGGAAGCTATCAAAGCTTAGGATGCCTAGACAAGGAAGCTATCAAAGCTTAGGATGCCTAGACAAGGAAGCTATCAAAGCTTAGGATGCCTAGACAAGGAAGCTATCAAAGCTTAGGATGCCTAGACAAGGAAACTATCAAAACCTTCCACAGCTAGAGAAGGATAGAAAGGGCTGGAAAATTAACCTTAAATCACCTGTGACAAGAGTGAGAAAAAATACAGTGAAGTGTGTGGGGATAAGACAAGAAAGCTGGGCATGAACAGCAGAAACCGAAAGAGGTAGCAACAAAGTGGAAAACTAAACAGTTTAAAGAAAGCTGAATTTATTATTACTTTCACTGGGCTGAAGACAGCCAGTCCTGGAAAACAAGGCACTGTTCCAGAGCTTTCCAAGACTGGTTTTGCCAACATCTGAATGACATATTCAAGATGGCACTGACACCAGTCGACAAGCACTTCTATCAAGGACACCACAAATAAAACAAGACATTCTGTCACTGCAATCCACTCTTGTTCTTTTATCACTGCAATCCACTCTTGTTCTTTTATCACTGCAATCCACTCTTGTTCTTTTATCACTGCAATCCACTCTTGTTCTTTTATCACTGCAATCCACTCTTGTTCTTCTGTCACTGGATATTAATGACATTTTTGCTTTAACAAATGACAACAAGCTGGACTTGAATGCAAACATAAGATGAAAAACTGGCAACTTCTACACAGTCTAGATTAAGGTTTCTCAACCCAGGTTCTGTGGGTTCCACAGGTGTTCTGTCAGAGATCATGACTGAAAAATAAAATCCCTCCTATCCACATCTCGCAGAACCCTGGGACTTAGCCACATGCTTTTGTTTTCAATGGTTAAAAATGTAATTTGTAGTTCTATGCAAGGGGAAAACCTCTTGCACATGCTATAAAAATAACTACAGGAATTGCTGGACATAGTCGTAAAAGAAAGTGAAAACATGGGCCTTACCTTGAACAAGAAGAAAACAGAAGTTATGATCATCTCAAAGAAAAAGGTGAATCCTGAATATAAAATAACAGTAAATGGCACAGTGCTAAAACAGGTGGACAAGCTTTGATATTTGGGGACACTACTGACCTCTGATGGAAGATGCCTATCTGAGATAAAAAACAGAGTAATGCAAGCCAAAATAATGTTTCAGAAAATGATGATCAATCTGTATAATAAATCACTGTCATTGGTAGTGAGGAAAAGAGTACTCCAGTGCTACATTGAGGCAATTTTATTTTATGAATGTAAGGTATTGTCAGTCACTAATGAAGTACAATGCCAACTGGAAACCACTGAAATGTGGTTCCTTAGAAGAATGCTCAAATACCATGTACAACAATGAAATCAAATGAGGAGGTTCTGAGAGAGGCTGGAGAGATGAGACAAACAATAACAAAAATCAGAAAAAAGACAATCCAAATTCTTAGGATACGTTCTATGGCATGGCGAGCTAGAATACATTGTGCCAAGGCAAGCTAGAATACATTGTGACAACAAGAAAGACAGAAGGCATAAGATACCGAGGCAGACAGAGAGAGAAAATGCTAGACAGACTAACTAGATGGCATGGACAAAGAATGCCAGCACAGCTTATAATCAGCACTCGGAGCGGGTGACTGCAGAAAAGTATGACAACCAATGCCAGTCAGCGGGGCAACAATTAGACAGACCACTGTTCCCTGTAAGCTGCGTGCTTGCATGGCTGCACACAGAAAAGTATGACAACCAATGCCAGTCAGCGGGGCAACAACTAAACAGTTTAAAGAAAGCTGAATTTATTATTACTTTCACTGGGCTGAAGACAGCCAGTCCTGGAAAACAAGGCACTGTTCCAGAGCTTTCCAAGACTGGTTTTGCCAACATCTGAATGACATATTCAAGATGGCACTGACACCAGTCGACAAGCACTTCTATCAAGGACACCACAAATAAAACAAGACATTCTGTCACTGCAATCCACTCTTGTTCTTTTATCACTGCAATCCACTCTTGTTCTTTTATCACTGCAATCCACTCTTGTTCTTTTATCACTGCAATCCACTCTTGTTCTTTTATCACTGCAATCCACTCTTGTTCTTCTGTCACTGGATATTAATGACATTTTTGCTTTAACAAATGACAACAAGCTGGACTTGAATGCAAACATAAGATGAAAAACTGGCAACTTCTACACAGTCTAGATTAAGGTTTCTCAACCCAGGTTCTGTGGGTTCCACAGGTGTTCTGTCAGAGATCATGACTGAAAAATAAAATCCCTCCTATCCACATCTCGCAGAACCCTGGGACTTAGCCACATGCTTTTGTTTTCAATGGTTAAAAATGTAATTTGTAGTTCTATGCAAGGGGAAAACCTCTTGCACATGCTATAAAAATAACTACAGGAATTGCTGGACATAGTCGTAAAAGAAAGTGAAAACATGGGCCTTACCTTGAACAAGAAGAAAACAGAAGTTATGATCATCTCAAAGAAAAAGGTGAATCCTGAATATAAAATAACAGTAAATGGCACAGTGCTAAAACAGGTGGACAAGCTTTGATATTTGGGGACACTACTGACCTCTGATGGAAGATGCCTATCTGAGATAAAAAACAGAGTAATGCAAGCCAAAATAATGTTTCAGAAAATGATGATCAATCTGTATAATAAATCACTGTCATTGGTAGTGAGGAAAAGAGTACTCCAGTGCTACATTGAGGCAATTTTATTTTATGAATGTAAGGTATTGTCAGTCACTAATGAAGTACAATGCCAACTGGAAACCACTGAAATGTGGTTCCTTAGAAGAATGCTCAAATACCATGTACAACAATGAAATCAAATGAGGAGGTTCTGAGAGAGGCTGGAGAGATGAGACAAACAATAACAAAAATCAGAAAAAAGACAATCCAAATTCTTAGGATACGTTCTATGGCATGGCGAGCTAGAATACATTGTGCCAAGGCAAGCTAGAATACATTGTGACAACAAGAAAGACAGAAGGCATAAGATACCGAGGCAGACAGAGAGAGAAAATGCTAGACAGACTAACTAGATGGCATGGACAAAGAATGCCAGCACAGCTTATAATCAGCACTCGGAGCGGGTGACTGCAGAAAAGTATGACAACCAATGCCAGTCAGCGGGGCAACAATTAGACAGACCACTGTTCCCTGTAAGCTGCGTGCTTGCATGGCTGCACACAGAAAAGTATGACAACCAATGCCAGTCAGCGGGGCAACAATTAGACAGACCACAGACCACTGTTCCCTGTAAGCTGCGTGCCTGCATGGCTGCACACAGAAAAGTATGACAACCAATGCCAGTCAGCGGGGCAACAATTAGACAGACCACAGACCACTGTTCCCTGTAAGCTGCGTGCCTGCATGGCTGCACACAGAAAAGTATGACAACCAATGCCAGTCAGCGGGGCAACAATTAGACAGACCACAGACCACTGTTCCCTGTAAGCTGCGTGCCTGCATGGCTGCACACAGAAAAGTATGACAACCAATGCCAGTCAGCGGGGCAACAATTAGACAGACCACTGTTCCCTGTAAGCTGCGTGCCTGCATGGCTGCACACAGAAAAGTATGACAACCAATGCCAGTCAGCGGGGCAACAATTAGACAGACCACAGACCACTGTTCCCTGTAAGCTGCGTGCCTGCATGGCTGCACACAGAAAAGTATGACAACCAATGCCAGTCAGCGGGGCAACAATTAGACAGACCACAGACCACTGTTCCCTGT
This sequence comes from Achatina immaculata, assembly GCA_009760885.1. Taxonomy (NCBI): domain Eukaryota; kingdom Metazoa; phylum Mollusca; class Gastropoda; order Stylommatophora; family Achatinidae; genus Lissachatina; species Lissachatina immaculata. The sequence goes on along the minus strand of CM019693.1, from coordinate 46,749,888 downwards.
AAGCTGCGTGCCTGCATGGCTGCACACAGAAAAGTATGACAACCAATGCCAGTCAGCAGGGCAACAATTAGACAGACCACTGTTCTTTTATCACTGCAATCCACTCTTGTTCTTTTATCACTGCAATCCACTCTTGTTCTTCTGTCACTGGATATTAATGACATTTTTGCTTTAACAAATGACAACAAGCTGGACTTGAATGCAAACATAAGATGAAAAACTGGCAACTTCTACACAGTCTAGATTAAGGTTTCTCAACCCAGGTTCTGTGGGTTCCACAGGTGTTCTGTCAGAGATCATGACTGAAAAATAAATCCCTCCTATCCACATCTCGCAGAACCCTGGGACTTAGCACATGCTTTTGTTTCAATGGTTAAAAATGTAATTTGTAGTTCTATGCAAGGGGAAAACCTCTTGCACATGCTATAAAAATAACTACAGGAATTGCTGGACATAGTCGTAAAAGAAAGTGAAAACATGGGCCTTACCTTGAACAAGAAGAAAACAGAAGTTATGATCATCTCAAAGAAAAAGGTGAATCCTGAATATAAAATAACAGTAAATGGCACAGTGCTAAAACAGGTGGACAAGCTTTGATATTTGGGGACACTACTGACCTCTGATGGAAGATGCCTATCTGAGATAAAAAACAGAGTAATGCAAGCCAAAATAATGTTTCAGAAAATGATGATCAATCTGTATAATAAATCACTGTCATTGGTAGTGAGGAAAAGAGTACTCCAGTGCTACATTGAGGCAATTTTATTTTATGAATGTAAGGTATTGTCAGTCACTAATGAAGTACAATGCCAACTGGAAACCACTGAAATGTGGTTCCTTAGAAGAATGCTCAAATACCATGTACAACAATGAAATCAAATGAGGAGGTTCTGAGAGAGGCTGGAGAGATGAGACAAACAATAACAAAAATCAGAAAAAAGACAATCCAAATTCTTAGGATACGTTCTATGGCATGGCGAGCTAGAATACATTGTGCCAAGGCAAGCTAGAATACATTGTGACAACAAGAAAGACAGAAGGCATAAGATACCGAGGCAGACAGAGAGAGAAAATGCTAGACAGACTAACTAGATGGCATGGACAAAGAATGCCAGCACAGCTTATAATCAGCACTCGGAGCGGGTGACTGCAGAAAAGTATGACAACCAATGCCAGTCAGCGGGGCAACAATTAGACAGACCACTGTTCCCTGTAAGCTGCGTGCTGCATGGCTGCACACAGAAAAGTATGACAACCAATGCCAGTCAGCGGGGCAACAATTAGACAGACCACAGACCACTGTTCCCTGTAAGCTGCGTGCCTGCATGGCTGCACACAGAAAAGTATGACAACCAATGCCAGTCAGCGGGGCAACAATTAGACAGACCACAGACCACTGTTCCCTGTAAGCTGCGTGCCTGCATGGCTGCACACAGAAAAGTATGACAACCAATGCCAGTCAGCGGGGCAACAATTAGACAGACCACAGACCACTGTTCCCTGTAAGCTGCGTGCCTGCATGGCTGCACACAGAAAAGTATGACAACCAATGCCAGTCAGCGGGGCAACAATTAGACAGACCACTGTTCCCTGTAAGCTGCGTGCCTGCATGGCTGCACACAGAAAAGTATGACAACCAATGCCAGTCAGCGGGGCAACAATTAGACAGACCACAGACCACTGTTCCCTGTAAGCTGCGTGCCTGCATGGCTGCACAGAAAAGTATGACAACCAATGCCAGTCAGCAGGGCAACAATTAGACAGACCACAGACCACTGTTCCCTGTAAGCTGCGTGCCTGCATGGCTGCACACAGAAAAGTATGACAACCAATGCCAGTCAGCAGGGCAACAATTAGACAGACCACTGTTCCCTGTAAGCTGCGTGCCTGCATGGCTGCACACAGAAAAGTATGACAACCAATGCCAGTCAGCAGGGCAACAATTAGACAGACCACAGACCACTGTTCCCTGTAAGCTGCGTGCCTGCATGGCTGCACACAGAAAAGTATGACAACCAATGCCAGTCAGCGGGGCAACAATTAGACAGACCACAGACCACTGTTCCCTGTAAGCTGCGTGCCTGCATGGCTGCACAGAAAAGTATGACAACCAATGCCAGTCAGCGGGGCAACAATTAGACAGACCACTGTTCCCTGTAAGCTGCGTGCCTGCATGGCTGCACACAGAAAAGTATGACAACCAATGCCAGTCAGCGGGGCAACAATTAGACAGACCACAGACCACTGTTCCCTGTAAGCTGCGTGCCTGCATGGCTGCACACAGAAAAGTATGACAACCAATGCCAGTCAGCGGGGCAACAATTAGACAGACCACAGACCACTGTTCCCTGTAAGCTGCGTGCCTGCATGGCTGCACACAGAAAAGTATGACAACCAATGCCAGTCAGCAGGGCAACAATTAGACAGACCACTGTTCCCTGTAAGCTGCGTGCCTGCATGGCTGCACACAGAAAAGTATGACAACCAATGCCAGTCAGCAGGGCAACAATTAGACAGACCACTGTTCCCTGTAAGCTGCGTGCCTGCATGGCTGCACACAGAAAAGTATGAAACCAATGCCAGTCAGCGGGGCAACAATTAGACAGACCACAGACCACTGTTCCCTGTAAGCTGCGTGCCTGCATGGCTGCACACAGAAAAGTATGACAACCAATGCCAGTCAGGGGGCAACAATTAGACAGACCACAGACCACTGTTCCCTGTAAGCTGCGTGCCTGCATGGCTGCACACAGAAAAGTATGACAACCAATGCCAGTCAGCAGGGCAACAATTAGACAGACCACTGTTCCCTGTAAGCTGCGTGCCTGCATGGCTGCACACAGAAAAGTATGACAACCAATGCCAGTCAGCGGGGCAACAATTAGACAGACCACTGTTCCCTGTAAGCTGCGTGCCTGCATGGCTGCACACAGAAAAGTATGACAACCAATGCCAGTCAGCGGGGCAACAATTAGACAGACACAGACCACTGTTCCCTGTAAGCTGCGTGCCTGCATGGCTGCACACAGAAAAGTATGACAACCAATGCCAGTCAGCAGGGCAACAATTAGACAGACCACAGACCACTGTTCCCTGTAAGCTGCGTGCCTGCATGGCTGCACACAGAAAAGTATGACAACCAATGCCAGTCAGCGGGGCAACAATTAGACAGACCACAGACCACTGTTCCCTGTAAGCTGCGTGCCTGCATGGCTGCACACAGAAAAAAAATCATACAGCGCACAACATTTTTGGAGCCGCGCAAAAAGAAAAATGAAACTGCTACTTTTATTTTCCAGTTTCCAGATGTTACTTGATGCTATAATTGCGATCAAGCAAAATACAATGATGGTACATGTTTTTCCTTTACTGTTTCTTTCCTGTTGAGAGGTGACTTTTGGATTGGATGTTTCAACCGGTCTTTTATCATGTAGTTTTGGTAGTACTTAACAGAATCACTGAATAAGTAAACAAAGAAATCATCATTGCAATTAACTAAATACCAGTAACTGAAAAGTACAGCTGGTTTATCCTGTTATTAAATGTAAGGCCTTTATGGTGTGTGTGTGTGTGTGTGTTATATATATATATATACATATACACGATACTTTTTTGCACGTGATCTGAACATTTTGCACACAAATCACAAATCCTTAGAGGGAACATTGCCACAGACCATACTTGATTAACATTTTGTATACTACACATTTATTATTATTCTTTTCTGCAGTCATTTATTCATTCATTTGTACATCTCTTGCGGAACTTCCGTCTCCCTAACAGCACTCCTGCAGGCCTGTCTATTGTAAGCAATGAATGAATGAATGAATGAATGAATAATCTTTATTTTTCAAGGGTAAAGAATTGGGCACGCAGGCCCGTCTTACATTCTGCCCTTAAGATCTTTTCTGCAGTGGCCTACTAAATTAAAAACTTGTTTCTGCCATGTTAGTGAGTTTTTTCAAACTGGTATATTTTCTGGATGGGAGTGCTATGGCAATGACAGCTAGGAGAAGATGAGGGGACATACAGAGAGAAAAAGGAGCAGCATCTGTAAATATTTTAATGCAGGGGTTCTGCAGAGATAAAAATAAAAATATTCCAAGGCTCCAGCATCTGTAAATATTTTAATGCAGGGGTTCTGCAGGGATAAAAATAAAAATATTCCAAGGCTCCAGCATCTGTAAATATTTTAATGCAGGGGTTCTGCAGGGATAAAAATAAAAATATTCCAAGGGTCCCACGGGGGTAAAATGTTGAGAAACATTGTTCTACATGAATGTAAGGACTTGTAGGTTAGTATAGCATTTAAGTTCAAGTAACAGAACAGTAAAGTAGTTCAGCATTTAAGGAGAAGAATTACATAAACACAACTGAGCAGGTGTACATGCTTCATTGCAAGACGGTTACCATTATACATTATGAATGGAAGACTGCATAGAAAGTAAGTTATGCTAACTGAATGAGACATCCAGTCAAGAAACAACATGGTAAGAATGGAATATAAATGTAATTGCAACAAGAAACAAAGAAACAGATGGTATGTATACTGGGGAGAAAAAAAAAGGGGGGGGGTGCGGGGTGTGTGTGTGTGTCATGTCTAGAAATCAAATGGAAGGAGTAGAAAATACTTTTTGAAAGAGAAGGAAAAGGCAGGGTATGAACGATCAGAAAGACTTCCATAATGGTGTTTGTTTCTATATTTCAGATCAACAAGTACGGAAATGGACTAGCGGGTAAATGGAGAAGATGATGCAATTGATGGACTGAAGAATGTACCAATGATGAACTGATTGTGCTGATCAAGGTTATAACTGATTTAATGGAAGCTATGCCAAGTAAGTTCATGCTGTGATTCACAGAAATTATTGTTTAACCATCTGAGAAATTGCTGACAAAGTGGGCATCAGCACAGGATCTTGCCATAAAGTTTTGACTGAAGAACTTCAGATACATCACATCTATACAAAATTTATGCTGCATTTGCTGACTGGTGATCACAAAGAGAACCATGCTGAAATCAGGAACTGCCTGCCAATGTGAATGGTTATGCAAACTTTCTTAAGAACATCATAACAGGAGATGAGATGTGAGTTTATGGTTATGATGTTTAAACACAGATGCAGTCTTTGCAGTGGATGGGAAAAGACCTTCTTGATGCTGTGCTTTCTGATAACAAAGCCATTGTCCACTATTAATTTGTACCATATGGTCAGATGGTAAATAGTTGTACCAGGAAGTTTTAGCACATTTCATGGATACTGTGTGCAAGGTCTAAACTGTGGGAAAACCAGACTTGGATGTTGCACAACAATGCCCCAGCTGACATCACTCCTCATGCACAGTTACCTGGCACAACATCAAACGTCTGTTGTGCCCCATTCATTACTGCATTGTTCTTGAATTCGTTCCACTTGATGCTGAGTATTTTCCTTATGCATTTGTTTTCAAAAGAGTCTAATTTCTTTTCTATTTCTTTAGTTGTTTTCCAGCTTTCGCATGCATAAATGAGGGTGGATATTACATTTGAATTGAATAGTCTTAACTTGGTTTTTTTGCTTATAACTTTTGAATTCCATATATTCTCAAGATTCTTGAAGACTGATGCTGCTTTTGCAATTCTGATCCTAACTTCCTTTCTAGTGTTAATTCCACCCCCCCCTCCCTTCCCCCAAACTACATCAAAATATTCTGCCCCACATTCCAAATTTGTTTTTCTGAATTCAGTAATAAAATATTTAAAATGCATTTAGTAATAAATAAACTGTATCATGTATTAGTGCTTAATACATTTCTGTACATTCTATCACATCTTTGCACTTAAGAACACCCACATTTCTGTACATTCAGTCACATCTTAGCATTTAAGACATATCCACATTTCTGTACATTCAGTCACATCTCAGCGCTTAAGACACATCTACATTTCTGTACATTCAGTCACACTTTAGCGCTTAAGACACATCCACATTTCTGTACATTCAGTCACATCTTAGCACTTAAGAACATCAACATTTCTGCAGATTCATTCACACATTAGCACTTAAGACTTGTCTACATTTCTGTACATTCAGTCATACCTTAGCACTTAAGACACATCCATATTTCTGTACATTTAGTCACACTTTTGCACTTAAGACACATCCATATTTCTGTACATTCGGTCACACTTTAGCACTTAAGACACATCCATATTTCTGTACATTTGGTCACACTTTAGCATTTAAGACACATCCATATTTCTGTACATTCAGTCACACTTTAGCACTTAAGACACATCCATATTTCTGTACATTCAGTCACACTTTAGCACTTAAGACACATCCATATTTCTGTACATTCAGTCATACCTTAGCACTTAAGACACATCCATATTTCTGTACATTCGGTCACACTTTAGCACTTAAGACACATCCATATTTCTGTACATTCGGTCACACTTTAGCATTTAAGACATCTCCACATTTCTGTACATTCAGCCACACATTAGCACTTAAGACATGTTCACATTTCTGTACATTCAGTCAAATCTTAGCGCTTAAGACACATCTACATTTCTGTAGATTCAGTCACATCTTAACACTTAAGAACACCCACATTTCTGTAGATTCAGTCACATCTTAGAGCTTAAGAACATTCACATTTCTGTACATTCAGTCACATCTCAGCACTTAAGACATATCTACATTTCTGTACATTCAGTCAAATCTTAGCACTTAAGACACGTCCACATTTCTGTACATTCAGAATTACAAACCAATCTTTAAAAGTACTAAGGTCTTTCAAAATCAAATCATCAGGAACAACTCCTTGCAAAGCTTCCACTGAACGATTCCACACAAAAGCCAGCTCGACATCATCTCGTTTCTCAATTTCTGATACAAGATACTGACCTGAAAAAAACAGTTACAAGCTATGAAACAATTCATAGATCTGATAAATTAAATCCTAAAGAGTATGTTGCTTATGAACAGAGTGAGAGCACACCAATAATTCAGTCTGGCTGTGTACTTCAAGAAAAAACTTAAATATTTTGAACATATTAAATGTCATGATAATCTAGAGAAGACCATCTTAGAAGGGTACATAATGGGGAAAAAGAAAGAGAGGAGGACCAAGGCGAAGATGGCTGCAAGGCATCGTTAATGATCTGCAAATGGATGCATCAGCAGCAGGCCATCTTGCTCACAACCGAGAGGCCTACAGGAGTGCTGTTAGGGAGGCAAAGTTCCGCAAGGGACATGCAAATGAATGAATGAATGTGTACTTCAATGGTAAGCTGAAACAAAAACAGATTTCATAAACTGAAAAAAACATTCTCTGCAACAAAACTTCATCAACAAAGCAGTTTTTACTGTATGAAGCTATAAAGGATGAGAAGATGAGAAGACATGAATATACTGTCTGTGACTTACCAAAAATATCTTGTAACAGTGGCCAGTATGCTTATCTCAAAGCTCTCAGGTCCATTAGCAGAAAGACAGCTGCAGAACCAACATCCCAGGACACATTTTACCAATGCATGTTGGGATGTTAGAACAATGTATGAAAGTGCAAAATTTGCCACAACAGTGAGAGAAATGAACAGATATGACATAAAGATACTGGGGGTGAGTGAAACACACTAGACAGGAATGGCTAAGCTTTGACTAACAGCAAAAGAAACAATCCTATTTTTAGGCCATGAAAACCCAGATGTGACACTCAGAAGGTGTGGCACTAACGCTGTCAAGAGACCCTAGGGAGCACTGATGAGCTGGGAGACAGTTAACTCAAGGATAATTATACCCAGCTTCTCAACAAAAAAGGATATTAAGCCGAATATCATTCAGGTATATGCACCAAGAAGAAATGCAGAAGAGGTGATAAAGGATGAAACTCTACAACACAATGCAGGAAATCCTGGACCACCAAGGAAACAAACATATAACAATTCTAATCAGTGACATCAATGAAAATGTAGGTAAGATCAATACAGGTTATGAAAAGTAATGGGACAAAATGGATTAGGAATAATGAACCAAAATGGAGAAAGGCTGACAGATCTATGCATGCTCAACAACCTAGTCATTGAAGGAAGTGTACTTCCACATAAAACCATACACAAAGCCATACTGGTTTCACCAGATCATGTCACTGAGAACCAGATGGACCATATTTGTATCAGCAGAAGCTTTTTCTAAACACTACAAAATGTCAGAATGAAACAAGGAGAAGACATAGCATCAGACCACCATCTACTGATAGCTAAACTGAGGATGAAACTTAAAAGGCACCACAAAACAAACATGACAATGAAAAGATACAATATGGTACTGCTGGAAGATCCAGAAACTGCACAGAATGTCAAGCTGATATTGAGCAACAGATTCCAGGTTCTGCAAAGAGTTATATGAAGAAGATACACTAGATGTGAGCACTGTGTGGACTAGTGCTAATGAAATGTGCACCAAATCATGTGAAGAGACAGTGGAATTTTAAAAACTTCAGCACAAGGAGTGGATTATACTAGAAACACTGAAGAAGATAGACAGAAGGACAACAATGAAAACAAAAATAAATGACAGTAAAACAAGTGCAGCAAAGGCCTCGCAAAGATAGAGGACAATTTGGCCCATAAAGTGTAAATAAAGATAAGCAGACCTATTTCAGTAATATGGTGGGACAGACAGAAGAAGCAGTTGAGAAAAATGAAATGACAGCCCCATACGAAATCACCAAGAAGTTGGCAAATAGACCATGTAGGATAATAAAGCCCATCAAAAACAAGGAGGGTAAGATAGTAACATCAGAAGAAGAGCAGATGCAAAGACTGGTGGAATACTTCAGCACAATTCTAAAGAGACTAGCACCGAAAGAAACAGAGAAGATACCTGCAACAGAGAGTATTCTCAACATCAATGTAGAACCTCCCAGCAAGGATGAAATCAAACAAGCCACCTCAGAGTTGAAGAGAAATAAGACACCAGCTCCTGATGGAATCACAGAAGTGCTTTTAGTGAATACAGAAATGACAAGAGAAATAATATTCTTACTATTTTGTAGAATTTGGGAAGAAGCCCCCAAAGGACTGGAAAGAGGCCCATCTTATAAAACTCCCAAAGAAAGGAGGTCTGTCAGAAGGTAAGAACTACCAAGGCATATCACTGCTGTCAGTACCCAGCAAGATCTTCAGCAGGATTTTGCTAAATAAAATTAAAACATCACTAGACAGTAAACTAAGAGAAGAAAAAGCAGGTTTCAGGCAAGGAAGATCCTGTACTGACTACAATGCTGCAGTGCAAATCGTACAGAACAGTCAATGGAGTAGAATTCTTCATTGTTTACTACACTCATTGATTATGAAAAGGCATTTGATAGTTTTGATCGGAGAATGCTAAGGAAACTACTTGAGCATTACAGATTTCCACCCAAGATAGCAAAGCTTATAATGACCTTATATGAAGGAACAACTTGTAGGATCATGCATGGAGGAACTCTCACAGAAAGTCTTAAAGTAAAAACAGGCATGTGGCAGGAATACTTGCTGTCACCATTTCTATTTCTTCTGGATCATAATCTTTTTCTTCTTATTTTTCTTCTGCGTTCGAGGTTGTTGGTCACATCAGATTTTGATCCCTGTCAACATGGCAACGCTCGCAGTCCTCTCCAGATCCTGATAGGACCCCTAAAGATCCGAAGACTGGATCATGAAAACCACCACACAAGAAATGGAATACACTGTGAAACCAGCTGGAAGATCTTAACTTCACAGATTATATGCCACTTCTGGCACACAGCGATATACAAATGCAAGATAAACTTCAGATCCTAACCAAAAATTCAGTAAACTGGGACTACATATTAACAGACAAAAAAACAAAGATAATGAAAAGTAACAGGACAAGCACTAACCCCATGGTAATCAAGGGAGTGTCAACTGAGGAAGTAGAATGGTAAATCAAGGGAGTGTCAACTGAGGAAGTAGAATGGTAAATCAAGGGAGTGTCAACTGAGGAAGTAGAGTATTTCACATATTTAGGCTGCAAAGTGGATAAATATGAGGGAACGGAAAAGGATGTTAAAGCTAGAATAAGCAAGGTCAGGACAGCATTTGTCCAACTTAACAAAATATGGCCATCTAAGAACATCAAAACAAGAACCAAACTTAGGCTCTTTGATACAAATGTAAAGGATGTCCTATTATATGGTTCAGAGGCATGGGTGATGACTAAGGCAATACACAGAGGATACAAATATTCATGAACTTCTGCTTGAGGAGGATTTTAAACATTAAATGGCAGGGCAAGATCAGGTATGAAGAGATAGAAGACAGAAGAAGGAAAGAGCAGGACTCGAATCTATAAACCTACAAACCTACAAATCATGGTTTAGGAAATAAAGATGGATTGGCCACACACTAAGGAAACCTGACACCATCATAACAAGACAGACACTGGCTGGGAATCTTCAGGGAAACATAAATCGAGAAAGACCTAGAACTACCTGGAAATGAAAAATTATGATAGTGCTCAGTGACAAAGGATAGACATGGAAGGAAGCAGAGAATAAATAAACTGGAGAGGCTTTACCTGTGGCCTATGCTTCCAAAGGAGTGAAGGACAATGATGATAATGATGATCTCAGGTCTTCTCAGCACTAGTTTACATATGTGAAATATTTACACTTCACATAAAACATGTTATGTCATTGACATAAGACTTCACTGATCCTAGAAAATTCATTGTTATCTTTGTTATCATGAACAAACAACATAACACAAGATGTTACACATATCATCAAAGAATATACAGAGTGGCTCAAAATTACTGTCAGGGTTTCTGCAGCCTATAATTTTCAAACTTTAAACAGCAAAATAAAACTGAAGATGGATGCCAAAGTTAACATTTTTTTTTTCTACTGTCAAGGTAATTTTCTCCTTTAGTTTTATTATATACTGCTCAAAAAAAGAAACGCAACTAATACGATGTTGCGATTTAAAATGAAGTTTGCTGATCAGACAAGGGCAAATTGCCTGAAGCGTTCACCTGGACATCAACTTCACTCAGCAGATGATTCGTGAGCGCAGAAAACTGACACTAGTCAAAACGGCATGTTTGACAATAACTCATGATAGGTTCAAGAGAATCCCGTGAAACTTATTGAACACAAAACTCACTGACCATGAAAGACTGATGCTCCTCGAATCAATTCATTTGAAAATTCAATGCCCAAGTATGCCTAATCTCACTACAGAACAACAACTCATCATCATTGGACATTTACAGACTGACAGTCGCAAAGTGTAGTGGCCAAACAATTTAATATGGTTAGAAGGACCATTAGTCATCTTTGGGGACAATTTCAAGAAACTGGCTCAGTTGCAGAACGGCTGCGCAGTGGAAGACCCATAGTCACAACTCCTGCCGAAGACCGCTTCATATGGCTGCGTCACCTCTGGAATCGATTTGATCTGCGTCCTAAACAGTCCAGTCAATGACAGCAGCTCATCGAATTTCAGATCAAACAGTCAGGAACCAGCTGCACGATGCTGGTCTTTGGGCTAGAAGACCCTACAGATGTTCTGTTCTTATGGACTGACATCGCCAGAACCGACTGCAGTAGGTGAACCAATGTAGTCAATGGACCACTGCGAATGATTGGAGAAGGTTTGGTTTAGTGATGAATTATTCTTTCTGCTCCAGCGACATGATAGACGGAGAAGAGTTTACCGCAGAGTCCATGAGTGCTACGTTCAAAACTGCATGGATAAGGCTCCTCCACATGGTAATGAATGAATGAATAATCTTTATTTTCAAAGGGTAAAGAATTGGGCACGCAGGCCCATCTTACATTCTGCCCTTCATCACTCCATCTTGCATTCTTCCCACACACTCAATTTAATACAAGTATACAAATTGCATTAGGAAAAAAAAAACATATCTTCTTCTTCTTCATTCGCTTCTACCACCAAGATCGCCCACCCCATGATAATACTGAATTTACTCCTGTGGTCCTTGATTGGTGCTGTGGTCCCCGAGAGGGCCACAAGAGATCCCCAAGAGGACCACATGAGGTTCAGAGTATCGTGGGGCTTGGGCCTGTATTCTCGGTGGGTCACAGAAGCGGGATTGCATGACACTGTGGTTTTCGTTGCACCATTTTAATCTAGAGTTGGACTTTCTCACTGGAAAACCTCAATGTGTTTTGGATATCAGTATATCCCCGCCAAGTGAGAGGTGGTTGGCCATCTAGTGCAGTGTTGGACTTTCTCATTGGAAAACCTCAGCATGATTAGGATACACATATATCCCCATCGGGTGAGAGGTGGTTGCCTATCTAGACTGCCCTTGTCCAGTGTCTCTGACTTCAGCATTTTGTGGTCATGGCCGTTACCCTTCCTAGTTGTGACCAGGACGGAGCTTTTGTCCAGGAGGATGAATCCTCGCCACTAGTAGATTTCACTCTTGGGTTAAGCCGGTTTAGGCATATTATCCCAGTATGGGCGCGTTTAGGACGTGTTCGACCTCTAGAAAGGAGGTACCATGACATGAGTAGTCATCAAGTTTCACCCCTGGGTTAAGCTGGTTTAGGCATATTTCACCAGTATGGGTGTATAATGAAGAATGTATGAAAAGAGCTGGAGAGACAAAAAACCTTGTCAAAAAGATAAGAGAGAGACAATGTACTTTCATAGGACATGCAATGAGAAGAGAAGGCACTGAAAATATTATAACAACAGGAAAAATAGAAGGAAGAAGATCAAGAGGAAGACCAAGAGAAATCATACTGGACAGTCTGACGGGATGGTGTGAGAGGAGATCACCAACTGAACTGATGGCCTGCATGAAGGATCGGGTATTCTAGAGAAGCATAATAGCCAACGCCAGTCGGCACGGCACATGATGATGATGATGATGGGTGTATATCGGACGCAGCCAGCCTCTAGAGTAGAAGTGCCATGGTATGAGTAGCTCTCGTCGTTAGACTAGTGGACATACCGATTAATCTTCACTTTATTCTTTCTATCAACTTTTCACAGCAGCACTGCTCGGCAACCCTATTCGAACTTTCCTCACTGGCTGGGAGGAGTTTCACCCAAAGCGCAGCAGATGAAGAATCTCACCAGCAGTGTAAACATATCAAAAGAGTGTAAGATTAAACTATTACATTCAAAGTAAAAGAGAAGAAGTAATTAACCTAATAAAATAGCACTCACACACACATACATGCGCACACACAGACATATAAATAAACAAAAATACATTGTCAGTACAGATCTTCTAACACATGTTTTTAACAAACATTAAAATAATTTCTAACAATATCTAACAAGATACTTTTTGAACTATGTCATTTTAATACTTGATGGCTGGCGAGACATGGGTTGAGAGAGGGCTGGTTATTCTATGGAGGCATATAATTACAAGTAAGTAAATAATGTTTGAGTATAAGTATTACTAATGGATTTTAAATGGTAGAGGAGAGTGTTCCACAGCTGTACTGCAGAGTATGCAAGGCTTTTCTTGTACAGATCAATCCTGGGTTTAGGAAGAAGACAGTTTTTTAAACGCTGGCTATGTCTAGTGTTATACATAAACAGTGACCACATTGTATGACAGAATTTTGTGAACAAACTTACTTTTGTTGAAAATGACTCTATATTTGAGGGGTGGAATTTTGAGTTGTTTGTGCTGATCTATTGGGTGTTTGTCACAAATCAGATTTAATGCTTGTTTGTGAAGTGAGCGGAGCCTTTTTGTGCTTGAGACTGAACATCCATCCCAGATTGTGGAACAGTAATCTAAGTGTGTTTGTATGTGTGATATGTAATATATCTTTCTTGTTTCTTTGTCGATAAAGTGTTTAATTTTGGCTAGTTGGTAAACTTTCTGTGCAATCAAGTTTGTTAGGTTATGTATATGAGAATTCCACGTTAAATGCTGATCAATGATAAGTCCTAGAGTTTTATGTTCATGAACATTTTCTATTGCCTTAATCCCAGCACAAAGCTGTAGTGAAGTTTCTGTTGCATTCTGCAGTTTCTGTCTTGTAGCGATGAGCATGGATTTTGTTTTGCTGGTGTTTATCAACATACCATTTTTATTACTCCATTTAATCAAACTGTTTATATCATTTTGGAGTGTTGTCCGTAGGTTATTGATGTCACAGTCACTAATGTAAACAGCAGAGTCATCAGCAAAAAGATTACATGAAGAGTGCTTTAAAAGTAATGGTAAGTCGTTAATATAGACAGCATAGAGAAGAGGACCAAGAATGGAGTCTTGAGGAATACCAGTATCAACCACAGAAGAGTCAGATATTTTGTTTCTAAAGCAAACTACTTGTTTTCTACCTGAGAGAAAAGATATAATAAATTGTTGTTAGGTCAGGGTGTAATCTATAACCTTCCAGCTTTTTTGCAAGAATTTCATGATCAATCAAATCGAAGGCTTTCTTGAAATCAACAAAGACAGCACCACATAACTTATCATTTATATTAGACAGCCAGCTTTCTGTCATTTTAGTTAATGCTGTGTGGCAGGAGTAATTTGGTCTAAAACCTGACTGGCTGTCTATTAGTAGATTGTTTTCCTGCATGTGTAGAAGTGTTAACTTTTGTATGTGTTTTTCAAGAGGTTTAGATCATGATGACAGAATGGATATGGGTCTATAGTTTGAGAAGTCACTAGTCTCTCCAAATTTAAAGAGGAAACACTTGGGCAAGTTTAAAAGCATCAGGGAAATAATGTTTGTCAATTTACATATTGTATATGTATGTTAGTGTGTCTGTGATAACTGGTGCAGCGTAGCGTAGTATCTTGTTACTAATGTCATCAAATCCTGCAGTGTTTTTTAAAGATCGGACGTAGTTATAAGCCTCACCGACTGTGAGGAAAGGAATATTTAGTGTTTTAGCTTTACACATTTACTGTCGCTGTAAGTTTTCAACACACTCAGGTCGCAATTAGGGGTCAGTAATGAAGATTTTATAATACTAATTTCTTCCCTAAAATGTTCACTGAAGTTAGTATAAGTATGTTCACCATTAAGTGTTTGTGGGTCAGATTGCCTCCTTTTATTTACAAGAGTATTAATCGTTTTCCAAACTGATTTACTATCAGTTTTGTCTTTCATTAAATTTCTGAAGTAATTTTTCTTTTCCTGCCTAATTAAATACTGCACTTTATTCCTAAGTGAACGATAGCTACTAAAATTTCTGCTTTTAAGAGCTTCATCCCGTTTCCTCATGAGTTGCAATATATCAGGTGTTATCCACGGGGATTTTGTTGCATGTTTTACTCTCATTTCTTTGATGGGGACATGCCTGTCAAAAATATTTTGGAATATCTCAATCCAGTATTCGATAGCCTCATCTGGATTGCTTAACTGGTAAATGTATGTAAGAGGCGAAGCTTTTAGATCAGTTAAAAATAATTCCAAGTTAAAACTTTTTAAAGGTCTTATATTGGAGGTGTACTGGTGTGGGGGATGATCAACTTCATGGGAAGAAGTGATCTGGTGCAAAGTGAAGGATGCCTGAATGTCCAATGATACATCACTGAAATTCTTCGTCCTCACATCCTTCCACTTCTGGCTGCACCAGGGTCGATTTTTCAGCAGGATAACGCTCAACCTCGTGTGACACAACTCACCACACAGTTCCTTGCTGACAACAATGTCCAGACAATTCCGTGGCCATCCATGTCATCAGACATGAACCCAATAGAACACTTATGGGATGAACTCAACAGACAACTCCGCCTTCGAGACGTGGCACCAACCAATCTCCGACAGTTGTCTCTTGCACTGCAGGAAGAGTGAGCAGCCATCCCACAACAACAGATCCAACGGCTAATCGGATCCATGTCAAGGAGATGTTCTCTGATACAGGCACAGGAAGCCATACACCTTATTGAGATGGAGGCCTCAGTCTCAAAGAATAAAAGTCCAAACCAAATTTAATGAACATCATTTCATTGTTAAAGTCTTGAAGTTTCTTCATGCCAAGATTGAAACATTAATTCCATAAAATAAAATTGTGTTGCAACTTTGAAATTTGGTGTCCATTACAACTACAGTATTGTTGCGTTTCTTTTTTCGAACAGTATACACTCCAAAGTCTATACTTCACATCCTGCTTGCTTCTAACTGGCATTCAGACATGTCCATTTTACTTTAGTTCATCTTAAACTGTCTACATTTTTTCACGTCTTTTGTTTAGATACAAATCTCTCTCTCTCTCTCTTTCTCTCTCTCTCTCTCTCTATCCCTCTCTCTCTCTGGTCCACGCCAGTCAGGCATTGGTCATTACTGAATTCCACAACCATCTATCCTTTGCTCTTTCAATAAGCTGTGTTTTGGGCTGTGCTCTGTGCCACTCTTTTAGTTCATCAAGTATCTTGTTTCTTTGTCTTCCTCTGTCCAGTTTTCCTGTTGTCATTAAGTTTTCCAGTCTGTTGTTTCTTTAAATGTCCTACAGATCTGGACTGTCACGTTCTGAATTTTGCCATAATTTCTATAATAAAATTTATGAACAAATACTTGATGAAAATTTATGGTTTCAATCATGTGTCTAAATGGAAATCTGCTTGAATCAATGGATAGATAAAAAGGGATGGTGAGTCCAGTAAAACTGGTTAAAATAAAGGTAGACAGAAGTGTATGGTGCAGTTTTACAAGGCGGCAGAGGGAGTGAGTAAAGTGAGAAAAAAACAAATAGAAAGTATGAGAGGAGTAAGATGAGAATGTATAAATGAAAAACATATAACATCGAATATTTCAGCTTGAGCCTTTTTCGAGGATTACATACACAAACAAAATGACATATAACTGAAAGAAAAATGTATCTTAGTGGCATCCTCCTGAGTAGGAAACACAAGAATGTGTGTCCTATTGAAAAGGCACAGAGATCACGGGGATGGGCCCACAAAGAATAGCAGATGAAGCCAATCAGAAATAAGAGGCAGGGAAAGCGAGAGAAACACATGGGGGTTGGGAAGGGGAATAGGCACCTGTAAGTCGCTAAAGAAGTAGGTGTCGGGGGGGGAGAGCAGAGAGATAATGCAGAAATGAACAGAAGAGGCCATAAACACCTGTACCCACTAGAGACACAAATCATGGTGGGGACAGGCAGGGAAGCAGGGAGATAATATGAAACTGGTGAATTCTTCTTCTTCTTCTTCGTTCGCATTGTCTGTCTATACCTGCAGTCCTGTCTCTTGGATAAATTTCACTGTTTTTTGTAATTCAGAAACTGGTGAATGAAGGACAAGACCCAAAGGGGCAATAAACACCTATAGGCCACCAGAGAAGAGAAGAAGGTAGCAGTGGGGAGGGGGAGGGAAGCTAGGAGAGAGAAACAAGAAAGTAGAGTAAAAATAACAGAAAAAAAGTGGAAAACTAAATAAGTTAAAGGAAGGTGAAAACATTGTTAATTTCATAATTCCAGCTGGGTGGAGACAGCCAGTCTGGAAAATAAGGCGCTGTTCTAGGACCCTCTAAGATCGTACATCAGCAGAACAAAAGCGGATCGCACTAACAGAAATGTTAGGGGATGTAACAAGAATGAATGATGGCTGGGGGATGTAACAAGAATGAATGATGGCTGGGGGATATAACAAGAATGAATGATGGCTGGGGGGTGTAACAAGAATGAATGATGGCTGGGGGGTGTAACAAGAATGAATGATGGCTGGGGAGTGTAACAAGAATGAATGATGGCTGGAAGATGTAACAAGAATGAATGATGGCTGGGGGATGTAACAAGAATGAATGATGGCGGGGGGGGGGGGGGGTGTAACAAGAATGATGGCTGGGGGGTGTAACAAGAATGAAAGATGGCTGGGGGGTGTAACAAGAATGAATGATGGAGGACGTAACAAGAATGAATGATGGCTGGGGGGTGTAACAAGAATGAATGATGGCTGGGGGATGTAACAAGAATGAATGATGGCTGAAGGGATGTAACAAGAATGAATGATGGCTGGGGGATGTAACAAGAATGAATGATGGCTGGGGGATGTAACAAGAATGAATGATGGCTGAAGGGATGTAACAAGAATTAATGATGGCTGGGAGATGTAACAAGAATGAATGATGGCTGGGGGTATAACAAGAATGAATGATGGAGGACGTAACAAGACTGAATGATGGCTGGGGGACGTAACAAGACTGAATGATGGCTGGGGGGTGTAACAAGAATGAATGATGGAGGACGTAACAAGAATGAATCATGGCTGGGGGATGTAACAAGAATGAATGATGGCTGGGGGGTGTAACAAGAATGAATGATGGCTGGGGGGGTGTAACAAGAATGAATGATGGCTGGGGGGGTGTAACAAGAATGAATGATGGCTGGGGGGTGTAACAAGAATGAATGATGGAGGACATAACAAGAATGAATGATGGCTGGGGGGTGTAACAAGAATGAATGATGGAGGATGTAACAAGAATGAATGATGGCTGGGGGGTGTAACAAGAATGAATGATGGAGGACGTAACAAGAATGAATGATGGCTGGGGGGTGTAACAAGAATGAATGATGGAGGACATAACAAGAATGAATGATGGCTGGGGGACGTAACAAGAATGAATGATGGCTGAAGAGATGTAACAAGAATGAATGATGGCTGGGGGACGTAACAAGAATGAATGATGGCTGGGGGGGTGTAACAAGAATGAATGATGGAGGACATAACAAGAATGAATGATGGAGGACATAACAAGAATGAATGATGGCGGGGGATGTAACAAGAATGAATGATATCTGGGGGGGGGGGGGTGTAACAAGAATGAATGATGGAGGACATAACAAGAATGAATGATGGCTGGGGGATGTAACAAGAATGAATGATGGCTGTATTTCCAAGCAAATTTTGTATAGTAAGCTTCTGAAGGGAAGGTGGCCATGAAGCAGACCTAAACTACCTTGGATATT
Organism: Achatina immaculata; assembly: GCA_009760885.1. NCBI lineage: Eukaryota > Metazoa > Mollusca > Gastropoda > Stylommatophora > Achatinidae > Lissachatina > Lissachatina immaculata. Next base: position 46,730,969 of record CM019693.1, on the reverse strand, counting down.
TGTAAAGTATCCAAGAGAAACATTCCCATCTGATCTGATATTTGTAAAGTATCCAAGAGAAACATTCCCATCTGATCTGATATTTGTAAAGTATCCAAGAGAAACATTCCAATCTGATCTGATATTTGTAAAGTATCCAAGAGAAACATTCCCATCTGGTCTGATATTTGTAAAGTATCCAAGAGAAACATTCCCATCTGATCTGATATTTGTAACATATCCAAGAGAAACATTCCCATCTGATCTGATATTTGTAAAGTATCCACGAGAAACATTCCCATCTGATTTGATATTTGTAAAGTATCCAAGAGAACATCTAATCTGAAAGACACTACAAATGTACAAGCAACATGAACACTGACTCTGTAAAGATGCATCATCAGCTGAGAAGGCAGCTAGGGTCATGTTTGAAGACAAAAACTGCAAACATAATAACAATGAATCTTGTAAAACAAACATTGCTTGATGCTATATGTTCTATTGGTATATTTTGCTTGATGTTGCTCTGGCTGAATGTACATATCAATTATACTAATAGAATATTCCTTATTTTACTATGGCTGAATGTACATATCCATATAATAGTAGAACATTCCTTGATGTTGTTGTGGCTGAATGCACATATCACATATACTAGTAGAACATTGCTTATGTTACAATGGCTGAATGTGCATATCACATATTGGCAGAATCAGAACTGACAGAAGCTACTCAGTACAACGATGTTCTATGAGCCTCACAATACCCAATATTTTTCATAACAGCTAACCTGCCTCCATCCATGTCCTTGGTCAGAAATCAGCTAAACAATCACCACTCAGTTTGCCCTGTGGCATCTTGCAGGGCATCAACAAATTCCCTCCATCTCTCACAGTCTGTGGCCAGCCTTTGTACTGTGCCCCAGCTGTGCTGCAGGCTACTTGTTTCTGTTTCTACAGTTCTCTACCATGATCGGCCTCTCTTTCTTTTTCCCTCTCATGGCCGGGGTCTCTTCAGAGTACATGACCAAGCCATGTCCAACATTTTCTGCCGTTATGACATGCATAACTCTAAACTCATGTTGGACAACTATGTCTCTATTATTTACTGCCCACGGGCAGAAATTTCTGAGGTAGGTTGTATGGAATGAGAATAATTTGCCAATTTCATTATCAGTTGTTCTCCAGCATTCTGCTCCATAGTACCCGCTTCACAAAACCTGATATCTACCTGGTCCCAACCACCTATTATCTACCTGCTCCCAACTACCTATTATCTACTTGCTCCCCACCACCTAATATCTACCTGCTCCCAACCACCTAATATCTACCTGTCCCCACCACCTATTATCTACCTGCTCCCAACCACCTATTATCTACCTGCTCCCAACCACCTATTATCTACCTGCTCCCAACCACCTATTATCTACCTGCTCCCAACCACCTATTATCTACTTGTCCCCACCAACTATTATCTACCTGCTCCCAACCACCTATTATCTACCTGTCCCCACCACCTATTATCTACCCGCTCCCAACCACCTATTATCTACCTGATCCCCACCACCTATTATCTACCTGTCCCCACCACCTATTATCTACCTGCTCCCAACCACCTATTATCTACCTGCTCCCAACCACCTATTATCTACCTGCTCCCAACCACCTATTATCTACCTGTTCCCAACCACCTATTATCTACCTGCTCCCAACCACCTATTATCTACCTGCTCCCAACCACCTATTATCTACCTGCTCCCAACCACCTATTATCTACCTGCTCCCAACCACCTATTATCTACCTGCTCCCAACCACCTATTATCTACCTGCTCCCAACCACCTATTATCTACTTGTCCCCACCAACTATTATCTACCTGCTCCCAACCACCTATTATCTACCTGTCCCAACCACCTATTATCTACCCGCTCCCAACCACCTATTATCTACCTGATCCCCACCACCTATTATCTACCTGTCCCCACCACCTATTATCTACCTGCTCCCAACCACCTATTATCTACCTGCTCCCAACCACCTATTATCTACCTGTTCCCAACCACCTATTATCTACCTGCTCCCCACCACCTATTATCTACCTGCTCCCCACCACCTATTATCTACCTGCTCCCAACCACCTATTATCTACCTGCTCCCAACCACCTATTATCTACCTGTTCCCAACCACCTATTATCTACCTGCTCCCCACCACCTATTATCTACCTGCTCCCAACCACCTATTATCTACCTGCTCCCAACCACCTATTATCTACCTGCTCCCAACCACCTATTATCTACCTGCTCCCAACCACCTATTATCTACCTGTTCCCAACCACCTATTATCTACATGCTCCCAGCCACCTATTATCTACCTGCTCCCCACCACCTACTATCTACATGCTTCCTACCACCTATTATCTACCTGCTCCCCACCACCTACTGTCTACCCGCTCCCAACCACCTATTATCCACATGCTTTATAAACGCTATTATCTACTTGACTCATAAACAGCTATTATCTACCTGTCTCATAACAGCTATTATCTTCTTGTCTCATAAACAACTATTATCTACATGCTTCATAAACAGCTATTATCTACTTGTCTCATAAAAAACTATTATCTACATTCTTCATAAACAGCTATTATCTTCTTGTCTCATAAACAACTATTATCTACATGCTTCATAAACAGCTATTATCTACTTGTCTCATAAACACCTATTATCTACTTGTCTCATAAACAGCTATTATCTTCTTGTCTCATAAACAACTATTATCTATATGCTAGATAAACAGCTATTATCTACTTGTCTCATAAACACCTATTATCTACTTGTCTCATAAACAGCTCATTATCTACATGCTTCACAAACAGCTATATCTATTGCTTCACAAACAGCTAACATCTACCTGCTCCCAAGCAGATATTATCTACTTGCTTCACAAAGTACCACTGTTATTATCCATGGTATGTTCTTTATGCTGTATGATAACCTGATTTTGAAATATCTCTTTTTTTCAGTACTGTAACTTATTTATTTATCTTGCCTATTGTTTCAAAGTTTTATGGCAGCTATTTCCTTCACTGTTACTTTCTCAAAGAATATGTTCCCGGTGAATGAAGTGTTGAGATGAAGAAGATGATAGTACTGTACTCATATCTGTTTATTCTTATGTTTGTAATACTGAAAAAAAGAGCTGCTTTTAGCTGTAGAGACAAACTTTTAACCACACTACTCTCTGACAAAGGGGAACCCTGAACAAGATGAGATAATGAAAAATGGGATGTGCTTTATGAGTAGAAAGGAAAATAATAAACAAGTATTCATACAACTGACACTGAAAAAGAAATAATGGAGAGACAGAGTGAGGGGAGAGAGAGAGTGAGAGAGAGAGCCACATGCAATGAAAGACAGATGAGTTTTAAAATGTGCAATGCGTGTGGTCCACATAGTGATTCATTCATTCATTTGCATGTCCCTTGCGGAACTTTGCCTCCCAAACAGCACTCCTGTAGGTTGTGAGCAGGATGGCCTGCTGCTACTGCATCTATTTGCAGATTGTCAACGATGTCTTGCAGCCATCTTCGTTTTGGTCTTCCTCTTTTTCTTTTTCCCATTATGTATCCTTCCATGATGGTCTTCTCTAAATTATCATGACGTTTAATGTGTCCAAAATATTTAAGTTTTCTCTCTTTAATCCTCTTTACTAGCCAGCCTTCTTCAATATTAAGCTCTTGTAGTATACATATATTTGTTCTTATATGTGTCCATGATATTTGGAGAACTCTTCTGTAGCATTTACATTCAAAGGCATTTATGTGTTTGTCAGCTGTTTTGTTACGTGTCCAGGTCTCACAGACATATGTTGCGATGGGAAAGATGAATACACTTTAAAATCTTATTTTTGTAGTTCTGTCTGTTCCTCGCCACAGATTCTTTATTTGTTTTACTTTCTGAAGAGCGATAGACGTCCTCCTTTTAATTTCCCTCATTGTATCTCCATTATTAGTTAGTAGTGATCCAAGATATTCAAAACTCTCCACCTCTTCCAATTGTGATGTCAGATGGAAAATGCTACGAGGGGCTGTCACAGAGCCAAGGAAATTGAAAATAATAACTGTGAACTGCTTGTGGCAGAACAATGCAGGCTCAGACATTTTATTACGCGACAGCGGCCTGAGAATAACTGAAGGAAATAAGAGGCATAAAGGAAAACGAGTTACACTTGGACAGACTGACAAAATGGTATATGAAGATTGTATCTGATTATAAATAACAATGATCACCAAAACAAATGTTTTACGCGCTATTTGATAATAGAGTCTATTTAATGTTTACCTAAGTGTCCGTATCCAATAACACCAATTTTTCTTCCCATTGATGATCTAAGGGGCGGTTGTTGTCACGTGTGACTTCGATAGTCCGTCTGCATGGTTATCTGGACGGACGTCGACCACAATAACATAATTATATTTCTGGCATCGACTACCAGGACAAGGTTAATTGTACAGCATCGACTTTAGTAACAGAACCTTATATCGACTATAATAAGAGAAATGTTATCTTCCTAGTGCTGACTGCAATGAAAGAAATACAACATATGTGCATGGGCATCCACAGAAAATCATAAAAATGTTTTCTACATTGGCATCGACTTTAGAAGAACTAAGTTATCCGTACGGATATCGACCATAAGAAAAGAAACATTTACAGTTGTACACCGAATAGTGGTTGGGGGCGGGGAGTGGGATGGGGGTAAAGTGTGTGGGTTGTACATAGGTTGTATATATACAGTTATATATCTTACATCCTTCCCGTGCCGTTAAACGTCACATAGGGCTCGCATGGTAGTTCGCCAAGTTTTCCTGTTTTCGATGAGCCATTCAACTTCGTCAAGGGATTTTATGCCTATTAATTTGGCCTCTCTTAACAATATCACGTGGTCGACCTCTTCTTCTTTGGCCTGTTGTGTTCCACTTGATAGCTTGTTTTGTGATTCTTTGATGGTTTCTTCTCATCACATGACCGACACTTCTACTTTTTCTGATCACCCATGAGACAGGTTGTTTTCATCATGATGACTATGCAATTTTAAAAAAGGGAGATAATATATGACCTTGTTTTATGCCTGTTTCAATCTGGAATCATTCGCTCATTCTTTCTTCTGTGCTGAATGCACAAACATATCCATTGTAGAGATCCTTATTTGTTGACAATTTTAGATGCTATTCCATATAGCCTTAACATTCTCCACAATGAATCTCTGTGAAGGCTATCAGATGCCTTAATATATAATGTTCAGGATTAATGGCTTTTACTTTTTTAATATGTTATTCAAGTATTAAATATCTGGTCGAGACAGTTTCTCCCTTTTTGAAATCCTGCTTATTATTATTTTGTTGCAGTATCCACTATATCTTTAAGTCTATTCAGAATGACTATCATCATCAGGTGCCGTGCCGACTGGCGTTGGCTATTACGCTTCTCCAGAGTACACGATCCTTGATGCAAGACAACAGCTCAGTTGGTGATCTCCTCTCACACCATCCCATCAGACTGTCCAGTATCATTTCTCTTGGTCTTCCTCTTGATTTTCTTCCTTCTATTTTTCCTGTTATAATATTTTCAATGCCCCCTCTTCTCATTGCATGTCCTATGAAAGTACACTGTCTCTCTCTTATTTTTTTGACAAGATTTTTTGTCTCTCCAGCTCTTCTCATATATCCTTCATTAGTTATTTTTGCTGTCCAGTGGATTCACAACATTCTTCTAATAAACCATATTTCTGCGCTTCCAATGATTTTTGTGCAGACCTGCCTACTGTCCATGATTCACTTCCATATAACAAGATAGGTTCAATATAGCATTTTAGTACTCGTTTTCTAACATTCATTGATAAGGATATGTTGAATAATATGTTTCTCATTCTTTGAAATGCAGTCTTTGCTTGGCCTATTCTGTTCCTAATTTCTGTTCTGCATTTCCCATCCAAGGTATTTGCGTTTCTGCACCTGCTTTAGAATAGTTCTATTTAATTTTATACTGCATGCTGGTGGATTCTGTTTCTTAGATATAACCATAGTCTCTGTCTTTTTGATGTTCAAAGCAAGGCCTTTCTGTTCACTTTCTTTGGCGACTTTATCCAAGAGATTTTGCAGGTCTTGTTGGTTCTCAGCTATCAGTACTGTGAGGTCAGCATGCTGAAGGTTGTTAATATTGTATCCTCTAATTTTTATGCCTGGATCTGTGATGATCGTTCTTAGAATATTCTCGCTGTACAGAGAAAAAAGGTCTGGAGATAGTACACATCCTTGTCGCACCCCTTGTTTTATCGGTTGATATTTTCCAGTTCTATTGTCAACTCGAACTGCTGCTTCTCACTGCCAGTATAGATGTTTTACAATCCTCAGGTCTTTGCCGTCTATATTGATGTCTTCAAGCATTTTAATAATTTAATTATGTTTCACCTTGTTGAATGCCTGGGTGTAATCAATGAAACATAAGTAGAGATCTTTCTGTACTTCTAAAGCTCTTTCTGTTAGTGTTCGTAAAGCATAAATGGTATTGTGTGTTCCCTTTCCTTCAACAAATCCAAACTGTTCATCTGCTATTTCCATTTTTAACTTTTTCCTTGTTCTTCTCATAATTATTCTCAGAAGTAGCTTCGTTATGTGACATGAGAGGCTGATAGTCCCATGGTCATCACATTCCTGACTATGCAAAATACTTTTGACCCAACTGATAGTAAGGTTACCCCTCTCCAATTGTTACAGTCACTAAGGTTGCCTTTTTTTTTGGTATTTTAACAATGATTCATTTTTTTCCATTTAGAAGGGACCTTTTCTTCTTTCCAAACTTCATTAAATATCCTTTGTAGTTGGCTCATGTTGTCACTATTTAAAACCTTTAACATTTCAGCTGTTATTTCATCTTCACCTGCAGGTTTTTTTTAGCCATTAAATTCACTGCTGTTTCAATTTCATTCAATGTAATTTCATCTAGGTTGACATTTAGTTGTGGGATTGATAAGTTGGTTTCAAGGTTTATCAGTTCTTTTGGGTGTGGTCGATTAAGTATTTCTTGGAACTGTTGGGCCCATGGTCTTTCTTTGGATGTAATAGTACCTGTTAGCTTCTTTTGTATGTTATACAGAGTTTTGCTGTCTCTTATATTGTATATTATACAGAGTTTTGCTGTCTCTTATATTGTATGTTATATAGACTTTTGCTGTCTCCTATTTTTGATGCTTTCTCTGTTTATTTCACCATGCTGTCTGTGTATTCTCTATCTCTTCTAGCTGAACTTTTTTACTTTATTGTAAAGGTCTTTGTGTGCTGCTTTTGCCAAACCTTTTCCAAGATCTGTCTTTACATTCAACATGGCTAATTTCAGTGTTCGTCTTTCAGTTGTATATAGGTTATATATTTACTGTATATATATCAGCAAGTCTGCACAAAAATCATTGGAAGCAGCAGAAATGTGGTTTATTAGAAGAATGTTGCGAATCCCCTGGACAGCAAAAATAACTAATGAAGAATGTATGAGAAAAGCTGGAGAAACAACAAACCTTGTCAAAAAGATAAGAGAGAGACAATGTACTTTCATAGGACATGCAATGAGAAGAGGGGGCATTGAAAATATTATAACAACAGGAAAAATAGAAGGAAGGAGATCAAGAGGAAGACCAAGAGAAATGATACTGGACAGTCTGACGGGATGGTGTGAGAGGAGATCACCAACTGAGCTGATGGCCTGCATGAAGGATCGCGTAGTCTGGAGAAGCATAATAGCCAACGCCAGTCGGCACGGCACATGATGATGATGATGATATCAGCTAGTCATTTCCATGTCCCTTGCGGAACTTTTGCCTCCCTAACAGCTCTCTTGTAGGCCTCTCTGTTGTGAGCAAGATGCCCTGCTGCTGATGTATCCATTTGCAGATTAGCAACGATGTCTTGCAGCCATCTTCACCTTGGTCTTTCTTTCTTTCTTTTTCCCTTTATGTACCCTTCCATGACGGTCTTCTCTAAATTATCATGACTTTTAATGTGTTCAAAATATTTAAGTTTTCTCTCTTTAATTCTCATTACTAGCCATCCTTCTTCAATATTAAGTTCTTGTAGTATGGGTATATCTGTTGTTTTTTTGTGTCCATGATATTTGAAGCCAGCACTGTACATTCCAAGAACAATCATGACAATCCACAATGCTTTGAATCATAACGACATTAATGGGGGTTCCAGTGGAACCACCTCGTCCAGTAGGGACTATGACGTGCGACAGGTGATACCAGATCATCATCCAACTACTGTATGCAAAGAAAACACAAGTAACACCATGGTAATTGCAACATGGAACATTAGAACACTAACAGAGCTTGGAAAACTGGAAAACATCGAACAAGAAATGAAAAGAATGGACATTAACATACTTGGTTTATGTGAAATGAGATGGACTGAAGGAGGAAGCAGAGTGTTAATGGTTAAATTATAGGGCCACCCAACAGACACAGATCTCATCCAAGTATACGCACCAACTTCAGAAAACTCTGATGATGAGATAAAAGAATTTTACAACAATCTGGACATGGCAATGAAACAGTGAAAACCATGGGAAGTAAACTTTGTGCTGAGTGATTTAAAAACAAAAGTTGGGACTGAACAAGACATTGAAGCTACTGGCAAGTATGGACTAGGTATCAGAAATACAAGAGGAGAGATGTTGATTGAGTGAGCAGAAAAGAATAAAATGATAATAGGAAGTACATGGTTACAACAACACCCAAGGTGACTATGGACATGGAAAAGCCCAAATAATAGCATATGTAACCAGATAGATTACATTATGATCAACAGAATATTCAGGAACTCACTAATATCTGTGAAAACAAGACCAAGCACAGACTGCAACAGTGACCACATCCCAGTTGTAGGAAAAGTGAGAATCAGACTAAAAAGGTTAAAGGTAGTAGTTAAAATCAAAGAACTAGTTAGAGAGCTGTTACAGAAAGATAAGGCAATACAAGAACAATGTAGGACCATTGTACATAATAGGTATAATGCTATAGAGAAGATTGAAACAATTGATGAACACTGGAATATGCTTAAAGACTCTATTCAGCAAACATCTATCAAAATCCTACCTCTAAATAAAAGACACGCTAAGCAGGGGTGGATGACAGAAGAAATTTTGCAACTAATGGATCGGAGAAGAAGTCTTAAGGAAGATAAAGCTGAATATGACAAAATAAATAAAGAAATAAGACACAAATGGAATAAAGCTAAAGAAGAGTGGCTAAATAAGAAATGTAATGAAACATCATCATGGAAACACAAGAGATATGTACAAATAATATGTACAAAGGAATTAGCAAACAAAAGGGCATACCACAAGACTGGTTGCCTGAAGTCAAAGGAGGGGCATGCAATAATGGACAGAGATGATATAATGGCACCATGGTGTGAATAAATTAGAGAACTCTATGAAGACAATAGAGACAAAATAGATATACAAAATAATAATGAAGGGTCTCCCATATTAAAAGCAGAAGTGAAGGAAGTCATCAAACACATGAAGAACAACAAAGCACCAGGACCAGATAAAATCACCAAGGAAGAATTGGAAGCATTAGGCGAGCTTGGCATAGAAATAATTACCAGATGGTTGAATGATATGTATGACAGTAACTATGTCCCACCAGATCTTTTGCATTCAGTTTTCATTGCCCTACCAAAGAAACAAGGTGCATTTGAATGTAAAGACCATCGAACCATTAGTCTTATGACCCATGTTACCAAAATCCTGCTTCATATTATCATGAGAAGAGTCAGGAGCAAAATAAAACCAGAAATCGCTGAAGAACAGTGTTGCTTCGTCAAAGGAAAAGGCACATGTAATGCCATATTTATATTGAGAACATTGATGGAAAAATCAATATAAGTAAAGACAACGGACCCATACTTATGCTTCACAGACTACTGTAAAGCATTTGATAAAGTGAGACACACAGAAATTATAAGAATGCTGAAAGACATCAGCACAGATAGGAAAGATCTGAAACTCATCAAAAACATATACTGGCAGCAATCAGCAGCAATGAAGGTTGAGAACCAAATAGGAGCATTCCAAGACATAAAATTGGGAGTGAGACAAGGATGTGTTCTATCTCCTGAGCTCTTCTCCTTGTACAGCAAAAACATAATGAAAAATATAGAGAGTTTGCCAGGATATCAATTGGCGGGTACAACTTTAACAACTTAAGATATGCAGATGACACAGTTCTGATTGCTAAAAGTGAAAGGGTGCTACAGGCTCTTCTGGACATTGTGGTTCATGAAAGTAAAAGTAAAGGTCTCAGTCTGAATAAAAAGAAGACTGAAGTGATGATCATCTCAAAGAAAAGAATACCACCAAATGTAGCATTACCATCGAAGGCACAGAACTGAAACAAATTGATAGATTCAAATACTTAGGAACAATTATAACAGCTGATGAGAAATGTCACAATGAAATCAAAAGCAAACGTGCTCAGGCCAAGTCAGTATTCCACATAATGAGAAACATCTTGTGCAACATATCCATATCACTGGAAACAAGATTCCGATTACTTAAATATTACATCGAACCGGTTTTGTTTTATGGATGTGAAGCATGGTCCATAAATAAGAGAGTACAGCTAGAAATGGAGGCTGTGGAAATGTGGTTCATAAGATGGATGTTGAAGGTACCATGGACAGCTAAGAAAACCAACGAAGAAGTCTTAAGAGAGGCTGGAGTTAAAAGGCAAATTACAGCAAAGATCAGAGGCAGACAAGCAAGATTTTTAGGACATTTTCAGAGAAGAGGGAAAACTGGAATACATTGTGGCAAGTGGAAAAATTGAGGGAAGAAGAGACAGAGAAAGACAGAGAGAAAAGTTACTGGATGGGCTGTCATTGTGGCTGGGAAGAAAGTCACCGGTGGATCTCATAATCAAGTCTAATCAAGTCAATTCTGTAGCATTTACATTCAAAGGCATTTATGTGTTTCTCAGCTGTTTTGTTAAGTGTCCAGGTCTCACAGGCATATGTTGCAATGGGAAAGATGCATGCCTTTAATAATCTTATTTTTGTAGTTCTGTCTGTTCCTCTTCACAGATTCTTTTGTTGTTTTACTTTCTGAAGAGTGATAGATGTCCTCCTTCTAATTTCCCTCACTGTATCTCCATTATTAGTTAGTAATGATCCAAGATATTCAAAACTCTCCACTTCTTCCAGTTTTTCCTCATTGATAAATATTTCAGCTGCATTATTTGTTTTATCGGTTATCATCAATTTAGTTCTCTTTGCATTAAGATAGAGGTTTTGCTCTACACTATTCTTACGGACTGACATAATTAGTTTTTCCATTCCTTTTTGTGTTGTGAACAGTAATACTGTGTCATCAGCATATCTAATCTCTGGTATTTGATAACCTCCAATTGTTATGGCATTGTAATATTCTTTGCCTACATCATCTCTATCATTCCTCATTATATTTCCAGTATACAAGTTAAATAAGTAAGGCGAAAGTATGCACCCCTGGTGGACCCCTTGTTTTATGTCAAACCAAGATGTTGTTTCACCATTTATTCTCACAGCTGCCTGTTGGTCTAGATACAGCAGTGATATCAAATGTGTTAAAAATCCCATTTTTTTTCCATTATTTCCCAAAGTTTCTGGTGATGTACACAATCAAATGCCTTTAGGGGCTTAAGTACAGCCACCAGAGGCTGGAAAACAAAGTTTTGGCCAGGCCAGCCTACACCACAGTCTTCATGGCAGTCCGAGCAAGACCATAGTCTGCCCTAACAAAAAAAAAGGTGCTGAAGTCGGAGGTACGCAGCCAAAAGCTGCATCGCAAAAATCAGGGTACCACACATCATCGCCAATATGCATTTGAAGAAGAAGAAGAAGAAATGCCTTTAAATAGTCTATAAAAGATAAATATAGATTCACATTAAATTCATTAAATAAACACTTTCTGTGCTATTGGTCATTATAGTGACGCTTCCGGTATCCTGACTCTTCCGTATGGTCACTATAATGATCATTGGTTTGTTTCAATAACACAACTGGTGTAACATTTAGATTGTACATATTTCGTCCGCGATTCCGGTGACACTTTTCAAAATGGCGAAAGAGTGCCTAGTTACGAGCGATGCCGAGCGAGAAAAAGGAAGAGAAAGACCGAATTTTTTCACTTTTTGATGATGTAGATAGGGGTATGGACATGGCCTGTGACCACCCCACTGCTCTTGAATGTGTCTCAAGTAGATCTAGACATATTTAGACGACTGGAGAAGTAGTTAGGAGTTATTCCAGACATTAATTTAGCGAGAATGCAACATAGAATCAGAATCTGAGATCGACAAGTAGATCTACACATCTCAGATGGTACGTAGTGCAGATCTAGACCTAGCCGATTGTGAGCTGGCCACAATCAGTGTCTAAAAACATCACATGAATGCTATGTTTTAAAAAAAATCAAATAAAATGAATAGACCACATAGCTGTTTCTTGGAATATGAGACTTTAGAACTACATGGTTTGAACTCGTTATCAGATACATCAAACATTCTCCTTTTCCACAATCACAATCCCTCCCCACTAAGCTCCACTCCCTTCCCACGCATAGCGCAGAACCTCTTCACAGCATCACTTTACAGTCTCTCTACCCCAACTATAATCACATATTTCACATTCTCCTGGCTAGATTACCATTGTATCAATCTCTCTCCCCTGCACGGTTTTGTAAACTTTGCTGGTGCGTAAGTTACATTTTATTAGAGGTAGATAGAGGTGTATGATGTAGTTTTACAATGTGGCAGAGGGAGTGAGTAAAGTGAGAAAAAATTAATAGAAAGTATGAGAATGTATAAATGAAAAAAAACCCAACTAATGAAGTTATATAAATCTGAAGACATTGTTAATTCCAGCTGGGTGGAGACAGCCAGCCTGGAAAATAAGGCGCTGTTCTAGGACCCTCCGAGATTATACATCAGCAGAACAAGAGCAGATCGCACTAGCTTGGACAGAGTTAAACTGGTACTCACGCACCACCCTCATAGCTTGGCAGTTAAAAACATATTGTTTCGCCATCTCAATTTCCTTCAGACCGAGCCTGACACACGTGAACTTTTTGGAGAAACCCCCATTGGTGGCGTACAGACGAGACAAGAACCTCAGGGACCTTTTAGTTCGTATTTGCCTTAAGACAGATGACACTTTTTATGGTACCAGACGTTGCGGACGCCGTAGATGCAACACTTGTCCGTTTGTAGTCGAGGCTAGCCGGATCTCCTTCCCTAAGTCCACATTATCAGTTCAGGAGGGTTTCACCTGCACTTCACGCAATGTTATTTATGCTATTATGTGCAAACGTTGTGGTATGAAGTACACAGGGGAGACCGGTTTACGCTTAGGAGATCGTTTTTGCCAACATCTTAATGATATTTCTAAGAGGGCCTGGACACCTGTGGCTAAACATTTTTGTCTTAGTAAACACAGGGGTAAACACTGCATTTCTGTTAGTGTGATCCACTCTTGTTCTGCTGAAGTACGATCTCAGAGGGTCTTAGAACAACGCCTTATTTTCCAGGCTGGCTGTCTCCATCAAGCTGGAATTAACAATGTCTTCAGCTTTCTGTAACTTCTTTAGTTTTCCACTCCCTCTTTTTTTTTTTTACTCTACTTTCTTTCTTCTAGCTACCCGTCTCTACCGCCACCCTCTTTTCTTCTCTGGCAACAAATTGGTGTTTATAGGGTCTTGTCCTATTCACCAGTTTCACATTTTCTCCCTGCAGGTGTTTATGTTCTTCATTCATTATCTCTCCGCGTTCCCACCCCCCCCCCGACACCTCCTTTAGCAGTTATCATGTTTCTAGTTTCTATTGCCCTTCCCCCCCCCCCTTTCAACCACCTGTTTTCCTCCTCTCTCTCCGCCTCTTCTTTACGATTGGCTCTGTCGGCTAATCATTTGTGTGGCCCGCGTGTTCTTTATGCATCTTCTAGTGGACATGCATTTCACTGTTTCCTACTTCTGGAGGAGGCCATATTAAGATAAGTTCTTCGTTTAGTTATTTGGTTTTTTTTTCTCGTTGTGCATGTAATCCACGAAAAAGGCTCACGCCGAAATATCGGATGTTGTATGTTTTTCTTTTATACATTCTCATACTTTCTGTTCGCTTTTTCACACTTTACTCACTCCCTCTGCCACTTTGTAAAACTACACCATACACCTATATCTACCTTTATTATTTGAACCAGTTTTACTGCAGTTGCCATCCCTTTTATCTGTCACATTTTATTAGATAATTGGAGAAGAATAGATTTACCAGTTGTTCCAGACATTCCCTTGGCAATTGTACTTTTGTACTGTGTGGCCAATATCTAGCTTCCCTCTATGACCGCCAAACCAGGTCCTCCACATTAGGTATACTGTATGCCAATTATGCATCATATTATATTAAACCCATACACATTACATCAATATGCAATACACATTACAAAGTCAGCAATTCAATTACATTATCATTTTATTCTCACTACATATCATAGTCACGCCACAACAGACATTACATACATAGGAACATACAACACATATCATCATGATAGTAACAAAGTATGATATCAATAAAAAGCATTAACTTTTAACTAAGCATCAACTAAACCAGATGGACCTGTGGTCCTGGCCCCACAGTAATACACACATACATCTAATGGTGCTATCGCACTGATAACCAATGCAACCACTGCTGCCATCCTACACCTCTACATCTCCATGAAACTGTATGTGCCTATGCACTTCTTCAATGCAGCTACTACTGCGAAGACCATCCTCCATACACTACACGAATTTCCATTGTGATAATGCACTGAATATCACACAGCTGCCGCTGCTGTGCCCACCTCCACATCTCCTTGAATCACTATGTGCTAATGCACGGAACATCAAACAGCTGCTGCTCTTGTGCCCACCTCCACATCTCCACGAATCACCATGTGCTACTGCACATCACTGATGCGGCATCGCTGCTAGGATACGTATCCCCAGCTACACATTGCAACATATTATCTATACGAATAAGGCATATTATGGAATCAGACATGTGCCATTCAATATAACGATAATCACCATGAATCACAGAGAATCTCCATATCAATACCTGAATTATATCCAACCACATAACAGCATGCTACACAACATACACAGTATGAGGTCGTATGGGGGCTGAGTATCCATAAATCATAAGCACAGAAGAGACTAACCCAGCCCCGCCATTTGCCTCGAACTAACTCTGAATGATGCAAACCAATGCTTCCAGATATATATATATATATATATATATATATGTGTGTGTGTGTGTGTGTGTATGTATGTATGTATATATGTGTATTTAGATCCTTCCGCCCCCAGATCACGTGAACGGTGACGTTTAGCTCAAGGTCGTACACCCACTCGAGCCTCGCGTGACCGTTCAGTTTCCCCATCCATCACCCTCAGTTACGACCCACCTATCACACATCTCAAGTCTCCATTTAAATACTCTTTACATTCCACCATGCGCATTTCTGACACACAGCGTCGGACAAGCCACAGCATCTTACAAGTTACAGCTAAATGCTCTATTAATTTTATTTGATTTTTTTTAAACATAGCATTCATGTAAATTTATATTTTATCTCCTGTCTATTTCTTCGTCCTGTATGTTTTTGTATGATTAAGGCTCACGCCGAAACGCCACAACTTTGTACTCGTTAAGTAATAAAGCTGCTCCTACCCCCTTTTTTTACCACTAGTTTATAATTTTGGTATCACAGCTTTACTGCAGTGGCTCCGTGTATAGTTATATACTCATACACTAATTACTGTATGGAAATCTATAAGTCAACAGTAGTGCTCTAGCATTACCACAAACTGACAGATGATGTATGCGCAATGCACAGAAAAGAACTGCCATTCACAAGATGCACACCACACTCCAACTTTCTATCAATGAAGTGAAACCTCATTCTATGCATGAGGATTTTCTGCAGCCTAGATGCGTATGTTATGACTGTTGACATATCCATTCAAAGTGGGTAGTCACATTGTTGCCCTGGCAGCAGACAACGCGCTTTTCCATATCCAAAAGGTCTCAGCTCTAGCTCTGCTTTATGGCTGTAGTTGCAGACACGCTGAATACAATGCCCATACTTCCTGTAACAGACGCTCAAGTTACTTCTGGGTTTGGGGGTGGGGGGCACTGCAGGGTTAACTTAAGAAATGATGGTGTCACCACAGACTGTTGGCTGCTTCTGTTTCTATCATAAGAGCTGCCTGTATCGCGCCAAAGGTCGCCAGTAATGGCCGCACGCAACAGTGCCTGGAGATTGTTAGTACTTATACAGCAATTCATTTTTTAAAATAAGAGTTGTGGGAGTTGGAGTAGTTCGTATAATCGACCACTTTAATAAAAACATTCACAAAATAACACATGATATTTGTCGCAGGAACTCACTACAAAAGAATATTGAAACCTCGTATGGTCAATATACATTAACAAAACATAACGTGGTTTAAGTGCATAGAAAATCGCCATTTTAGAATTCACGATCAAAAAGTCATGCATACAACACAGTTTTAGAAGAAATATGAAACCAGGAGGTTTTTTAATAATAGCTTTTTTGCCATGTTTGGATTTTAGTTCACGCAACATGGGAAGAAAATAGTGAAAAGCAAAAACCATTAATCCTGAACTTCATAGACCTTTAAAAGGCATTTGATAGCATACACAGAGATTCGCTGTGGATAATTCACATCATTAGGGACCTCTACAATGGACATGTTTGTGGAGTCAACATAGAAGAAGGAATGAGCGAATGGTTCCAGATTGAAACAAGCGTGAAACAAGGATGTATATTATCTCCCTTGCTATTTTGAATTGCCATAGACTTTATAAAGAAAAAATGTTGCACAGGTAAAACGAGCATTGATTGGGTACTTGATTCACAACTGGAAGATCTTAATTTTGCAGATGACATAACTCTTATCAGAGACAATGTGAAATCAATGCAAGAAAAAATAGATACCCTGTCTTCTATGGCTAGTAAAATAGGACTTGAAATTAGCAAGGAAAAAACAAAAATAATGAAACGTCTCATTAACCATGAAGGACAAATATACATAGAAGAAACAGCTGTTGAAGAAGTAAACAAATGTGCATATCTCGGCAGCTACATAGACCAGGATGGTGATACCAGAAAGGAAGTTAGAATTCGAATTGCAAAAGCAGCATTGACTTTCAAGAATCTTGAAAACATATGGCATTCAAAAGTTATAAGCACTAATACCAAATTAATATTATTCAATTCAAATGTAATATCCACCCTCATTTATGCATGTGAAAGCTGGAAAATAAATAGCTAAAGAATTAGACAATAGACTTTTTGAAAACAAATGCTTAAAAAAAAGACTGTATAAAGTGGAACGAATTCAAGAACAACGGAAAGAAAAGACAGATGAGCAAAACAATTACTTGTTTCATGAGTGATCAGAAAAAGAAGATGGACATATGTCGGTCATGTGCTGAGAAGAAACAACTAGAGAATCGAGCTGTCAAGTGGAACACAACAGGCCGAAAAAAAAAAGGAGATCGACCACGTTAAACTCTAAAGAGGACATTTAAGAGGCCAGCTTAGTAGGAGTAACATCCCTTGATGAGGTTGAAAAGCTCGCGGAAAACAGGAAATTTTGGCAATCTACTATGCGAGACCTATGTGACGTTTAACGGCACGGGAAGGATGTATGATGTAACAACAGGGGGCGCTACTCCCAACAGAAAACTTTGTACAGAAAAGAGCACAGTTATCCTGGAGCGGGTAGGTAGAGATGCAACTGATCTATCGTTAGTTAAATCAGACATGCATTAAAGGATGTAAGAACAATGTGTCGGACAGGAATTGTAATGAAAGAACTGAAAAGTAACTTACTATAAATGAGTGACGAGATATGAAATAAGTTATTTAGAACGGCTCACAATTGAGGGAGATAAAACCTAAAGAGGGGTAGGTGTATCCGCCGTAGAACGTAAAACATGAAAGAGGAGTAGGTGTATCCGCCGTAGAACGTAAAACATGAAAGAGGAGTAGGTGTATCCGCCGTAGAACGTAAAACATGAAAGAGGAGTAGGTGTATCCGCCGTAGAACGTAAAACATGAAAGAGGAGTAGGTGTATCCGCCGTAGAACGTAAAACATGAAAGAGGAGTAGGTGTATCCGCCACAGAACGTAAAACATGAAAGAGGAGTAGGTGTATCCGCCACAGAACGTTCGCTGTTGATAAAAAATCAGAGTATTTTTTATGATGTTTGCTGGTGTTTTGTCAAATGTTCTTCATTTGAAGTGGCTTTTTGATGTGATAATCTTCAGCCTCTACTGAGCTGAAGATGAAATCATAGATGTCATCAAACACACGAAGAAAGGAAAAGTGACCGGGCCTCATAACACAACAACAGAAGAAATAGAGGTGCTACTGGAGATAGGAGTAAAAAATAATAGGTTACTGAATGACATTTACACCAGTGGTTATATACCTAGTGACATATTTAAATCCACGTTTATAGCACTACCACATAAATCAGATGCAAAGGAATGTGAGGACCACAGGACTATCAGCCTCTCATGTCACACAGCAAAGCTACTTGTGAGAGTTATTATGACAAGAACAAGATAAAAATGGAAATAGCAGATGAACAGTTTGGATTTGCTGAAGGAAAGGGAACAGACAATGCTGCCATTTTGTATTTTGCAAACAATAACAGAAAGAGTTTTAGAAGTAAAAAAAGATCTGTACTGCTTCACTAATTGTACCAAGCCATTTTACAATGTGAAATATAATGAAATTATTAGAATGCTTCAAAACAAACATAGATAGCAAAAACTTGAGGATTATAAAACATTAATGCTGGCAGCAGGAAGAAGTGATTCAGGTTGAAAATAAAACTAGAAAATATCAACCAATAAAACAAGGAGTGTTATCTCTTGGATAAATTCGCCAAAGAAAGTGAACAGAAGGGCCTTACTTTGTTTATCAAAAAGAAAGAGACTATGGTTATATCTAAGAAACAGAATCCACCAACATGCAGTATAAAATTAAACGGAACTATTCTAAAGCAGGTGCAGAAATTCAAATACCATGGAGCAGTAATAACTTCAGATGGGAAATGCAGAACAGAAATTAGGAACAGAATAGGTCAAGCAAAGACTGCATTTCAGAGAATGAGAAACATATTATTCAACACATTCTTATTAATGAATGTTAGAAAACGAGTACTAAAATGCTATATTGAACCTTTCTTGTTATATGGAAGTGAATCATGGACAATAAGCAGGTCTGCAAAACAGTCAATGGAAGCAGCAGAAATGTGGTTTATTAGAAGAATGTTGCGAATCCCCTGGACAGCAAAAATAACTAATGAAGAGTTGGAGAGACAAAAGAATCTTGTCAAAAAAGTAAGAGAGAGACAATGTACATTCATAGGACATGCAATGAGAAGAGGGGGCATTGAAAATATTATAACAGGAAAAACAGAGGGAAGAAGAGCTAGGGGAAGACCAAGAGAAATGATACTAGATAGTTTGATAAGATGGTGTGAGATGAGATCACCAGCTGAACTTATAGCCAACATGAAGGATTGGATACTGTGGATAAACATAATAGCCAATGCCACTCAACATGGCACATGGTGATGATGATGATGATGATAAGCTGTAATCATTGCAGCTATAAGTGATTCAAGGTTTTCAAAACTTCTGGTGCACTTCTGTTTGTCATTGTTGATGTTTATGCCTTTTTTCTTACCCATTATTTTCGTATCTTTCAAAGATTAATAGCGAAGAGTGAGAAAGAACTGCAAGAATTGCTGGACATAGTAGTAAATGAAAGTTATAACAAGGGCCTTATCTTGAACAAGAAGAAAGCAGAAGTTATGATCATCTCAAAGAAAAAAGTGATTCCTGTTTCACAATGCTTAAACAAGTGGACAAGTTTAGATATTTGGGGACACTGCTGACCTCAGATGGAAGATGCCTAAAAAGCAGAATAACGCAAGCCAAAATAGTGTTTTAGAAAATGAAGATCATTCTGTATAATAAATCACTGTCATTGGGAGTAAGGAAAAGAGTACTCCGGTGCTACATCAAGCCATTTTATGTTATGGATGTGTGTCAGTCAATCAATTGCCGTGCCATGTGGCATAGGCGATCATTTCTCTCCACAATTCCCTGTCTTTAGACTTAATTATGAGATCCGTCGGTGACTTTCTTCCTAGCCACAATGACAGCCCATCCAGTAACTTCTCTCTCTGTCTTTCTCTGTCTCTTCTTCCCTCAATTTTTCCACTTGCCACAATATGTTCCAATTTTTCTCTTCTCAGAAGATGTCCTACAAATCTCGCTTGTCTGCCTCTGATCTTTGCTGTAATTTGCCTTTTAACTCCAGCCTCTCTTAAGACTTCTTCGTTGATTTTCTTAGCTGTCCATGGTACCTTCAACATCTTTCTTATTAACCACATTTTCATGGCCTCCATTTCTTGCTGTACTCTCTTATTCATGGACCGTGCTTCACATCCATAAAACAGAATTGGCTCGATGTAACATTTAAGTACTCAGAATCTTGTTTCCATTGATATGGATCTGTTGCACAAGATGTTTCTCATTTTGTGGAATACTGACTTGGCCTGAGCACGTTTGCTTTTGATTTCGTTGTGACATTTCCCATCAGCTGTTATAATTGTTCCTAAGTACTTGAATCTGTCAACTTGTTTCAGTTCTGTGCCTTCGATGGTAATGCTACATTTTAGTGGTATTCTTTTCTTTGAGATGATCATCACTTCAGTCTTCTTTTTATTCAGACTGAGACCTTTACTTTTACTTTCACAAACCACGATGTCCATAAGAGCCTGTAGCACCCCTTCACTTTTAGCAATCAGAACTGTGTCATCTGCATATCTTAAGTTGTTAAGGTTGTATCCGCCAATTGATATTCCTGGCAAGCTCTCTATATTTCTCATTATGTTTTTGCTGTACAAGGAGAAGAGGTCAGGAGATAGAACACATCCTTGTCTCACTCCCAATTTTATGTCTTGGAATGCTCCTATTTGGTTCTCAACCTTTATTGCTGCTGATTGCTGCCAGTATATGTTTTTGATGAGTTTCAGATCTTTCCTATCTGTGTTGATGTCTTCCAGCATTCTTATAATTTCTGTGTATCTCACTTTATTGAATGCTTTACAGTAGTCTATGAAGTATAAGTATGGATCCATCTTTACTTTTATTGATCAGTGTTCTCAATATATATATGGCATTACTTGTGCCTTTTCCTTCGATGAAGCCGCACTGTTCTTCAGCAATTTCCGGTTTTATTTTGCCTCTGGGTCAGTCACTAATGAAGTACAGTGCCAACTAGAAGCCAATGAAATGTTCTTTAGAAGAGTGCTACAATACCATAAGCAGCAAAGAAAAAAAATGAAGAAATTCTGAGAGAGGCTGGAGAGATGAGACAAACAATAACAAAAATCAGTAAAGAGACAATCCAAATTCTTAGTATACCTTCTATGACAAGGTAAGCTAGAATACATTGTGACAATGGGAAAGATAGAAGGCAAAAGAGGTAGAGGGAGAAAATTCTGGATGGACTAACTAGATGGCACAGACAAAGAACACCAGCACAGCTTATAATCAGCACTTGGAGCAGGGAATTGTGGGAAAGCATTATAGCCAGTACCAGCGAGCAGGGCAACGATAGATCATTCAGAGAGAGGTTCTGAGCCTTCATGTGTCGTATGATGATTTCCAGTCAAATTCCTTTGTGTAGTCAGTAAAGCATTATATATGTCCACAGAAGCTCCTTAATTTAAGGTAGGGTTACATTCCAGTAAACCCGTCCTGAGTAAAAACTGTCATAAGTTGAAAATGCACATAATATACTGCTGAACATCATAGCTTAGCCTAACCTCATCATCATCATCAAGTGCCGTGCTGACTGGCATTGACTATTTTGCTTCTCCAGAGTACACAATCTTTGATGCAGGCCATCAACTCAGTTGGTGATCTCTCACACCATCCCGTCAGACTGTCCAGTATCGTTTCTCTTGGTCTTCCTCTTGATTTTCTTCCTTCTATTTTTCCTGTTGTTATAATATTTTCAATGCCCCCTCTTCTCATTGCATGTCCTATGAAAGTACATTGTCTCTCTCTTCTTAGTTATTTTTGCTGTCCAGTGGATTCACAACATTCTTCTAATAAACCACATTTCTGCGCTTCCAATGATTTTTGTGCAGACCTGCCTATTGTCCATGATTCACTTCCATATAACACGATAGGTTCAATATAGCATTTTAGTACTCGTTTTCTAACATTCATTGATAAGGATATGTTGAATAATATGTTTCTCATTCTTTGAAATGCAGTCTTTGCTTGGCCTATTCTGTTTCTAATTTCTGTTCTGCATTTCCCATCTGAAGTTATTACTGCTCCAAGGTATTTGAATTTCTGCACCTGTTTTAGAATAGTTCCATTTAATTTTATACTGCATGTTGGTGGATTCTGTTTCTTAGATATAACCATAGCCTCTTTCTTTTTGATGTTCAAAGTAAGGCCTTTCTGTTCACTTCCTTTAGTGACTTTATCCAAGAGATTTTGCAGGTCTTGTTGGTTCTCATCTATCAATACTGTGTCGTCAGCATATTGAAGGTTGTTATTCATATTGAAGGTGGTTCTGTGATGATCGTTCATAGAATATTCTCACTGTACAGAGAAAAAAAGGTCTGGAGATAGTACACATCCTTGTTGCACCCCTTGTTTTATAGGTTGGTATTTTCCAGTTCTATTTTCAACTCAAATTGCTGCTTCTTGCTGCCAGTATAGATGTTTTACAGTCCTCAGGTCTTTGCCATCTATATTGATGTCTTCAAGCATTTTAATAATTTCATTATGTTTCACCTTGTCAAATGCCTTGGTGTAATCAATGAAGCATAAGTAGAGATCTTTCTGTACTTCTAAAGCTCTTTCTGTTAGTGTTCGTAAAGTATAAATGGTATTGTGTGTTCCCTTTCCTTCAACAAATCCAAACTGTTCATCTGCTATATCCATTTTTATCTTTTTCCTTGTTCTTCTTATAATAATTCTCAGAAGTAGCTTCGTTATGTGACATGAGAGGCTGATAGTCTGGTGATCATCACATTCCTTTGCACCTGGTGTCTTTGGTAGTGCTATAAATGTGGATTTAAGCAGGTCACTGGGAATATAACCACTGTTGTAAATGTCATTCAGTAACTTGGTTATTATTTTTATTCCTATCTCCTCTAGCGTCTCTATTTCTTCCATTGTTATATTATCAGGCCCAGTCGCTTTTCCTTTCTTCATGTGTTTGATGGCATCTATGATTTCTTCTTCAAGTATTGGTGGTCCATCACAGTTTTCAGTATCTGGTGTTAATTCTGGTCTTTCTCCTCCATATAGCTCACCGATGTACTCTGTCCACAATGTTTTCTTTTCCCATTAACATTTTACCTTCTTTTGATTTCAGGCATCCTGTGGTATATTTTGTTTTCCTGCCTGTGTGTTCACTAATTCATTTGTGCATGTTTTTGCTGTCTTTATTATGTGTGTCCTCTATTTGTCTGCACTGTTCATTTAACCACACTTCCTTTGCTTCTCTGCATTTGTGTCTTATTTCTTTATTTATCCTGCTATATTTTTCTTGGTTATTTTTACTCCTCCTCTTGTCCATCAGTCCTTAGATGTCGTCTGTCATCTATTTATTTTTAGGGGCTTCTTTTTTCGGTGGTATTATCTCCTTAACAGTTTGGTGGATAGAATCTCTTAACATTGCCCATTGTTCATCTATACTATTTATCTTTACTATTGCATTGTATCTATTTGTTATAATAACTCTGTATTGTTCTCGCAGTTCTTGTTCATTTTGAAGGAGTTCTGTATTCAGTTTGATGTTTCTCACTTTTCTGCATGCTTTCTTTAGCTCTATTCTAATTTTTCCACAGAGTAGGTCACTATTGCAGTCAGCTCTTGGCGTGGTTTTTGTTGTCAGTAATGCATTGCGGAATTGTTTGTTGATTAATATGTAGTCTACCTGGTTAAAAGTCTTTTTGTCTGGGCTGCACCATGTTGCCAGTCTTCAGGGATGTTGTTTAAACCAGTTGTTTCCTACAACCATGCTATGTATTCTTGCCTATTCAATTAATTTACTACTTCTGTCATTCCTCTCCCCCAGTCCATAGTCACCAACGATGTCTGAAGTTCTTCCTTTACCAATTTTGGCATTAAAATCTCCCGTGACTATGATAACTTTATGTGACTTTGTGTGTTTTAGTGCTGTCTCTATGTCATTATAAAATAGCTGTACATCTTCTTCAGAGCTTTCAGATGTTGGAGCATACACTTGTGTAATATTTATGTTTATTGGTCGTCCTTTCAATTGGGCCAGCAGGACTCGGTCCAAGATGTTCAAATATCCTACAGTTGTCCTTGCTGTTTGTTCGTCAAATATTATTCCTACTCCTCGTTCATGTTTCTCACTTCCTGAATATATTATTGTATATTTATAAGAGTTTATCTTCCTTGCACCTGTCCATCTAACTTCACTCATTCCTAATATGTTGATCTTCATCTTTTCCATTTCCCTCTTTTCATTTTCTAATTTTCTAGCCTGGAATAGAGTTCTAACATTCCATGTTGCTATTTTGAACTTGTTATTTTTGCCACCAGTAGTTTGATGGCAATCTGGCCTTGCCTGTGGCTCGTGAGCTGCCCTACCAGACAAGGTTGTCCCAGAGGAACATCCATTAATGTCATTCATGACAAATCTATACTCTGAATAAGCATAATTGTTCTTAAGAGCTACAACAGTGGTTTCACGTTGCCTTCTGTCATTTTGTGTATAGACTCTCCACTAGCCTTTGTACTCCCTGTGCTATCCGCAAGGCAGCGGGAGCGAGAAGTTTTAAGGTGCCTGTCACCCGCCTGGTATTCCGCTGGGTTGGGTATGGTCGCCTCAGCTTTACCCAGCCTAACCTACCTTAAAAAAATGTAGTCATCTAGGCTACTTCTATTTTAGTGGTGTCTGCTCGTAGGATGTTTTATATCTAATTTCTGCTCATATGATGTAATAATTACTCACGCAATAATGTTTTACATATAATATCTGCTCATATACCAATTTACAAATAGTAATTGCTCATGTTCATCTTGATCCAGAAAACAAAGGGCAATCCATGGAATATCGTCATCCAGGTTCTTCGAACATCAAGAAATTCATCAGCAAAAAAAGTCATGTTCACCATTTTTTGGAATTGCAAGGGGCGTGATATACACGAAATTTCTGACTACAAGAGCAGGTGTGAATTCCCTGTAAAGGTATTGTGACACCTTACGATCACTCAAGCAGCACATCCACAGAATCAGGCCTGAAAGAAACATTTTTCTTTTGCATCATGACAATGCAAGACCACACTGCTGTGCACAAAGGAAGGAAATTGTGGCAAGCCTGAATTTCACAATTGTGCCACACCCTCCTTACAGCCCAGATTTGACACTTCTGATTTTTCCCTAAATTGAAGGTAGAAAAAAAAAAGAACATTGAAAGGTCAGAATTTTTAATCGGATGCCAAAGTTGAAGCTGCCATTCACACAAGGATCAAACTCTAACTTTCTTCATCAGTGGAATGAAACAATGGATATCACATTAGAAAAATGTGTAGCTGTAAATAGGGGAATATGACAGCTAAAAGGGATGGCGACTGCAGTGAAACTGGTTCAAATAATAAAGATAGATAGAGGTGTATGGTGCAGTATTACAAGGCGGCAGTGGGAGTAAGTGAGAAATTCGAGGAGTACAAAAAAGGCTCATGCCAAAATATTGGATGTTGTATGTTTTTCATTTATGCATTCTCATCTTACTCTCATATTTTCTATTAGTTTTTTCTCACTTTACTCACTCTCTCTGCTGCCTTGTAAAACTGCACCATACACATCTATCTATCTTTATTAGCTGTAAACAAGGACTGCTGAAAAATAATTTTACAGTGTGTTAGAGAAATGAATTTTGTTTCATTTCTCTACCATTTTTATCATCTTATATCGTCAGAAACTTATTCTATACAGTTGGTGATCTTATCAATCATTCATTCATTCATTCATTTGCATGTCCCTTATGGAACTTTGCCTCCCTAACAGCATTCCTGTAGGCCTCTCGGTTGTGAGCAAGATGGCCTGCTGCTGATGCATCCATTTGCAGATCATCAACAATGCCTTGCAGCCATTTTTGCCTTGGTCTTCCTCTCTTTCTTTTTCCCATTATGTACCCTTCCAAGACGGTCTTCTCTAGATTATCATGACATTTGATGTGTCCAAAATATTTAAGTTTTCTCTCTTTAATCCTCTTTACTAGCCAGTCTTCTTCAATATTAGGTTCTTGTAGTATGGATATATTTGTTCTTATTTGTGTCCATGATATTTGAAGAACTCTTCTGTAGCATTTACATTCAAAGGCATTTATGTGTTTCTCAGCTGTTAAGTGTCCAGGTCTCACAGGCATATGTTGCGATGGGAAAGATGCATGCCCTTAAAAATCTTATTTTTGTAGTTCTGTCTGTTCCTCTCCACAGATTCTTTAGTTGTTTTACTTTCTGAAGAGCGATAGATGTCCTCCTTATCAATCGCCCCTCGTAAATATACAATATCACAATGCAAAGCATATTTTAATTATTAGACTTTGTTTAACATTACAGGCATATTGTAACATTAGACTTCAGACAACATTTGCTGTGGTCTGAACATTAGGTGTGGATTACCTTATCTCACCTTCTGTTAAAGAGGCAAAGGTGTAGATGCTTTGAAAGACTTATGAAAAGTTGATTATTTTGATGATACCTGTTTATGATTGTGTTTAAGTAGTTTAGATATTATTCTGTTTTCTTTTTTGTTCCCTTATGTTAGGAGTTCAGTTGTTGAGCACTTCAAGATTTGACAAGAAAAGACAGGATTAAAAGGAGGTAGAATCAGTAAGGAAGTTACTTATATTTCACTTAACATTGTCTCTGGAAGTCCAGTTTTGATACTTAAAAATGATGATGAGGTTTTTTATAGCATCCTTTAGTTGTAGTGTCCACTCTCCTGGCTGGTATTTGATACCAAGAGGTAAACTTGAGAAAGCTCAAGGTTGTTTCTTGTATTTACCTGGAATATGTCCAGGTTCATCATACCTTACCAGCATCTCAGCACTGGCAACTACAACACAGCCTTCAGTGTATCACACCAGCAACATCTCAGCACTGGCAGCTACAACACAGCCTTCAGTGTATCACACCAGCAACATCTCAGCACTGGCAGCTACAACACAGCCTTCAGTGCATCACACCAGCAACATCTCAGCACTGGCAGCTACAACACAGCCTTCAGTGTACCACACCAATAATGCCTCAGCACAAACTCTAAAGTACCAGACCAGCAGCATCTCAGCACAAACGTTAACATATTTCACCAGCAGTATCTCAGCAGTGGCAAAAACTTGGCAGATGTCTATGATGGACACTTGTTTCCAGGCAAGCAACAGATGTTTCTCTTTCTGTGAGATGAGAGATGCTGATATTAAAAGCTTGACTTTGCCAGCACATTTGTCACAGAATAACATTCTTGTACGAGTAAATCTTGTAGAACAAAGCAAACTTTTCAAGGCTAGATTAGAGGCAGACAGTAATTCATCACATCAGAACTTTCTCGCTGAAAGGAAATCATGTACTTCATTCTCTAAACTTCTTTGCAGTGCTGTGGCAAAGCATGAACACAAAGCAACATGGAACAAGTTAACAAAATGCATCAACAGTGGACCCTTTCAGTGTACCAACATACAGCATTTGTGCAGAACACACGTACTTTATTCTTGGCAGTTTATGGTGTTTCACATCTGTCGACGCTGTTACTCCATCAGGAGAAAAGATTACAACTTTCCTGAGCTGAAAGAGGGTGATGTAGAAGAAAAACATGTCAGGGGTAGTGGACCAGGAGGCCAAGCAGTCAACCAGACAGCAAACTGTGTTGTTCTGAAGCATAAACCTACAGGAATAGTTGTCAAGGTAAGTTTTCTCTCAAAGTTGTCCTAGTAAATTTTTTATTCTTCATATAAGCAACATATCAGTAAAGGTTTTACATTGTTTGATATGTAAAATGTGTTTGATATGTAAAATGACATAATAGAAGTAGTGTTTCTTAACATCCAGTTAAATGAGTCATGTTTTCACTGAGATGTGTAATATGAGGGGTGATTGATAAGTTCTCGGCATTAGGTACAAATACTTGAAACACACAGTTGATATTAGGTGCATTTGTAGAGCAGGTTAATGTAAGATTAAACATCAAGTTTCAAGAAATTAACTGCAACCAATTTTTTTTACAGGCTACTGAAGTGGTAAGGGGTGGCAGAAATTGAGAAAATGGATAAAATTTCTCATCAAACAGTCATTCGCTACTACTGTATCAAGGGCTTATCATCGAAGGAGATCCATGAGGATATGGTGGAGACTCTAGGGAAGAGTGCCCCTTCTTACAGCACAGTGAAGAAATGGGCAGCTCAATTCAAACATGGAAGGGAGAGTCTGGAAGATGATCTCTGTCCAGGAAGACCAAGAACAGTAACCACCGATGAAATCACCAGCAGAATCCAATGACATGGTAATGGAGGATCGACGACTAACTGAGCAGTACATTGCTACTGAGTTGGGCTTCTCCCAGGAATATGTTCATGCCATTATTCACAATGATCTTCAAATGACCTGCTCAATGGTCCTGAAACTTTTTGGAGCTAATCACAAATGACAGCATCTCAACATGTCAGGAGACAATCTTGGCCATTTTTCTGCAGATCCTGAAAAGTTTCTTCAACAATTTGTGACTGTGGATGAGACTTGGGTTCATCATTTTCAACCAGAAACCAAAGAACAGTCAAAGCAATGAAAACATCATGGATCCCCACCTTCAAAGAAAGCAAGGGTGGTTCTGTCTGCAGATAAAGTGATGGCTTCCATCTTTTGGGATTAAGATGGTGTGCTATTTGTAGACTATTAAGATGGTGTGCTATTTGTAGACTATCTTCAGAAGGGCAGAACAGTCACCGGAGCCTATTACGCTAATCTTGTGCAGCAACTGCGGGTCAAATTAAGAGAAATTGATGAGAGGAGTCATCTTTCATCAAGACTATGCTCCACTTCACAAGTTGGTGGTGGCAGTAGCTGCCATTCATGAATGCGGCTTTCAGCTTCTTGAACATCATCTTTATTCCCCAGATTTGGCTCCTTCGGACTATAACCTGTTTACCAAACTCAAAAAGGAGCTCAATGGTCACAAATTTGCTTCAGATGATGATGTCATTCATGCTGTAGAGCATTTTATACTGGCGCAATATGCTGACTTTTACAAAGAAGGGATCTGCATGCTCCAGGATCACTGGACTAAGAGCATAAACTTGCAATGGGACTATGTTGAGAAATAACCCAAAAAAGTTGTCAACAAATAATCCTTTGTACCTTATGCTGAGAACTTATAAATCACTCCTCGTAATTTCTCCTAAATAGTAAGTGCTGTCTGCTTATCATTTCAGTGTCATGAGACAAGGTCTCTTGTGGAGAATAAGAAACGAGCATGGCAGAGGCTAGAAGAGAAGCTTGACCTACATTTGCATGGCGATCAGAGTTATTTAAGGCAACTCAGCTCAGAAATTCAACGTGCTAAAGAAGAGAAAAAACGACGGACTAGAAATCGACTTGTACTGAAAAAATCTTTTAAAGAGAAACAGCTCTTGAAAGAGTCAGAGTACGAGTTATAAAACAACGGAATGAAAATGTCCAACTTGAAAAACTTGTGCATTTTTTTTTCCAATTAAACAGAGTTCCTTGTTTATGTCAGTGTTTATTTGTTTACTGTATGGTTTAATTTTTGTTCACAATCATGTATCCATATGTATTCCTGGATACAGATGTGTCATCATTTTTATAATTATCGGTTGTGACACTGTTCACATGTTATTTATATGACTACTCAGCTTCTTGAAGTAACTTACCCAAAATATCCATGATGTTCTGTATGTAAATTACTCAGATATATTGCAAAATAAAAAAACTTTAGCAATGAAACAGAAAAAAATACCCAGAAATTCAGTTGTCTGGTCTGCGTACAGTGTAACAAATGCAGTAGTGATACTATACATAAAGTGTGATAAATATAGTAAGTAGTGATATTCTATTTAAAGTGTAACAAATAGAGTAATGATGTTCCAGTTAAAATGTAACAAACATCATGATGATTTACAGTGGGGTATTCTATGATGACTAGGTGGCCAGGAGTCTTTTATCTGACTAGGTGACCAGCAGTCTTTTATCTGACTAGGTGGCCAGCAGTCTTTTCTATGACTAGGTGGCCAGGAGTCTTTTATCTGACTAGGTGACCAGCAGTCTTTTATCTGACTAGATAACCAGGAGTCTTTTATCTGACTAGATAACCAGGAGTCTTTTATCTGACTAGATAACCAGGAGTCTTTTATCTGATTAGATAACCAGGAGTCTTTTATCTGACTAGGTGGACAGGAGTCTTATCTGACTAGGTGACCAGGAGTCTTATCTGACTAGGTGACCAGGAGTCTTTTATCTGACTAGTTGACCAGGAGTCTTTTATCTGACTAGGTGACCAGGAGTCTTTTCTCTGACTAGTTGACCAGGAGTCTTTTCTTTGACTAAGTGACCATGAGTCTTTTCTTTGACTAGGTGACCAGGAGTCTTTTCTTTGACTGTGTGGAGGGAGGTTTCTCTTAGGTTCTTGAATTCAGCTTGGAGACCACTGCTACCTGATATTGGTTCTCCAAGGGACTTTGAAAACTTTCAACAGTTATGCAGGAAATTATGTTTCTCAGTAGTTCCATGTTACTGGATATCAGTGAGGAGGATGTGGAGGAGTTGGTGAAGGATCACAGGAAGAAGCTGTCATTTGAGAAGCTAGTGAAACTTTTAGCAGAGAGACAGAGGTCCCAAAGCAGAGGATAATTTCCAGGGACAAGGATGACAAGACAAAGGAGAAAAAAGTCACAACATTTCAGCTGAGGACCTCAAACAGGTGTTCTCTTATTGAAATAAACTGTCCAAACTTATGAAAGATTATCACCTTAATATTGCCGCTTTGGAAATAGGCCATAATTGTTTTAAATGAAAATTTTGGAAGGTTCAAAAATCCAGGAAAAACCAGATCTACCTGAATTCATTCTTAAAAAACGTGGACAGACACTCTCCAATTGATGAACCTCCTGCAGGACAGTCACTTAAGATGAATAGGAATGATTACTTCTCTCCTTCCTCCACTGTATGAGATTTTTTGGTGGGGGACTTTTATTAGAGAAAGTTTGTTCATATTTTCACTGTGGGATGTTTTTTTGAATGCTTTTTAATGTGTGTTAACAAATTGCTGTTAAGAATAATGAGAAGGATGAGATAGAAAGTTAAAGTAGAGATAGCAGACGAACATTGTGGCTTTGTTGAAGGCAAAGGAACGCAAAATGCTACATATGCACAGAGAACAATAATAGAAAGAGCATCAGAGATATATACCTATGTTTTATTGACCACACCAAGGCAATTGACAAGGTAAAACATGAGGAAGTGATGAAGATGCTGGAAGACATACACATTGATGGCAAAGATCTAAAAGTAACAGAAAATATACTGGAGCCAAAAATCAGCCAACAGAGCTCAAAAACAGAATGTGCCAGGCAGAGGTAGCATTTCAGAACATGAAATCTATTTTGAGCAGTCCATCTTTGTCAACAGATACCAGGAAAAGAGCCTTGAAATGCTACTTCAAGCCAGTACTAATATGTGGAAGTGAATCACGGTCACTAACAAAAACAACGAGAGCTTTAGAGACAGAAATGTTAAGAATACCATGGACAGCCAAAATAAATGAAGAACGCCTAAGGAAAGCCAATGAGAAACGAACATTAATTAATACACTATGGGGGAGACAGTCAAGGTTTATTGGCCATAGTGAGAAGAGGAGGGATAGAAATATCATAACAACAGGAAAAATTGGAGGCAGGAAAGGGAGAGGTAGACCAAGAGAAAAATCTTAGATGGAATGACAAAATGGCATGAGAGAAGCACAACAACAGAACTGATGAATAACATGAAAGATCAAAAACTGGAGAGACATGGTTGCCAATGCCTCCAGGCATGGCACATGATGATGATGATGTGTCTTAGATTGTTTATGCTTTTTATTAGGGAAAGTTTCTTCATAGTTTTCAGTAGGGAAACTTGTTTATGCTTTTCAAATTCACATTCATAGTGTATAAAAGTTAAATAAATTATATTATGTTTACAGTTATATTTTGTATTAAACTTTTCTGGTTTAAATAGTTGTGTTGTATGGCAATTGTGCTCTAGGCTGTGGACCCAAACACATAAATTTCAGTTTGTGCTAGAATGAATAGATGCTACAATAAACAAGATTCTAGAGCCAATTTGTTCTAGTATACCCCATTGTCAGCATTTAGGAAAGAAAGATCATGCATAGACCACATGTTTGTACTTAGACAAACATTAGAACAGGCAAATGAGTGGCATAGCACAACATATGCATTGTTTATAGATTTTGAGAAAGCCTTTGACAGTGTCAACAGAGATGCACTGTGGAAAATCCTAAGATGGCATGGCCTCCCCAATAAGATAGTGAATGTAATCAAAGCCCTATATGAGGGTTTTCAGTGCAAGTGATCTGTGGAGAACATACCTCCAGCAGCTTTAGGGTACAAACAGGAGTGAAGCAGGGATGTGTACTATCACCAACATTATTTATCTTGGCAGTAGACTGGTTAATGAAGGAGGCAACATCAGACAAACGCAGAGGATTACAATGGACCCTTGACACAGTGCTGGAGGACCTTGACTTTGTGGACGACATTTGTCTGCTATCAAGCAGCCACAAAGATATGCAAGATAAAATAAAACAACTAACTCAGAATGCAAACAACATAGGACTAAAGATCAACATAGGAAAGACAAAGTTAATGAAGCAAAATGTGAACAACAGAAATGTACTGAGAGTATATAGCAAGTTAGTGGAGGAGGTCACTGAATTTGTATACCTTGACAGTAGAGTAGTAGAAAATGGAGACAGCACAGAAGACATCAACAGCAGACTTACTAGAGCAAACCAGGCTTTTGAAGTGCTGCAGACTATATGGAAATCTAAAAACTAAGCATAAATACGAAAATCAGGATATTTAAGAGTAATGTTCTAAGTGTACTACTCTATGGAAGTGAATGCTGGAAAATCACTAAAACCATAGAAAACAAGTTGAATTCTTTCCAGACTAAAAGTTTACAAAGAATTAGAAAAATATTCTGGCCAAACACCATAAGAAATAACATCTTATTGGCAAAAATGCAGATGAAGCCACTGATAGTAATTATTGAGGAAAGACGCTGGCGATGGTTGAGACATGTGCTCCGAATGACTGACAACTCACTACCAAAAATAGCACTAAGATGGACACTACAGGGGAACAGAAGTAAGGGTAGACCAAAAGAGACATGGAGAAGAACAACAAAAAGGATGTTGAGCAATAGAGGACTCACCTGGGCAAGAGCAGAAAAAAAAGCAAAGGACAGGCATTTGTGGAAAACCCTTGCGGAAGCCCCATGTGCCCTGGGCACTTAAGGTTCAGAGAAAGAGAGAGAGATAGATACCCCATTGTGGTTCAAACAATATACGGATAAACTTTGACATATGCAGTTACTTTATGCAACAAAGATGCCGCGTATATGAGGGTCATACCAAAAGTTGTGAGCAAAAATGTTTTAAAAATCAGAATTTATAGACTGAGAAAATATAAATGTATCACCTTAATCTGCATCCTTTGCACTTCATGTAGAGGTCACTATCATGTGTCACGTGACCACGCAGTGCAGAAACAAAATGATGTGTGCTGAAGTTTCATTTTGGCAACGTGCTGTTATTGAGTTCCTCGTTAAAGAGGAAATCCCTCCAGCTGAAATTCATCAAAGACTTCAACTTGCTTATGGAGATTTGTGTATGGGTGCTAGCAGTGTTAGGAGGTGGGTGAAACATTTCAAAGATGGAAACACGAGCATCAAAAATATGCTTCACAGTAGTTGCCCTTGAACTGCCTCCACAGAACGCAGTGTGGAAAGGGTTGACGACATCATTAAACATGACAGACATGTCACAGAATCTGAAATAGATGTAAATTTTGGAATAAGACACAATGCAGTACAGGAAATGATTGAAACCCTGGGCTGTACAAAAGTTTGTGCCCACTGGGTCCCACGTTTGTTGACTGAAGATCACAAAGCTGTGAGAAAAACTCTGCTCACTGGACAACTGAGGAAATTCAGAAAATAGGTTGGGAAATTTTTCCACACTCTGCCTGTAGCCCTGACCTGGCACCCTGTGATTACCATCTTTTTGGTTTTGTGAAAGAACAAATGTGAGGCCATCACTACAACACAGGAAAGAAGTCCAGAAAGCAGTGCATCTGTGCCTTCGGTCAGCTGGAATGGAATTCTACCAGAAGGGTATTTTCAAACTTGCAGAGCGATGGGAAAAATGTGTTCAGAGAAATGGAGATTATGTTGAAACGTGAAGAAAAGGATGCAGATTAAAGTGATATGTTTATATTTTGTCTATCTATAAATTGTGATTTTTAAAAAGTTTTTGCTCGCGACTTTCAGTATGACCCTCATAACAAGGTTGCTGCATATATCAAGGTTAAAAAAATAATAGGAAAAAACTCTAATCCATGTTCTGGAACTTTCCTCACAAGACTTAAGTATTTAAGCACACTGTTGCTGCAATTATATAAGATGTATGTCAGTAAGTAACTGTGAATGTAAACCCCAAGCATTCTTGGACATTGTGAGTATCAACATCTTCACAGTCAAGATCCTTTCCATTCATTTCTTCACTAACATAAACTGGTTTTTCAGAACCTTACTTTGACAAATAAAAGCTCCTTTAATAATGTCACATTTTGTGTCTGTACAATAATAATTTCTTCCTGTCAGATTACATGGATGCATCACTTTTCCTGGAAGAATGGTGGACTTTACAAAAAACTATTACCTAACTTAAAACATGTCAAGACATGGTTTTTGACATGTCCGTCTTTGTCGCTTAACAGATATTGAGTGGGTTGCAGCAAAATGCACTCTTTCATGATTTCCAGTTGATAGTTTTTTGGGGGGTTTTTTTGTTGTATAATTGAATGCGCTTTCTGAAATTTTAGGTGCACACTTAAAAGTGTGATTTCAATGTTTGGCCTGCATTAACTAGAACCCACACTGAACAAAAGCACATATATCAAGTGTTACCTATAGCTGATATTGTTTGATGTACATGTACTTCATACAGTTTAACATAATGTTGAGATGTATCAAATATTAAAGCTGTAATGAGAAAACTGGGATGTCTTAGTGACCTACTAGGAAGAAAGTAAACAGCTCACAGTCATCAGAAATATTGCGATATGACCAGACATTGTAGTGTTCTCAGCAAACAGGACCTAGTACAAGTCAAGCTTGTGTCCCACATGAAGCTGGAATAAAGGAGAAGTACACTTCAAGAATAAAAGAGTGGAGCAATCAGATGAGGAGCAGTTCCTGTGGAGATCTAGGAATCTTTCAGTTGTTTTGTTATCTGTAGAGAGTACCTGCCTAACAGTCTTTCAGTTGTTTTGCTATCTGTACAGACTACTTGCCTAACAGACTTGAAGAGAAACTGGAAACAAAACATGTTCACAATCAGTGCTGGTAGTGCTCTCACTTGTATTTGTAGTAACAGCCACTGATAGGATTATTCTGTTGTTTGAATAAAGCTTTCAGTGGTCATCATCACCATCAAACTGCATCATGTCTGGGAATAAATGAAGCAGAGATAATTATTTAAGTGACTAATACCATTCCTTGCATCACTTACCTCTGCCTACACATGTAAACTATGTGCAAAAGCTACCATCATCTTATTCACACCAGCAGTAACTACATGCATCAGTTACTACCATCTTATTCACAGCAAACTAACTACAGTGTAAGAAGATATACACACTAGAGTATTTTTACATTTATTTTTTTATATTTTCATAAGTGATGAGGGTTTAATCAGCAGATAATCACAGCTAGATGTTCAAAGATGATACTTTAATCAGAAGTTAATCACAGCTTGATTTCAAATAATGAGAAGTAATTGGCAAATAATTATATTCTTTAAATTTCTCCTACTAGCTTGATCAAGTTGATGATTGCTGGGACCTGGATTGGACTGATAATTGCTGAGAGGTGGAATAATGGCAGCTGAGATAGTATATAAGACAGACAGGTATGACTGAAGTTAGTTAAGTAGTGTTATGCACAACTGTGCACACTAAAAGCCAATACTGGCTGCTTATTTATTTTTTGTATATGTCTTACACTAGTACATGTACCCTGCATCGGTGGCATGACAGCCTGGGAGAAGACTTATGAGCCCTCAGAGTGAACATGTGGCAGGAAAAGACTAAGAAGAGGAGGAATGGAGACATGTGCAGGAGAAGACTAAGAAGAGAGAGGAATGGAGACATGTGGCAGGAAAAGACTAAGAAGAGAGAGGAATGGAGACATGTGGCAGGAGAAGACTAAGAAGAGAGAGGAATGGAGACATGTGGCAGGAAAAGACTAAGAAGAGAGAGGAATGGAGACATGTGGCAGGAGAAGACTAAGAAGAGAGAGGAATGAAGACACGTCTGCAGCAGAGAAGACTAAGAAGAGGAGGAATGGAGACATGTCTGCAGCAGAGAAGACAAAGAAGAGAGAGGAATGGAGACATGTGGCAGGAGAAGACTAAGAAGAGAGAGGAATGGAGACATGTGGCAGGAGAAGACTAAGAAGAGAGAGGAATGGAGACATGTGGCAGGAGAATACTAAGAAGAGAGAGGAATGGAGACATGTGGCAGGAGAAGACTAAGAAGAGAGAGGAATGGAGACACGTCTGCAGCAGAGAAGACTAAGAAGAGAGAGGAATGGAGACACGTCTACAGCAGAGAAGACTAAGAAGAGAGAGGAATGGAGACACGTCTGCAGCAGAGAAGACTAAGAAGAGAGAGGAATGGAGACACGTCTGCAGCAGAGAAGACTAAGAAGATAGAATGGAGACAAGTCATATCTGCAACAGAGAAGACTAAGAAGAGAGAGGAATGGAGACATGTCTGCAGCAGAGAAGACTAAGAAGAGAGGAATGGAGACATGTGCAGGAGAAGACTAAGAAGAGAGAGGAATGGAGACATGTCTGCAGCAGTTTGTTGTATAATTGAATGCGCTTTCTGAAATTTTAGGTGCACACTTAAAAGTGTGATTTCAATGTTTGGCCTGCATTAACTAGAACCCACACTGAACAAAAGCACATATATCAAGTGTTACCTATAGCTGATATTGTTTGATGTACATGTACTTCATACAGTTTAACATAATGTTGAGATGTATCAAATATTAAAGCTGTAATGAGAAAACTGGGATGTCTTAGTGACCTACTAGGAAGAAAGTAAACAGCTCACAGTCATCAGAAATATTGCGATATGACCAGACATTGTAGTGTTCTCAGCAAACAGGACCTAGTACAAGTCAAGCTTGTGTCCCACATGAAGCTGGAATAAAGGAGAAGTACACTTCAAGAATAAAAGAGTGGAGCAATCAGATGAGGAGCAGTTCCTGTGGAGATCTAGGAATCTTTCAGTTGTTTTGTTATCTGTAGAGAGTACCTGCCTAACAGTCTTTCAGTTGTTTTGCTATCTGTACAGACTACTTGCCTAACAGACTTGAAGAGAAACTGGAAACAAAACATGTTCACAATCAGTGCTGGTAGTGCTCTCACTTGTATTTGTAGTAACAGCCACTGATAGGATTATTCTGTTGTTTGAATAAAGCTTTCAGTGGTCATCATCACCATCAAACTGCATCATGTCTGGGAATAAATGAAGCAGAGATAATTATTTAAGTGACTAATACCATTCCTTGCATCACTTACCTCTGCCTACACATGTAAACTATGTGCAAAAGCTACCATCATCTTATTCACACCAGCAGTAACTACATGCATCAGTTACTACCATCTTATTCACAGCAAACTAACTACAGTGTAAGAAGATATACACACTAGAGTATTTTTACATTTATTTTTTATATTTTCATAAGTGATGAGGGTTTAATCAGCAGATAATCACAGCTAGATGTTCAAAGATGATACTTTAATCAGAAGTTAATCACAGCTTGATTTCAAATAATGAGAAGTAATTGGCAAATAATTATATTCTTTAAATTTCTCCTACTAGCTTGATCAAGTTGATGATTGCTGGGACCTGGATTGGACTGATAATTGCTGAGAGGTGGAATAATGGCAGCTGAGATAGTATATAAGACAGACAGGTATGACTGAAGTTAGTTAAGTAGTGTTATGCACAACTGTGCACACTAAAAGCCAATACTGGCTGCTTATTTATTTTTTGTATATGTCTTACACTAGTACATGTACCCTGCATCGGTGGCATGACAGCCTGGGAGAAGACTTATGAGCCCTCAGAGTGAACATGTGGCAGGAAAAGACTAAGAAGAGAGAGGAATGGAGACATGTGGCAGGAGAAGACTAAGAAGAGAGAGGAATGGAGACATGTGGCAGGAAAAGACTAAGAAGAGAGAGGAATGGAGACATGTGGCAGGAGAAGACTAAGAAGAGAGAGGAATGGAGACATGTGGCAGGAAAAGACTAAGAAGAGAGAGGAATGGAGACATGTGGCAGGAGAAGACTAAGAAGAGAGAGGAATGAAGACACGTCTGCAGCAGAGAAGACTAAGAAGAGAGAGGAATGGAGACATGTCTGCAGCAGAGAAGACAAAGAAGAGAGAGGAATGGAGACATGTGGCAGGAGAAGACTAAGAAGAGAGAGGAATGGAGACATGTCTGCAGCAGAGAAGACTAAGAAGAGAGAGGAATGGAGACATGTGGCAGGAGAATACTAAGAAGAGAGAGGAATGGAGACATGTGGCAGGAGAAGACTAAGAGAGAGAGGAATGGAGACACGTCTGCAGCAGAGAAGACTAAGAAGAGAGAGGAATGGAGACACGTCTACAGCAGAGAAGACTAAGAAGAGAGAGGAATGGAGACACGTCTGCAGCAGAGAAGACTAAGAAGAGAGAGGAATGGAGACACGTCTGCAGCAGAGAAGACTAAGAAGATAGAATGGAGACAAGTCATATCTGCAACAGAGAAG
Organism: Achatina immaculata; assembly: GCA_009760885.1. Classification (NCBI taxonomy): domain Eukaryota; kingdom Metazoa; phylum Mollusca; class Gastropoda; order Stylommatophora; family Achatinidae; genus Lissachatina; species Lissachatina immaculata. Next base: position 46,691,618 of record CM019693.1, on the reverse strand, counting down.
ACTAAGAAGAGAGAGGAATGGAGACATGTCTGCAGCAGAGAAGACTAAGAAGAGAGAGGAATGGAGACATGTGGCAGGAGAAGACTAAGAAGAGAGAGGAATGGAGACATGTCTGCAGCAGAGAAGACTAAGAAGAGAGAATGGAGACAAGTCCTATGTGCAGCAGAGAAGACTAAGAAGAGAGGAATGGAGACAAGTCCTATCTGCAGCAGAGAAGACTAAGAAGAGAGAATGGAGACAAGTCCTATCTGCAGCAGAGAAGACTAAGAAGAGAGAATGGAGACAAGTCCTATCTGCAGCAGAGAAGAGAGAGGAGACAAGTCCTATGTGCAGAAATGGCTTGGAAAGCTGAATGAATAAAAGAAAACACATGTACCTGACCATGCTGGGCATTTTGTTTATCTACCCACCATGTGCCATCAGTCCATCCAGCCATCAGTCTGTCCATCCAGTATCAGTCAAAGCTAACAATATAATCAAATGTAATATGCTTTAGAGAACTGATGAATAATTAAGGAAGACAGATGCCAGATGAAAAGAAAAAAACCCAACAAATTACATAAAGGGAAAAGAGCCCTGGCAAGCACACACTGTACCCCAGCAACAGTGACACTGTACCCCATCAGCAGTGACACTGTACCCCAGCAGCAGTGACACTGTACCCCACCAGCAGTGATACTGTACCCCAGCAGCAGTGACACTGTACCCCAGCAGCAGTGACACTGTACCCCAGCAGCAGTGACACTGTACCCCAGCAGCAGTGACACTGTACCCCATCAGCAGCGACACTGTACCCCAGCAGCAGCAACACTGTACCCCAGCAGCAGTGATACTGTACCCCAGCAGCAGTGACACTGTACCCCAGCAGCAGTGACACTGTACCCCAGCAGCAGTGACTCAATTGTCAGATTGTTTTTAGTTTCTTAACTCATCCCGTATCCTGGGTTTTTACATGAAATGACCAAGAGGCTAAATTTCATAAAGTGAAATGGGATGGTTGTCACATTTAAAAGGATCACATAGGCATAGTTTGGTTTTGCAGTATGACATATTATACATTAGTTTAAACAGGAAAAGTTGTATATTGTTTTTCTAATACAATTGTTAGTATGTTGTTAGTATAGAACAGAAAAAAAGAGTTAAGAACTGAGAAGAAAGAATGGAAAATTATGATGAAATAATTTCTCACTTACCCCTCAAGTTAATCCACTGTACTGGGTCAAATATATCCAAACTGAATAAAATTTTACACAAACACCATTTCCTCACAGGAAAATATACACTAATTATTTATAATTAATTTACAATCTACAATAAACTGAAAACATAAGTGGCCGGTGGTTATAAGCTTAGAAAAAAATTGAAACAATTAAATTTTAACACAAATTGGCTCTGAATTCAACCTCATGGGTGCCTTGTGTCTACAGTTTTTGATACCAGAAGGAAGTAATACTACCAGCTTTGCATGATGTTTTTAGTATAGTTAGGATAAATTCAAAAGCATACCAATGCACTACAAGAGGGTAGGCACACTGATGTGGACCCCATCCACACAATGTACGTCAAGGAGCATACAAAGAGTTAAATGAAAGACATGTCAGTTGACCCATTAGTCCACAAAACATCACAACTGTGTGACTGAAAACATAATTTTTATTTCATTTTTGTATACAGCTACATTCTAACTTTAAAAAAATATGAGACACGTCTGCAGCAGAGAAGACTAAGAAGAGAGATGAATGGAGACACATCTGCAGCAGAGAAGACTAAGAAGAGAGAATGGAGACAATTCCTATCTGCAGCAGAGAAGACTAAGAAGAGAGAATGGAGACAAGTCCTATGTGCAGCAGAGAAGACTAAGAAGAGAGGAATGGAGACAATTCCTATCTGCAGCAGGGAAGACTAAGAAGAGAGAATGGAGACAAGTCCTATCTGCAGCAGGGAAGACTAAGAAGAGAGAATGGAGACAAGTCCTATCTGCAGCAGAGAAGAGAGAGGAGACAAGTCCTATGTGCAGAAATGGCTTGGAAAGCTGAATGAATAAAAGAAAACACATGTACCTGACCATGCTGGGCATTTTGTTTATCTACCCACCATGTGCCATCAGTCCATCCAGCCATCAGTCTGTCCATCCAGTATCAGTCAAAGCTAACAATATAATCAAATGTAATATGCTTTAGAGAACTGATGAATAATTAAGGAAGACAGATGCCAGATGAAAAGAAAAAAACCCAACAAATTACATAAAGGGAAAAGAGCCCTGGCAAGCACACACTGTACCCCAGCAACAGTGACACTGTACCCCATCAGCAGTGACACTGTACCCCAGCAGCAGTGACACTGTACCCCACCAGCAGTGATACTGTACCCCAGCAGCAGTGACACTGTACCCCAGCAGCAGTGACACTGTACCCCAGCAGCAGTGACACTATACCCCAGCAGCAGTGACACTGTACCCCATCAGCAGCGACACTGTACCCCAGCAGCAGCAACACTGTACCCCAGCAGCAGTGATACTGTACCCCAGCAGCAGTGACACTGTACCCCAGCAGCAGTGACACTGTACCCCAGCAGCAGTGACTCAATTGTCAGATTGTTTTTAGTTTCTTAACTCATCCCGTATCCTGGGTTTTTACATGAAATGACCAAGAGGCTAAATTTCATAAAGTGAAATGGGATGGTTGTCACATTTAAAAGGATCACATAGGCATAGTTTGGTTTTGCAGTATGACATATTATACATTAGTTTAAACAGGAAAAGTTGTATATTGTTTTTCTAATACAATTGTTAGTATGTTGTTAGTATAGAACAGAAAAAAAGAGTTAAGAACTGAGAAGAAAGAATGGAAAATTATGATGAAATAATTTCTCACTTACCCCTCAAGTTAATCCACTGTACTGGGTCAAATATATCCAAACTGAATAAAATTTTACACAAACACCATTTCCTCACAGGAAAATATACACTAATTATTTATAATTAATTTACAATCTACAATAAACTGAAAACATAAGTGGCCGGTGGGTTATAAGCTTAGAAAAAAAATTGAAAACAATTAAATTTTAACACAAATTGGCTCTGAATTCAACCTCATGGGTGCCTTGTGTCTACAGTTTTTGATACCAGAAGGAAGTAATACTACCAGCTTTGCATGATGTTTTTAGTATAGTTAGGATAAATTCAAAAGCATACCAATGCACTACAAGAGGGTAGGCACACTGATGTGGACCCCATCCACACAATGTACGTCAAGGAGTTAAATGAAAGACATGTCAGTTGACCCATTAGTCCACAAAACATCACAACTGTGTGACTGAAAACATAATTTTTATTTCATTTTTGTATACAGCTACATTCTAACTTTAAAAAAATATGTGACATTTATGAAAAATCATTTGCTACTTAAACAATGGATCATGTATGAATGATGTGTTGCCTCATTATCACACTTTATTACAATGACAGAAGACCAGATGCAAACAACAGTTTATTGAATTTTCACTCACAAAATGCAAGTTTTTAAATTTTCAAAGTTGTCTATTATGTAAGATGTGTATATAAGGTAAAGAATGCATTTTTAGTTTCACAAATGAGTCTTAACATGCATAGAATACAAATTTATTTGGTTATAGTTTTGTATTAAAGATAAATGAACATTAAGCTGATTAAACAGATACATGCATAGATCATCATCATCAAGTGCTGTGCTGACTGGCATTGTCTATTATGCTTCTCCAGAGTACCCTGCATGGTAGCTCGCCAAGATGTCCTATTTTCGGCGAGTTTTTCAGTCTCATCAAGGGATGTTATGCCCTCTGAATTGTCTTCTCTTAACAGTGTCCTCTTTAGAGTTTCACGTGGTCGACCTCTTTTTCTTCGGCCTGTTGTGTTCCATTTGATAGCTTGTTTTGGGATTCTCTGATTGTTTCTTCTCAGCACATGACCAACATATGTCCATCTCCTTTTCCTGATCACCCATGAGACTGGTTGTTGTTCAGTCATCTATCTTATCTCTGCATTGTTCTTGAATTCATTCCACTTGATGCCGAGTATTTTCCTTAGGAATTTGTTTTCAAAAGACTAATTTCTTGTCTATTTCTTTAGTTATTTTCCAGCTTTCACATGCATAAATGAGGGTGGATATTAAATTTGAATTGAATAATCATAACTTGGTTTTTGTGCTTATAACTTTTGAATGCCATGTGTTCTCAAGATTCTTGAAGGTCAGTGCATCTTTGGCAATTTGAATTCTAACTTCCTTTCTGGTGTCACCGTTGTAGTCTATATATATATATATATCTGCCAAGATATGCAAAATAGTTTACTTCTTCAACAGCTGTTCCTTTTACATATATTTGTCCTTCGTCGTTAATGAGAACCTTCGTTATTTTTGTTTTATCCTTGTTAATTTCAAGTCCTATTTTACTAGCCATTGAAGACAGGGTATCTGTTTTTACTTGCATTGATTTCATATTGTCGCTGATAAGAGTTTTGTCATCTGCAAAATCAAGATCTTCCAGTTGGGTCTCACAAACCCAATCAATGCCCATTTTACCTTTGCAACATTTTTTCATTGTAATGTCTACTGCAATTCCAAAAAGCAAGGGAGTTAATATACATCCTTGTTTCATGCCTGTTTCAGTCTGGAACCATTCACTTATTCCTTCTTCTGTATTGACTACACAAACAATCCATTGTAGAGGTCACTAATGGTGTTGACAATCTTAGATGGTATTCCATATATTCTTAAAATCCTCCATAATGATTCTCTGTGTATAGTATCAAAAGCCTTTTTAAAGTCTATGAAGTTCAGTATTAATGGTTTCTATTCGGAAGATCAAGTGACCTATCTCTCTCAAGAGATTGAGGATGCATTCCAAGAGAAAAACCTTGTACTAGCAGCGTGGATAGACCTGAAGAAAGCCTTTGATAAAGTATGGAAAAAAGGTCTGCTGTGGAAACTAAGAAACTGCAATGTGAATGGAAGACTGTACAACTGGATAAAGTCCTATTTACACAATAGAAGAGCTAGAGTAGTAATGGATGGACACAAAAGCCAGAAAGTACTTCTGCGACACGGTGTACCACAAGGAGGAGTCCTTTCGCCTACACTATTCCTTGTATTCATTAATGACCTGGTCAAGGAACTTCCCTATGGAATCAAAGCGGCACTGTATGCAGATGATCTGGTCATGTGGTGTACAGATGAATATGCGACAGTTGCTACACAGAGACTCTAAAGAGCAGCAGACATCTTGACATCATGGACAAACAAATGGTGTGTAAGCATCAACACAGAGAAATCAAGTACCACTCTGTTCACCCTCTCATCTAAACAGAAAGCAGGTAAGATCTTTGTAAATGAAATACCCTTAAGGATGGACAACCAACCCACTTAGGAGTGACACTTGACTCAAAACTGACGTGGAAGCAACACATCAACAGTGCAGAAGCAAAAGCCAGAAGAAAACTAGCCATATTAAGAAAATTGAGTGGAACCACATGGGGAGCTAGTGAAAGAATCCTCAAGAATGTACATCAGCAAAGTATTCTACCACATTTAGAATATGGCTCAACATCTTGGTGCACAGCATCAAACACTACGCTGCATAATCTAGACAAGGTTCAAAATCAATCACTACGGATTATCACAGGTGCCATGAGGTCCACACCAATAGTAGAAATGCAGAAAATAGTTGGTGTTCAACCACTAAAGGAACGTAGAGACACAAAGGTCATGACCATGGGAGAAAAATTCCTTAGCTCTGTAAGCCATCCCCTGAAGGAGAGATTCAATAACTTGGCATTAGGACGGCTTAAAAGAAGCAGCTTCATTCATCAGGCCAAGCGTATGTGTAAGCTGATACCTGACCTTCCAACTGTAGTCGCTCCATTATCATCTGTACCAGAGCATACACCATGGAAAGAAGCAGATTATACACAAATAACTATTCAGACTGAAGTGAAAGGTGTGCAGAATGGTGAGATGCAAAGCAGTCTTGTAAGATCAACAGCCACACTTAGTGTTCTAGATGACAGATATCCATGTGACACCTGGATACGTGTGTATACAGATGGATCTGCACATAATGCCATAAAGAATGGAGGGGCAGGAGCATATACTGAATATCCAAACAACACCATTGACAAGATTTCCATACCCACTGGTAAATACTGCAACAACTTTGATGCAGAAGTTAGGGCAATTATTGCTGCAGTTGAAAAACTATCAGACTCCAGAATTGATACATGTCCTGTAGTAATTCTCACAGATGCAAGATCAGTACTGGAGGCTCTTCAGTGCAACAAACTACCAGACCTTAAGGATGCCTTGTCAAAAATTGGCTTACAACATGGAGTCACTTTGCAATGAATTCCCTCCCACTGTGGGATACCAGGCAATGAGAAAGCTGACCATCTGGCCAAAGAGGGCACTGAAATGGAGCAACCAGACATACCAATCACCTATAATCAGAAGAAAAGCATGATAAAAACCTACAGGAAGCCACAAACACCACCACATGATGACTATCACATGCTAAACAGAAAGGAACAAGTCACCATCTTCCGTCTCCGAACAGGACACAGCCGACTCCGAAGTCATATGTATACAAAGTTTAAGGTTGGTACTACTAATCTATGTACATGTGCCCAGGTGCCCCAAACTGTGGAACATATCCTCCAGAACTGCATCAACTACGAGACACTGAGAAATAATTACTGGCCCAGTGAAACCACTAAAGAAGATAAGCTCTATGGTTCCATACATGAATTACAAAAAACAGTGAAATTTATCCAAGAGACAGGACTGCAGATATAGACAGACAGTGCGAACGAAGAAGAAGAAGAAGAAGAATGGTTTCTACTTTTCAATATGTTCTTCAAGTATTATTCTTAGAGTAAAGATTTGGTCGAGACAGCTTCTTCCTTTTTGAAATCCTGCTTGATCTTCTCTCATTGCAGCACCCACTATATCTTGAATTCTATTCAGAATAACTTTGCAAAATACTTTTGACACAACTGATAGTAAGGTTACTACTCTCCAGTTGGCGCAATTGCAAAGTTTGCCTTTTTTGGGTGTTTTAACAATGATTCCTTTTTTCCATTTAGATTGGACTTTTTCTTCTTTCCAAACTTTATTGAACATTCTCTATAGTTGTTTCATGTTGTCAATATTAATAGCTTTTAACATCTTCACCTGCAGCTTTGTTAGCCTTTAGATTCACTGCTGTTTCAATTTCATGCAATATAATTTCATCTAGGTTTACATTTAGTTATGGGAATGGTAAATCAGTTCCAAGGTCTATCAGTTCTTTTGGATGTGGTTGATAAGGTAATTCCTGGAAGTGTTCGGCCCATCTTTGCTTTTGGTCTTTACTTGATGTTAAAAGTGTGCCAGTTTTGCTAAGGATTGGTCTTTCTTTGGATGCAGTAGTACCTATTAGCCTCTTTTATATGTTATACAGAGTTTTGCTGTCTTCTGTTTTTGCTGCCTTCTCTGCTTCTTTCACCATATTGTCCATGTATTCTCTTTTATCCCTTCTAGCTGAACTTGTTACTTTATTGTCTAGTTCTTTGTATGTTGCCTTTGCCAAATCTCTTTCAAGATCTGTTTTTTACATTCAACATGGCTAATTTGGCTGCCTGTCTTTCATGTATGGATTTCCATGTGTTATCTGATATCCAGGCTTTTCTATTTGTTGTTTGTAGTCCAGCACTTGTTTTAGCTCCTATAATTATAGCTGTGCTGTAAGAATGCCATAAGTCATCTATATGAGCCTCCTCTACCTCACTGAATGCAATGAACTGTTTGGTAAGTTCCAGATTAAAATTACTCATAGTATTTTCACCCTGTAGACTTTGACTTTTTATCTTTTTGAAACAGAAACCATGTAAGAAATATTATCTGTAAGTATAAATTGTACACCACAGTGTTACAAAGAAATATTATCTGTAAGTATAAATTGTACACCACAGTGTTACAAAGAAATATTATCTGTAAGTATAAATTGTACACCACAGTGTTACAAAGAAATATTATCTGTAAGTATAAATTGTACACCACAGTGTTACAAAGAAATATTTGAAAATGAATTAATGCCTGAACCTAAAAAGCCATGAGCCAGTTTTGACAACCATTTGACAAAACTAAGTGAGTATTTTAAATGCTCACACCTCCATGAACCAGTTTTCACAACCATTTGACAAAACTAAGTGAATATATTTAATCCCCACACTTCCTTGAGCCAGGATTGACAACCATTTGATAAAACTAAGTGAATAAATCCCCACACTTGCATGAGCCAGTTTTCACAACCGTTTGACAAAACTAAGTGAATATATTAAATCCCCACACTTGCATGAGCCAGTTTTCACAACCGTTTGACAAAACTAAGTGAATATATTAAATCCCCACATTTGCATGAGCCAGTTTTCACAACCGTTTGACAAAACTAAGTGAATATATTAAATCCCCACACTTGCTTGAGCCAGTTTTCACAACCATTTGACAAAACTAAGTGAATAAATCCCCACACTTGCATGAGCCAGTTTTCACAACCATTTGACAAAACTAAGTGAATAAATCCCCACACTTGCATGAGCCAGTTTTCACAACCATTTGACAAAACTAAGTGAATAAATCTATTACGCTAATCTTGTGCAGCAAGTGCGGGTCAAATTGAAGGAAAAGCATTGAGGGAAATTGATGAGAGGAGTCATCTTTCATCAAGACATTGCTCCACTTCACAAGTTGGTGGTGGCAATGGCTGCCATTCATGAATGCGGCTTTTAGTGTTTTGAACATCATCCTTATCCCCCAGATTTGGCCCCTTCGGACTATTACCTGTTTACCAAACTCAAAAAAGAGCTCAGTGGTCGCAAATTTGCTTCAGATGATGACATCATTCATGTTGTAGACCGCTTTCTACTGCGCAATATGCTGACTTTTACAAAGATGCTCCAGGATCACTGGACTAAGTGCATAAACTTGCAATGGGATTATGTTGAGAAGTAACCCAAAAAAGTTGTCCACAAATAATTCATTGTACTTTAGGCAAAGAACTTATCAGTCACCCCTCGTATGTCTCCAATTCACAATACTAAGGGAACAAATTAAATGTAGAAGATACTTTATAATTTAAAGTACTTTATTTCTTCAATGTCATGAAATTTAAGCAGTCAAATCTGATTCACAAATTTTTTCAAAAAAGTACTCGTGTGAATGAAGCATTTCAATCAGAGAAACTCATATAAATGAAGCAAAATCAGAGAAAATCACATGAATGAAGCAAAATTAGAGAAATTCACACAAATGAAGCAAAATCAGTCAGAGAAACTCATGTGAATGAAGCAAAATCAGAGAAATTCACATGAATAAACCAAAATCAGAGAAACTCATGTGAATGAAGCAAAATCAGAGAAAATCACATGAATGAAGCAAAATTAGAGAAATTCACACAAATTAAGCAAAATCAGTCAGAGAAACTCATATGAATGAAGCAAAATCAGAGAAATTCACATGAATAAACCAAAATCAGAGAAACTCATGTGAATGAAGCAAAATCAGAGAAACTCACATGAATGAAGCAAAATCAGAGAAACCCACATGAATGAAGCAGAATCAGAGAAACTCAAAAGCAAAATCAGAGAAACTCACATGAATAAAGGAAAATCAGTCAGATAAACTTGCATGAATAAAGCAAAATCAGTCAGATAAACTTGCATGAATGAAGCAAAATCAGTCAGAGAAACTCATGTGAATGAAACAAAATCAGAAAAACTCACATGAATAAAGCAAAATCAGAGAAACCCACATGAATGAAGCAAAATCAGAGAAAATCACATGAATGAAGCAAAATGAGATAAACTCACATGAATAAAGCAAAATCAGTCAGAGAAACTCATGTGAATGAAGCAAAATCAGTCAAGAGAAACTCATATTAATGAAGCAAAATCAGTAAGAAAAATTCAGGTGAATGAAGCAAAATCAGTAAGAAAAACTCAGGTGAATGAAGCAAAATCAGTAAGAAAAACTCAGGTGAATGAAGCAAAATCAGTAAGAAAAACTCAGGTTAATGAAGCAAAATCAGTAAGAAAAATTCAGGTGAATCCCTCATTCTTGATCTGTCTGAAAGTGGACTATTAAGTTTTCAATTTTTTTTTTTTTTAGGTTGGGGGAGGGGAGGATTATTCCACATAGTCCAGGAAAGTCCTTCAGATCATGTTTTTACTATATTTTTTAAAAAATTAAATCTTTAACAAAAAACAGAAAAACTGAACAGGTCAAATTTAAAAAATAAAATGAAAATTTTAAAATAAAATTCAATCAGGCACCAAAGCAAGATTGCCCATGTTACAAGTGAAGCATGTTTGACCCCTAACCCAATGAAACAGTGGTAGAAATTTTACAAACTAGTTATATGACAAATTGGTTGTATGACAAACTAGTTATATGACAAACTAGTTATATGACAAATTGGTTATATGAGAAACAGTTATATGACAGATTGGTTTATGACAAACTGAGTATATGACAAATTGGTTAAATGACAAACTAGTCATATGACAAATTAGTTGTATGACAAACTAGTTACTCGTATATGACAAATTGATTATATGACAAACTAGTTATATGACAAATTGGTTATATGGCAAACTAGTTATATGATAAATTGGTTATATGACAAACTAGTTATATGACAAATTGTTTGTATGAAAAACTCAGTATATTCTGATGTTCTCTGTTAGTGATCTCATGCCCAAAGATGCACATCTCAGTAAGTTCACATAATAAATCTCTCTCTCTGAACCTTAAGTGCCCAGGGCACATGGGGCTTCTGCAAGGGTTTTCCACAAATGCCTGTCCTTCGCCTTTTTTTCTGCTCTTGCCCAGGTGAGCCCTCTATTGCTCAACATCCTTTCTGTTATTCTTTTCAATGTCTCCTTTGGTCTACCCTTACTTCTGTTCCCCTGTGGTGTCTATCTTAGTGCTATTTTTGGTAGTGAGTTGTCAGTCATTCAGAGCACATGTCCCAACCATCGCCAGCGTCTTTCCTCAATAATTGTTGTCAGTGGCTTCATCTGCATTTCTGCCAGTAAGATGTTATTTCTTATGGTGTTTGGCCAAAATATTTTTCTAATTCTTCGTAAACATTTAGTCTGGAAAGAATTCAACTTGTTTTCTATGGTTTTGGTGATTTTCCGTTATTCACTTCCATAGAGTAGTACACTTAGAACATTACTCTTAAATATCCTGAGTTTCATATTTATGCTTAGTTTTTTTTTATTTCTATATAGTCTGCAGCATTGCAAAAGCCTGGTTTGCTCTAGTAAGTCTGCTGTTGATGTCCTCTGTGCTGTCTCCGTTTTCTACTACTCTGCTGCCAAGGTATACAAATTCAGTGACCTCCTCCACTAACTTGCTATCTACTCTCAGTACATTTCTGTTTTTCACATTTTGCTTCATTAACTTTGTCTTTCCTACATTGATCTTTAGTCCTATGTTGTTTGCATTCTGAGTTAGCTTGTTTATTTTATCTTGCATATCTTTGTGACTGCTTGATAATAGACAAATGTCGTCCGCAAAGTCAAGGTCCTCCAGCACTGTGTCAAGGGTCCATTGTAATCCTCTGCATTTGTCTGATGTTGCCTCCTTCATTAACCAGTCTACTGCCAAGATAAATAATGTTGGTGATAGTACACATCCCTGTTTCACTCCTGTTTGTACCCTAAAGCTGCTGGAGGTATGTTCTCCACAGATCACTTTGCACTGAAAACCCTCATATAGGGCTTTGATTACATTTACTATCATATGGGGGAAGCCATGCCATCTTAGGATTTTCCACAGTGCATCTCTGTTGAGACTGTCAAAGGCTTTCTCAGAATCTATGAACAATGCATATGTTGTGCTATGCCACTCATTTGCCTGTTCTAATATTTGTCTAAGTACAAATATGTGGTCTATGCATGATCTTCCTTTCCTAAATCCTGCCTGCTCTTTCTGAAGTTTTTCCTCAAGTGTTGGTACAATTCTGTTGATGATTATTCTGCAAAATACTTTACTGGTGAGTGGCAGTAGGGTAATGCCTCTCCAGTTCCCGCAATCTCTGAGGTCACCCTTCTTTAGTAGTTTTACTATAAGCCCAGTTTTCCACTCCTCTGGGGCTTTTTCTAGATCCCAAATTTGTTGTAATATCCGGCAAAGTTGTTTTGGTGTTTCTGTTTCTTCTACTTTCAACATCTCAGCAGTCACTTCATCTTCACCTCGTGCCCTGTCTGATTTTAGCTTCTTTATCATCTCCTTTACTTCACTTATTGTTATTGGTCCTGTATTGATGGTTAGTTCCGTTTTTGCTTCAGGTATGTCTATTGTTTGTGCTGCTTGTGTTCTGTTTAGTAGGGTGTTAAAGTGTTCCCTCCATCTTTCAATTTTTTCTCTTTCTCCACTGACCAGTTGTCCATTTTGTGTCTTTACTGCACTTTCACATCTTGTGTTGAAGTTACCTGTCATCTGCTTTGGGGTTTTATATATGGTTTTCATATCATTTGTATATGCTGCTTTCTCTGCTGCTTCTGCTAAGTTGTCATAATATTGACGTTTATCTTGACGGCATGATTCCTTCACTTCTTTGTCTTTTTGTGTATAATTACTTAAAATTTGTTCTTTAAGCCGTTGTGATTTGGTGTTCAGTAATTTTTTCTTGATTTCTTTTCTTTGCTCTATCTTTTCCCATGTGGTCTTGCTTATCCATTCCTCTTTTCTCCGTTTCTGATATCCCAGCACCTCTTTTGCTGTTTCCTGTAGTGTTTTATTGAACTCTAGTATGGACATTAAAGTTAATGAAGCAAAATGTGAACAGAAATGTACTGAGAGTAGATAGCAAGTTAGTGGAGGAGGTCAACGAATTTGTATACCTTGGCAGCAGAGTAGTAGAAAATGGAGACAGCACAGAGGACATCAACAGAAGTAAGGGTAGACCAAAGGAGACATGGAGAAGAATAACAGAAAGGATGTTGAGCAATAGAGGGCTCACCTGGGCAAGAGCAGAAAAAAAGGCGAAGGACAGGCATTTGTGGAAAACCCTTGCGGAAGCCCCATGTGCCCTGGGCACTTAAGGTTCAGAGAGAGAGAGAGAGTATGGACATTTCTGCTTCATCTTGTAGGACACTGAAGCGGTTCTTAAGTACTATTGAGAATTCATTTCTTGTTTGCTGGTCTTTCAGTTTTCTTGTATCAAAACGTATCTTTCTGTGCTCTCCGATTTTGGCTTTCCTTAATTTTAGTTTTATTTTTGCTACCAGAAGGTTGTGATCACTTCCTACATCTGCTCCTTTCCTTGCTCGCACATCTTGTAGTGACCGTTTCCACTTGTTGTTTATGCGATCATTTGGTTTTCTGTGGTTTTATCTGGTGACCTCCAAGTCACCTTATGGATGTTTTTATGTTGGAAAATTGTCCCTCCGATGGTCATCATGTTTTCTTCACAGAAACTGCACATTCTTTCTCCATTTTCATTTATTTCTCCGATTCCTTCTCTTCTCATGATTCTTCTTCTATCTTCATTTCCTTCACCTACTTTTGCATTGAAGTCGGCAAAGATGAGTAGCATATCATGCTTGGGTACTGTTTCTACTGCGGCTTGGAGGCTGTTGTAAAAATCTTCTTTTAATTCCTCTTCAGCTGCTTCTGTTGGTGCATAACAAACTATAATAGACAGCTTCGTGAATCTTGAGTTGAACCGTGCATATAATAATCTCTCATTTATTGGAGTCCATTTCAGCAATGCTCTTGATGCTTCTTTTGTTATAATCAATGCTACTCCTCCTTCATGAAGATCTTCTTTACCTGACCATATTATTGTATCTTCTATGTGCTGTGTTGTTAATTTCCTTCTGCCTTGTCCTGTCCATCTTGCTTCTTGTATTCCTAGTATGTCTAGTTTGTATCTGTGCATTTCCTTGATGGTTTGTGCTAGTTTTCCAGTCTGGTTAAGTGTTCTTACATTCCAGCTGCCTATTTGCATCTTGTGTTTAGGTTCCAGGAGGTCTGCAGTTGGGCTGGGGACTTCCAGTGGCTGGCTTTCATCCACAACCTTCATGGGCTCAGTTTCCTGATACGCATTTCTCCTTCCACCTGCATTTGTTTTTTCCCTTGCTTCCGTTTCTGTAGCAGTCTGATAGTTTTTTTTACCAGATAGGGTTGCTGGCCCTATGCTGAACCCTCCTTAGTCGCCTTTTACGATCATGCGTGGTAGGGTACAGTGGTCCTGTTCTTTGCAGATCCCGGGTACCACACGGGGGCACATAATAAATAGATTGTGCAATTTGATGAAGAAATTGCTACAAAAATTATTTCAAAGCATAACTAAAATCTGTTCATGGTTAAAGAAAAAAAAGATTATATAAGCCCAATTTTCATGACATTTAATCAAGTAATTTAGCTGTTTATACTGAAAAAAAATGTGTGGGATGGATCATTCATATATATATATAAATATTTCTTTCACATGTCTTTTCTTAGGTTTTTCCACATGGTAGCATTATTGACACTTAATCTTCACTACAGTAATGCCACCTAGCAAGATCATAGCTACTAGATATACTGTCCAAAAAAGAAACACATAGCGTATATAAGCTTCATTTTTCATATGTTATGACAAAAAATTTTTTACTGGTTATCTCAAACCAAACCAAAAATTGTCACCAAGATATGAGGTCCATGATTTAGCATGAATTTTGCTATTCTCGTGTATAGTCAGAACGCAGTAGCTGCCCTTGCTAATATCGCATTTTTTTTACCATAACTCACATTGCGTTTATGGAAAAGTTGTGATTTTTGTGGTGAGCACAACTCACTTCCCATGGAAATGAAACCCTATAAAAGGATGAGGTTACACAAACAAATTCAATTAATTTTCAAGTAGACAATTATGCCATGTCTATCGCAAAATTTACGAAACATTGCTATTGGTCGCCTGCAAGCAGGTGAAAGTAAAAGTAAGGCTACCAGACATTTAAACATGCAGCAGAGTACCATCAGTCGACTTTGGCACCGTTTCCAAGCCATTGGCTCAGCTGAAGACCGGCACCGCAGTGGACAACCTAGGGTGACAACAGCAGCTGATGATCGCTTTATTCTGGTTCATTACCTCAGAAACAGGTTTACAACAGCTTACTCAAGTGCCCAGTCATTGCTTGTAGAACGTCGTGTGTCTGATCAAACTGTCTGAAATAGACTGCATGAAGCCGGACTGGTGGCACGATGACCTCACCAAGGTCCTGTCTTAATGAGACGCCATCGCCAAAATCGACTGTTTGGGCCAACCAACATCAGCCCTGGACAACTGACAATCAATGGAGACATGTCTGGTTTAGTGACGAATCTTCCTTTTTGTTGCACCGCCATGATATGCGGAGAAGGGTCTACCATAGGCTAAATGAACATTTTGCCCAAAATTGTGCTGAAGCTCCATGTAGTGGAGGTGTAATGGTATGGGGAATGATCAGTTTCAACGGAAGGAGTCCATTGGTGCAGATTGAAGGAAGCTTGAATGTGCAATGATACGTCAGTGAAGTTCTTCGACCCTATGTCCTTCCATTTTTGGCTGCGCAAAGGTTTGTGTTTCAACAGGACAATGCCAGACCCCGTTCTGCACGGTTCACCACACAGTTTCTGATTGCCAACAACACTCTCACCCTTCCATGGCCATCCCTGTCTCAAGAGATGAATCTAGTTGAGCACCTATGGGATGAGCTGCAAAGACGTGTTTGTCACCGAAACGTTTCTCCTGCCAATCATTGTGATCTGTGGCAGGCACTCCAGGAAGAGTAGGCAGCCATCCCACAGGTGCACATCAGACATCTGATCACATCTGTGCCCAGGAGATGCTAGTCGCTGATTGATGCAAGTGGAGGCCACACACCATACTAACTTGAGAACCCCTGGGACTAACAAATTCTCCTCACACAGATGCAAGAAACTGTCAAGTGAATGTTTAAACCTTTAGATGTATTATTATGTGCAATTTAAAAATTTTATTCATTCAATTTAAAAAGCTATAGAATAGCAAAGTTGTGGCTAAAATTGGGTCATCAGTAGTTGTGCGTTTCTTTTCTTGGACAGTATATATACTGTAGATGTTTGTTATTATTTGAACTGTCTGCCTGGATGCTTATTAGTCTGACACTCTACACTGATTTAATTCCAGATTTGGTGGAGTTTTAGTGGATGTAGCAGATCAGACATCCAAGAATTTGAATGATTTCATGACAAAAATGAAAGGTAAATTGGCTTTGGAAAAGTGCTTGTTCGTTTTACAATGAATTAGGTTATAATGTTGGTGTTCAGCAAACCATCAGCTGTTTTAACCATGTGATTGTTGTATGGCCTGCCTGCAGGTATGAACTTTCATGATTGATGTATAGCCTGCTTGCAGGTATGAACTTTCATGGTTGATGTATAGCCTGCTTGCAGGTGTGAACTTTCATGGTTGATGTATAGCCTGCCTGCAGGTATGAACTTTCATGGTTGATGTATAGCCTGCCTGCAGGTGTGAACTTTCATGGTTGATGTATGGCCTGCCTGCAGGTGTGAACTTTCATGGTTCAGAACTGTCTTGAATGAGAATATTTAAAACAAAATAGTTTTTGTGTATGTGTGGACACAGGCATAGAAAGATCCCATAGACCTGACTTGAAAGATTTCCTTGCTGTAGCTACATAAAGAAGAGCTCCGTTTAATTTGAAACTGGAAAATGATAAATTCCAACCTGCATCACATGCCTGCAGTTGGGAAATAAAATCAGGTACCTTCCTTACATTCAGTGACAAATTAACATAATATATGTCATTGTACACAAAAGGTGTAGTTTAGAACTACAGGGGAAACTACGTGACCTCTTTTTTGACATCTCTTAAATTGCTTCAGAGCCATCTTTTATCATATTGAAAGTCTCAAACAAAGTCTGACTTCCAATGAGAGCAATCAGACAAATTATTCATATGATGGAGACCATCTGCTCTCAGCAACCATCATAACTATATTTATGGAACTTTGCAGCCATATGCCTGAGCTCACTTACCATCCCAGTCAAATGTGTGATAAGAATAAAAGATGAAGGGCAGAATGTCAGATGGGCCTATGTGCCCAGTTCTTCACCCTTCAGAAATAAAGATCATTTATTTGTTTGTTTTCAGTTTCTTTCTTTCCTCAAAGAAATAATTTCATTACTCACTCACTCAAACACTTCTTCTATCTCCCTGTTCACAAGTCATCTTCATAATTAATTTGCTGGAGTTCTTCACTTCTGTTACATTCAGCCTGTTTATATCTCGGCGCGAGAGCTTTGCATCTGCCCACCTTTTTGATTCTTAGACATACATTCTGGACCAAATTTCTCGGAGTCGGAGACACAGCAAAAGTAATAAGTGTCCATTACCCAGAATGCATCGCAAGTTCAAGCATTTTTATTGATGTTTTTAGGTATTAAAAAGGACTTTTCATAAATTTGTTTTGCTTTTGAAATTTGTTCTAACAAAAAAATAAAATATTTGTTTGCTAAAATGTTTAAAAAGTTTGTTGAACATGCAAATGTCATTAAATTAGAGGTTCACTTTCCTTAGCTTTGCTGCTGTAAAATAATTTTATTATGTCTGTTCAGTTCATTTTCTCCAGTCAGTACAGCTTGTCACGTCACTGCTTTTAAAACACTGATACTGTCAAGTGTGACATCATTATATATATATATTGATACTGTCAAGTGTGACATCATTATTTACATTGATAATGTCAAGTGTGACATAATTATTTATGTTGATACTGTCAAGTGTGACATCATTATTTACATTGATACTGTCAAGTGTGACGTCATTATATATATTGATACTGTCAAGTGTGACATCATTATTTACATTGATAATGTCAAGTGTGACATCATTATTTATGTTGATACTGTCAAGTGTAACATCATTATTTACATTGATACTGTCAAGTGTGACATCATTATTTACATCAATCCTCCCAAGTGTGACATTATTTACATCAATTCCCCCCATGTGTAACATCATTATTTACACTGATACTGTCAAGTGTGACATTATTATTTACAGATAAAAGGGATGGCAACTGCAGTAAAACTGGTTCAAATAATAAAGATGAATAGAGGTGTATGGTGCAGTTTTACAAAGCAGCAGAGGGATTGAGTAAAATGAGAAAAAAAATGAATAGAAAGTATGAGAGTAAGATGAGAATGTATAAATGAAAAACATACAATATCCAGTAGCCTTTTTCGAGGATTACATACACAAACAAAATGACATATAGCTTATCTGAGTGGTGTCCTCTTGAATAGGAAACAACTCAAAAATGTGTGTCCCTTTGACTAGGCATAGAGACCACAGGGAGCCACGAGGGAAACCAGAAGACAGGAAGTAGGAGGCGGTGAAAAGTAGAAATGGAAGGACAATAGACACCTGTAGTGCAGGTGTTGGAGGAGAAGTGGAGAGATAATGAAAGAAGAACTAGGAACGAACAGAAGGTGCCATAAAAAACACATGTAGCACACTAGAGACACAAATTGTAGTGGGGCAAGGGAAGCAGGGAGATAATAAACTTGGTGAATAGGACCAAGCCCAAAGGGGCAATACAAATCAATAAGCCGCCGGAGAAGTTGGCAGTGGGAAGCTAGGAGAAAGAAGCAAGAAAGTAGAGTATAAATCGCAGAAAAAAAATGTAGAAAACTAAGGAAGTTAAAGGAAGCTGAAGACATTGTTAATTCTAACTGGGTGGAGACAGCCAGCCTGGAAAGTAAGGCGCAGTTCTAGGAACCTCCGAGATCATGCATCAGCAGAACAAGAGCAGATCGCACTAACAGAAATGTCCTGCTTTCCCCTGTGGTTGCTACGGCAAAAATGTTTAGCCACAGGTGTCCAAGCCCTTTTAGAAATATCGTTAAGATGTTGGCGAAAATGATGTAAGCACAAACTTATCTCCCCTATATACTTCATATCACAAAGTCTGACTTCCAATGAGAGCAATCAGACAAATTATTCATATGATGGAGACCATCTGCTCTCAGCAACCATCATAACTATATTTATGGAACTTTGCAGCCATATGCCTGAGCTCACTTACCATCCCAGTCAAATGTGTGATAAGAATAAAAGATGAAGGGCAGAATGTCAGATGGGCCTATGTGCCCAGTTCTTCACCCTTCAGAAATAAAGATCATTTATTTGTTTGTTTTCAGTTTCTTTCTTTCCTCAAAGAAATAATTTCATTACTCACTCACTCAAACACTTCTTCTATCTCCCTGTTCACAAGTCATCTTCATAATTAATTTGCTGGAGTTCTTCACTTCTGTTACATTCAGCCTGTTTATATCTCGGCGCGAGAGCTTTGCATCTGCCCACCTTTTTGATTCTTAGACATACATTCTGGACCAAATTTCTCGGAGTCGGAGACACAGCAAAAGTAATAAGTGTCCATTACCCAGAATGCATCGCAAGTTCAAGCATTTTTATTGATGTTTTTAGGTATTAAAAAGGACTTTTCATAAATTTGTTTTGCTTTTGAAATTTGTTCTAACAAAAAAATAAAATATTTGTTTGCTAAAATGTTTAAAAAGTTTGTTGAACATGCAAATGTCATTAAATTAGAGGTTCACTTTCCTTAGCTTTGCTGCTGTAAAATAATTTTATTATGTCTGTTCAGTTCATTTTCTCCAGTCAGTACAGCTTGTCACGTCACTGCTTTTAAAACACTGATACTGTCAAGTGTGACATCATTATATATATATATATTGATACTGTCAAGTGTGACATCATTATTTACATTGATAATGTCAAGTGTGACATAATTATTTATGTTGATACTGTCAAGTGTGACATCATTATTTACATTGATACTGTCAAGTGTGACGTCATTATATATATTGATACTGTCAAGTGTGACATCATTATTTACATTGATAATGTCAAGTGTGACATCATTATTTATGTTGATACTGTCAAGTGTAACATCATTATTTACATTGATACTGTCAAGTGTGACATCATTATTTACATCAATCCTCCCAAGTGTGACATTATTTACATCAATTCCCCCCATGTGTAACATCATTATTTACACTGATACTGTCAAGTGTGACATTATTATTTACAGATAAAAGGGATGGCAACTGCAGTAAAACTGGTTCAAATAATAAAGATGAATAGAGGTGTATGGTGCAGTTTTACAAAGCAGCAGAGGGATTGAGTAAAATGAGAAAAAAAATGAATAGAAAGTATGAGAGTAAGATGAGAATGTATAAATGAAAAACATACAATATCCAGTAGCCTTTTTCGAGGATTACATACACAAACAAAATGACATATAGCTTATCTGAGTGGTGTCCTCTTGAATAGGAAACAACTCAAAAATGTGTGTCCCTTTGACTAGGCATAGAGACCACAGGGAGCCACGAGGGAAACCAGAAGACAGGAAGTAGGAGGCGGTGAAAAGTAGAAATGGAAGGACAATAGACACCTGTAGTGCAGGTGTTGGAGGAGAAGTGGAGAGATAATGAAAGAAGAACTAGGAACGAACAGAAGGTGCCATAAAAAACACATGTAGCACACTAGAGACACAAATTGTAGTGGGGCAAGGGAAGCAGGGAGATAATAAACTTGGTGAATAGGACCAAGCCCAAAGGGGCAATACAAATCAATAAGCCGCCGGAGAAGTTGGCAGTGGGAAGCTAGGAGAAAGAAGCAAGAAAGTAGAGTATAAATCGCAGAAAAAAAATGTAGAAAACTAAGGAAGTTAAAGGAAGCTGAAGACATTGTTAATTCTAACTGGGTGGAGACAGCCAGCCTGGAAAGTAAGGCGCAGTTCTAGGAACCTCCGAGATCATGCATCAGCAGAACAAGAGCAGATCGCACTAACAGAAATGTCCTGCTTTCCCCTGTGGTTGCTACGGCAAAAATGTTTAGCCACAGGTGTCCAAGCCCTTTTAGAAATATCGTTAAGATGTTGGCGAAAATGATGTAAGCACAAACTTATCTCCCCTATATACTTCATATCACAACGTTTGCACATAATAGCATAAATAACATTGCATGAAGTGCAGGTGAAGTCCTCCTGAATTGATAACATGGACTTAAGGAAGGAGATCTGTCTAACTTCAACAACAAATGAGCAAGTGTTGCATCTGTGATGTCCGCAACGTCTGGTACCATTAAAAAGTATCATCTGTCTTAGGGCAACTATGAACAAAAAGGTCCTTGAGGTTCTTGTCCCATCTGTAGGCCACCAATGGGGGTTCCTCAAAGAGTTCACGTGTATCAGGCTTGGTTTAGAGGATGCGGAGATGGTGGAAAATAGTATGTTCTTAACCACCAAACTGTGAGGGTGGTACGTTAAGTACCAGTTTAACTCTGTCTGAGCTACAGTGCGGTTTAGGAGTGAGGGCTTGTTGCCACATATAACCAATGCATTTCCAAGACGACGAAATAATATGTTCTTGATAGCTGTGTTGGCCGAAGAAGTCTACAATTTTGTAGGCTTGGTCATGGAAGTCAGCATCCTCAGTACACAAACGTCGCAACCTAAGAAGCCAGGAAAAAAGAATAGAGTCCTTACACGATCCGGGATGGGAGGAAGAGTACAAGAGATAGCTGTGGGAGTCTGTAAGTTTATAGTGGACAGAAGTAGTAGGCCCGGTAGGGCCGATAGTAACGGCAATGTCAAGTAAGTTAACAGAAGTAGTAGAGACATGGGAGGTGGAAGAAATGACAGGATTGTACTCCTTAACAAAACTGATAAAGTTGTTGAGGTCTTCCTCTGGCATTGATGTGACCCCATTGCCATCATCTATGTAGCGTCTATAGAAGGCTGGAAAAAAGCCTCTAAAGGCTCTCAGAACCTTGTGTTTGAAGTGGCCCATGAACAGACATGCGTAGCTGGGGCCCATTTTGGTACCCATGGCCACACCACTAATCTATTCGAAGTAAAGGCCATTGAATTCAGAATTAAGTTGGAGGACAAGTCGTGTAAGGCACAGAATAGTAGATATAGGAATAGAGGGATTGCGTCTTTTGTTCAGAAAGAACTTCATGGCCTGAAGTCCCTGATCATGCAGGATGGATGCGCATCAGGACGCTACATCAAGGGTGCAGATACAGTAGGTGTGACCAGGCAGGAGTGTAAAGGTCTCAAAAGTAGTGAGAGTGTGATTTGTGTCCTTAAGATAAGTGGGCAGACTAATGACAAAAGGTTGAAAGATACTGTCAAGAACATCAGAGATTTGTTCTGTAGGGCAGGAACATGCGGACACTATGGACCTTCCCGGGTTGCCTTGTTTGTGTATCTTAGGGAGTAGATAAAAGGATGGCTTTCCTAAGCAGCTGTTGCAGATATGTAGATGAGTAGCAGAGGGAGAAAGAACAGTCTTGTGGATGAGTTCATTGATAGTGTCACGAACATGATGATTGTTGGCCAGAGTGGGATCTTGAGGTAGAGAGGCATAGAATTCAGTGTTGCTCAGCTGGGCCATGGCCTCTTGGATGTACAATTCTTTCTTCCAACAAACAGTGGCCCCGCCCTTGTCTGCACTTTTGATCACGATATCACGCCTGCGCTGGAGTTGTGAAGTGCGCGCTGCTCCCCGGGGGTCAGTTTATAGTGGACAGAAGTAGTAGGCCCGGTAGGGCCGATAGTAACGGCAATGTCAAGTAAGTTAACAGAAGTAGTAGAGACATGGGAGGTGGAAGAAATGACAGGATTGTACTCCTTAACAAAACTGATAAAGTTGTTGAGGTCTTCCTCTGGCATTGATGTGACCCCATTGCCATCATCTATGTAGCGTCTATAGAAGGCTGGAAAAAAGCCTCTAAAGGCTCTCAGAACCTTGTGTTTGAAGTGGCCCATGAACAGACATGCGTAGCTGGGGCCCATTTTGGTACCCATGGCCACACCACTAAACTATTCGAAGTAAAGGCCATTGAATTCAGAATTAAGTTGGAGGACAAGTCGTGTAAGGCACAGAATAGTAGATATAGGAATAGAGGGATTGCGTCTTTTGTTCAGAAAGAACTTCATGGCCTGAAGTCCCTGATCATGCAGGATGGATGCGCATCAGGACGCTACATCAAGGGTGCAGATACAGTAGGTGTGACCAGGCAGGAGTGTAAAGGTCTCAAAAGTAGTGAGAGTGTGATTTGTGTCCTTAAGATAAGTGGGCAGACTAATGACAAAAGGTTGAAAGATACTGTCAAGAACATCAGAGATTTGTTCTGTAGGGCAGGAACATGCGGACACTATGGACCTTCCCGGGTTGCCTTGTTTGTGTATCTTAGGGAGTAGATAAAAGGATGGCTTTCCTAAGCAGCTGTTGCAGATATGTAGATGAGTAGCAGAGGGAGAAAGAACAGTCTTGTGGATGAGTTCATTGATAGTGTCACGAACATGATGATTGTTGGCCAGAGTGGGATCTTGAGGTAGAGAGGCATAGAATTCAGTGTTGCTCAGCTGGGCCATGGCCTCTTGGATGTACAATTCTTTCTTCCAACAAACAGTGGCCCCGCCCTTGTCTGCACTTTTGATCACGATATCACGCCTGCGCTGGAGTTGTGAAGTGCGCGCTGCTCCCCGGGGGTCAGGTTAGAGTGTCGTACACGGGGAAGGCGAAGCTTGCGGATTTCATGGAGAGTGTGATCAATGTAGAGGTCCAAGGAACGAGACGCTCTTGCAGAAGGTGTTCAGGTGGATGGTTGTTTAGAGAAGCAAGAGAAAGGGTCATCATCGGAAGTGGATTGGGATGATGAAGGTTGGGTCGCGTCTTGGAAATGGAACTTCAAAGGCAGTCTGCGATGGAAATTGTGGACATCTTGAAGGAGTGAGAACTGGTCAGCAGATGGATGGAAGGGAACAAACTGTAAACCCTTGCCCAAGACAGACAGTTCATCAGCTGACAGTGGAATATCAGGAGGGATACAAACCACCTTAGTGGGAGCACAGGCGGTGGTGGGTCGGGGAGAGGCTGGAGCAGGACAGATAGCAGAAAGTTTCTGCTTTTTGAGAGAAGAAAGTTGCAGGTAGAATTGTCTGTAGGTGGAGTGAATAATCTCATGGATCAGGCAATAAATGAGGTAATTATCATGTGTAACTTGGTGGAGATGGGCAGAGAGTTGAGCGATCTGACTGTCAAGATTTGAGAGGAGTTTAGTGTGCTTCTCAGTGATGCAGCACATTCTTTGGAAAGCACATTTGGTTTTGATAGCATAAAGACGCTGGCAAATCCTAGGGTGGAGAGTACCCATGACAAGTGAAAACTTAGAAGTAAAACCTTTAGGAATGACCTTCAGGCGAAGACAGTTGTTAAGAAAATTAATGTGAGAGGTGAAGCACATCTTCTTGTATGTGGCTAAAGTGAGGTCAATAGCGGTATGAGAAAGGAGAGGCTGACAGCAAAATATGAAGATGTTGGTAGCTAAGTTTTATATAAGGCTGACAGTAAAATATGAAGATGTTGGTAGCTAAGTTTTATGTTAGGCTGATTTTAAGATATGAAGATGTTCTTAGCTAAGTTTTATGTAAGGCTGACATTAAAATATGAAGATGTTGGTAGCTAAGTTCTATGTAAGGCTGACATTAAAATATGAAGATGTTCTTAGCTAAGTTTTATGTAAGGCTGACATTAAAATATGAAGATGTTCTTAGCTAAGTTTTATGTAAGGCTGACAGTAAAACATGAAGATGTTCTTAGCTAAGTTTTATGTAAGGCTGACAGTAAAGCATGAAGATGTTGGTAGCTAAGTTTTATGTAAGGCTGACAGTAAAACATGAAGATGTTCTTAGCTAAGTTTTATGTAAGGCTGACATTAAAATATGAAGATGTTCTTAGCTAAGTTTTATGTAAGGCTGACATTAAAATATGAAAATGTTGGTAGCTAAGTTTTATGTAAGGCTGACAGTAAAATATGAAAATGTTGGTAGCTAAGTTTTATGTAAGGCTGACAGTAAAATATGAAGATGTTGGTAGCTACGTTTTATGTAAGGCTGACAATAAAATATGAAGATGTTCTTAGCTAAGTTTTATGTAAGGCTGACAATAAAATATGAAGATGTTGGTAGCTACGTTTTATGTAAGGCTGACAATAAAATATGAAGATGTTCTTAGCTAAGTTTTATGTAAGGCTGACATTAAAATATGATGATGTTGGTAGCTAAGTTCTATGTAAGGCTGACATTAAAATATGAAGATGTTCTTAGCTAAGTTTTATGTAAGGCTGACATTAAAATATGAAGATGTTGGTAGCTAAGTTTTATGTAAGACTGACTATAAAACATGAAGATGTTCTTAGCTAAGTTTTATGTAAGGCTGACAGTAAAACATGAAGATGTTGGTAGCTAAGTTTTATGTAAGGCTGACAGTAAAACATGAAGATGTTGGTAGCTAAGTTTTATGTAAGGCTGACAGTAAAACATGAAGATGTTCTTAGCTAAGTTTTATGTAAGGCTGACAGTAAAATATGGAGATGTTGTTAGCTCAGTTTTAAAATGTAGCTTGTAAACAAAATTCTGACCATCCCTGCATTGGTCTGGAGAAGTTGCCTTAAACAAAGTTTCTTCCTTTCAGAAGCACTTATACAGTGGAAATCTGCAGGCGTGCGAGGATTGTGGATAACTCTACAGACTAGTCAATCAAGTCTGATCCCCCAGCTCACAGAGGTATGTTATGCGACACACATAAAAAAAGATAACATAATACATCATTCTTTAGTTTTCTTCTAACCAATTTTTAAAATATAACTATTTGAACTGTGAGAACAGGCCAGCAGCAGACATGCTATTCAGAATCCTGCACAGAGTATTATTTGGAGAAAATCTAAGAATCCTGCACAGAGTATTATTTAGAGAAAATCTAAGAATCCTGCACAGAGTATTATTTGGAGAAAATCTAAGAATCCTGCACAGAGTATTATTTAGAGAAAATCTAAGAATCCTGCACAGAGTCTTATTTAGAGAAAATCTAAGAATCCTGCACAGAGTATTATTTAGAGAAAATCTAAGAATCCTGCACAGAGTATTATTTGGAGAAAATCTAAGAATCCTGCACAGAGTATTATTTGGAGAAAATCTAAGAATCCTGCACAGAGTATTATTTTGAGAAAATCTAAGAATCCTGCACAGAGTATTATTTAAAGAAAATCTAAGAATCCTGCATCATCATCATCATTAGGTGCCGTGCCGACTGGCGTTGGCTATTATGCTTCTCCAGAGTACACGATCCTTCATGCAGGCCATCAGCTCAGTTGGTGATCTCCTCTCACACCATCTCGTCAGACTGTCCAGTATCATTTCTCTTGGTCTTTCTCTTGATCTTTCTCTTGATCTTCTTCCTTCCATTTTTCCTGTTATAATATTTTCAATGCCCCCTCTTCCCATTGCATGTCCTATGAATGTACATTGTCTGTCTCTTGTCTTTTTGACAAGATTTGTTTGTCTCTCCAACTCTTCTCATACATTCTTCATTAGTTATTTTTGCTGTCCAGGGGATTTGCAACATTCTTCTAATAAACCACATTTCTGCTGTTTCCAATGATTTTTGTGCAGACCTGCCTGTTGTCCATGATTCACTTCCATATAACAAGATAGGTTCAATATAGCATTTTAGGACTCGTTTTCTAACATTCATTGATAAGGATGTGTTGGTTAATATGTTTCTCATTCTCTGAAATGCAGTCTTTGCTTGACCTATTCTGTTCCTAATTTCTGTTCTGCATTTCCCATCTGAAGTTATTACTGCTACAAGGAATTTGAATTTCTGCACCTGCTTTAGAATACCATCTAAAATTGTCAACATCATTAAGGACTTATACAATGGATATGGTTGTGCAGTCAAGACAGAAGAAGGGATGAGTGAATGGTTCCAGATTGAAACAGGTGTGAAACAAGGATGTATACTGTCTCCTTTACTTTTTGGGATTACAATAGACTTCATAATGACAAAATGCTGCACAGGTAACACAGGTATTGACTGGGTACATGGGACCCAACTAGAAGATCTTGATTTTGCTGATGACATAACTCTTATCAGTAATAATGTGAATTCCATGCAAGAAAAAACAGATAGCCTATCTTCACTGGCTAGCAAAATAGGACTTGAAATTAACAAGGACAAAACAAAAATAATGAAAATTCCCATCAATCAAAATGGAAAAATACACATAGAAGGGACATATATTGAAGAAGTCAATCAATTTGCATACCTTGGCAGCTACATAGACCAGGATGGTGACACTAGAAAGGAAGTTAGGATCAGAATTGCAAAAGCAGCATCAATCTTCAAGAATCTTGAGAACATATGGAATTCAAAAGTTATAAGCACAAAAACCAAGTTAAGACTATTCAATTCAAATGTAATATCCACCCTCATTTATGCATGCAAAAGCTGGAAAACAACTAAAGAAATAGAAAAGAAATTAGACTCTTTTGAAAACAAATGCCTAAGGAAAATACTCGGCATCAAGTGGAATGAATTCAAGAACAATGCAGAGATAAGACAGATGACTGAACAACAACCAGTCTCACGGGTGATCAGGAAAAAGAGATGGACATATGTTGGTCACTTGATGAGAAGAAATGATCAGAGAATCCCAAAACAAGCTATTATTTGGAGAAAATCTAAGAATCCTGCACAGAGTATTATTTTGAGAAAATCTAAGAATCCTGCACAGAGTATTATTTAAAGAAAATCTAAGAATCCTGCATCATCATCATCATTAGGTGCCGTGCCGACTGGCGTTGGCTATTATGCTTCTCCAGAGTACACGATCCTTCATGCAGGCCATCAGCTCAGTTGGTGATCTCCTCTCACACCATCTCGTCAGACTGTCCAGTATCATTTCTCTTGGTCTTTCTCTTGATCTTTCTCTTGATCTTCTTCCTTCCATTTTTCCTGTTATAATATTTTCAATGCCCCCTCTTCCCATTGCATGTCCTATGAATGTACATTGTCTGTCTCTTGTCTTTTTGACAAGATTTGTTTGTCTCTCCAACTCTTCTCATACATTCTTCATTAGTTATTTTTGCTGTCCAGGGGATTTGCAACATTCTTCTAATAAACCACATTTCTGCTGTTTCCAATGATTTTTGTGCAGACCTGCCTGTTGTCCATGATTCACTTCCATATAACAAGATAGGTTCAATATAGCATTTTAGGACTCGTTTTCTAACATTCATTGATAAGGATGTGTTGGTTAATATGTTTCTCATTCTCTGAAATGCAGTCTTTGCTTGACCTATTCTGTTCCTAATTTCTGTTCTGCATTTCCCATCTGAAGTTATTACTGCTACAAGGAATTTGAATTTCTGCACCTGCTTTAGAATACCATCTAAAATTGTCAACATCATTAAGGACTTATACAATGGATATGGTTGTGCAGTCAAGACAGAAGAAGGGATGAGTGAATGGTTCCAGATTGAAACAGGTGTGAAACAAGGATGTATACTGTCTCCTTTACTTTTTGGGATTACAATAGACTTCATAATGACAAAATGCTGCACAGGTAACACAGGTATTGACTGGGTACATGGGACCCAACTAGAAGATCTTGATTTTGCTGATGACATAACTCTTATCAGTAATAATGTGAATTCCATGCAAGAAAAAACAGATAGCCTATCTTCACTGGCTAGCAAAATAGGACTTGAAATTAACAAGGACAAAACAAAAATAATGAAAATTCCCATCAATCAAAATGGAAAAATACACATAGAAGGGACATATATTGAAGAAGTCAATCAATTTGCATACCTTGGCAGCTACATAGACCAGGATGGTGACACTAGAAAGGAAGTTAGGATCAGAATTGCAAAAGCAGCATCAATCTTCAAGAATCTTGAGAACATATGGAATTCAAAAGTTATAAGCACAAAAACCAAGTTAAGACTATTCAATTCAAATGTAATATCCACCCTCATTTATGCATGCAAAAGCTGGAAAACAACTAAAGAAATAGAAAAGAAATTAGACTCTTTTGAAAACAAATGCCTAAGGAAAATACTCGGCATCAAGTGGAATGAATTCAAGAACAATGCAGAGATAAGACAGATGACTGAACAACAACCAGTCTCACGGGTGATCAGGAAAAAGAGATGGACATATGTTGGTCACTTGATGAGAAGAAATGATCAGAGAATCCCAAAACAAGCTATCAAGTGGAACACAACAGGCCGAAGAAAAAGGGGCAGACCGCGTGAAACTCTGAAGAGGACATTATTAAGAGAGGCCAAGTTAACAGGCATAAAATCCTTTGTTGAGGTTGAAAGACTCGCCGAAGACAGGAAAAATTGGCGAACTACTTTGCGAGCCCTATGTGACGTCTAACGGCACGGGAAGGATATAAGATTTAGAATAGTTCCATTTAATTGTATACTGCATGTTGGTGGATTCTGTTTCTTAGATATAACCATAGTGTCTGTCTTTTTGATGTTCAAAGTAAGGCCTTTCTGTTCAGCTTCTTTGGCGACTTTATCCAAGAGATTTTGCAGGTCTTGTTGGTTCTCAGCTATCAGTACTGTGTCGTCAGCATACCGAAGGTTGTTAATATTGTATCCTCCAATTTTTATGCCTGGTTCTGTGATGATCATTCTTAGAATATTCTCGCTGTACAGAGAAAAAAGGTCTGGAGATAGTACACATCCTTGTTGCAGCCCTTGTTTTATAGGTTGATATTTTCTAATTCTATTTTCAACTCGAACTTCTGCTTCTTGCTGCCAGTATAGATGTTTTACAATCCTCAGGTCTTTGCCATCCATATTGATGTCTTCAAGCATTTTAATAATTTAATTATGTTTCACCTTGTCGAATGCCTTGGTGTAATCAATGAAGCATAAGTAGAGATCTTTCTGTACTTCTAAAGCTCTTTCTATTAGTGTTCGTAAAGAATAAATGGAATATGGAATAAATGGAAAATAAAAGAGTCCTGCACAGAGTATTATTTAGAGAAAATCTAAGAATCCTGCACAGAGTATTATTTAGAGAAAATCTAAGAATCCTGCACAGAATATTATTTTAGAGAAAATCTAAAAATCCTGCACAGAGTATTGTTTTAGAGAACATCTACTTTGTCTGTTATGTTCCTGGAGTGAAGACACTGGTCTGGTGTGGTAACAAAAACTTCTCTCTGACAAGGAGGTTACAAAACTGTCTATAGACAATTGCTGACCAGTAGGTTGCTATGCTATATAGATAAGAGGAACTCAGATGAAGAAAAAGATAGTTGCACCAACAATAAAGAGATTTACTTCCAGGATTCCGCTGCTGGCAAGATTCTTCAGCTGCTGTGCATGGAGCGGTGCTCCTTCCAGCCAATGAAGAAATGTGCAAATGGGGTTGCTGCGCAGCGCCATTGCGGAAAAAGTGGTCGAAAGGATAAAGCAAAGTAAACAGTCAAATCACGGCACCTCTGGTCTTGAGGTTGGCCACGTCCTAAGTGCACTCATATCGAGTGAAATGCTTGAACCAGCTTAACCCAGAGGTTAAGACGCTACTAGCGAGACTCTTCAGATGCTGCGCATGGAGTGAAGCTCCTCCCGGTCAAGGAAGAAACAGCGAAAAGAAGTAAGGGTTGCTGTGTGGTGCTGATGTGAAAAAGTGAAGGAAAGGATAAAGTGAAGTTTAATCGGTATGTCCAGTAGCATCGCTGCGAGAGCTACACATACCACGGCACCTCTGCTCTAGAGGCCGGCCACGTCCGAAATACACCTACACTGGTGAAGTATGCCTAAACCGGCACACACCAGGTGTTAAACTTGATGGCTAGACATGTCATGCCACCTCCACTCTAGAGGTTGGTCGTGCCCGATATACACCTATACTGCTGAAATATGCCTAAACCAGATCACACCAGGGGTGAAACTTGAAGGCTACGCATTTCACGGCACCTCTGCTCTAGAGGTCAGTCACGTCCCAAACACGCCCATACTGGGATAATATGCCTAAACCGGCTCAACCCAGGGGTTGAAGTCATTAGTGGCGAGGATTCATCCTCCTGGACAAAAGCTCCATCCTGGTCACAACTAGGAAGGGTAACAGCCACGACCACAAAATGCTGAAGTCGGAGACACTGGACCAGGGCAGTCTAGATAGGCAACCACCTCTCACCCAGCGGGGATATATGTGTATCCTAATCACGCTGAGGTTTTCCGGTGAGAAAGTCCAACACTGGACTGGATGGGCAACCACCTCTCACCCGGCTGTGATACATAGGTATCTCAAAACACGTCGAGGTTTTCCGGTTAGAAAGTCCAACTCTGGTCTGGGTGGGCTACCACCTCTCACCCAGCGAGGATATACTGATATCCAAATCACGTCGAGGTCTTCCGGTGAGAAAGTCCAACTCTAGATTAAACTGGTGCAACGAAAACCACAGTGTCACGCAATCCCGCTTCTGAGACCCATCAAGAATACAGGCTCAAGCCCTGTGATACTCTGAACCTCTTGTGGTCCTCTCGGGGATCTCGTGTGGTCCTTTCAGGGACCACGGGACTTAACGAGGACCACAGGCTTAAATTCAGTAGGATCACAGTGCAGTCTTGGTGGTAGAAGCGAATGAAGAAGACAAAGAAGAAGAAGACTTTCAGGATTAATTCGTTAATTAGACTTCAGCCATATGGAAACAGATGGTAAGAGATTAAACTCACATTATGGTAAGAGATTAAACTCACATTATGATAAGAGATTAAACATACATTATGGTAAGAGAGTAAACTCACATTATGGTAAGATATTAAACTCACATTATGGTAAGAGATTAAACTCATATTATGGTAAGAGATTAAACTCACATTATGGTAAGATATTAAACTCACATTATGGTAAGAGATTAAACTCACATACATGTATTAGTTTTTATCACATGCTGCACCTAGATTTTGATAGTCAACCATCATTATTCAGTTTACATCAGCAGTAATACACAATTAGTACGTCAGATTTTGATAGTCAGTTATCATTCAGTTTACTTCAGCAGTAAAAAACACTATGATCTATTAAAAAAATGTTTTGCTTGAGAAATTGGTTGTTTCTACAATTTGATGTAGATAATTTTTTTTTATTGTACCAGCTTGGATTTGACTTCCATCATGCCCAACCTGGTTCTCTTTGTCTGACAAAATGGCTGCCAGAGGATATCCCAAACCATATCCCAGGATATGCCAACCATTACTTAGGTGGGAATGGTTATTACTCTTGTCATCAGTAACAAAATGCTGTTTCTTCATAGTTCTTCCAGAAGCAATGCTTGTACAGTCACATTTCTATCAGCCTGCAATATTATTACAAATAAAAGGGATGGCGCCCATATCTCTGCTACTTCCGCTAACTTTCTTGACATAGCCGTCACTTTCAGCCCTTCCGGGCTTACTACTTCTATCCACTATAAACTTACAGACTCTCACAGCTACCTCCTGTACTCCTCCTCCCATCCCAGATCATGTAAGGACTCTATTCCTTTTTCCCAGCTTCTTAGGTTGCGACGTTTGTGTAAGGAGGATTTGGATTTCCAGGATCAAGGCCACAAATTGCTAGATTTCTTCCGTCAACACGGCTATCCAGACCACGTTCTCTCGTCATCGTGGAACCGCATTAGCCATATATCGCGGCAACAAGCCCTCACCCCTAAACCGCACTGTAGCTCGGACAGAGTGAAACTAGTACTCACGTACCACCCTCATAGCTTGGCAGCTAAAAACATACTGTTTCGCCATCTCCACCTCCTCCAGACTGAGCCTGAGACACGTGAACTTTTTGGGGAACCCCCATTGGTGGCCTACAAATGGGACAAGAACCTCAGGGACCTTTTAATTCGTAGTCATCTTAAGACAGATGACACTTTTTATGGTACCAGACGTTGCGGACGCCGTAGTTGTAACACTTGTCCGTTTGTTGTTGAGGCTAGCCAGATCTCCTTCCCTAAATCCACGTTATCAGTACAGGAGGGTTTCACCTGCACTTCACGAAATGTCATTTATGTTATCATGTGCAAACGTTTACCCGTGTGGTACCCGGGATCTGCAAAGAATAGGACCACTGTACCCTACCATGCATGATCGTAAAAGGCGACTAAGGAGGGTTCAGCATAGGGCCAGCAACCCTATCTGGTAAAAAACTATCAGACTGCTACAGAAACAGAAGCAAGGGAAAAAGCAAATGCAGGTGGAAGGAGAAATGCGTATCAGGAAACTGAGCCCATGAAGGTTGTGGATGAAAGCCAGCCACTGGAAGTCCCCAGCCCGACTGCAGACCTCCTGGAACCTAAACAAAAGATGCATATAGGCAGCTGGAATGTAAGAACACTAAACCAGACTGGAAAACTAGCACAAACCATCAAGGAAATGCACAGATACAAACTAGACATACTAGGAATACAAGAAGCAAGATGGACAGGACAAGGCAGAAGGAAATTAACAACACAGCACACAGAAGATACAATAATATGGTCAGGTAAAGAAGATCTTCATGAAGGAGGAGTAGCATTGATTATAACAAAAGAAGCATCAAGAGCATTGCTGAAATGGACCCCAATAAATGAGAGATTATTATATGCACACTTCAACTCAAGATTCACGAAGCTGTCTATTATAGTTTGTTATGCACCAACAGAAGCAGCTGAAGAGGAATTAAAAGAAGATTTTTACAACAGCCTCCAAGCCACAGTAGAAACAATACCCAAGCATGATATGCTACTCATCTTGGGTGACTTCAATGCAAAAGTAGGTGAAGGAAATGAAGATAGAAGAAGAATCATGGGAAGAGAAGGAATCGGAGAAATAAATGAAAATGGAGAAAGACTGTGCAGTTTCTGTGAAGAAAACATGATGACCATCGGAGGGACAATTTTCCAACACAAAAACATCCATAAGGTGACTTGGAGGTCACCAGATAAAACCACAGAAAACCAAATCGATCACATACTAATAAACAACAAGTAGAAACGGTCACTACAAGATGTGCGAGCAAGGAAAGGAGCAGATATAGGAAGTGATCACAACCTTCTGGTAGCAAAAATAAAACTAAAATTAAGGAAAGCCAGAATCGGAGAACACAGAAAGATACATTTTGATACAAGAAAACTGATAGACCAGCAAACAAGAAATGAATTCTCAATAATACTTAAGAACCGCTTCAGTGTCCTACAAGACGAAGCAGAAATGTCCATATTAGAGTTCAGTAAAACACTACAGGAAACAGCAAAAGAGGTGCTGGGATATCAGAAAAGGAGAAAAGAGGAATGGATAAGTGAGACCACATGGGAAAAGATAGAGCAAAGAAAAGAAATCAAGAAAAAATTACTGAACACTAAATCACAACGGCTTAAAGAACGAGTTTTAAGTAATTATGCACAAAAAGACAAAGAAGTGAAGGAATCATGCCGTCAAGATAAACGTCAGTATTATGACAACTTAGCAGAGAAAGCAGCATATACAAATGACATGAAAACCATATATAAAATCACAAAGCAGATGACAGGTAACTTCAATACAAGATGTGAAAGTGCAGTAAGAACACAAAATGGACAACTGGTCAGTGGAGAAAGAGAAAAAATTGAAAGATGGAGGGAACACTTTAACACCCTACTAAACAGAACACAAGCAGCACAAGCAATAGATATACCTGAAGCAAAAGCGGAACTAAACATCAATACAGGACCAATAACAATAAATGAAGTAAAAGAGGCGATAAAGATGCTAAAATCAGACAGGGCACCAGGTGAAGATGAAGTGACTGCTGAGATGTTGAAAGCAGAAGAAACAGAAACACCAAAACAACTTTGCCGGATATTACAACAAATTTGGGATTTAGAAAAAGCCCCAGAGGAGTGGAAAACTGGTCTTATAGTAAAACTACCAAAGAAGGGTGACCTCAGAGATTGCGGGAACTGGAGAGGCATTACCCTACTGCCACTCACTAGTAAAGTATTTTGCAGAATAATCATCAACAGAATTGTACCAACACTTGAGGAAAAACTTCGGAAAGAGCAGGCAGGATTTAGGAAAGGAAGATCATGCATAGACCATATATTGTACTTAGACAAATATTAGAACAGGCAAATGAATGGCATAGCACAACATATGCATTATTCATAGATTTTGAGAAAGCCTTTGACAGTGTCAACAGAGATGCACTGTGGAAAATCCTAAGATGGCATGGCCTCCCCCATAAAATAGTTAATGTAATCAAAGCCCTATACGAGGGTTTTCAGTGCAAAGTTATCTGTGGAGAACATACCTCCAGCAGCTTTAGGGTACAAACAGGAGTGAAACAGGGATGTGTACTATCACCAACATTATTTATCTTGGCAGTAGACTGGTTAATGAAGGAGGCAACATCAGACAAACGCAGAGGATTACAATGGACCCTTAACACAGTGCTGGAGGACCTTGACTTTGCGGACGACATTTGTCTATTATCAAGCAGTCACAAAGATATGCAAGATAAAATAAACAAGTTAACCCAGAATGCAAACAACATAGGACTAAAGATCAACGTAGGAAAGACAAAGTTAATGAAGCAAAATGTGAACAACAGAAATGTACTCAGAGTAGATAACAAGTTAGTGGAGGAGGTCAACGAATTTGTATACCTTGGCAGCAGAGTAGTAGAAAATGGAGACAGCACAGAGGACATCAACAGCAGACTTACTAAGCAAACCAGGCTTTTGCAATGCTACAGAATATATGGAAATCAAATAAACTAAACATAAATATGAAAATCAGGATATTTAAGAGTAATGTTCTAAGTGTACTACTCTATGGAAGTGAATGCTGGAAAATCACCAAAACCTTAGAAAACAAGTTGAATTCTTTCCAGACTAAATGTTTACGTAGAATTAAAAAATATTTTGGCCAAACACCATAAGAAATAACATCTTATTGGCAGAAATGCAGATGAAACCACTGACAACAATTATTGAGGAAAGACGCTGGCGATGGTTGGGACATGTGCTCCGAATGACTGATAACTCACTACCAAAAATAGCACTAAGATGGACACCACAGGGGAGCAGAAGTAAGGGTAGACCAAAAGAGACATGGAGAAGAACAACAGAAAGGATGTTGAGCAATAGAGGGCTCACCTGGGCAAGAGCAGAAAAAAAGGCGAAAGACAGGCATTTGTGGCTAAACATTTTTGCCTTGGTAACCACAGGGGCAGACAGGACATTTCGGTTAGTGCGATCCGCTCTTGTTCCGCAGATGTACGATCTCGGAGGGTCCTAGAACAGCGCCTTATTTTCCAGACTGGCTGTCTCCACCCAGCTGGAATTAACAATGTCTTCAGCTTTCTGTAACATCTTTATTTTTCCACTGGCCTTTTTTATACTCTACTTTCTTTCTCTATGCTACCCCTCCCTACCACCATCCTATTTCCTTCTCTGCCAACATATTGGTCTTGTCCTATTCACCAGTTTCACATTTTCTCCCTGCAGGTGTTTAAGTTCTTCATTCATTATCTCTCCGCGTCCCCTTTTCCCTCCCCTCTCTCCCTCTCCCCCCCCCCCAACACCTCTAGCGGCTATCATGTTTCTATTGCCTTCCTCCCGCTTGTTCTCCTCCTCTCTCTCTGCTTCTTCGTTATGATTGGCTCTATCGGGAATCTTTTGTCTGTAGGCAGCGTGGTTTTTTTTCCTCCTCCTTTTTTTCTTCCGCCTTCTTCCACACACATTTCTGCTTCTTACTCAGAGCAGGACACTTCAGATAAGTTCTATGTTTTTGTATTTCGTTGTGTATGTATCCTCGAATAAGGCTCACGCCGAAATATCGGATGTTGTATGTTTTTCATTTATACATTCTCATACTTTCTATTCGTTTTTTTCTCACCTTGCTCACTTCCTCCCTCACTTTGTAAAACTGCACCATACACTTCTATCTACAATATTATTACAATATCCACATTTATCAACCTGCAATATTAGTATATTCACATTTATATCAACCTGCAATATTAGTATAATCACATTTCTGTCAACCTGCAATATTATTATATTCATATTTCTATCAACCTGCAGTATTATTTATATCACATTTCTATCAACCTGCGGGTACATAATGGGAAAAAGAAAGAGAAGAAGGCCAAGGCAAAGATGTCTGCAAGACATCGTTGATGATCTGCACATGAATGCATCAGCAGCAGGCCATCTTGCTCACAACCGAGAGGCCTACAGGAGTGCTGTTAGGGAGGCAAAATTCTGCAAGGAACATGCAGATGAATGAATGAATGAATCAACCTGCAGTATTAGTATAATCACATTTCTATCAACCTGCAGTATTAGTATAATCACATTTCTATCAACCTGCAGTATTAGTATAATCACATTTCTATCAACCTGCAGTATTAGTATAATCACATTTCTATCAACCTGTAGCATTAGTATAATCACAAGTCAGCAATATTAATCTGGAAGTTTTTGCACATCAGTCCATCTACCACTTTAAAACATATGACACTGTAATTTACTCTAGCAGATACAGTGACAGGTAAAAG
The DNA here is from genome assembly GCA_009760885.1 of Achatina immaculata. Lineage (NCBI taxonomy): Eukaryota > Metazoa > Mollusca > Gastropoda > Stylommatophora > Achatinidae > Lissachatina > Lissachatina immaculata. Next base: position 46,654,091 of record CM019693.1, on the reverse strand, counting down.
AAAATTTGTACATCAGATTTTGCTAACCAAGTATTATCATTTAGTTTACAATGACAAAAAGACACAGTCAGTTCAGAACTATAGTAAGAGTTGTAGTTTATTTTTTCTCAGTCCTTGGGCTCTAATTAATGTTTAATTTTTCCTAGAATGTCTGATAATTTTCAGTTTTCTCTGGAATGTCAGAACTCCACTGAAAATAATTTGTATGTGTGTGTATGTTCTTGTGTGTGTACATGGTATTTTGTTAGACCACTTACCTCTTATGTAGCGCATTATCCTATATTTGTGAATGCAATATTTTTATCTTGCATTATTAGATATTTTTTTCATGTAATCTGTATACTTATATTGCATATAGTTTCATTTTGCATTCTGATATATATATATATATATATATATATATATATCATCAGATGCTGTGCCGACTGGCGTTGGCTATTATGCTTCTCCAGAGTACACGATCCTTCATGCAGGCCATCAGCTCAGTTGGTGATCTCCTCTCACACCATCCCGTCAGATTGTCCAGTGTCATTTCTCTTGGTCTTCCTCTTGATCTTCTTCCTTCTATTTTTCCTGTTGTTATAATATTTTCAATGCCCCCTCTTCTCATTGCATGTCCTATAAAAGTACATTGTCTCTTGTCTTTTTGACAAGATTTTTTTGTCTCTCCAACTCTTCTCATACATTCTTCATTAGTTATTTTTGCTGTCCAGGGGATTTGCAACATTCTTCTAATAAACCACATTTCTGCTGCTTCCAATGATTTTTGTGCAGACCTGCCAGTTGTCCATGATTCACTTGCATATAACAAGATATGTTCAATATATCATTTTAGGACTCGTTTTCTAACATTCATTGATTAGGATGTGTTGGTTAATATGTTTCTCATTCTTTGAAATGCAGTCTTTGCTTGGCCTATTCTGTTCCTAATTTCTGTTCTGCATTTCCCATCTGAAGTTATTACTGCTCCAAGGTATTTGAATTTCTGCACCTGCTTTAGAATAGTTCCCTTTAATTGTATACAATTGTATAATTGTTGGTGGATTCTGTTTCTTAGATATAACCATAGTGTCTGTCTTTTTGATGTTCAAAGTAAGGCCTTTCTGTTCAGCTTCTTTGGCGACTTTATCCAAGAGATTTTGCAGGTCTTGTTGGTTCTCAGCTATCAGTACTGTGTCGTCAGCATACCGAAGGTTGTTAATATTGTATCCTCCAATTTTTATGCCTGGTTCTGTGATGATCATTCTTAGAATATTCTCGCTGTACAGAGAAAAAAGGTCTGGAGATAGTACACATCCTTGTCGCAGCCCTTGTTTTATAGGTTGATATTTTCTAATTCTATTTTCAACTCGAATTGCTGCTTCTTGCTGCTAGTATAGATGTTTTACAATCCTCAGGTCTTTGCCATCTGTATTGATGTCTTCAAGCATTTTAATAATTTCATTATATGTTTCACCTTGTCGAATGCCGTGGTGTAATCAGTGAAGCATAAGTAGAGATCTTTCTGTACTTCTAAAGCTCTTTCTATTAGTGTTCGTAAAGCATAAATGGCATTGTGTGTTCCCTTTCCTTCAACAAATCCAAACTGTTCATCTGCTATTTCCATTTTTATCTTTTTCCTTGTTCTTCTCATAATGTTTCTCAGAAGTAGCTTCGGTATGTGACTTGAGAGGCTGATAGTCCAGTGGTCATCACATTCCTTTGCACCTGGTGTCTTTGGCAGTGCAATAAATGTGGATTTAAGCAAGTCAATGGGCATATAACCACTGTCATTCAGTAACTTGGTTATTATTTTTATTCCTGTCTCCTCTAGTGCCTCTATTTCTTCTATTGTTATATTATCAGGCCCAGTCGCTTTTCCTTTCTTCATGTATTTGATGGCATCTATGATTTCATCTTCAAGTATTGGCGGTCCATCACAGTATTCAGTATCTAGTGTTAATTCTGGTCTTTCTCCTCCATATAGATCACTGATGTATTCTGTCCACCTGTCCACAATGTCTTCTTTTCCCATTAACATTTTCCCTTCTTTTGATTTCAGACATCCTGTGGTATATTGTGTCTTCCTGCCTGTGAGTTCACTAATGTGTTTGTGCATATTTGTGCTGTCTTTATTATGGGAGTCCTCTATCTGTCTGCACTGTTCATTTAACCACACTTCCTGTGCTTCTCTGCATTTGCAGTTTATTCCGTTATTTATCGTGCTATATTTTTCCTCGTTATTTTTACTCCTCCTCCTCTTGTCCATCACTCCAAAGATGTCGTCTGTCATCCATTTATTTTTAGAGGCTTCTTTTTTCAGTGGTATTATCTCCTTAACAGTTTGATGGATAGAATCTCTTAACATTTCCCATTGTTCATCTATACTATTTATCTTTGCTGTTGCATTGTATCTATTTGTTATAATAACTCTGTATTGTTCTTGCAGTTCTTGTTCATTTTGAAGGAGTTCTTATTCAGTTTGATGTTTCTCACTTTTCTGCCTGCTTTCTTTAGCTTTATTCTGACTTTTCCACAGAGTGGATCATGGTCACTATTGCAGTCAGCTCCTGGCATGGTTTTTGTTGTCAGTAATGCATTGCGAAATCGTTTGTTGATTAATATGTAGTCTACCTGGTTAAAAGGCTTTTTGTCTGGGCAGCACCACGTTGCCAGTCTTTGGGGATGTTGTTTAAACCAGGTGTTTCCTACAACCATGCTATGTATTCTTGCCTGTTCAATTAATTTACTACTTCAGTCATTCCTCTCCCCCAGTCCATAGTCACCAACCATGTCTGAAGTTCTTCCTTTTCCAACTTTGGAATTAAAATCTCCCATGATTATAGTAACTTCATGTGACTTTGTGTGTTTTAGGGCTGTCTCTATGTCATTATAAAATACCTGTACATCTTCTTCAGAACTATCAGCTGTTGGAGTGTACACTTGTATAATATTTATGTTTATTGTTGTCCTTTCAGTTGGGCTAGCAGGACTTGGTCCGAGGTGTTCAAATATCCTACAATTGTCCATGCTGTTTGTTTGTCAAATATTATTCCTACTCCTCGTTCATGTTTTTCACTTCCTGAATATATTATTGTATATTTATCAGAGTTTACCTTCCCTGCACCTGTCTATCTAACTTCACTCATTCCTAATATGTTGATCTTCATCCATTTCCCTCGTTACATTTTCTAATTTACCAGCCTGGAATAAAGTTCTAACATTCCATGTTGCTATTTTGAACTTGTTAGTTTTGCCACCAGTAGCTTGATGACGATCTGGCCTCACCTGTGGCTCGTGAGCTGCCTTACCAGACAACACTATTCTGGAACAACATCCATTAACGTCGTTCATGACAAATCTATTACTCTGAATAAGCATAATTGTTCTTGGGAGCTACAACAGTGGTTTCCCGTTGCCTTCTGCTGGTTTGTGTATGGGCTCTCCGCTAGCCTTTGGACTACCCTGTCCTATCCGCAAGGCAGTGGGAGCGAGAGGTTTTAAGGCGCCTCTCACCCACCTGGTATTCCCTTCACTGAGCACCTGAGGCACTTATAGGAGTAGTAGAGCCACCTACTACCCCACCTTGCTCTCTGAGTCTACCGCCAGTTGGTCCGCGCCTGCTTATTTGGGTAAATCCTTATTCATAGAGATCCTCCATACCTGGAGGACTTTCACCATCCACCACCTGTGACATGCTGGGTAGGGGATGGGTGCCTCAGCTTTACCCAGTATATATATACATATAATATATATATATATATATATATATATATATATACACACACACACATATATATTTATATATATAATATTTATATTGATATATATGAATATGTTTATGTGTATATATATATTCATGAAATTTTGTATACCTTATTAAATAGACTGTGTGGGAAGATTGAAAGATGGTGTGATAAAGCACAGAATGTAAGATGGGGCAGCGCTCCCAATTCTTCACTCTTTTAAAATAAAGATCATTCATTCATTCATTCACTAGATACCAGTATTAATTTATTTACCTACTACCAGCACTGATTCATTCACTAGATACCAGCACTGATTCATTAACCTACTCATCATCATCAGGTGCTGTGCCTACTGGTGTTGGCTATTATGCTTCTCCAGAGTACACCATCCTTCATCCAGGCTGTCAGCTCAGTTGGTGATCTCCTCTCACACCATCCCGTCAGACTGTCCAGTATTATTTCTCTTGGTCTTCCTCTTGATCTTCTTCCTTCTATTTTTCCTGCTGTTATAATATTTTCAATGCCCCCTCTTCTCATTGCATGTCCTATGAAAGTACATTGTCTCTCTCTTATTTTTTTTACAAGATTTTTTTGTCTCTTCAGCTCTTCTCATACATTCTTCATTAGATATTTTTGCTGTCCAGGGAATTCACAACATTCTTCTAGTAAACCACATTTCTGCTGCTTCTAGTGATTTTTGTACAGACCTGCCTATTGTCCATGATTCACTTCCATATAACACAATTGATTCAGTATAGCATTTTAGGACTCGTTTTCTAACATTCATTGATTTACCTACTACCAGCACTGATTCATTCACTAGATACCAGTACTGATTCATTCACCTACTACCAGCACTGATTCATTCACTAGATACCAGTACTGATTCATTCACCTACTACCAGCACTGATTCATTCACTAGATACCAGTACTGATTCATTCACCTACTACCAGCACTGATTCATTTACCTACTACCAGCACTGATTCATTCACCTACTACCAGCACTGATTCATTTACCTACTACCAGCACTGATTCATTTACCTCTACCAGCACTGATTCATTTACCTACTACCAGCACTGATTCATTTACCTACTACCAGCACTGATTCATTTACCTACTACCAGCATTCATTGATTTACCTACTACCAGCACTGATTCATTCACTAGATACCAGTACTGATTCATTCACCTACTACCAGCACTGATTCATTCACTAGATACCAGTACTGATTCATTCACCTACTACCAGCACTGATTCATTCACTAGATACCAGTACTGATTCATTCACCTACTACCAGCACTGATTCATTTACCTACTACCAGCACTGATTCATTCACCTACTACCAGCACTGATTCATTTACCTACTACCAGCACTGATTCATTTACCTCTACCAGCACTGATTCATTTACCTACTACCAGCACTGATTCATTTACCTACTACCAGCACTGATTCATTTACCTACTACCAGCACTGATTCATTTACCTACTACCAGCACTGATTCATTCACTAGATACCAGCACTGATTCATTTACCTACTACCAGCACTGATTCATTCACTAGATACCAGCACTGATTCATTTACCTGCTACCAGTACTGATTCATTCACTAGATACCAGCACTGATTCATTCACTAGATACCAGCACTGATTCATTCACCTACTACCAGCACTGATTCATTCACCTACTACCAGCACTGATTCATTCACTAGATACCAGCACTGATTCATTCACCTACTACCAGCACTGATTCATTCACCTACTACCAGCACTGATTCATTCACCTACTACCAGCACTGATTCATTCACCTACTACCAGCACTGATTCATTTACCTACTACCAGCACTGATTCATTTACCTACTACCAACACTATTCATTCACTTGATACCAGCACTGATTCACTCACAAACAGGATTGTTGATAGTCTCATTGTATTTAAACATATGGTCACGACAGTTTCCTGACACCTGAGTCTAGAATTATTAAAAAGTTCAAAGTTCACAAGAACTCTTCTACAGCAACACAGATTATTGTTATATGTAAGAATATGTATCAGCACTCTGTCATATTGAACATTAGAGGTATAACTGTTTAATTTGAACATTAGAGGTTTATCTGTTTATTTTGAACGTTAGGGGTATAGCTCTATGTGTGTGCGTGCGCATGTGTGTGTACACACACACACACACACACACAAGATAGTACTAGTTTCATCAGATTATGTTCTTGTTTGTTTACCATGAAATAGTTTATGACATTTTGATGTGGTTTGTCATGGGCTTCAGGAGTGGGAGGGTTTGTGGTCAATGAAGACAAGCAGCTACTTGTGATCAAAGAAAGATATCATGCCCGTAACAACATCTCTACCTGGAAACTACCAGGTGGCCTTGCTGAGGCAGGTAAGAATGTATAGCACTAAGATTTTTCAGGTAAGAATGTATAGCACTAAGATTTTTCAGGTAAGAGGTATAGCACTAAGATTTTTCAGATTTGTGTCACATGATCAGTCAAGTTTATTTTCTGAGTAAATAAGATAACAACAGAGTAGATGAACACTATATGTGCCTGAAATTAAAAAAACCATTAACACCATGTATACCTGAGATAAAAACATTAACATCATTTATAGCTGAGATAAAAACAAAAACATTAACACCATGTAAAGCTGAGATAAAAACATTAACACCATGTGTACCTGAGATAAAACAAAAACATTAACACCATGTAAAGCTGAGATAAAAACATTAACACCATGTGTACCTGAGATATAACAAAAAGATTAACACCATGTAAAGCTGAGATAAAAACATTAACACCATGTGTACCTGAGATATAGCAAAAACATTAACACCATGTGTAACCCTGGACACCCCATTGTATCAGCGTGTTCATGCCCCACTGAGCACATTTCTGACTTTTTAGATAGCATCTTCCAGCCTTTAGTACACAAACTACCCTCCTTTTTGAAAGATACCAACCACGCATTAACAACTTTTGATACGATCACACTCTCTCAACACCACATCTATCACATCTTTCTCCTTGATGTCTGCTCCCTATACACTTCTATCCCCCATGAGGATGGACTTTTAGCACTCAGCTATTTTCTCGACAAAGACCCTCACCCCACTACTAGCACTGACACCATAATCAGACTTACACGCCTAGTACTAAACCTAAATTCTTTCAAATTCAACGGCAAATACTTCGAGCAAATCAGTGGTGTTGCCATGGGAACGAAAATGGGTCCCAGTTATGCTTGTCTATTTATGGGCTTTCTGGAAGTCAAATTATGGGAAACCTACACTGGCAGACTTCCAGAATTCTATAAAAGGTACATCGATGGTGGCATCGGAATCACAAGTATGCCACAGGAAGACCTTAAAAGATTTATTGAATTCGCCAATACACTCAGTAACAACATAAAATTCACTTACGAAATTTCTGACAAGTCTGTTAACTTTTTAGACATTAAAGTCTCTATTGGCACAAACAGGCTTGTCACCTCTGTATTTTACAAGCCCACCGACAGCCACATCTATTTGCTTTACACCTCTTCCCATCCTGAAGCCTGTAAGAACTCCATCCCATATTCCCAACTCCTCCGTCTTCACCGCATTTGTCAGGATAATTTGGACTTTATAGATCAGTCCAACAAGTTATTAGAATTTTTCCGTCATCGCCACTACCCAGAAAAGGTCCTTTGTGAAGCCTTCAACCATATCCAACTAGTGAGCCGCAAAGAAATATTCAGGAAAAAGCCTGTTACTCCATCTGACAGAGTTAAGTTAGTACTGCCTTTCCACCCGCACGGTCAGATGGTTAAGAAAATTCTTTATCGTCATCTGCCGATAATCCAACTTGACTCCGACACTCGCGACATTTTCTCTGATCCACTCCTATTGGCATACAAACGTGAGCCAAACCTTAAGGACATCCTCGTCCACAGCCACCTGAAGCAGAGCCTTACATATGTTGGCACCAGAAAATGTAACCGCCCCCGCTGCGTTACCTGCCCTGTAGTCTGGGAAACGAAAACAATCACCTTTCCCAAAACTATCCTCACCCTTCATGAGGGATTCACATGCGAGTCCCGTAATGTGATATATGTCATCGTTTGCACAAGATGCAGGATAACATATATTGGTGAGACTGGCCTCAGATTAGGGGACCACATGCAAAAACATCTGTACGACATCACCCAGCATGCTTCAAAACCAGTCCCAAATCATTTCAATGGCCCCAACCACAGAGGCAAATCTGACTTTCTGGTAACAGCCATCAAACAATGTCACGCAGATGACACAAGCCACCTGGCACTTGAGAACCACTGCATTCAAAATTATGGGACGCTGGAACCATATGGGTTAAACTCGCTGTTTAGTTACACTTAACATTCTCTTCAATCATTACAGTACCTCTCCACAAAGTCCACCCCTTCTTACTTTTCAAACTTCCTCACAGCATCACTCTGCAACCCCTCTTCCCCAATCATCTGTTTCAACTTCTAGCTAGGTCAATATTGCATCACACACTCTCTCTCCCTTCCCCGGTTCCCCATCCACCACCCCCGACCACATGTCACAGGTCTCTATTTAAAGTATCCACGTTCTACTAAATCCATTCCTGACACACACTGCCGGACAAACCACACCTTACAATTTACAGCTAAGTACTCTTTAGAAAAAAAAATTTTTTTTTAAATTTTAAACAGCATTCATATGATTCTATACTTTATCTCCTCTCTCTACTTCTTCGTCCTGTATGTTTTTGTATGATTAAGGTTCATGCCGAAACGTCACAACTTTGTAATCGTTAAGTAATAAAGCTGCTCCTACTTTTTCCTGTTTTATACATTCTAGTATCACAGCTTTACTGCAGTGCTTCGTGTATAGTTATATACTTATACAATAATTATTGTAACACCATGTAAAGCTGAAATAAAACAAAAACATTAACAACATGTGTACCTGAGATAGAACAAAATCATTTAATGTGTACCTGAGATAAAACAAAAACATTAACACCATGTGTACCTGAGATAAAACAAAAACATTAACATCATGTGTACCTGAGATAACACAAAAACATTAACACCATGTAAAACTGAGATAAAAACATTAACACCATGTGTACCTGAGATAAAACAAAAACATTAACACAATGTATATCTGAAATAAAACAAAAACATTAACAACATGTGTACCTGAAATAGAACAAAATCATTAAATGTGTACCTAAGATGAAACAAAAACATTAACATCGTGTGTACCTGGGATAACACAAAAACATTAACACCATGTAAAGCTGAGATAAAAACATTAAGACCATGGTACCTGAGATAAAACAAAAACATTCACAACATGTAAAGCTGAGATAAAAAACATTAACACCATGTGTACCTGAGATAAAAGAAAAACATTAACACAATGTATATCTGAAATAAAACAAAAACATTAACAACATGTGTACCTGAGATAAAACAAAATCATTAAATGTGTCATCATCATCATCATCAGGTGCCGTACCAACTGGCGTTGGCTATTATGCTTCTCCAGAGTACACGATCCTTCATGCAGGCCAACAGCTCAGTTGGTGATCTCCTCTCACACCATCCCGTCAGACGGTCCAGTATCATTTCTCTTGGTCTTCCTCTTGATCTTCTTCCTTCTATTTTTCCTGTTGTTATAATATTTTCAATGCCCCCTCTTCTCATTGCATGTCCTATGAAAGTACATTGTCTCTCTCTTATCTTTTTGACAAGGTTTTTTGTCACTCCAGCTCTTCTCATACATTCTTCATTAGTTATTTTTGCTGTCCAGGGGATTCACAACATTCTTCTAATAAACCACATTTCTGCTGCTTCCAATGATTTTTGTGCAGACTTGCCTATTGTCCATGATTCACTTCCATATAACAAGATAGGTTCAATATAGCATTTTAGGACTCATTTTCTAACATTCATTGATAAAGATGTGTTAGCTAATATGTTTCTCATTCTCTGAAATGCAGTCTTTGCTTGGCCTATTCTGTTCCTAATTTCTGTTCTGCATTTCCCATCTGAAGTTATTACAGCTCCAAGGTATTTGAATTTCTGCACCTGCTTTAGAATGGTTCCGTTTAATTTAATACTGCATGCTGGTGGATTCTGTTTCTTAGATATAACCATAGTCTCTGTCTTTTTGATGTTCAAAGTAAGGCCTTTCTGTTCACTTTCTTTGGCGACTTTATCCATGAGATTTTGCAGGTCTTGTTGGTTCTCAGCTATCAGTACTGTGTCGTCAGCATACCGAAGGTTGTTAATATTGTATCCTCCAATTTTTATGCCTGGTTCTGTGATGATCATTCTTAGAATATTCTCGCTGTACAGAGAAAAAAGGTCTGGAGATAGTACACATCCTTGTCGCACCCTTGTTTTATAGGTTGATATTTTCTAATTCTATTTTCAACTCGAACTGCTGCTTCTTGCTGCCAGTATAGATGTTTTACAATCCTCAGGTCTTTGCCATCCATATTGATGTCTTCAAGCATTTTAATAATTTAATTATGTTTCACCTTGTCAAATGCCTTGGTGTAATCAATGAAGCATAAGTAGAGATCTTTCTGTACTTCTAAAGCTCTTTCTGTTAGTGTTCGTAAAGCATAAATGGCATTGTGTGTTCCCTTTCCTTCAACAAATCCAAACTGTTCAACTGCTATTTCCATTTTTTTTTTTCCTTGTTCTTCTCATAATTATTCTCAGAAGTAGCTTCGTTATGTGACATGAGAGGCTGATAGTCCAGTGGTCGTCACATTCCTTTGCACCTGGTTTCTTTGATAGTGCTATAAACGTGGATTTAATCAGGTCACTTCGAATATAACCACTGTTGTAAATGTCATTCAGTAACTTGGTTATTATTTTTATTCCTGTCTCCTCTAGTGCCTCTATTTCTTCTATTGTTATATTGTCAGGCCCAGTCGCTTTTCCTTTCTTCATGTGTTTGATGCGTCTATGATTTCATCTTCAAGTATTGGCGATCCATCACAGTTTTCAGTCTCTAGTGTTAATTCCGATCTTTCTCCTCCATATAGCTCACTGATGTACTCTGTCCACCTGTCCACAATGTCATCTTTTCCCATTAACATTTTACCTTCTTTCGATTTCAGGCATCCTGTGGTATATTTTGTTTTCCTGCCTGTGAGTTCATTAATTTGTTTGTGCATGTTTTTGCTGTCTTTATTATGAGAGTCCTCTATCTGTCTGCACTGTTCATTTAACCACACTTCTTTTGCTTCTGGAACAATTTTTTTATAAATAGGAAACTACGAGGTTTTGGTACGGTAAAGTAAGATAACAAATATTGTAGGATTAAACCTCGAAAAAATCGTAGACAAAGCACTTTAGTGAGACGTGAGAAAGAAGAATCACAAGAGAATTACCTGGGATTCGAACACGGACTCCGGTAGGACAAGCAGCCGTCTAGCCACAAGAGAACAGCGTACTATCGACTTAGCCAGCTAGCACCCCCAAAAAAAGGTGTTTTGTTGACATAGTGTTTAGTAACCGCTCAGCAGACATGAGAGATCGTGACACCCGGAAAGAAACAAGGTCGTGACACACAGAAATTCCGTAGCTTAGATTCATTCTCTCTAGCAGGTACCAACTAGACAGACATACACACGGTCTCCTGCCATGTCTGGTGCAAACTTGAACAACAATAACAAACGAACGAATACTTATTACATGAAGTTAGTTTCAGGTATAGTTTTAAGGAACAATTTTTTTATAAATAAGAAACTACGAGGTTTTGGTACGGTAAAGTAAGATAACAAATATTGTAGGATTAAACCTCGAAAAAATCGTAGACAAAGCACTTTAGTGAGACGTGAGAGAAAGAAGAATCACAAGAGAATTACCTGGGATTCGAACACGGACTCCGGTAGGACGAGCAGCCGTCTAGCCGGTACCTGCTAGAGAGAATGAATCTAAGCTACGGAATTTCTGTGTGTCACGACCTCGTTTCTTTCCGGGTGTCACAATCTCTCATGTCTGCTGAGCGGTTACTAAACACCATGTCAACAAAACACCTTTTTTTGGGGGTGCTAGTTGGCTAAGTCGATAGTACGCTGTTCTCTCGTGGCTAGATGGCTGCTCGTCCTACCGGAGTCCGTGTTCGAATCCCAGGTAATTCTCTTGTGATTTTTCTTTCTTTCACGTCTAACTAAAGTGTTTTGTCTACGATTTTTTCGAGGTTTAATCCTACAATATTTGTTATCATTCTTTTGCTTCTCTGCATTTGCGTCTTATTTCTTTATTTATCTTGCTATATTTTTCCTCGTTATTTTTACTACTCCTCCTCTTGTCTATCAGTCCTAAGATGTCATCTGTCATCCATTTATTTTTAGGGGCTTCTTTTTTCCTTGGTATGATCTCCTTATCAGTTTGGTGGATAGAATCTCTTAACATTTCCCATTGTTCATCTATACTATTTATCTTTGCTGTTGCATTGTATCTATTTGTTATAATAACTTTGTATTGTTCTTGCAGTTCTTGGTCATTTTTAAGAAGTTCTTATTCAGTTTGATGTTTCTCACTTTTCTGCATGCTTTCTTTAGCTTTATTCTAACTTTTCCACAGAGTGGATCATGGTCACTATTGCAGTCAGCTCCTGGCATGGTTTTTGTTGTCAGTAATGCATTGCGGAATCTTTTGTTGATTAATATGTAGTCTATCTGGTTAAATGTCTTTTTGTCTGGGCTGCACCACGTTGCCAGTCTTCGAGGATGTTGTTTAAACCAGGTGTTTCCTACAACCATGCTGTGTATTCTTGCCCATTCAATTAATTTATAACCTCTGTCATTCCTCTCCCCCAGTCCATAGTCACCAACCATGTCCGAAGTTCTTCCTTTACCAACTTTGGCATTAAAATCTCCCATGACTATGGTAACTTTATGTGACTTTGTGTGTTTTAGTGCTATCTCTATGTCATTATAAAATATCTGTACATCTTCTTCAGAAGTTTCAGATGTTGGAGCATACACTTGTATAATATTTATGTTTATTGGTTGTCCTTTCAGTTGGGCTAGCAGGACTCTGTCCGAGATGTTCAAATATCCTACAATTGTCCTTGCCGTTTGTTCATCAAATATAATTCCTACTCCTCGTTCATGTGCATTAAATGTGTACCTGAGATAAAACAAAAACATTAATACCATGTAAAGCTGAGATAAATACATTAACACTATGTGTATCTGAGATAAAACAAAAACATTAACACCATGCAAAGCTGAGATAAAACAAAAACATTAACAACATGTGTACCTGAGATAGAACAAAATCATTAATTTGTAAACCTGAAATAGATGCAACAGCAGATAAACAACATGTGTAGCTGAGATAGATGCAACAGCAGATAAACAACATATAGCTGAGATAGATGCAGCAGTAGATGAACAACATGTGTACCTGAGATACAACAAAGTAGATGAATACCTTGTGTATCTGGGATACAGTTAGATGTACACAATATGGACATGAACAAATAAAATGGACACCCTGTGTGTGCTTACAGACAAACCAAACATATATATACACTGTACACAGACAAACCAGCAGACATACTGTACACATAAACCAGCAAATGCTACATACATGATACAGTAAATATACACCATGTAGACATTAGACACAAACCAGGTAGACTTATATTGTATCTGCATGAAACACAAACCAGGTAGACTTATATTGTGTCTGCATGAAACACAAACCAGGTAGACTTATATTGTATCTGCATGAAACACAAACCAGGTAGACTTATATTGTATCTGCATGAAACACAAACCAGGTAGACATATTGTGTCTGCATGAAACACAAACCAGGTAGACATATTGTATCTGCATGAAACACAAACCAGGTAGACATATTGTATCTGCATGAAACACAAACCAGGTAGACTTATATTGTATCTGCATGAAACACAAACCAGGTAGACTTATATTGTGTCTGCATGAAACACAAACCAGGTAGACTTATTGTATCTGCATGAAACACAAACCAGGTAGACTTATATTGTGTCTGCATGAAACACAAACCAGGTAGACTTATATTGTATCTGCATGAAACACAAAATGGGTAGACATATTGTATCTGCATGAAACACAAACCAGGTAGACTTATATTGTGTCTGCATGAAACACAAACCAGGTAGACTTATATTGTGTCTGCATGAAACACAAAATGGGTAGATTTATATTGTGTCTGCATGAAACACAAACTGAGTAGACTTATATTGTGTCTACATGAAACACAAATCACATAGACATTTTTTATTGTGTTTATACGAGATGAACTAGACAGATATGTGAATGTATAAAATCGGAAAAAAGTAGGAGCAGCTTTATTACTTAACGATTACAAAGTTGTGACGTTTCGGCGTGAGCCTTAATCATACAAAAACATACAGGACGAAGAAATAGAGAGAGGAGATAAAGTATAGATTCATATGAATACTAAAAAAAAAAAAATTTTTTTAAAGAAGTACTTAGCTGTAAATTGCAAGGTGTGGCTTGTCCGGCGGTGTGTGTCAGGAATGGATCTGGTAGGACGTGGAAATTGTTTAAATATAGACCTGTGACATGTGGTCAGTGGGTTGTAACTGGGGGTGGTGGATGGGGAACCGGGGAGGGGAGAGAGAGTGACACACTACTGGCCTAGCTAGGAGAAATTGAAACAGGTGATTGGGGAAGAGGGGTTGCAGAGAAAATAGCGGGGTTGCAGAGTGATGCTGTGAGGAAGTTTGAAAAGTAAGAAGGGGTGGATTTAGTGGAGAGGTACTATAATGATTGAAGAAGATGATGTTACGTGTAACTAAACAGCGAGTTTAACCCATATGGTTCCAGCGTCCCATAATTTTGAATGCAGCGGTTCTCAAGTGCCAGGTGGCTTGTGTCATCTGCGTGATATTGTTTAATGGCTGTTACCAGAAAATCAGATTTGCCTCTGTGGTTGGGGCCATTGAAATGATTTGGGACTGGTTTCGAAGCATGCTGTGCGATGTCGTACAGATGTTTTTGCATGCGGTCTCCTAATCTGAGGCCAGTCTCATCGATATATGTTATCCTGCATCTTTTGCAAACGATGACATATATCACATTACGGGACTCGCATGTGAATCCCTAATGAAGAGTGAGGATAGTTTTGGGAAAGGTGATTGTTTTCGTTTCCCAAACTACAGGGCAGGTAACGCAGCGGGGGCGGTTACATTTTCTGGTGCCAACATATGTAAGGCTCTGCTTCAAGTGGCTGTGGGCGAGGATGTCCTTAAGGTTTGGCTCACGACGTGAGTATATTTAACTTTACAGTTGTGTGATGTCTGAGTGAGTGTAACTTTACAGTTGTGTGATATCTGAGTGATAAGTTGAGCATATTAGAATCTGCTAGTATCTGTTTCAGGAGAAGAGCTTGGTGAGACTGCCAGGAGAGAAGTACTTGAAGAGACCGGTGTGGAAACAGAGTTTGTGTGTGTCATTGCTTTCAGACATATGCACAATTACCGTCATGGCTGTTCTGACTTCTACCATGTCTGTCTGATGAAACCACTCACGAATGAGATCAAACCTTGCCCTTTAGAGATAGCTGAGTGTAGGTGGATGGATGTGAGTATTCTTTAATGTCAGTCAGTCATTTGCATGTCCCTTGCAGAACTCTGCCTCCCTAACAGCTTTCCTGAAGGCCTCTCGGTTGTGAGCAAGATGCCCTGTTGCTGATGCATCCATTTACAGATTATCAATGATGTCTTGCAGCCATCTTCACCTTGGTCTTCCTCTTTCTTTTTCCCACTATGTACCCTTCAAAGACTCTCTTCTCTAGATTATCATGACATTTAATATGTCCAAAATATTTAAGTTTTCTCTGTTTAATCTTCTTTACTAGCCAACCTTCTTCAATATTAAGTTCATGTAGTATGGATATATTTGTTCTTTTTTGTGTCCATGGTATATGAATGACTTTTCTATAGCATTTATATTCAAAGGCATTTAGGTGTTTCTCAGCTGTTTTGTTAAGTGTCCAGGTCTCACAGGCATATATTGCGATGAGAAAGATGCATGCCCTTAAAAATCTTTTTTTGTAGTTCTGTCTGCTCCTCTCCACAGATTCTTTAGTTGTTTTATTTTTTAATTTCTCTCATTAATCTCCATTATTAGTTAGTAATGATCCAGTTCTTTAATGTAATAACAGTAATAATAGTAGATTTTTGTGAGCACATTTGACAGGTTGAGCTGGCTCATTATTGGGATATTGAACAATAGCTAGCATGATCACTGTTCAGCTGCTACACAGATAGTTGTTGGCTATACGTATATAAAATAAATCAAGATCTTCTAGTTGGGTCCCATGTACCCAGTCAATACCTGTGTTACCTGTGCAGCTTTTTTTCATTATGAAGTCTATTGCAATTTCAAAAAGCAAAGGAGACAGTAAACATCCTTGTTTCATGCCTGTTTCAATCTGGAACCATTCACTCATCCCTTCTTCTGTTTTGACTGCACAAACATATCCATTGTAGAGGTCCTTAATGATGTTGACAATTTTAGATGGTATTCCATATTGACTTAAAATTCTCCACAATGAATCTCTGTGTATGCTATCAAATGCCTTTTTAAAGTTTATGAAGTTCAGTATTAATGGTTTCTGCTTTTCAATATGTTCTTCAAGTACTATTCTGAGAGTAAAGATCTGGTTGAGACAGCTTCTCCCTTTTTGAAATCCTGCTTGTTCTTCTCTCATTGCGGTATCCACTATATCTTTAAGTTTATTCAAAATGACCTTGCAAAATACTTTTGACACAACTGATATTAAGGTTACTCCTCTCCAATTATTACAGTCACTAAAGTTGCCTTGTTTTTTGGTATTTTAAACAATGATTCCTTTTTTCCATTTAGAAGGGACCTTTCCTTCTTTCCAAATCTTATTAAACATTCTCTATAGTTGTCTCATGTGTATTGATAGCTTTTAACATTTTGGCTGTTATTTCATCTTCCCCTGCATCTTCGTTGTTAGCCATTAAATTCACTGCTGTTTCAATTTCATGTGATTTAATTTCCTAGGTTGACATTTAGTTGTGGGGCTGGTAAGTTGGTTTCAAGGTTTAACAATTCTTTTGGGTGTGGTTGATTAAGTATTTCTTGGAAGTGTTCAGCCCATCTTTGCTTTTGGTCTTTATTTGATGTTAATAGGGTTCCAGTTTTGCTAAAGATTGGTCTTTCTTTAGATGTAATAGTATCTGTTAGCTTCTTTTGTATGTTATATAAAGTTTTGCTGTCTCCTGTTTTTGCTGCTTTCTCTGCCTATTTCGCCATAATGTATATGTATTCTCTTTTATCCCTTCTAGCTGAACTTTCTTGTCTATTTCTTTGTATGTTGCTTTCATAAGATCTTTTCCACAATCTGTTTTTACATTCAACATGTCTAATTTGGCTGCTCGTCTTTCATGTTTGTACTTCCATGTGTTTTCTGATATTCTTGCTTTTCTATATGGTTTTTTCAGTCCAGCGCTTACTTTTGATGCTGTGATTATGGCTATGCTGTAAGAATTCCATAATTCATCCATACCTATCTCCTCTACTTCACTGAGTGTTGTGGAATGATTAGCAAGTTCCTGATTGAAATTACTGTTAGTATTCTCTTCTTGTAGGCTGTGGCTGTTTATCTTTCTGTGTATTGATTTCTTGTGTTGGCTTTTCAATTTTAGTTTTATTTTCCCTATACACAGGTTGTGATCACTGTTGACATCTGCACCCCTAAATGCCCTTACATCTATCAGAGATGTTCTATATTGCTTTCTAATACAAAAATGATCTATCTGGTTTCTTGTTCTATCATCAGGAGATATCTATGTTGTTTTATGTATCTCTTTGTGTGGAAATATTGTGCCTCCAGTGACCATGTCCTCTGTTAGACACATTTCAATTAATCTTTCTCCATTCTGATTTACCACATCAGTTCCTTCTTTCCCCATCACTTTTTCAATATCAGTATTATCTTTCCCTACCTTAGCGTTGAAGTCCCCTATAGCAATTAGGATGTCGTGTTTAGGGACTTTGTTGATGATTTGTTGTAATTGGTGATAGAAATGATCTTTCACCTCATCATTTGCATCATTTGTGGGTCCATTGTATTATTGTCATTCTTCCGTGTCTTAGGTTGTATCATGCTCTTATATGACTGTTCACTGGTTCCCATTATAGAAGGCTCTTTGCTGCCACATTTGACATAATTATACCCATCCCCTCTTGATGTTTACCGTCATCTCTGCCTGAATATATTATTAACTTACTATTTTCCACTGATCTTTTACCTGCTTATATATATATATATATATATATAGAGAGAGAGAGAGAGAGAGAAAATATACAAAATCAATACAGTTAAGCTGTGATAACAGTTGTGTGCGCTTTAATTAATAAAGCTGTTCCAGCTTTTGTTTTAAATAATCTTAACATATTGAGGTGTTAGTGTTATCAGTGAACTAAAGTCATTATGATCACTACTGACGTGGTTCTGTTATCAGTGAACTAAAGCCATTATGATCACTACTGACGTGGTTCTGTTATCAGTGAACTAAAGCCATTATGATCACTACTGACGTGGTTCTGTTATCAGTGAACTAAAGCCATTATGATCACTACTGACGTGGTTCTGTTATCAGTGAACTAAAGCCATTATGATCACTACTGACGTGGTTCTGTTATCAGTGAACTAAAGCCATTATGATCACTACTGACGTGGTTCTGTTATCAGTGAACTAAAGCCATTATGATCACTACTGACGTGGTTCTGTTATCAGTGAACTAAAGCCATTATGATCACTACTGACGTGGTTCTGTTATCAGTGAACTAAAGCCATTATGATCACTACTGACGTGGTTCTGTTATCAGTGAACTAAAGCCATTATGATCACTACTGACGTGGTTCTGTTATCAGTGAACTAAAGCCATTATGATCACTACTGACGTGGTTCTGTTATCAGTGAACTAAAGCCATTATGATCACTACTGACGTGGTTCTGTTATCAGTGAACTAAAGCCATTATGATCACTACTGACGTGGTTCTGTTATCAGTGAACTAAAGCCATTATGATCACTACTGACGTGGTTCTGTTATCAGTGAACTAAAGCCATTATGATCACTACTGACGTGGTTCTGTTATCAGTGAACTAAAGCCATTATGATCACTACTGACGTGGTTCTGTTATCAGTGAACTAAAGCCATTATGATCACTACTGACGTGGTTCTGTTATCAGTGAACTAAAGCCATTATGATCACTACTGACGTGGTTCTGTTATCAGTGAACTAAAGCCATTATGATCACTACTGACGTTGTTCTGTTTTCAGTGAACTAAAGCTGGTAAAGACACAACTGATATAGTTCTGTTATCAGTGAAAATCAGGATATTTAAGAGTAATGTTCTAAGTGTACTACTCTATGGAAGTGAATGCTGGAAAATCACCAAAACCATAGAAAACAAGTTGAATTCTTTCCAGACTAAATATTTACAAAGAATTAGAAAAATATTTTGGCCAAACACCATAAGAAATAACATCTTATTAGCAGAAATGCAGATGAAACCACTGACAACAATTACTGAGGAAAGATGCTGGCGATGGTTGGGACATGTGCTCCGAATGACTGAAAGCTCACTACCAAAAATAGCACTAAGATGGACACCACAGGGGAGCAGAAGTAAGGGTAGACCAAAAGAGACATGGAGAAGAACAACAGAAAGGATGTTGAGCAATAGAGGACTCACCTGGGCAAGAGCAGAAAAAAAGGCGAAGGACAGGCATTTGTGGAAAACCCTTGCGGAAGCCCCATGTGCCCTGGGCACTTAAGGTTCAGAGAGAGAGAGAGATCAGTGAACTAAAGCTGGTAAAGACACAACTGATATAGTTCTGTTATCAGTGAACTAAAGCTGGTAAAGATGCTACTGACATGGTTCTGTTATCAGTGAACTAAAGCTGGTAAAGATGCTACTGACATGGTTCTGTTATCAGTGAACTAAAGCTGGTAAAGACACAACTGATATAGTTCTGTTATCAGTGAACTAAAGCTATTATGATCACTACTGACGTGGTTCTGTTATCAAGATGGTGATGTGAAACTAATCAAGATCAGAGTATTGTTTGCTACAGTTTAGCTTATTCTTACCAGTGCTGGAGCCAGGCCCACTTCCCTGACCTGCTCCATTAGGGCAGCAACCAACTCAACCTGTCACTTTACAAAATGTGAAAAGCGAAGGCTAAAAACTAACATTATGATCACTACTGACGTGGTTCTGTTATCACTGAACTAAAGCCATTATGATCACTACTGACGTGGTTCTGTTATCAGTGAACTAAAGCCATTATGATCACTACTGACGTGGTTCTGTTATCAGTGAACTAAAGCCATTATGATCACTACTGACGTGGTTCTGTTATCACTGAACTAAAGCCATTATGATCACTACTGACGTGGTTCTGTTATCAGTGAACTAAAGCCATTATGATCACTACTGACGTGGTTCTGTTATCAGTGAACTAAAGCCATTATGATCACTACTGACGTGGTTCTGTTATCAGTGAACTAAAGCCATTATGATCACTACTGACGTGGTTCTGTTATCACTGAACTAAAGCCATTATGATCACTACTGACGTGGTTCTGTTATCAGTGAACTAAAGCCATTATGATCACTACTGACGTGGTTCTGTTATCAGTGAACTAAAGCCATTATGATCACTACTGACGTGGTTCTGTTATCACTGAACTAAAGCCATTATGATCACTACTGACGTGGTTCTGTTATCAGTGAACTAAAGCCATTATGATCACTACTGACGTGGTTCTGTTATCAGTGAACTAAAGCCATTATGATCACTACTGACGTGGTTCTGTTATCAGTGAACTAAAGCCATTATGATCACTACTGACGTGGTTCTGTTATCAGTGAACTAAAGCCATTATGATCACTACTGACGTGGTTCTGTTATCAGTGAACTAAAGCCATTATGATCACTACTGACGTGGTTCTGTTATCAGTGAACTAAAGCCATTATGATCACTACTGACGTGGTTCTGTTATCAGTGAACTAAAGCCATTGTAATCACTACTGACGTTCTGTTATCAGTGAACTAAAGCCATTATGATCACTACTGACGTGGTTCTGTTATCAGTGAACTAAAGCCATTATGATCACTACTGACGTGGTTCTGTTATCAGTGAACTAAAGCCATTATGATCACTACTGACGTTGTTCTGTTTTCAGTGAACTAAAGCTGGTAAAGACACAACTGATATAGTTCTGTTATCAGTGAAAATCAGGATATTTAAGAGTAATGTTCTAAGTGTACTACTCTATGGAAGTGAATGCTGGAAAATCACCAAAACCATAGAAAACAAGTTGAATTCTTTCCAGACTAAATATTTACAAAGAATTAGAAAAATATTTTGGCCAAACACCATAAGAAATAACATCTTATTAGCAGAAATGCAGATGAAACCACTGACAACAATTACTGAGGAAAGATGCTGGCGATGGTTGGGACATGTGCTCCGAATGACTGAAAGCTCACTACCAAAAATAGCACTAAGATGGACACCACAGGGGAGCAGAAGTAAGGGTAGACCAAAAGAGACATGGAGAAGAACAACAGAAAGGATGTTGAGCAATAGAGGACTCACCTGGGCAAGAGCAGAAAAAAAGGCGAAGGACAGGCATTTGTGGAAAACCCTTGCGGAAGCCCCATGTGCCCTGGGCACTTAAGGTTCAGAGAGAGAGAGAGATCAGTGAACTAAAACTGGTAAAGACACAACTGATATAGTTCTGTTATCAGTGAACTAAAGCTGGTAAAGATGCTACTGACATGGTTCTGTTATCAGGGAACTAAAGCTGGTAAAGATGCTACTGACATGGTTCTGTTATCAGTGAACTAAAGCTGGTAAAGACACAACTGATATAATTCTGTTATCAGTGAACTAAAGCTGATAAAGACACTACTGACATGGTTCTGTTATCAAGATGGTGATGTGAAACTAATCAAGATCAGAGTATTGTTTGCTACAGTTTAGCTTATTCTTACCAGTGCTGGAGCCAGGCCCACTTCCCTGACCTGCTCCATTAGGGCAGCAACCAACTCAACCTGTCACTTTACAAAATGTGAAAAAGCGAAGGCTAAAAACTAACATCATCATCACCATCTTGACATGTTTCAGTATCCTAAGCTACTTGTTTGATATTCTGTGACTCTTGTTTGTTCTGCTTCCAAAAAATTAATGATAGTCCAAACATTTTCATATGGTCTTTTTTCTTTTTAACATGTGGTCTTTCTGTTTAACATATGGTTGGTCTTTCTGTTTAACATATGGTTGGTCTTTCTGTTTAACATATGGTCTTTTTTCTGTTTAACATGTAGTCTTCTTTTTAACATGTGGTCTTCTTCTTGTTTAAAATGTGGTCTTCTTCTTGTTTAACACATGATCCTTTTGTTAAACATGTGGTCAATTTAAATAAATTCTAGATGATTTACATGTGGTCATTCTAATGGTTTACGAACGGTCTCGTTGGTTTACATGTGGTCATTCTAATGGTTTACGAACGGTCTTGTTGATTTACATGTGGTCATTCTAATGGTTTACGAACGGTCTCGTTGGTTTACATGTGGTCTTTTTGTTGAATTGGAACTTCATGGTCTAAAACGACAGAGTCTGCAGACAAGATGCATGGCAAGTTACACGTCTGAAGAAGGAACAGTCACAAATAGTATATGGATAACACAAATAGTATGTGGATAACACAGATAGTATGTGGATAACACAAATAGTATGTGGATAACACAAGGCTAATAAGAGAACAAATAATTTTGTGTACAATCCCTAATTTTATAAAACTCAAACTTCATGGACATCTGTAATCATTGATGGATCTTGAGTGAACAGTAATAAATGGAGTGGGAGGTAGTTTCATGAGACGCAGCAATGAGATAGAAACAAATGGAGTTTTCCTGACAGGGAAGATGTCCTATGATTCCAGAAAAGCAACAGCAGAATTTCTGAAAGCTCTGATATTATTCACAGATTATTATTATGTGCCTTACCAGATAGATATGTGTCCCCATCTTGTGCAGTCTATGATGTTTCTTACCAGATAACATAGGCAGTCATGTGTCCCCATCTTGTGCAGTCTATGATGTTTCTTACCAGATAACATAGGCAGTCATGTGTCCCTATCTTGTGCAGTCTATGATGTTTCTTACCAGATAACATAGGCAGTCATGTGTCCCTATCTTGTGCAGTCTATGATGTTTCTTACCAGATACCATAAGCACTCATGTGTCTCCATCTTGTGCAGTCTATGTTTCTCACCAGATAACAGGCAGTCATATGTTCCAATCTTGTGCAGTCCATGATGTTTCTCACCAGATACCATAAGGAATCATATGTTCCCATCTTGTGCAGTCTATGATGTTTCTCACCAGATAACGTAGGCAGTCATATGTCCCCATCTTGTGCAGTCCATGATGTTTCTCACCAAGTTGAATGTTTTTCTTTCTCCGTACCACTTGTTCAGTCCACTGAAATATTTTTCTTTTGACCTTCCTCTTCTCTTTTTCCCTTGAATTGTCCACCAGCTCTCTAACTTCTGTCTTCTCATGACATGTCCTGGAAATTGTGGCTAATTTTTTTTCTTATCATTTTAAGTATCTTTTTCTTATAATTTTAACTAGTTTCCATTGTTCTAAAACTTCTCTGAGGACTTCTTTGTTTTTCTGTCTGTCCAGGATGTTTGTTGCTTCCAATTTCTTTGCAATCTTTTTGTTAATTGTCTAAGTTTTGTAACCATATAGCAATATTGGTTCTTTTTAGCAAGAAGACAAACCAGATAAGATAGAATGTTTCATTGATTGTAAATCACTATTGGAATTCTATAGAATCCTAGAATCAGGTGCAGATTCCAACACTCCCATGAGTTAAAGCTCCATACCACTACTCCCATAACTTGTATGCTCATATTCATCATTCCAAAGAATTATCAGCTGATGTTCACTGCTCTCATGAGTTATATACTTGTGTCTGCCACTGAGTTAGTGTTTTTATTTGTCATGCTCATGAGTTATATTTTCATGCCTACAATTCCCATGAGTTATATTTTCATGCCTACAATTAACATGAGTTATATTTTCATGCCTACAATTCCAATGAGTTATGTTTTCTTGCTTACAATTCCTGTGAGTTATATTTTCATGCCTACAATTCCCATGAGTTATATTTTCATGCCTACAATTAACATGAGTTATATTTTCATGCCTACAATTCCAGTTAGTTATGTTTTCATGCTTACAATTCCTATGAGTTATATTTTCATGCCTACAATTCCCATGAGTTATATTTTCATGCTACAATTCCCTTGAGTTATATTTTCATGCTACAATTCCATTGAATTATATTTTCATGCCTACAATTCCCATGAGTTATATTTTCATGCCTACAATTAACATGAGTTATAATTTCATGCCTACAATTCCAATGAGTTATGTTTTCATGCTTACAATTCCTATGAGTTATATTTTCATGCCTACAATTCCCATGGGTTATATTTTCATGCTTACAATTCTTCTTCTTCTTCATTCGCTTCTACCACCAAGACTGCCCTGTGATCCTACTGAATTTACGCCTGTGGTACTCGTTAAGTCCCCTGATCCCCCGTGTGGTCCCCAAAAGGACCACATGTGATCCCCAAGCGGACCACAAGAGGTTCAGAGTACCACAGGGCTTGAGCCTGTATTCTTGGTGGATCTCAGAAGCATGATTGCGTGACACTGTGGTTTTTGTTGCACCAGTTTAGTCTAGAGTTGGACTTTCTCACCGGAAAATCTCAACGTGTTTTGGATATCAGTATATCCTCACTGGGTGAGAGGTGGTAGCCCACCCAGGCCAAAGTTGGACTTTCTAACCATAAAACCTCGACATGTTTTGGGATACCTGTGTATCACCGCCAGGTGAGAGGTGGTTGCCCATCCAGTCCAGTGTTGGACTTTCTCACAGGAAAACCTCAGCGTGATTAGGATATGCAAACATCCCCACCGGGAGAGAGGTGGTTGCCTATCTAGACTGCCCTGGTCCAGTGTCTCCGAATTCAGCATTTTGTGGTCGTGGCCGCTACCCTCCTTGTTGTGACCAGGATGGAGCTTTTGTCCAGGAGGACGAATCCTCGCCACTAGTGACTTCCACCCCTGGGTTGAGCCAGTTTAGGCATATTATCCCAGTATGGGCGTGAAGAAGGAAGAAGATCAAGAGGAAGACCAAGAGAAATGATACTGGACAGTCTGACGGGATGGTGTGAGAGGAGATCACCAACTGAGCTGATGGCATGCATGAAGGATCGCGTACTCTGGAGAAGCATAATAGCCAACGCCAGTCGGCACGGCACATGATGATGATGATGATGGGCGTGTTTGGGACGTGACCGACCTCTAGAGCAGAGGTACCATGACATGCGTAGCCTTCAAGTTTCATCCCTGGTGTGATCTAGTTTAGGCATCACTAGTATGGGTGTATATCAGGCGTGACCGACCTCTAGAGCGGAGGTGGAGTGACATGCCTAGCCATCAAGTTTCACCCCTGATGTGTGCCGGTTTCGGCATATTTCACCAGTGTAGGTGTATTTTGGACGTGGCCGGCCTCTAGAGCAGAGGCGCCATGGTATGTGTAACTCGCAGCGATACTACTGGACATACCGATTAAACTTCATTTTATCCTTTCTTTCACCTTTTCACATTGGCGCCGCACAGCAACCCTTATTTCTTTTCCGCAGTTTCTTCTTTGACCGGGAGGAGCTTCACTCCACACGCAGCATTCGAAGAGTCTCGGTAGCAGTGTCTTAACCTCTGGGTTAAGCCGGTTCAGGCATTTCACCCAATATGAGTGCATTTAGGACGTGGCCGACCTCCAGACCAGAGGTGCCATGATTTGACTGTTTGCTTTGCTTTATCCTTTCTACCACTATTTCTGCAGTGGCGCCGCGTGGCAACCCCATTTGCACCTTTCTTCACTGGCCGGGAGGAGCACTGTCCACACACGGCAGCTGAAGAATCTCGCCAGCAGCGGATGCTTACAGTTAACATGAGTTATATTTTCATGCTTACAATTAACATGAGTTATATTTTCATGCCTACAATTCCCGTGAGTTATATTTTCATGCCTACAGTTCCTGTGAGTTATATTTTCATGCCTACAGTTAACAGAGTTATATTTTCATTCCTACAATTAATGTAAGTTATTTTTTTTTTCTGTGTGTGGCTGTGCACCTTAGAGGGAACCAGCACCCATTTTTACAGGTGGGTGAACTGGGTGGTGCAGATAGCAGATGATGAACCCACAATGTTTGAAATGAGAAGACTGGTAATTTTGCATTCTCACATTTGCTGTGATGATGATGATGATGATGATGATGATATATTTTTGTGTGATGTTGTGGATCCAGCTATCTATTAATTCTTGTTCTATTTTTTTATTGATTATATAACAAATGAACGATGTGCTTAAACGTAACTGATGTTATTCTGTTTTTATATTGTCTAGTACCTTCACTAGTATATGTAATTGACAGATTTGTTATTTTGTTCATATTTAGCTGGAACAGTACGAGGCCATGGAAGACATCTCAGATGTGAACAGATACTTTGTCAAGAAATATCGAAACTTTGTTTCCACTGGCAATGCACTTGGAGTGGAAAAAGTGTTGTCTTTTGACAAGAAATCTTTACAGAATGTGTATAGTGTCCAGAGTATCCAACAGCAATGTCCACAGCTGCAGGTTTAGGACACTAGGAAGAGTGTTTTATCACACATTCTATTAGAATGAGATGTAATCAGAGTTCTGTTAGAATGAGATGTAATCAGAGTTCTGTTAGAATGAGATGTAATCAGAGTTCTGTTAGAATGAGATGTAATCAGAGTTGTGTTAGAATGAGATGTAATCAGAGTTCTGTTAGAATGAGATGTAATCAGAGTTCTGTTAGAATGAGATGTAATCAGAGTTCTGTTAGAATGAGATGTAATGAGAGTTCTGTTAGAATGAGATGTGATCAGAGTTCTGTTAGAATGAGATGTAATCAGAGTTCTGTTAGAATGAGATGTAATCAGAGTTCTGTTAGAATGAGATGTAATGAGAGTTCTGTTAGAATGAGATGTAATGAGAGTTCTGTTAGAATGAGATGTAATGAGAGTTCTGTTAGAATGAGATGTAATCAGAGTTCTGTTAGAATGAGATGTAATGAGAGTTCTGTTAGAATGAGATGTGATCAGAGTTCTGTTAGAATGAGATGTGATGAGAGTTCTGTTAGAATGAGATGTGATCAGAGTTCTTT
Source organism: Achatina immaculata (assembly GCA_009760885.1). Classification (NCBI taxonomy): domain Eukaryota; kingdom Metazoa; phylum Mollusca; class Gastropoda; order Stylommatophora; family Achatinidae; genus Lissachatina; species Lissachatina immaculata. The sequence continues at coordinate 46,626,960 of CM019693.1, read as the reverse complement.
TAGAATGAGATGTGATCAGAGTTCTGTTAGAATGAGATGTGATGAGAGTTCTGTTAGAATGAGATGTAATGAGAGTTCTGTTAGAATGAGATGTAATGAGAGTTCTGTTAGAATGAATTGTGATCAGAGTTGTATATTTATTCAAGAAGTTGATGCATCAGGAGAGGAGAAACTGCTGGGATGATTATTGAGCTTTCAGAGTAAATAAAAAAAAAAAAAAGTCACTAAAGGTAAAATTCCCATTTCCATGCCATTAAGGCATATTGGGGATACAGTGTTAGGCCCACATTTCCATGACCTTTGCCACATGAAAGTGTGATGTGATCAGTATCACTCTTGGGTGCATTTACCTTCCCAGATTTCTCTGGTACCCATTTTTAGAGGCTGGGTTGACCCTGGAGCTTTTTTTGGTGTGTACTGGAAAAAATCCCACTGCTGGAAGTGAAAAATATACTCAGTGCAGTAAGAAAATATAGTCAGTACAGTAAGAAAATATAGTCAGTACAGTAAGAAAATATAGTCAGTACAGTAAGAAAATATAGTCAGATATCTTAATAACAACAGCTAAAGACATGGTTCCAGTAAATAAAACACATAAGAATGGATGGATCACAGCAGGTACACTAGAACTGATAAAACAACATAGAGAAATGAGGATGCAATGGAAAGTGACAAACAACAACAAAGAGAAATATAAAACTTTAACAAAAGAAGTATGAAGAAACATAAGAAAAGACAAAAAAAACAATACATACAAGATTGTTGTAAAAGAATAGAAGAACATCAGAAGTGTGGAAGAGATAGTGAAATGTTTAAAGAAATGAAGACATTGACGAGAAATGTCACACCTAAGCTAAATGTAATTTGTGATGATATGGGGAATACCTTGACAGAGACAGAGGAAATTCTAGAAAGATGGAAGGAATATTGCAAAGAAATGTATGAAACAACTGACTGTTGAAGTAGAAATCAACAGTGTGAATTATTATTGGAGGAGAAATAACCCAAACCGACAATAGAAAAAAGTTTTATGGGCAATAAAGAATCTGAAAAATGGTAAATCACCAGGATGTGATGAGATAACAGCTGAATTTATTAAAGCAGGAGGAAAGTAATGTGCAACAATCTATCATGCACTATGTAAAAAGATATGGCATTCTGGTATTTGGCCAAAAGAATGGAAAAGAACTGTATTCATACCACTGCCAAAAAAGGGTAACCTGAAATTATGCACAAACTACAGAACTGTTGCCCTGATTAGTCATGACAGTAAAATTCTGTTAAAAATCATAATGGGTAGACTTCGAAAGAAAATAGAAGAAGAAGTCAATATGGTCCAAGCTGGTTTCAGGCAAGGAAGAGAATCAATATTCAATATAAAATTAATAATAGAGAAATGCAGAGAGTATAATGTGAATCTATATTTATCCTTTATAGACTACTCAAAGGCATTTGATTGTGTACAACACCAGAAACTTTGGGAAATAATGGAAAAAATGGGATTTCCAACACATTTGATACAATTAACATCGCTGCTGTATCTAGACCAACAAGCAGCAGTAAGAATAAATGGTGAAACAACAACTTGGTTTGACATAAAACAAGGGGTCCATCAGGGGTGCATATTGTCACCTTACTTATTTAACTTGTATACTGAAAATATATTGAGGAATATTAGATAAGACGTAGACAAAGAATATTACGATGCCATAACAATTGGAGGTTATGAAATACCAGAGATTAGATATGCTGATGACACAGTATTACTGTCCACAACACAAAAAGGAATGGAAAAACTGATTATGTCAGTCCGTAAGAACAGCAAAGAGCAGAACCTCTATCTTAATGCAAAGAAAACTAAATTGATGACAACTGACAAAACAAACAAGGCAGCTGAAATATTTATCAATGAGGAAAAACTGGAAGAAATGGAGAGTTTTGAATATCTTGGATCACTACTAACTAATAATGGAGATACAATGAGAGAAATTAAAAGGAGGACATCTATTGCTCTTCAGAAAGTAAAACAAATAAAGAATCTGTGGAGAGGAGCAGACAGAACCACAAAAATAAGATTTTTAAGGGCATGCATCTTTCCCATCGCAACATATGCCTGTGAGACCTGGACACTTAACAAAACAGCTGAGAAACACATAAATGCCTTTGAATGTAAATGCTACAGAAGAGTTCTTCAGATATCATGGACACAAAAAAGAACAAATATATCCATACTACAAGAATTTAATATTGAAGAAGGCTGGCTAGTAAAGAGGATTAAAGAGAGAAAACTTAAATATTTTGGACACATTAAACGTCATGATAATTTAGAGAAGACCATATTGGAAGGATACGTAATGGGAAAAAGAAAAAGAGGAAGACCAAGACGAAGATGGCTACAAGACATTGTTGATGATCTGCAAATGGATGCCGCAGCAGCAGGCCATCTTGCTCACAACTGAGAGGCCTACAAGAGTGCTGTTAGGGAGGCAAAGTTCCGCAAGGGACATGCAAATGAATGAATGAATGAATGGTAAGAAAATATAGTCAGTACAGTGTTATGTAACAGAGATGATACTTTAAAACATTAGAAACAAGGAAGTTATGTTTGTTGTAATATTATCCTTCTTCTTGCATCTCTGCCTAGAACATTAGAAACAAGGAAGTTATGTTTGTTGTAACATCATCCTTCTTCTTGCATCTCTGCCTAGAACATTAGAAACAAGGAAGTTATGTTTGTTGTAACATCATCCTTCTTCTTGCATCTCTGCCTAGAACATTAGAAACAAGGAAGTTATGTTTGTTGTAACATCATCCTTCTTCTTGCATCTCTGCCTAGAACTGCAAGCTGGTGTTCTTTGCAGATGATGCAGTGAAGATGTTGTTGCTTGGGAGCGAGTTATGGTGGCTTTTTTTTTTTAAGTCTAAAAAGCTGGGGCTGTGCAATGCTTCCTGAGCAGACTCAACCACCGTGGGGACTTTGACAGTCCCAGCCCCACTAGCTAGACTAGGCCAGTTACTTGGTGGTACCAGCCAAGAGATGGAATAAAGTTTTAGCCGGCTATGGTTTACCAACTCAGACTTTTGCTTCTCATCTCTTTGTCAGTTGTGTCATATTTTTCTTTGCCCTTTTTATATGTCTTCTTTTATCCAAGAGCTACATTATTTCTGGTGTCATCAATTTCTTCTTTGCTGTTTCTTTTCTCTCAGGTATACTCCAGCCCAAAAGTTAAGGGCCACTAGCTAAAACCCATCCCTAAAAAATAATATGAAACAAATATCAGAAACATTAAAATTAGAATTACCTGCATTTAAAATGCATCAAATTCATACAACTCTTATGCATATGTGGTAATCTGTTCAAGAGTTACACGCCTGATAAGTCATTCACCCATCATCATAAAAGTCACAAGATAAGTACTGTTACACTTTATCAGTCAAAATCTGGTATAACCAATATTTGCAGCCAGGCATTTGATACATCTTTAATGCAAGGAGTCCACAAGGGTTCTAAGAACATCCTGCAGAATAGCCTGCCACACCTGCAGAATAGCCTGCCACACCTGATGAAGAAACAGAGTCAGCTGTGCCACATCGACTACCAGAGGCTGGTTAGTTGATACTCTCCACCCAAGGACATCCCAGGGGTGTTCATTCAGAGCAAAATCAGGTAAACAACGGGGGCACTCCATCCTGACAAGTCCCTGGTGTTAAATGAAGTCATTAACAATACGAGCTCAATGAGCTGGACCACTGTCAACCTCAAGATTGCATCATAACCCGCGGCCTCCAGAGCAGGCTGAGTAAGAGGTCGCGGTATCTCATCTCAGTGCTTTAGGCCGGTCAGTGTGTCATGGACAACATGAAGAGGGTCTTGCCTTGTTGACTGAGGCCACCGCAGACCATGACAGAACCTCCTTCACAACGATCCACTTCTCAAAGTGTGTCATCAGTGCTCACCATGCCTTCTCCAAACACAAACCCTGCCGTTAGAATGAAGCAGGACTCATCTGGCAGTTTGTCCACATGATGTGCTTACACCAGGCAATGTGGGCTCTGTGGCAAGCTGGAAGCAGAGGGATTCTGACTGCTGGTCTTATGAAATGCCCAAATTCATATAAGCATCTGCAAACTGTCATCCTGCTGATGTTAATGTTTGTAGGATTCATCAGCTGACATCATAGAGGTGTACAGGTCAGCGAAGAGCAGATAAGAGATATCTGTCATCCTGCCAGGTCGTACAGCATGGATGTCCTGGACAGTTTCAGTCGTCTGCTTGTCCAGTGGCACTAAATCTCTCCTGGATGGTAGAATGTGACACTCTGAAAAGTCTTTGGATGATAGAATGTGACACTCTGAAAAGTCTTTGGATGGTAGAATGTGACACTCTCAAAAGTCTCTGGATGGTAGAATGTGACACTCTCAAAAGTCTCTGGATGGTAGAATGTGACACTCTTAAAAGTCTTTAGATGGTAGAATGTGACATTCTTAAATGTCTCACAACCTGACAAATTCTACATTCTCTGCCCCCGCAATACCCAGAAAGCATTCTCGATGCTAAGACTGCTTCTCTGGGGCATGGTTTTGCAACAGGCAAAAGTGTCCTTTTATAACCAAATTTAAAATGAATGAAAAATGACGTCTGTTCAGAGTCCCTCTTGCACAAGTCAGCAATGATTTTTCTAGCTGTGAGGGTTGGTGAAACATGTGAATCATATCCTAAATTTACACTTAACATGATGTTACTGTACATGATTTTTACACTCATCATTATAGTCAGTCAGTACTTTTCAAGCTGATGCAGATGTTGGTCATGCCACCTCTGGAGTATGGTCTAGGCTTACTCACCCTGTAAAAAGCACAGCTGAACAGACTACAGCATGTACAGAACGAAGCAGTGAGAGTGGTCTTGGGTTGCACCAGGGATGCTCCTGTAGTGGCCATGCACTTTCTGCTTGTTATGCTGAGTGTGAGGTCAAAACACAAGAATGCTCAGGTAAAAGCATACATCAGGGTTGCTGGCATGAGGGATCATCCTCTCCATAAGGAGCTTGGGTTGATAGAGGGCAAACGCATCAAAGGAAGCAGATCCTGGATGGCTGAGGCTGAGGATACAATAATGTCAGTGGGCGATCTAGATGAGGTGCCTAAAGGTGATAATTGGTTACAGGTACATGACTGACCTCGGCTAACAAAAGTTATTATACAGAAGGGCTGCGAATGTAGAGACTGGGCAGGGGGCAGTTGAACTTTTGGTTCAAGATCTCATCCAGCATCACTGTGGGTCTTGTGACACAGTAATATATACAAATGACACAGTGTCTCAGGACAGCAGAATTGATTGGGGTTTTGTTATCTACCACAATGGGAGAGTGGTGGCACAGGGTTTGGGAGCCTTTGAAATCACCTCCTCAAGCATCATCATCAGGTGCCGTGCCGACTGGCGTTGGCTATTATGCTTCTCCAGAGTACACGATCCTTCGTCCAGGCCATCAGCTCAGTTGTTCTCCTCTCACACCATCCCGTCAGACTGTCCAGTATCATTTCTCTTGGTCTTCCTCTTGATCTTCTTCCTTCTATTTTTCCTGTTGTTATAATATTTTCAATGCCCCCTCTTCTCATTGCATGTTCTGTGAAAGTAAATTGTCTCTTTCTTATCTTTTTTGACAAGATTTTTTTGTCTCTCCAACTCTTCTCATACATTCTTCATTAGTTATTTTTGCTGTCCAGGGGATTCACAACATTCTTCTAATAAACCACATTTCTGCTGCTTCCAATGATTTTTGTGCAGACTTGCATATTGTCCATGATTCACTTCCATATAACAAGATAGGTTCAATATAGCATTTTAGGACTCGTTTTCTAACATTCATTGATAAGGATGTGTTGGCTAATGTTTCTCATTCTCTGAAATGCAGTCTTTGCTTGGCCTACTCTATTCCTAATTTCTGTTCTGCATTTCCCATCTGAAGTTATTACTGCTCCAAGGTATTTGAATTTCTGCACCTGCTTTAGAATAGTTCCATTTAATTTTAAACTGCATGCTGGTGGATTCTGTTTCTTAGATATAACCATAGTCTCTGTCTTTTTGATGTTCAAAGTAAGGCCTTTCTGTTCACTTTCTTTGGCGACTTTATCCAAGAGATTTTGCAGGTCTTGTTGGTTCTCAGATATCAGTACTGTGTCGTCAGCATACCGAAGGTTGTTAATATTCTATCCTCCAATTTTTATGCCTGGTTCTGTGATGATCGTTCTTAGAATATTCTCGCTGTACAGAGAAAACAAGGTCTGGAGATAGTACACATCCTTGTCGCACCCCTTGTTTTATAGATTGATATTTTCCAGTTCTATTTTCAACTCGAATTGCTGCTTCTTGCTGCCAGTATAGATGTTTTACAATCCTCAGGTCTTTGCCGTCTATATTGATGTCTTCAAGCATTTTAATAATTTAATTATGTTTCACCTTGTCACAGGCCTTGGTGTAATCAGTGAAGCATAATCTGAGATCTTTCTGTCCTCAAGCATGTGAAGCATAAGCTGAGATCTTTCTGTCCTCAAGCATGTGAAGCATAAGCTGAGATCTTTCTGTCCTCAAGCATGTGAAGCATAAGCTGAGATCTTTCTGTCCTCAAGCATGTGAAGCATAAGCTGAGATCTTTCTGTCCTCAAGCATGTGAAGCATAAGCTGAGATCTTTCTGTCCTCAAGCATGTGAAGCATAAGCAGAGATCTTTCTGTCCTCAAGCATGTGAAGCATAAGCTGAGATCTTTCTGTCCTCAAGCATGTGAAGTATAAGCAGAGATCTTTCTGTCCTCAAGCATGTGAAGCATAAGCTGAGATCTTTCTGTCCTCAAGCATGTGAAGCATAAGCAGAGATCTTTCTGTCCTCAAGCATGTGAAGCATAAGCAGAGATCTTTCTGTCCTCAAGCATGTGAAGCATAAGCAGAGATCTTTCTGTCCTCAAGCATGTGAAGCATAAGCAGAGATCTTTCTGTCCTCAAGCATGTGAAGGAAATTGAAGCTGTGTCAGTGGAATGGCTGGTTGCTCATGAAGTAGTTCATGGCTTCATTGCAACAGATTCACAGAGTTTGCTTCGTAACATTGAGAAAAAAATTGCTTTGAAAAGAATGGGTTCATCTGTTAAGCCAGTCAACTGTGACAAGCTTAATGTGGCTTTATTGTTCAGGGCATGCGAGAGTACATAGTAATGATGTGGCAGATAGACTTGCTGGACAGGCTAAAACTAATGGCAGACTGACAATGGACAAAGGGGACATTGCTAAAGCTATACTGGAAAGACTATGGGAAAATAAAGAGCTGGAATGGAAGAACAATGTAGATCTGAAGAGACTGCTGGAGCCAGGACAAATTAAAAGTGCTGGCAGGAAATCTGAACTGTGTGGCAGAAAACACATCGTAAAGAACCAACACTTGATGGGAACTATTAGCAAACATACTCTTGGATGGATGCTGCAGCAGAGCATATATGGGGCTCTACTGAATGCAATGACACTGGAGTCTGATTTTGAACCTTTGAGTGGTTTTCAAACCTCATGTTCATAGATGACCATGGATGGCATTGAACAAAATCACTCTTTATCATATCAGTATATAAGCTGATACACAAATGTGTTGAAAATAAAGGGGTGGCCCTTAACTTTTGTGCTGTAGTATATTATTTCTCTTCCTTTCTGATGGATTAATTCTCATAGCATTTTCCACTGTTCATCATTACTTTGTAGTTTAACTAATGCACCGTATCTATTCATAACCACAACTCTGCCATTTAGTTCTACACTGCTTTTAAATAGATACATGTCAAGCTTGTCATCCTTCAACATATTTAATTTTACTCATATTTTGCCACATAATGGATCACAGTCACCACAGCAGTCATCTCCTGGCATGGTTTTTGTTTTTAGTAAGGCATTTTGGATTCTTTATTAATGAGAATGTGTCGATTTGATTAAAAGTCTTTTTGTCTGAGCAACTCCATGTAGCCAGTGTTGCTTAGAACTATGTGTTTGTAATAAGCATATCGTGCATTTTTGCCCATTCTGTTCATTTAGAGGGTCAGTTATTTTTCATTCCCAGACCATAATCCCCTACATCCAGTGGACAAGCAGTAATGAATTGCTTCAATTGCCCTCAAGGCAAATATCAGTTGACTAGCGACTAAGGATATGCCTCAGCTGTGAGCAAGGCAAACATGCGATCGAGTTGACACTTGAAGGCAAACATGCGATCGAGTTGACACTTGAAGGCAAACATGCGATCTAGTTGACACTTGGAGGCAAACATGTGATCTAGTTGACACTTGACAAATGATATGCCTCGCTGTGAGCAAGGCAAATACGCGATTAGTTGACATTTGATGGCAAACATGCGATCTAGTTGACACTTGACAAATGATAGGCCTCGGATGGGAGCAAGGCGAACATGTGATCTAGTTGACAAATGATATGCCTCAGCTGTGAGCAAGGCAAACATACGATTTAGTTGACACATCACAAATGATATGCCTCAACTGTGAGCAAGGCAAACATGCAATCTAGTTGACACTTGACAAATAATATGCCTCAAATGTGAGCAAGACAAATATGCAATCTAGTTGACACTTGAAGACAAACATGCAATCTGGTTGACACGTGAAAGCAAACGTGCAATCTAGTTGACACTTGAAGGCAAACATGCGATCTAGTTGACACTTGAAGGCAAACATGTGATCTAGTTGACACTTGACAAATGATATGCCTCAGCTGTGAGCAAAACCAAAATGCCATCTAGTTGACACTTGATAAATGATATGCCTCAACTGTGAGCAAGGCAAACATGCGATCTAGTTGACACTTGATAAATGATATGTCTCAGCAGTGAGCAAGGCAAACATGCGATCTAGTTGACACTTGACAAATGATATGTCTCAGCTGTGAGCAAAGCAAACATGCGATCTAGTTGACACTTGACAAATGATATGCCTAAGCTGTGAGCAAGGCAAACACACGATCTAGCTGACACTTGACAAATGATATGCCTCAACTGTGAGCAAGGCAAACATGCAATCTCGTTGACACTTGACATATAATATGCCTCAAATGTGAGCAAGACAAATATGCAATCTAGTTGACACTTGAAGGCAAACATGCAATCTAGTTGACACTTGAAGGCAAACATGCGATCTAGTTGACACTTGAAGGCAAACATGTGATCTAGTTGACACTTGACAAATGATATGCCTCAGCTGTGAGCAAAACAAAAATGCCATCTAGTTGACACTTGATAAATGATATGCCTCAACTGTGAGCAAGGCAAACATGCGATCTAGTTGACACTTGACAAATGATATGTCTCATCTGTGAGCAAGGCAAACATGCAATCTAGTTGACACTTGACAAATGATATGTCTCAGCTGTGAGCAAAGCAAACATGCGATCTAGTTGACACTTGACAAATGATATGTCTCAGCTGTGAGCAAGGCAAACATGCGATCTAGTTGACACTTGACAAATGATACGCCTAAGCTGTGAGCAAGGCAAACACGCGATCTAGCTGATACTTGACAAATGATATGCCTCAACTGTGAGCAAGGCAAACATGCAATCTAGTTGACACTTGACATATAATATGCCTCAAATGTGAGCAAGACAAATATGCAATCTAGTTGACACTTGAAGGCAAACATGCAATCTAGTTGACACTTGAAAGCACACATGAGATCTGGTTGACACTTGAAAGCAAATGTGCAATCTAGTTGACACTTGAAGGCAAACATGCGATCTAGTTGACACTTGAAAGCAAACATGTGATCTAGTTGACACTTGACAAATGATATGCCTCAGCTGTGAGCAAGGCAAACATGCGATCTAGTTGACACTTGACAAATGATATGCCTCAGTTGTGAGCAAAACAAAAATGCCATCTAGTTGACACTTGACAAATGATATGTCTCAGCTGTGAGCAAGGCAAACATGCGATCTAGTTGACATTTGACAAATGATATGTCTCGCTGTGAGCAGGGCAAACATGCGATCTAGTTGACACTTGACAAATGATATGCCTAAGCTGTGAGCAAGGCAAACATGGGATCTAGATGACACTTGACAAATAATATGCCTCAAATGTGAACAAGGCGAACATGTGATCTAGTTGACAGTTGAAGGCAAACATGTGATCTAGTTGACACTTGAAGGCAAAAATGTGATCTAGTTGACACTTGAAGGCAAACATGTGATCTAGTTGACACTTGAAGGCAAACGTGATCTAGTTGACAAATGATATGCCACAACTGTGAGCAAGGCAAACATGTGATCTAGCTGACACTTGAAGGCAAACATGTAATCTGGTTGACACTTGACAGCCTCGGCTGTGAGCAAGACGAATACATAATCTAATTGACCTTCAAAAAACAAGGTGCTTCACCCACGAATGCACCAAATGTGTGACCTATCTGACACGTGTGACCTATCTGAATCTCAACAAAGAGTATGCTTCAGGATCTATCTGGTTGATGTCTAACGAAGGATATACTTCAGCTGCCAACTGAGCTAGTTCATTAAAGTCATTTGGAGGACGACTGACATCATTTTCATAAAGTCAATGTCCTATCTAGTCAGTTTGTTCGAATCTTTGTAATGCACAGATCAAACACAACTAATCCGTGACTGTCAACAAAATATATTAGTGGAGCATTAATAGTTACAAATGATTGTCACATGGGTCAGTCATCTGAATATCTTATATCTTACATCCTTCCCATGCCTCTAAATGTCACTTAGGGCTCGCATGGTAGTTCGCCAAGATTTCCTGTCTTCTGCGAGTTTTTCAATCTCAACAAGGGAAGTTATGCCCCCTGAACTGGCCTGTCTTGATAATGTCCTCTTTGGAGTTTCATGTGGTCAGCCTCTTTTTCTTTGTACTGTTGTGTTCTACCTGATAGCTTGTTTGGGGATCCTCTGATTGTTTCTTCTCATCACATGACCGTCATACGTCCATCTTCTTTTTCTGATCACCCAAGAGACAGGTTGTTGTTTGCTCATCTGTCTGATCTCTGCGTTGTTCTTGAATTCATTCCACTTTATACTGAGATTTTCCTTAGGTATTTGTTTTCAAAAGAATCTAATTTCTGGACGCCCCATTGTATCAGCGTGTTCATGCCCCACTGAGCACATTTCTGACTTTTTGGACAGCATTATCCAGCCGCTAGTACACAAACTGCACAAACTACCCTCTTTTTTTAAAGATACCAACCACACCTTAACAACTTTTGATACAGTCACACTCTCTCGACACCACACCTATCACATCTTTCTCCTGGATGTCTCCCTATACACTTCTATCTCCCATGAGGATGGACTTTTATCACTCCGCTATTTTCTCGACAAAGACCATCACCCCGCTACTAGCACTGACACCATAATCAGACTTACATTGCTATTACTAAACCTAAATTCTTTCAAATTCAACGGCGAATACTTCGAGCAAATCAATGGTGTTGCCATGGGAACGAAAATGGGTCCCAGTTATGCTTGTCTATTTATGGGCTTTCTGGAAGTCAAGTTATGGGAAACCTACACTGGCAGACTTCCAGAATTCTATAAAAGGTACATCGATGATGGCATCGGAATCACAAGTATGCCACAGGAATACTTTTAAAAATTTATTAAATTCGCCAACTCTCTCAACAACAACATACAATTCACTTATGAAATTTCTGACAAGTCTGTTAACTTTTTAGACATTAAAATTTCTATTGGCACAAACAGGCTTGTCACCTCTGTATTTTACAAGTCCACCGACAGCCACACCTATTTGCTTTACACCTCTTCCCATCCTGAAGCCTGTAAGAACTCCATCCCATACTCCCAACTCCTCCATCTTCGCCGCATATGTCAGGATAATTTGGACTTTATAGATCAGTCCAACAAGTTATTAGAATGTTTCCGTCATCGCCACTACCCAGAAAAGGTCCTGTGTGAAGCCTTCAACCGTATCCAACTAGTGAGCCGCAAAGAAGTATTCAGGAAAAAGCCTGTTACTTCATCTGACAGAGTTAGGTTAGTACTGCCTTTCCACCCGCACGGTCAGATGGTTAAGAAAATTCTTTATCGTCATCTGCCGATAATCCAACTCGACTCCAACACTCGCGACATTTTCTCTGATCCACCCCTACTGGCATACAAACGTGAGCCAAACCTTAAGGACATCCTCATCCACAGCCACTTGAAGCAGAGCCTTACATATGTTGGCACCAGAAAATATAACCGCCCCCACTGCGTTACCTGCCCAGTAGTCTGGGAAACAAAAACAATCACCTTTCCCAAAACTATCCTCACTCTTCATGAGGGATTCACATGCGAGTCCCGTAATGTGATATATATCATCGTGTGCAAAAGATGCAGAATAACATATTGGTGAGACTGGCCTCAGATTAGGGGACCGCATGCAAAAAAATATGTACGACATTGCCCAGCATGCTTCGAAACCAGTCCCAAATCATTTAAATGGCCCCAACCACAGAGGCAAATCTGGTTTTCTGGTAACAGCCATAAAACAATGTCACGCAGATGACACAAGCCACCTGGCGCTTGAGAACCACTGCATTCAAAATTATGGGACGCTGGAGCCACATGGGTTAAACTCGCTGTTTAGCTACACTTAACATTCTCTTCAATCATTATAGTACCTCTCCACTGAGTCCACCCCTTCTTACTTTTCAAACTTCCTCACAGCATCACTCTGCAACCCCTCTTCCCCAATCATCTGTTTCAACTTCTCCCAGCTAGGTCAGTATTGTATCACTCTCTCTCCCCTCCCCGGTTCCCCAACCACCATCCCCAGTTACAACCCACCGACCGCATATCACAAGTCTCTATTTAAACAGTCTCCACATTCTACTAAATCCATTCCTGACACACACCGGCGGACAAGTCACACCTTACAATTTACAGCTAAGTACTCTTTTTTAAAAAAAATTATTTTTTTTTAATAGTATTCATGTGAACCTATACTTTATCTCCTCTCTCTATTTCTTCGTCCTGTATGTTTTTGTATGATTAAGGCTCACGCCGAAACGTCACAACTTTGTAATCATTAATTAATAAAGCTGCTCCTACTTTTTCCTATTTTATGCATTCTAATTTCTTGTCTATTACTTTAGTTGTTTTGCAGCTTTCATATGCATAAATGAGGGTGGATGTCACATTTGAATTGAGTAATCTTAACTTGGTTTTTGTGCTTATAACTTTTGAATGCCATATGTTCTCAAGATTATTGAAGATCACTGCTGATTTTTCAATTCGAATTCTAACTTACTTTCTGGTGTCACCATCTTGGTCTGGGTAGCTGCCGAGATGTACAAAATGGTTTACTTCTTCAACAGTTGTTCCTTCTACATATATTTGTCCTTTGTGGTTAATGAGAAGTTTCATTATTTATGTTTTATCCTTGTTAATTTCAAGTCTTATTTTACTAGCCATAGAAGACAGGGTATCTGTTTTTTCCTGCACTGAATTTACATTGTCATTCATAAAAGTTATGTCATCTGCACAATCAAGATCTTCCACTTGGGTCTCATGTGCCCAATCAGTGCCCAATCAATGCCCATTTAACCTGTGCAACATTTTTTTCATTATGAAGTCTATGGCAATTCCAAAAAGCAAGGGAGATAATATACATCCTTGTTTCACGCCTGTTTCAATCTGGAACCATTCACTCATTCCTTCTTCTGTCTTGACTGCACAAACATATCCATTGTAGAGGTCTCTAATGATGTTGACAGTTTTAGATGGTATCCATATAGTTTTAAAATTCTCCACAATGAATCTCTGTGTATGCTATCAAATGCCTTTTTAAAGTCTATGAAGTTCAGTATTAATGGTTTTTGCTTTTCAATATTTCCGGTCTATGCGAACGAAGAAGAAGAAGAAGCTTTTCAATATGTTCTTCAAGTATTATTCTTAGAGTAAATATCTGGTTGAGACAGCTTCTCCCTTTTTGAAATCCTGCTTGTTCTTCTCTCATTGCAGCATCCACTATATTTTGAATTCTGTTCAAAATAACTTTGCGAAATACTTTTGACGCAGCTGATATTAGGGTTATTCCACTCCAACTGCTAAGGTTGCATTTTTTGATATTTTAACAATGATTCCTTTTTTTCCATTTAGAAGAGATCTTTTCTTCTTTCCAAACTTTATTAAACATTCTCAGTAGTTGTTTCATGTTGTCACTGTTAAAAAATAGCTTCATTCTGGCTGTTGCATCACCTGTTGTTAAAATGTACTCGTATAAACTTGGGGGAAAATATAAACTGATATCACCTGTCATAAAATATGTAAACTAAGGGGGGGGGGGTGGAATATAAACTGATATTACCTGTATAAACTAGGTTAAAAAAAACGTTAAATTCCCGTTTCCATGCCATATTGACTACTCAGGTCATCAAAGAAATGGAGAGATACCATCTAGATATACTGGGCATCAGTGAAATGCGATGGCCAGAAGCAGGTAAAAGATCGGCGGAGAACGGTAAGTTAATAATACATTCAGGCAGAAATGATGGTAAAATCCGGGATGGGGTAGGTATTATTATGTCAAACATAGCAGCAAAGAGTCTTGTAGAGTGGGAACCAGTAAACAGTCATATAATAAGAGCACGATACAACTTAAGACATGGAAGAATGACAATAATACAGTGTTATGCACTCACGAATGATGCAGATGATAGTGTGAAAGACGACTTCTATCACCAACTACAACAAATCATCAACAAAGTCCCTGAACACGATATCCTAATTGTTATGGAGGACTTCAACGCTAAGGTAGGGAAAGATAATACCAACGTTGAAAAAGTGATGGAGAAAGAAGGAATTGACATGGTTAATCAGAACGGAGAAAGATTAATTAAAATATGTCTTCTTCTTCTTCGTTCGCATTGTCTGTCTATATCTGCAGTCCTGTCTCTTGGATAAATTTCACTGTTTTTTGTAACTCATGTATGGAACCGTAGAGCTTATCTTCTTTAGTGGTTTCACTGGGCTAGTAATTATTTCTCAGTGTCTCGTAGTTGATGCAGTTCTGGAGGATATGTTCCACAGTTTGGGGCACCTGGGCACATGTACATAGATTAGTAGTACCAACCTTAAACTTTGTATACATATGACTTCGGAGTCGGCTGTGTCCTGTTCGGAGACAGAAGATGGTGACTTGTTCCTTTTTGTTTAGCATGTGATAGTCATCATGTGGTGGTGTTTGTGGCTTCCTGTAGGTTTTTATCATGCTTTTCTTCTGATTATAGGTGATTGGTATGTCTTGTTGCTCCATTTCAATGCCCTCTTTGGCCAGATGGTCAGCTTTCTCATTGCCTGGTATCCCACAGTGGGAGGGAATTCATTGCAAAGTGACTCCATGTTGTAAGCCAATTTTTAGCAAGGCATCTTTAAGGTCTGGTAGTTTGTTGCACTGAAGAGCTTCCAGTACTGATCTTGCATCTGTGAGAATGACTACAGGACATGTATCAATTCTGGAGTCTGATAGTTTTTCAACTGCAGCAATAATTGCCCTAACTTCTGCATCATAGTTGTTGCAGTATTTACCAGTGGGTATGGAAATCTTGTCAATGGTGTTGTTTGGATATTCAATATATGCTCCTGCCCCTCCATTCTTTATGGCATTATGCGCAGATCCATCTGTATACACACGTATCCAGGTGTCACATGGATATTTGTCATCTAGAACACTAAGTGTGGCTGTTGATCTTACAAGACTGCTCTGCATCTCACCATTCTGCACACCTTTCACTTCAGTCTGAATAGTTATTTGTGTATAATCTGCTTCTTTCCATGGTGTATGCTCTGGTACAGATGATAATGGAGCGACTACAGTTGGACGGTCAGGTACATACGCTTGGCCTGATGAATGAAGCTGCTTCTTTTAAGCCGTCCTAATGCCAAGTTATTGAATCTCTCCTTCAGGGGATGGCTTACAGAGCTAAGGAATTTTTCTCCCATGGTCATGACCTTTGTGTCTCTACATTCATTTAGCGCTTGAACACCAACTATTTTCTGCATTTCTACTATTGGTGTGGACCTCATGGCACCTGTGATAATCCGTAGTGATTGATTTTGAACCTTGTCTAGATTATGCAGCGTAGTGTTTGATGCTGTGCACCAAGATGTTGAGCCATATTCTAAATGTGGTAGAATACTTTGCTGATGTACATTCTTGAGGATTCTTTCACTAGCTCCCCATGTGGTTCCACTCAATTTTCTTAATATGGCTAGTTTTCTTCTGGCTTTTGCTTCTGCACTGTTGATGTGTTGCTTCCACGTCAGTTTTGAGTTAAGTGTCACTCCTAAGTAAGTGGGTTGGTTGTCCATCCTTAAGGGTATTTCATTTACAAAGATCTTACCTGCTTTCTGTTTAGATGAGAGGGTGAACAGAGTGGTACTTGATTTCTCTGTGTTGATACTTACACACCATTTGTTTGTCCATGATGTCAAGATGTCTGCTGCTCTTTGGAGTCTCTGTGTAGCAACTGTCGCATATTCATCTGTACACCACATGACCAGATCATCTGCATACAGTGCCGCTTTGATTCCATAGGGAAGTTCCTTGACCAGGTCATTAATGAATACAAGGAATAGTGTAGGCGAAAGGACTCCTCCTTGTGGTACACCGTGTCGCAGAAGTACTTTCTGGCTTTTGTGTCCATCCATTACTACTCTAGCTCTTCTATTGTGTAAATAGGACTTTATCCAGTTGTACAGTCTTCCATTCACATTGCAGTTTCTTAGTTTCCACAGCAGACCTTTTTTCCATACTTTATCAAAGGCTTTCTTCAGGTCTATCCACGCTGCTAGTACAAGGTTTTTCTCTTGGAATGCAAGAAATATGTCTAACAGAGGGCATGGTCATTGGAGGCACAATATTCCCATACAAAGAGATACATAAAACAACGTGGATATCTCCAGATGATAGAACAAGAAACCAGATAGATCATTTTTGTAATAGAAAGCAATACAGAACATCTTATAGGGGTGCAGATGTCAACAGTGATCACAACCTTTGCATAGGGAAAATAAAACTAAAATTGAAAAGTCAACACAAGAAATCAGTACCCAGAAAGATAAACAGCCACAGTCTACAAGAAGAAAATAATAACATTAATTTCAATCAGGAACTTGCCAATCATTCCAAAACACCCAGTGAAGTTGAGGAGATAGATATAGATGAATTATGGAATTCTTACAGCACAGCCATAATCACAACAGCAAAAGCAAGCGCTGGACTGAAAAAAACATAGAAAAGCATGGATATCAGATAAAACATGGAAGTATATACATGAAAGACGAGCACTCAAATTAGACATGTTGAATGCAAAAACAGATCTTGGAAAAGATTTGGTGAAAGCAACATACAAAGAAATAGACAAGAAAGTAAAAAGTTCAGCTAGAAGGGATAAAAGAGAATACATAGACATTAAGGCGAAAGAGGCAGAAAAAGCAGCAAAAACAGGAGACGGCAAAACTTTATATAACATACAAAAGAGGCTAACAAGTACTATTACATCTAAAGAAAGACCAATCCTTAGCAAAACTGGAACCCTATTAACATCAAGTAAAGACCAAAAGCAAAGATGGGCTGAACACTTCCAAGAAATAATTAATCGACCACACCCAAAAGAATTGTTAAACCTTGAAACCAATTTACCAACCCCACAACTAAATGTTAACCTAGATGAAATTAAATTGCATGAAATTGAAACAGCAGTGAATTTAATGGCTAACAACAAAGCTGCAGGTGAAAATGAAATAACAGCCAAAATGCTAAAAGCTATCAATAGTGACAACATGAGACAACTACAGAGAATGTTTAACAAGATTTGGAAAGAAGAGAAGGTCCCTTCTAATTGGAAAAAAGGAATCATCGTTAAAATACCAAAAAAAAGGCAATGTTAGTGACTGTACCAACTGGAGAGGAGTAACCTTAATATCAGTTGTGTCAAAAAGTATTTTGAGAGGTCATTTTGAATAGACTTAAAGATATAGTGGATACTGCAATGAGAGAAGAACAAGCAGGATTTCGAAAAGGGAGAAGCTGTCTCGACCAGATCTTTACTCTCAGAATAATACTTGAAGAACATATTGAAAAGCAGAAACCATTAATACTGAACTTCATAGATTTTAAAAAGACATTTGATAGCATACACAGAAATTCATTATGGAGAATTTTAAGTCTATATGGAATACCATCTAAAATTGTCAACATCATTAAGGACTTATACAATGGATATGGTTGTGCAGTCAAGACAGAAGAAGGGATGAGTGAATGGTTCCAGATTGAAACAGGTGTGAAACAAGGATGTATACTGTCTCCTTTACTTTTTGGGATTACAATAGACTTCATAATGAAAAAAAGCTGCACAGGTATTCACTAGGTACATGGAGCCCAACTAGAAGATCTTGATTTTGCTGATGACATAACTCTTATCAGTAACAATGTGAATTCCATGCAAGAAAAAACAGATAGCCTGTCTTCACTGGCTAGAAAAATAGGACTTGAAATTAACAAGGACAAAACAAAAATAATGAAAATTCCCATTAATCAAAATGGAAAAATACACTTAGAAGGGGCAGATATTGAAGAAGTCAATCAATTTGCATACCTTGGCAGCTACATAGACCAGGATGGTGACACCAGAAAGGAAGTTAGAATTGCAAAAGCTGCATCAATCTTCAAGAATCTTGAGAACATATGGAATTCAAAAGTTATAAGCACAAAAACCAAGTTAAGACTATTCAATTCAAATGTAATATCCACCCTCATTTATGCATACGAAAGCTGGAAAACAACTATAGAAGTAGACAAGAAATTAGACTCTTTTGAAAACAAATGCCTAAGGAAAATACTCGGCATCAAGTGGAATGAATTCAAGAACAATGCAGAGATAAGACAGATGATTGAACAACAACCAGTCTCATGGGTGATCAGGAAAAGGAGATAGACATATGTTGGTCATTTGATGAGAAGAAATGATCAGAGAATCCCAAAACAAGCTATCAAGTGGAACACAACAGGCCGAAGAAAAATAGGCAGACCGCGTGAAACTCTGAAGAGGGCATTGTTAAGAGAGGCCAAATTAACAGGCATAAAATCCTTTGATGAGGTTTAAAGACTCGCCGAAGACAGGAAAAATTGGTGAACTACTTTGCGAGCCCTGTGGGACGTTTAAGAGCACGGGAAGGATATAAGATAAGATGCCATATTGGGGAATATGGCGTTAGGCCCGTATTTTCCATGACCCTACGGCACATGAAAATGTGATGTGGTTAGTAAGTATCACGCCTGACCGCTTTACCTTCCCAGATTTCTCTGGTACCCATTTTTAGAGCCTGGTATAAACTGGGGGGAGGGGGTATAAATAAACTGCTGCGCGTGATTATCCCGACCGGGCGAGGTGACACTGTCGGTGTCTCCACCGTTCTCAATTGAATGGCTGTAGATCTCAATGACTAATTCCTGGGAAACTACATCAAACCCACGGGACGGCTGGTGGTTTAGAGTTTTCGTTTTTCTAGATGAGCTGCCATTCAAGGTTTAGGAACCTCATGTGCCCGATGCAATATGCCAGATACTCGCCTTGCCCTTTCTAGGCTTTGTGAGACGCATTTGTTAAAATTAAGAGTGTATTCTCAACCCCACACTTCGGCTATTGATAAAGTATATATATATAAATATTCCAAACTTTATTTCAAGGTTTCCGTAGTGTAGTGGTTATCACATCCGCCTAACACGCGGAAGGTCCTGGGTTCAAGCCCCAGCGGAAACAAATTTTTTTTTTTTCCTCCCTATCATGTGCCGTGCCGAATATCTTATATATCTCATATCTTTCCCGTGTCGTTAAACGTCACATAGGGCTCGCAAAGTAGTTCACCAATTTTTCCTGTCTTCGGTGAGTCTTTCAACCTCATCAAAAGATTTTATGCCTGTTAATTTGGCCTCTCTTAATAATGTCCTCTTCAGAGTTTCACGTGGTCTGCCTCTTATTCTTCGGCCTGTTCTGTTCCACTTGATAGCTTGTTTTTGGATTCTCTTATCATTTCTTCTCATCAAATGACCAACATATGTCCATCTCCTTTTCCTGATCACCCATGAGACTGGTTGTTGTTCAGTCATCTGTCTTATCTCTGCATTATTCTTGAATTCATTCCACTTGATGCCAAGTATTTTCCTTAGGCATTTGTTTTCAAAAGAGTCTTGAATTCATTCCACTTGATGCCAAGTATTTTCCTTAGGCATTTGTTTTCAAAAGATTCTAATTTCTTTTCTATTTCTTTAGTTGTTTTCCAGCTTTCGTATTCATAAATGAGGGTGGATATTTGAATTGAATAGTCTTAACTTTTTTTGTGCTTATAACTTTTGAGTTCCATATGTTCTCAAGATTCTTGAAGATTGATGCTGCTTTTGCAATTCTGATCCTAACTTCCTTTCTAGTGTCACCATCCTGGTCTATGTAGCTGCCAAGGTATGCAAATTGATTGACTTCTTCAATATCTGTCCCTTCTATGTGTATTTTTCCATTTTGATTGAGAGGAATTTTCATTATTTTTGTTTTGTCCTTGTTAATTTCAAGTCCTATTTTGCTAGCCAGTGAAGACAGGCTATCTGCTTTTTCTTGCATGGAACTCACATTATTACTACCGAATAGCGTTGGCTATTATCATCATCATCATCATCAGGTGCCGTGCCGAATGGCGTTGGCTATTATGTTTCTCCAGAGTGCCCGATCCTTCATGCAGGCCATTAGTTCAGTTGGTGATCTCCTCTTACACCGTCCCGTCAGACTGTCCAGTATCATTTCTCTTGGTCTTCCTCTCGATCTTCTTCCTTCTATTTTTCCTGTTGTTATAATATTTTCAATGCCCCCTTTTCTCATTGCAGGTCCTATGAAAGTACATTGTCTCTCTCTTATCTTTTTGACAAGGTTTTTTTGTCTTTCCAGCTCTTCTCATACATTCTTCATTAGTTATTTTTGCTGTCCAGGGGATTCACAACATTCTTCTAATAAACCACATTTCTGCTGCTTCCAATGATTTTTGTGCAGACTTGCATATTGTCCATGATTCACTTCCATATAACAAGATAGGTTCAATATAGCATTTTAGGACTCGTTTTCTAACATTCATTGATAAAGATGTGTTAGCTAATATGTTTCTCATTCTCTGAAATGCAGTCTTTGCTTGGCCTATTCTGTTCCTAATTTCTGTTCTGCATTTCCCATCTGAAGTTATTACTGCTCCAAGGTATTTGAATTTCTGCACCTGCTTTAGAATAGTTCCGTTTAATTTAATACTGCATGTTGGTGGATTCTGTTTCTTAGATATAACCATAGTCTCTGTCTTTTTGGTGTTCAAAGTAAGACCTTTCTGTTCACTTTCTTTGGCGACATTATCCAAGAGATTTTGCAGGTCTTGTTGGTTCTCAGATATCAGTACTGTGTCGTCAGCATACCGAAGGTTGTTAATATTGTATCTTCCAGTTTTTATGCCTGGTTCTGTGATGATTGTTCTTAGAATATTCTCGCTATACAGAGAAAAAAGGTCTGGAGATAGTACACATCCTTGTCGCACCCCTTGTTTTATAGGTTGATATTTTCCAATTCTGTTTTCAACTCGAACTGCTGCTTCTTGCTGCCAGTATAGATGTTTTACAATCCTCAGGTCTTTGCCGTCTATATTGATGTCTTCAAGCATTTTAATAATTTAATTATGTTTCACCGCATAAGTAGAGATCTTTCTGTACTTCTAAAGCTCTTTCTGTTAGTGTTCGTAAAGCATAAATGGCATTGTGCGTTCCCTTTCCTTCAACAAATCCAAACTGTTCATCTGCTATTTCCATTTTTATCTTTTTCCTTGTTCTTCTCATAATTATTCTCAGATGTAGCTTCGTTATGTGACATGAGAGGCTGATAGTCCGGTGGTCGTCACATTCCTTTGCACCTTGTTTCTTTGGTAGTGATATAAATGTGGATTTAATCAGGGCATCGGAATATAACCACTGTTGTAAATGTCATTCAGTAACTTGGTTATTATTTTTATTCCTGTCTCCTCTAGTGCCTCTATTTCTTCTATTGTTATATTATCAGGCCCAGTCGCTTTTCCTTTCTTCATGTGTTTGATGGCATCTATGATTTCATCTTCAAGTATTGGCGGTCCATCACAGTTTTCAGTATCTGGTGTTAATTCTGGTCTTTCTCCTCCATATAGCTCACCGATATACTCTGTCCACCTGTCCACAATGTCTTCTTTTCCCATTAACATTTTACCTTCTTTCGATTTCAGGCATCCTGTGGTATATTTTGTTTTCCTGCCTGTGAGTTCATTAATTCGTTTGTGCATGTTTTTGCTGTCTTTATTATGAGAGTCCTCTATCTGACTGCACTGTTCATTTAACCACACTTCTTTTGCTTCTCTGCATTTGCGTCTTATTTCTTTATTTGTCTTGCTATATTTTTCCTCGTTATTTTTACTCCTCCTCTTGTCCATCAGTCCTAAGATGTCGTCTGTCATCCATTTATTTTTAGAGGCTTCTTTTTTTGGTGGTATTATCTCCTTAACAGTTTGATGGATAGAATCTCTTAACATTTCCCATTGTTCATCTATACTATTTATCTTTGCTATTGCATTGTATCTATTTGTTATAATAATTTTGTATTGTTCTCGCAGTTCTTGGTCATTTTTAAGAAGTTCTGTATTCAGTTTGATGTTTCTCACTTTTCTACCTGCTTTCTTTAGTTTTATTCTAACTTTTCCACAGAGTGGATCATGGTCACTATTGCAGTCAGCTCCTGGCATGGTTTTTGTTGTCAGTAATGCATTGCGAAATCGTTTGTTGATCAATATGTAGTCTGTCTGGTTAAAAGTCTTTTTGTCTGGGCTGCACCACGTTGCCAGTTTTCGAGGATGTTGTTTAAACCAGGTGTTTCCTACAACCATGCTGTGTATTCTTGCCCATTCAATTAATTTATAACTTCTGTCATTCCTCTCCCCCAGTCCATAGTCACCAACGATGTCTGAAGTTCTTCCTTTGCCAACTTTGGCATTAAAATCTCCCATGACTATGATAACTTTATGTGACTTTGTGTGTTTTAGTGCTGTCTCTATGTCATTATAAAATAGCTGTATATCTTCTTCAGAGCTTTCAGATGTTGGAGCGTACACTTGTATAATATTTATGTTTATTGGTTGTCCTTTCAGTTGGGCTAGCAGGACTCGGTCCGAGATGTTCAAATGTCCTACGTTTGTCCTTGCCATTTGTTCATCAAATATAATTCCTACTCCTCGTTCATGTTTCTCACTTCCTGAATATATTATTGTATATTTATCTGAGTTTATCTTCCCTGCACCTGTCCATCTAACTTCACTCATTCCTAATATGTTGATCTTCATCCTTTCCATTTCCATCTTTCCATTTTCTAATTTTCCAGCCTGGAATAAAGTTCTAACATTCCATGTTGCTATTTTGAACTTGTTAGTTTTGCCACCAGTAGCTTGATGACGATCTGGCCTCACCTGTGGCTCGTGAGCTGCCCTACCGGACGAGGCTGTTCCAGAGGAGCATCCATTAATGTCGTTAATGATGAATCGATTATTCTGTTCAAGCATAACTATTCTTGGGAGCTACAACAGTGGTTTCCCGTTGCCTTCCATATCAGCGCCTGTCTTGCTATGCTGGTGTCAGGTTTTCTCAGATTGTGGGCAATCCACCTCTATTTCCTAGACATGATTTGTAGGTTCATAGATTCTTGTTCTGGCCTTTCACAGACCTCATTGTTCCTGATATTGTCCTGCCATATAATGTTTAAAATTCTCCTCAAGCAGTAGTACAATAAGTATACAGCGAATATACACCAAATCAATGTGAAAAGATAATAAATAACTAGAGTTTAAAAAAAATCTAGGAACAGATTTATTCAGTAACGACATACATAGTTGTAACGTTCTAGCCATCTACCATAATCATATAAAAATATATGGCTCGAAGAAGTAGGAAAAGAAGACAAAGTCTAAACTTGCATGTGTACATCAGGAATGAAAAAATTTCTGACTTCCTATATTATTTTAACATCGTATATTGTTAACTTGATGTGATTTGTGTGTCTTGTTCTAAGGTTGTATAAACATTTGAATATCTTCTTCAGAACTGTCCACTCTTTGAGCACATGCTTGTACAATGTTTACATTTATAGGTCTTCCCTTCAACAGAACTAATGGCTGAAATATCCCAAAATCCTTTCAGTGTTTTTGCCGCTTTCTCAGCAAAGATAATTTCTACTCTTCTTTCATGTTTATTCACTCCTGAGTGTATTGCAATGTGCTGTGCTGATTATTCCATTGTATGACAATGTGCTGTCTTGACTGTGACTGAGTGTATTACAATGTAGGACAACAAGCTGTCCTGACTGAGTGTGTGACAGTGTGATGTCCTGACTGGGTGTATTACACTGTAGGACAATATGCTTTCCTGAGTGCATGACAATGTGCTGTCCCGAGTGTATGGCAATGTGCTGTCCTGACTGAGTATATGACAAGGTGCTGTCCTGAATCTTCTTTGTCAATGTTGCCTCAAAATGGCAGTGGTATCATTATGGTGAATTATCCACCTTCATGGTCCAACATACACCCTGGCTCAGTTCTGTCTGCATCTGTCCCTCTCACTTCATCAATTCCTAGAATGTTAATCAATTCCTAGAATGTTAATTAATTCCTAGAATGTTAATTACCACTTCCTCCATTTTAAAAAATGACATTTTCCTATTTAACACAGTTCTCTAACATTCTGTGTTGCAAGTTTGTTTTGCCAGCAGTTGCTTGATGATGGTCTAGCATCACAAGATGCCTAGCAGACAATGTTGCTCTATTTGAACACCCATTAACATCGTTCTGATTTCCATACATCTTGGTAATTACGCCAGTGGTTTCCAGTTGTCTTCTGAATGTTTGTGTACGGCCTCTCCGCTACTATTGTCCCACCCACAAGATAGCAGGAGTTTACAGGTTTTAGGGCGCCCCTCAACTGCCTGACAGTCACTTCTGTGAGCATGTGAGGTCATTTATAGAGATAATGACGGCACTCACTATTCCACATAGACCTCCGTGTCTGCTGCCAGTTGGTCCATGTCTGCTTATTTGGGCAAGCTCTTATTCACAGCTATCCTCCTTATCAGGAAGCGTACACCATCCACCACCTCCTGACGCACCTGGGTATAATTCCCCTCCCCCCGATGTCGGAAATGAAAAAGTAAAAGATGTAGGCAGTGATGGATTAGCCATTAAGCTTGGGGTCTAGGGAAAACTATAAAGTGTGCATATACAGATGACTGATCCATGTGAAAATCATTTGTAACCATTAATGCTGCATATACAGATGGAGTTGGGCATAAGATAAATAACCTTATCCTGATACCCATTTAGAGGCAACTCTAGATGGGGAAAAACCATCTGTTATGGAAACTCACAATAAAATCAATCAAACATCGGGGATACCAACTCAGACAAGCCCAGACAACAACCAAAAGAACACATTCACCGGCCCCAAATATGTGACAAAGATCGGATTCTGGAATGTAAGAACAATGGCAGCACCATAAAAAACTGCTCGAGTAATCCAAGAAATTGAAAGATATCACATAGACATACCAGGTACAGCGAAATGTGATGACCAGAAGCAGAAAAAAGAACGGCAGGAAACCATAAATTAATAATACATTCAGGCAGAGATGATGGGAAATATCAAGAAGGCGTAGGTATTATTATGTCCACTATAGCAGCACAGAGCATCACAGAATGGGAACCAGTGAACAGTCATATATTGAGAGCACGATTCCAAATAAAGCACAGAGGAATGACAATCATACAGTGCTATGCACCCATGAACGATGCAGACAATGAAATAAAAGACAATTTCTATCACCAACTACAACTCATTAACAAAGTCCTTAAACAGAACACCTTAGTTATCATGGCAGACTTCAATGCCAAGGTAGGAAAAGATAAAACAGATGTTTAAAAAGTAATGAGGAAAGAAAGGATTGATATAGCTAATCTGAAATGAAAAAAGTTAATTGAACTGTGTCTAACAGAGGGCATGGTCATTGGAGGAACAATATTTCCACATAAAGAGATACATAAAACAACGTGGATATCTACAGATGATAGAACCAGAAATGAGATAGATCATTTTTCTATTAGAAAGCAATTCAGAACATCTCTGATAGATGTAAGAGCACACAGGGGTGCAGATGTCAACAGTGATCACAATCTGTGTACAGGGAAAATAAGACTGAAACTGAAAAGCCAACATAAGAAAGCAATGCTCAGAAAGATAAAAACAGCCACAGCCTACAAGAAGAGAATACTAAGAGTAATTTTAAAAACAAGCTATCAAGTAGAACACAACAGGCCAAAGAAAAAGAGGCAGACCGCGTGAAACTCTGAAGAGGACATTGTTAAGAGAGGCCAAATTAACAGGCATAAAATCATTTGATGAGGTTTAAAGACTCGTCGAAGACAGGAAAAATTGGCGATCTACTTTGCGAGCCCTATGTGACGTTTAACGGCACGGGAAGGATATAAGATAAGAATTTTGATCTGGAACTTGCCAAACAGTTCGCTGCATTCAGTGAGGCAGAGGAGACAGATATAGATGAATTATGGCATTCTTACAGCAGCTAAAACAAGTGCAGGGTTGCAAACAAATAGAAAAGCATGGATATCAGATAACACATGGAAATCCATACATGAAAGATGAGCAGTCAAATTAACCAGCTTTCCGTGCCTTGGGTCGCTGTAGCAAACTTTCCGGTTTCCCGATTTGTTCGTAGGGTCGATATAGCGGCTCTTGGTTTGTTTCGATAAAACAACCGGTGTAACATTTAGATTGTACATATTTCGTCCGCGTTTCCGGTGACACTTTTCAAAATGGTGAAACGCTGCTGGTGAGATTCTTCAGCTGCCGTGCGTGGAGCGGTGCTCCTCCCGGCCAATGAAGAAAGGTGCAAATGGGGTTGCTGCGCAGCACCACTGCGGAAAAGGTGGTAGAAAGGATAAAGCGAAGCAAACAGTCAAATCACGGCACCTCTGGTCTGGAGGTCGGCCACGTCCTGAGTGCAGTCATATCGGGTGAAATGCATGAACCGGCTTGTCCCAGAGGTTAAGACAACTGCTGGCGAGACTCTTCGAATGCCGCGCGTGGAGTGAAGCTCCTCCCGGTCAAGGAAGAAACTGCAGAAAAGAAATAAAGGTTGCTGTGCGGCGCCGACGTGAAAAGGTGGTGGAAAGGATAATGTGAAATTTAATCGGTATGTCCAGTAGTATCGCTGCGAGAGCTACACATACCACGGCGCCTCTATTCTAGAGGCCGGCCACGTCCGAAATACACATACACTGGTGAAATATGCCTAAACCGGCACACACCAGGGGTGGAACTTGATGGCCAGACATTTCATGCCACCTCCGATCTAGAAGTCGGTCACGCCTGATATACACCCATACTGGTGAATTATGCATAAACCGGCTCACACCAGGGATGAATCTTGACGGCTACGCATGTCACAGTACCTCTGCTCTAGAGGTCGGTCACGTCCCAAACACGCCCATACTGGGATAATATGCCTAAACCGGCTCAACCCAGGTGTGGAAGTCACTAGTGGCGAGGATTCATCCTCCTGGACAAAAGCTCCATCCTGGTCACAACTAGGAAGGATAGCGGCCACGACCACAAAATGCTGAAGTCGGAGACACTGGACCAGGGCAGTCTAGATAGGCAACCACCTCTCACCCGGCGGGGATGTTTGCGTATCCTAATCACGCTGAGGTTTTCCTGTGAGAAAGTCCAACTCTGGACTGGATAGGCAACCACCTCTCACCCGGCGGTAATACACGGGTATCTCAAAACACGTCGAGGTTTTCCGGTGAGAAGGTCCAATTCTGGTCTGGGTGGGCTACCACCTCTCACCCAGCGAGGGTATACTGATATCAAAAATACGTCGAGGTCTTCCGGTGAGAAAGTCCAAATCTAGATTAAACTGGTGCAACGAAAACCACGGTGTCACGCAATCCCGCTTCTGCGACCCACCAAGAATACAGGCTCAAGCCCTGCGATACTCTGAACCTCTTATGGTCCTCTCGGGGATCTCGTGTGGTCCTTTCGGGGATCACGGGACTTAACGAGGACCACAGGCGTAAATTCAGTAGGATCACTGGGCGGTTTTGGTGGTAGAAGCGAACGAAGAAGTAGGAGAATATGGACTAAGGCAAAGAAATGAGAGAGGTAATAAACTAGCAGAATGGGCGGAAAACAATAGAATAATAATTAGAAACACATGGTTCCTGCAACACCCCAGAAGGCTATGGACATGGGAATCACCAGATAAGAAAACATAGAATCAGATAAGACTATATCATGATCAACAAGAGGTTTAGAAATTATATGTGAAAATGAGACCAGACACAGACTGCCGTACCAATTGCTGATAGGAAGATTAAGTGTCAGAATGAAGAGACTAAGAGCAAAGAGAAGAAGTGGAAAGGTAGACATAAGACAATTGAGAAGGGACCAACACCTGCAAGAATAGTACAGAATAGTAATAAGGAGCAGATATAGTGCCTGAGAAAAAAACTGAGACAATCAGTGGGGCATGCTCAAGGAATCTATCCAGCAGACATCCAAAGAATTAGTAAAGACAAAAAAAGTGGCAAGCAAAGCAGCCATGGATGACAAATGAGAAACTGGAAATGATGGACAGAAGATGAATGTTAAAAAGCGAATTGACTAGATAGAGATGAACAACATAATCAGGAATGAATGTAACAAAGCTAAAGAAAAATGGCTGAACGAGAGATGCAGGGAAATAGAGCACCATCATCAAGAGAACAGCTGCGACATGTATAAGAACACTGAAGAACTGACAGGAAGAAGAAAACAACATAAGACAGGATGTTTACAGTTAAAGGAAGGAAGTATCATTATGGATAGCAGGAGATGGAAGGAATACACAAGAGAACTTTATTATGATGAAAGGGAAGAAGTAAATATAAAGAGTAATAACAACAGACCATATATATTAACTGCAGAGGTGAAAGACGTTTTACCCCCTATGGAAAACAAAGCAATAGGACCAGATAAAATAACAAAAGAAGAAATAGAGGGAACAGGAGAATTTGGAACAGAAATAATAACAAAACTGACCAGTGACATTTACAATAGTGGATATATTCCAGATGATTTTCCAACATTAATATTTATAGCTTTGCCCAAAAAAAAAAAAAAAACAGGATCAACAGAGTGTGAAAATCACAGGACTATAAGTCTTATGAGTCACATAATAACAATGTTGCTTTGCATAATCATGAGGAGAGTTAGGAGTAAGATAAGACCAGAAATTGCAGAAGAACAGTGTGGATTCAATGAAGGAAAAAGCACAAGTAATGCAATATATATCATAAGATCACTAATAGAATAAGCCATGGAAGTTAAAAAAGATCTGTATCTATGTTTTCTAGATTACTGCAAAGCATTTGATAAAGTAAAACACAAAGAAATCTTACAGATGTTAAAAGACATAAATAAAGATGGGAAAGACCTGAGAATCATAAAACAGATATATTGGAAACAAAAAGCTGCAGTCAGGATTGACAGTCAAATAGGACAGTATCAGAACATAGAAGGAGTACGGTAAGGTTGTGTTTTATCCCCTAACCAGTCCCCTGGGAACAAGTGTGTTAAGAACACACTTATCTTAACACAGTCTTTGTGAGACAGGGAACATAGATCTGTTTGCTTAAAAACTCTGACCTACTTCTGTAGCAATCAACACTAATTGTAACCGTTATTTTTAAAAAATGTAATATCAGGTTGGTGGATGGATAGGGACATGAAGGTTGCCGGCAGGGATGAGGAAAATCTGGTGTGAAACCAATGAATCCAGGACATGATAAGCCTAAGGGTCTTTACAACAATGGCTATCAGAATGATGTAAACAAAACAGAGCCAGCAGACTACAGGTGGTGGGGAATGGATATCATTGAAGCACTCATCAGATTCCTCATCCCAAAGTCAGAGTATCTCTGTGGAACTGTCTCAAAGCCATCTTTGGATCTGACATGGAGAAGGGGCTTAAGTACAGCCACCAGAGGCTGGAAAACAAAGTTTTGGCCTGGCCAGCCTACACTACTGTCTTCATGGCAGTCCGAGCAAGACCACAGTCTGCCCTAGCAAGGAAAGGTGCTGAAGTCGGAGGTAGCCAGCCAAAAGGTGCATTGCAAAAATCAGGGTACCACACATCATCGCCAGTGTGCGTACAAAGAAGAAGATCCCCTAACCTTTTCTCCCTCTATAGTGAAAGAATTAAGAGACACATTGAAAACATGCCTGGAACAGCACTGAGAGGATATAACCTAAACAATCTAAGATATGCAGATGACTTGATACTGATAGCTCAAAATGAAGAAGAGCTACAAGCCTTGTTAGACAAAATCATAGAAAAAAGTGGGGAGAAAGGATTTATTTTAAATAATAAGAAGACAGAAGTCAAGGTCATATCCAAGAAAGAAACACCAGCAAAATGTAGCATGAAAGTAAAAGACACAGGATTAAAGCAAGTGGACACATTCAAATATTTAGGAACAATAATAACACAAGACGGAAAATGAGAAACCAAAATAATGAGCAGCCCAGGCCAAGTCAGATCTTATGAAAATGAACTCCATACTGTGCAACAAAGCTCCTGTCAGTGAACACTAGAAAGAAAGTTATTCAGCATTACATCGAACCCATATCATTATATGGACGTGAAGCATGGGTGATAACAAAGAGCACTCAAAATCTGATCATGACACCAGGTGATATCAGTATAGAAAAAAGTAATACCCCTTCTAAATATGATCTACAACACAGGACACATACCATCAGATCTGTCCAAATCACTTTTCACTGCAATTCCAAAGAAAGCTGGAACAACACAACACACAATCAGTTTAATGAGCCATATTACAAAGATACTATTAAGAATCATTAACCCGAGGATACAAAATAACATAAAAACTGAAACTGTACCATGCGGTTTTATTGAAGGAAAAACACAAGCAGTGCAGTTTGTTATATTAAGAAACACCAGAGAAATCCAGAGTTTGAACAAAGAACCACTGATCATTGCTGAATATAAAACTAAGAGAATAAAATGTCCAGAGCATGTAGAAAAAATAGCACAGTTCTCAGACCCAACTTGCAGGAGATGGAAGGGACCACATCAAGGACTAGATCAAGACAGAGTCAATGTGGAAGAACTAGATCAAGACAGAGTCAATGTGGAAGAACTAGATCAAGACAGATTCAATGTGGAAGAACTAGATCAAGACAGAGTCAATGTGGAAGAACTAGGTCAAGACAGATTCAATGTGGAAGAACTAGATCAAGACAGAGTCAGTGTGGAAGAACTAGATCAAGACAGAGTCAATGTGGAAGAACCCAAAGAGACTTAACTAAAGTAAATAAATCCAGAGTAAATCAGGAACAGAGATGAAGCAGAGAGTTTCTCATACCAGTCTTGGACATTTTCATTTTTTAAAAAATCCTTTCTTTTTTTCAGTCTTAATTACTTATGATATGAATTTTACACATGATATTACAACCCGATTTAGTAAAATAAGTGACTGTAATAATGAGAATATATTTGTTAGAAATGTCAGGCTCCTCAAAGTTTAACAAGAAAATTCTGTCTTTAAAAAACCCCATAAGCCTTTGATCACTATTATTAGTTGCATTCATTAGTTTAAATATACACAGAAATTTAAGAAGAACCTTTAGTTAGGGTACAAAGAACTTGTTCTTTTTAAAATTCATAATCTTGCAGAATCTTTTCCATTACCAGAAACTCACTGGTGTGATAAGCATCATCTTTAACTGCCAGCATTTTGCTAATTATTCTATTCTTGTCATAAACATATTGCTTTATCAGTCAATCATCTTTCACATAATATATTACTTTATCAGTCAATCATCCTTCACATAATATATTACTTTATCAGTCAATCATCCTTCACATAATATATTACTTTATCAATCAATCATCCTTCACATAATATATTACTTTATCAATCAATCATCCTTCACATAATATATTACTTTATCAGTCAATCATCCTTCATATATTACTTTATCAGTCAATCATCTTTCACATATTACTTTATCAGTCAATAATCATTCACATAATACTTTATCAGTCAATCATCTTTCACATATTAACTTTATCAGTCGATCATCCTTAAGATAATACGTGTAATTTACTTTATCAGTCAGTCATCCTTAACATAATACTGCAATTCATAAAAAAAAAAAAACAACAAACAACTCACTGTTATGCCTTTCTAATTGGTCCAGGATTTCAATCTTCCCATCAGATACAGTCACTTTGTCAAACACATCCACTGAGAGATTGAAAGATGATCCGCCCACAACTTGAGTAGCCATCAAAAATACCAGTATTAGTGGACATGGGAAATTTCCCATGTGTTTGTTACAAAAGTCTTAGAGATTGGTTGTGGCCATCCCCATTGTGTGATTTTGAAAAAGGTTAGAGAAATTTAATTTTGAAGTCAGAATCAGTATATTTTGTCCAACTCTTAACTCCACTCCAAATGGTTTTGACGTCTACTCCACTGCCCTACTTTGCTCTGTCTACAAATCTCCACATCAAGCGGCCAAAAAACTTTGCAACAAACTCATCAGAAACTAGTTAAATGATTAAATCAAGCAGCCTCCATTCTTACTTTGAAAGCCTAAAGTTTAGTTTTGACATGTAATCTTGTCATTGCTAAAAAACACTACCTGTTCAGTCCACATTTAATTTCAGAATTTAACAGGAAGTCATTGAACAGCTGTCATGGGTATTTTATTACCTGAAAACTTACAAATAGTGAACCCTGGTCAGTGCTACACTGCACAGACCTCTTCTTTTTTATTTGTAGCTTTCTGGAAAACCAACTCAAACATGTCTAGAGTGAAGACAATTCTGTGACTGTCAGCTTTATCATTAACTGAATATCCGCAGTCTTTGGTTCCCTATGTGAAACTCTGACAAGTGTAAGAACAGACTATCACATACACACGTAAGTGTATAATGCACAAATCAAATTCCCTGTAAAATAGTTCCATGTGAACATATGTGTTTGTCACAGAGAATAGAATCATGGTTATTTGAAGATTTCACATATGGTCTTGACTACACATTCACAAACTGAATAAAATTCATTAAAAAAAAAATCAAAGCACTGGTAGAAACTTGTGATAATCACACAAAGCATCTAAAGGATGCTCAGTCAGTCAGTCAGTCATTTGCATGTCCCTTGCGGAACTTTGCCTCCCTAACAGCACTCCTGTAGCCCTCTTAGCTGTAAGCAAGGTGCCCTGCTGCTGATGCATACATGTGTAGATTATCAACATTTGCAGCCATCTTTGCTTTGGTATTCCTCTTTCTTTTTCCCATTATGTATCCTTTCAAGACTGTCTTCTCTAAATTCTCATGATGTTTAATGTGTCCAAAATATTTAAGTTTTCTGTCTTTAATCCTCTTTACTAGCAAGCCTTCTTCAATATTAAGTTCTTATAGTATGGATATATTTGTTCATTTTTGTGTCTATGACATTTGAAGAACTCTTCTGTAGCATTTACATTCAAAGGCATGTATTTCTCAGCTGTTTTGTTAAGTGTCCAGGTCTCACAGGCATATGTTGCGATGGGAAAGATCGTCATCAGCATCATCGCCTTTCACTCCCTTGAGAGCATAGGCCACAAATAAAGGCTCTCCAGTCATCCGTTCTTGGAATTATTCTCTGATGGGAAAGATGCATGCTTTTAAAAATCTTATTTTTGTAGTTCTGTCTGTTCCTCTCCACAGCTTATTTGTTTTACTTTTTGAAGAGCAATAGATGTCCTCTTTTTAATTTCCCTCATTGCATCTCCATTATTTCTTAGTAATGATCCAAGATATTCAAAACCTTCTACCTCTTCCAATTTTTCCTCTTTGATAAATATTTCAGCTGCCTTATTTGTTTTGTCATTTGTCATCAATTTAGTTTTATTTGCATTAAGATAGAGGTTTTGCTCTTCACTATTCTTACTGACTGACATAATTAGTTTTTCCATTCCTTAAGTGATGCTACTATGATATTTTTTGGCAGACATCTGAACCCTGTTAACAACTACCACTGAAAAATCTGGCCCTACAGTTTTGGTCAACCATTGACATACTGACCATCATCATCATCATTGCCTTTCACTCCCTTGAGAGCACAGGCCACGGATAAAGGCTCTTGTCATATCTGTTTTTGGATATATTCTCTGCTTCCTTCCATGTGTATCCCATGTCTCTGAGCACTGTCATAATTTTTCTTCTCCAAGTGAGTCTAAGTATTCCATGTCAATACCTGCTGCTATGCTGGTGTTGGGTTTCCTTAGAGTGTGGCCAATCCACCTCCACTTCCTAGACATGATTTGTAGGTTCATAGGTTCTTGTCCTGCCCTTTCCCAGACCTCCTCATTCCTGATTTTGTCCTGCCATTTAATGTTTAAAATACAACAAGCAGGATTTAGGCAGTACTACAGTACGGAAGATCAAGTGACTTATCTCTCTCAAGAGATTGAGGATGCATTCCAAGAGAAAAACCTTGTACTAGCAGCGTGGATAGACCTGAAGAAAGCCTTTGATAAAGTATGGAAAAAAGGTCTGCTGTGGAAACTAAGAAACTGCAATGTGAATGGAAGACTGTACAACTGGATAAAGTCCTATTTACACAATAGAAGAGCTAGAGTAGTAATGGATGGACACAAAAGCCAGAAAGTACTTCTGCGACACGGTGTACCACAAGGAGGAGTCCTTTCGCCTACACTATTCCTTGTATTCATTAATGACCTGGTCAAGGAACTTCCCTATGGAATCAAAGCGGCACTGTATGCAGATGATCTGGTCATGTGGTGTACAGATGAATATGCGACAGTTGCTACACAGAGACTCCAAAGAGCAGCAGACATCTTGACATCATGGACAAACAAATGGTGTGTAAGTATCAACACAGAGAAATCAAGTACCACTCTGTTCACCCTCTCATCTAAACAGAAAGCAGGTAAGATCTTTGTAAATGAAATACCCTTAAGGATGGACAACCAACCCACTTACTTAGGAGTGACTCTTGACTCAAAACTGACGTGGAAGCAACACATCAACAGTGCAGAAGCAAAAGCCAGAAGAAAACTAGCCATATTAAGAAAATTGAGTGGAACCACATGGGGAGCTAGTGAAAGAATCCTCAAGAATGTATATCAGCAAAGTATTCTACCACATTTAGAATATGGCTCAACATCTTGGTGCACAGCATCAAACACTACGCTGCATAATCTAGACAAGGTTCAAAATCAGTCACTACGGATTATCACAGGTGCCATGAGGTCCACACCAATAGTAGAAATGCAGAAAATAGTTGGTGTTCAACCGCTAAAGGAACGTAGAGACACAAAGGTCATGACCATGGGAGAAAAATTCCTTAGCTCTGTAAGCCATCCCCTGAAGGAGAGATTCAATAACTTGGCATTAGGACGGCTTAAAAGAAGCAGCTTCATTCATCAGGCAAAGCGTATGCGTAAGCTGATACCTGACCTTCCAACTGTAGTCGCTCCATTATCATCTGTACCAGAGCATACACCATGGAAAGAAGCAGATTATACACAAATAACTATTCAGACTGAAGTGAAAGGTGTGCAGAATGGTGAGATGCAGAGCAGTCTTGTAAGATCAACAGCCACACTTTGTGTTCTAGATGACAAATATCCATGTGACACCTGGATACGTGTGTATACAGATGGATCTGCACATAATGCCATAAAGAATGGAGGGGCAGGAGCATATATTGAATATCCAAACAACACCATTGACAAGATTTCCATACCCACTGGTAAATACTGCAACAACTTTGATGCAGAAGTTAGGGCAATTATTGCTGCAGTTGAAAAACTATCAGACTCCAGAATTGATATATGTCATGTAGTAATTCTCACAGATGCAAGATCAGTACTGGAGGCTCTTCAATGCAACAAACTACCAGACCTTAAGGATGCCTTGTCAAAAATTGGCTTACAACATGGAGTCACTTTGCAATGGATTCCCTCCCACTGTGGGATACCAGGCAATGAGAAAGCTGACCATCTGGCCAAAGAGGGCACTGAAATGGAGCAACCAGACATACCAATCACTTATAATCAGAAGAAAAGCATGATAAAAACCTACAGGAAGCCACAAACACCACCACATGATGACTATCACATGCTAAACAGAAAGGAACAAGTCACCATCTTCCGTCTCCGAACAGGACACAGCCGACTCCGAAGTCATATGTATACAAAGTTTAAGGTTGGTACTACTAATCTATGTACATGTGCCCAGGTGCCCCAAACTGTGGAACATATCCTCCAGAACTGCATCAACTATGAGACACTGAGAAATAATTACTGGCCCAGTGAAACCACTAAAGAAGATAAGCTCTACGGTTCCATACATGAATTACAAAAAACAGTGAAATTTATCGAAGAGACAGGACTGCAGATATAGACAGACAGTGCGAACGAAGAAGAAGAAGAATGTTTAAAATCCTCCTCAAGCAGTAGTTCATGAATATTTGTATCCTCTGTTGTATTGTCTTGGTCATAACCTATGTCTCTGAACCATATAGCAGGATAGTCTTTATGTTTGTATTGAAAAGCTTAAGTTTGGTTCTTGTCTTGATGTTCTTAGATGACCATATTTGTCCTGGACTTTGTTATTCTAGCTTTAACATCCTTTTACATTCCTTCATATTTATCCACTATGCTGCCTAAGTAGGTTAAATACTCTACTTCCTCAACTGGCACTCCCTCAATTACCATGAGGCTACTGCTTGCACTATTACTTTTCATTATCTATGTTTTTTTGTCAGTTAAAATATATATCCAGTTTAGCTGAATGTTTAGAAGAATGTTGCGAATCCCCTTGTCAGCAAAAATAACTAATGAAGAATGTATGAGACGAGCTGGAGAGACAAAAAATCTTGTCAAAAAGATAACAGAGAGACAATGTACTTTCATAGGACATGCAATGAGAAGAGGGGGCGTTGAAAATATAACAACAGGAAAAATAGAAGGAAGAAGATCAAGAGAAATGATACTGGACAGTCTGATGGGATGGTGTGAGAGATCACCAACTGAGCTGATGGCCTGCATGAAGGATTGTGTATTCTGGGGAAGCATAATAGCCAATGACAGTCGGCACGGCACCTGATGATGATGATGAGTTTAGCTGAATTCTTGCTTAAGATCTGAAGTTTCTCTTGCATTTGTGTGTGGCTGTGTGCCAGAAGTGCCACATCATCCACCTGGACAATAAATGGTCAATTTGGATTTACCCAGTACTTGAATTTTCATTCTTCACTGATCTGTGTTTATGACTTCTGTATTAGGTAAGTCAAATAAGGACTTCTTTTCCTAATTTAGTGCATGACTGATGCAAACTAATGTAAAATTAGTAAATAGCAGAACAGACAAATGTGCATGGTGCAATTTTACAAAAACAGGTGGGGAGAGAAAGGAAGAAGTTAGTAAACTTGTGTGTTTCACACATTGTTTCTCATGTTTCTTTAACCCTTTCCAAATAAAAAAAAAGACATGATATCTGGCCACTGAAATACTGCTATCACATCCGAATCATTCAAAAATTGCCTCCCTTTCAAACACTTAGGAAACAGGAATTAGTCATGTTAGTTGGGTGAGTTAGGTGTACTCAAACCTCAACTTCTTCAAAATATCCAACATCTTGTGCGGAGCCACAATGTCGTGCAAGAAAAGAACATCTTTCTGCAGCTTAACACATTATTTTTCTTTATTTTCTTGTTGTTTTATTTTAAAACATCCTTTAACCAGCACAGCAACTTATAACTAGTAACCTGCATTAACACTCATCAAAATTCCTTCCTTTAATCAAAAAGGTAGAGGTGTATGGTGCAGTTTTACAAAGTGAGGGAGGGAGTGAGTAAAGTGAGAAAAAACGAATAGAAAGTATGAGAATGTATAAATGAAAAACATACAACATCCGATATTTCGGCGTGAGCCTTTTTCGAGGATTACATGCACACACGAGACAAAAATAAAAATTAAAAAAACGAAGAATTTATCTGAATATGGCTTCCTTCAAAAGTAGAAAACAGAAATGTGTGTAGTAGAAGGAACGACCACGCTGACCACAACAAAGGATACCAGATATGGCCAATTATAAAGAAGAGGTGGAGATAGAGGAGGAAAACAAGTGGTAGAAAGGGGTG
Organism: Achatina immaculata; assembly: GCA_009760885.1. Classification (NCBI taxonomy): domain Eukaryota; kingdom Metazoa; phylum Mollusca; class Gastropoda; order Stylommatophora; family Achatinidae; genus Lissachatina; species Lissachatina immaculata. Next base: position 46,588,568 of record CM019693.1, on the reverse strand, counting down.
GGGGGAAAGGCAATAGAAACATGATAGCTGCTAAAGGAGGGAAATGGGAATGCGGAGAGATAATGAATGAAGAACTTAAACACCTGCAGGGAGAAAATGTAAAACTGGTGAATAGGACAAGACCCTATAGACACCAATATGTTGCCAGAGAAGAAAAGAGGGTGGTGGTAGGGAGAGGTAGCATAGAGAAAGAAAGTAGAGTTAAAAAAAAAGGGGGAGTGGAAAACTAAAGAAGTTACAGAAAGCTGAAGACATTGTTAATTCCAGCTAGGTGGAGACAGCCAGTCTGGAAAATAAGGCACTGTTCTAGGACCCTCCGAGATCGTATATCAGCAGAACAAGAGCAGATCGCACTAACAGAAATGTCCTGTTTTCCCCTGTGGTTGTTAAGGCAAAAATGTTTAGCCACAAGTGTCCAGGCCCTCTTAGAAATATCACTGAGATGCTGGTGAAATCGATCTCCTAAGCATAAGCCAGTCTATGTACTTCAAACCGCAATGTTTGCACATAATAGCATAAATAACATTGTGTGAAGTACAGGTAAAACCCTCCTGAACTGATAACGTGGACTTAGGGAAGGAGATCTGGCTAGCCTCAACAACAAACGGACAAGTGTTGCATCTACGGCGTCTGCAACGTCTGGTACCATAAAAAGTGTCATCTGTCTTAAGGTGACTAAGAATTAAAAAGTCCCTGAGGCTCTTGTCCCGTATGTAGGCTACCAATGGGGGTTCCCCAAAAAGTTCATGTGTATTAGGCTCGGTCTGGAGGACATGGAGATGGCGAAACAGTATGTTTTTAACTGCCAAGCTATGAGGGTGGTATTAACTCTGTCCGAGCTACAGTGCGGTTTAGGGGTGAGGGCTTGTTGCCGCGATATATGGCTAATGCGGTTCCAGGATGACGAGAGAACATGTTCTGGATAGCCGCGTTGACGGAAGAAATCTAGCATTTTATGGCCTTGATCCTGGAAATCCAAATCCTCATTACACAAACGTCGCAACATAAGAAGCTGGGAAAAAGGAATAGAGTCCTTACACGATCTGGGATGGGAAGAAGAGTACAGGAGGTAGCTGTGAGAGTCTGTAGGTTTATAGTGGATAGAAGTAGTAAGCCCAGAAGGGCCGATAGTAATGGCAATGTCAAGAAAGTTAGCGGAAGTAGCAGAGATATGGGAGGTGAAAGAAATGACAGGATTGTACTCCTTAACAAAACTGATAAAGCTGTTAAGATCTTCCTCTGGCATTGATGTGACCCCAAACCCATCATCTATGTAGCGTCTATAGAAGGCGGGAAAAGGGCCTCTAAAGGCTCTCAGAACCTTGTGTTTGAAGTGGCCCATGAACAGACACGCGTAGCTGGGGCCCATTTTGGTACCCATGGCTACACCACTAATCTGGTCAAAGTAAAGGCCACTGAATTCAAAAGAATTGAGTTGGAGGACAAGTTGTGTGAGGCGCAGAATAGTAGACGTAGGAATAGAGGGATTGTGTCTTTTGTTCAGAAAGAACTTGACGGCCTGAAGTCCCTGATCATGCAGGATGGATGTGTATAAGGATACTACATCAAGGGTGAAGATACGGTAGGTGTGACCAGGCAGGAGTGTAAGGGTATCAAAAGCAATGAGAGCATGATTGGTGTCCTTGAGATAAGTGGGCAGACTAGTGATCAGAGGTTGAAAGATGCTGTCACGAAAGTCAGAGATTTGTTCCGTAGGGCAGGAACAAGCGGATACTATGGGCCTTCCCGGGTTGCCTGGTTTGTGAATCTTAGGGAATAGATAAAAAGGATGGCTTCCCTAAGCAGCTGTCGCAGATGTGAAGATGAGTAGCCGAGGGAGAAAGACCAGTCTTGTGGATGAGTTCATTGATCGTGTCATGAACACAGTGGTTGTTGGCCAGAGTCGGATCTTGAGGGCGAGAGGCATAAAATTTAGTGTTGCTCAGCTGGCCCATGGCCTACCTTTTATCTTCCTTTAATCAGCACAGCAACTTAGTAACCTGCATCAAAATTCCTTCCTTTAATCACCACAGCAACTTAGTAACCTGCATCAAAATTCCTTCCTTTAATCAGCACAGCAACTTAGTAACCTGCATAAAAATTCCTTCCTTTAATCAGTACAGCAACTTAGTAACCTGTATTAACACTCATCAAAATTCCTTCCTTTAATCAGCACAGCAACTTAGTAACCTGTATTAACAATCATCAAAATTCCTTCCTTTAATCAGCACAGCAACTTAGTAACCTGCATTAACACTCATCAAAATTCCTTCCTTATTCCCCCTTCCCCCTCACCCATGCAAAAAAGTGGCCAAGACCTTTCTTGCTGACTTTTGGCTCTTTTCATTTTCTTGTGCTACAAAGAACCCATGTGCTGCAACTGCAAAGACTATTGTTTAGTCTCAGGATTATAGTGGTGTAATAATGTTTCTTCAAAAGCGATGAAAGCTTTCACTAGATGGATCAAAATGGTGCAAAATCAACTTGGCGGTGTCCATTTGATTTGTTTTTCTTTGGTATTCAAACAATTTGGCATCCCCTTGGCTGACAGTTTCTGCATACCCAAATGCTCATGAATTATAAACCCAATGCACTCCCTGGATATCTGATGAAATCAACAGGACTTGATGAAATCAGCAATAAGATATTACGTTACTCAGCTCCAGTAATTAAAGATACAATAACATACATTTACAATCAGTGGATTGCACATTGTCATTTTCCTCAGGCTTTTAAAATTGCAAAAATACTTCCCCTTTTTAAATCTGGTTCTCCTGAAAAATCCCTCAAGCTACAGACCAATTTTCATTCTATCAACTTTATCAAAACCCCTAGAAAAGCACATACAAAAAACAATCTTATGACACATGCAAGAAAATGATTTGATTGTTGACTGTCAGTCAGGTTTTAGGCCGAAAATTCTCACTAAGAACTCTCACAAAAATGACAGAATGTTCGTTATCTAATATAAACTATGATAAATTATGTGGCGCTGTCTTTGTTGACTTTAAAAAAGCATTTGACATGATTGATTATGAAATCCTAGTTAAAAAGCTTGAGACTTATAAATTACACCCTGACTTGACAAAATTTATTCCATCTTTTCTTTCCAACAGACAGCAGGTAGTTTGCCTCAAAAACTCCAAATCAAGTTCATCTGGTGTTCCACAGGGATCTATTCTTGGATCTCTCCTGTTTACCATCTGCATCAATGATCTTCCACTTTATCTCAAAAAATCATCTTGTGACCTCTTTGCTGATGACTGTACAGTTTACACTAGTGACTCTTCTTCTTCTTCGTTCGCATTGTCTGTCTATATCTGCAGTCCTGTCCCATGGATAAATTTCACTGTGTTTTGTAATTCATGTATGGAACCGCAGAGCTTATCTTCTTTAGTGGTTTCACTGGGCCAGTAATTATTTCTCAGTGTCTCATAGTGCAGTTCTGGAGGATATGTTCCACAGTTTGGGGCACCTGGGCACATGTACATAGATTAGTAGTACCAACCTTAAACTTTGTATACATATGACTTCGGAGTCGGCTGTGTCCTGTTCGGAGATGAAAGATGGCGGCTTGTTCCTTTCTGTTTAGCATGTGATAGTCATCATGTGGTAGTGTTTGTGGCTTCCTGCAGGTTTTTATCATGCTTTTCTTCTGATTATAGGTGATTGGTTTGTCTGGTTGCTCCATTTCAGTGCCCTCTTTGGCCAGATGGTCAGCTTTCTCATTGCCTGGTATCCTACAGTGGTAGGGAATCCACTGCAAAGTGACTCCATGTTGTAAGCCAATTTTTGACAAGGCATCCTTAAGGTCTGGCAGTTTGTTGCACTGAAGAGCTTCCAGTACTGATCTTGCATCTGTGAGAATTACTATGGGGCATGTATCAATTCTGGAGTCTGATAGTTTTTCAACTGCAGCAATAATTGCCCTAACTTCTGCATCATAGTTGTTGCAGTATTTTCCAGTGGGTATGGAAATCTTGTTAGTGGTGTTGTTTGGATATTCAATATGTGCTCCTGCTCCTCCATTCTTTATGGCATTATGTGCAGATCCATCTGTATACACACGTATCCAGGTGTCACATGGATATTTATCATTTAGAACACTAAGTGTGGCTGTTGATCTTACAAGACTGACACTAGTGACAATGACTATATTAACCTTGAGTCTTCAAATTGAAATAAACAGTTAATTAACTGGAGCAACAACAACAGAATGCTCTTAAACACCAGCAAAACAAAATTCATGCTCATTACAACAAGACAGAAATGAGCAAATTCACTAACAACAACACTACAGCTCCATGCTGGAACTTCACAGTAAACATAAAATTCTAGGTCTCATGATTGATCATCACCTCAGCTGGAATCATCATGTAGTAAATCTAACCAAACTCACTGCACAAAAAGTTTCCAGTTTATTAACATTAAACATTTTCTTGACATAGACATCAGAAAAATATACTACATATCACAGATACAAACACACTTGGACTACTGCTCCACAGTCTGGGATGTTTTCAAACATGAAAAGAATTTCCTCACTTCAAAAACGAGCAGTAAAGCTTATAGTTGACAAATATGCAGCACATATTACAAATAAAGATAAACATCTTCATATTCTACCCCTCAAGAAGAGATTTCCTTTCAACAAGGCCAAGTTAATTCATAAAATTCTATCTATCTGTGGTCATTGCTCAAATCCAATCAAAACATAGTTAACACTTAAGCAATTGTATTCTCCCAAAACCAAGGCTTGACATGTTTAAAATAAAGCTTCTCTTACTCAGCTGCCCACCTTTGAAATGCCCTACAAACTCATGTACAACTTATAAGTAACATTTGTTCTTATAACTTCAGACTTTGTCAACATCTGTTTGATATGGATTATATGCCTCCCTAAGCATAGCCTAAAGTATTGTTTGATTGTTATAACTTTTTTATGCTAGTTTTCTATAATTTTGTTAGTTTTGAATGAATGCAAGAATGTAAGTTTATTGCATGTTGTTGCATAAATCAGAGTTTAGAGTGTATGGACAAGAGATAAGTTTATTATTTATTTATGTAATCATTTAATTGTGTCTTCATGATTATTATGCTCATCAACAAATGCTGAATGACTGTGACTGAGTGAAAGCTGTATGATGAAGGGCAGAGTGTTAGACGGGCCTGCGTGCCCAATTCTTAACCCTTTGAAAATAAAATATGTTCGTTCGTTCTCTGTGTCTCAACAATTGTTTTAGCTGGTATTCATAGATCAGCCAAAATAGCTAATGAACATGACCAACAATTTTTGGGGTTGACTCTGTTGAAGGCTTTCCAGATCTTGCTGCATCTTTGGTCTCAAAATCTCCATGCTGAAAGTAAGCACAGCACTTCTTCACAGCTGAGTACAATGGGCATTTATCACTCAATGTTTGTTACATACACTCATGTGCGCTTACTGCTGGAGAGATTCTTCAGATGCGGCTTGTGGATATAAACTCCTCCCGGCCAATGAGGAAAATGCGGAAAAGAAATTAGGGTTGCAGTGTGGCTCCAATGTGAAAAGGTGAAGGAAAGGATAAAGTGAAGCTTAATCGGCATGTCCAGTGGTCTTGCGGCGAGAGCTACTCATGCCATGGCACCTCTGCTCTAGAGGTGGCCATGTCCAATATACACCCATATTGGTGAAGTATGTCTAAATTGGCTTAAACCAGGGGTGAAACTTGATGGCTATTCATGTCATGGTACCTCCGCTCTAGAGGTTGTTCATGTCCTAAACATGCCCATACTGGGATAATATGCCTAAACCGGCTCAACCCAGGGGCGAAACTTACCAGTGGCAAGGATTTGTCCTCCTGGACAAAAGCTTTGTCCTGGTCACGATTAAGAAGGGTAGCAGCCACGACCACAAAATGCTGAAGTCAGAGACACCGGACAAGTGCAGTCTAGATAGGCAACCACCTCTCACCCGGCATGGATGTATGCGCATCCTAAGCACATTGAGGTTTTCTGGTGAGAAAGTCCAATGCTGGACTGGATGGGCAACCACCTCTCACCCGGCGGGGATACACAAGTATCCCAAAACACGTCGAGGTTTTCCAGTGAGAAAGTCCAACTCTTAGATTAAACTGGTGCAATGAAAACCATGGTGTCACACATTCCCGCTTCTGAGACCCACCAAGAATACAGGCTCAAGCCCTGCTATACTCTGAACCTCTTGTGGTCCTCTCGTGTGGTCCCCACAGGGGGATCACAGGACCTATTGAGGACCACAGGAGTAAATTCAGGAGGATCACGGGGTGGTCTTGGTGGTAGAAGCGAACAAATAAGAAGAAGACTCATGTGGGCACATATCATTTCTAATGTTTATTACATACACTCATGTGGGCACTTATCACTCTAATGTTTGTTAGATGGATTTCTTTTGGAGTTTTATTCTGCAGGATCAGACACATGATGATGATGTGGAGTCCCACAAATGAAAGTTCAACACCTTATGCTGACATGATTCTTTTACTGATCTGAAAAAAAGAAAAAATTTAGCACTATCATGCCGTAAATCTGCATTTTACATGAAAAAAAATAATGCTCTTTTCCAGCTATAGTGAAAAAATCATGCTGAGATTTTGGGGGTGTGGATTTGGTAGAAAACTTTTTAGCACTCCCCTGTGTATCTACTGCAAAGCATGTTAGACTCAAATTAAACTCTGCAGATGTAAGAGGTCAGTTTCTCCTAGTTGTGTTGTATGAGATACTAGAGGTCAAGACCTTCTTAACTAGAGAAACGCAGGATATTTCTTAAACACCTATATAAGATGACAATAATATATTGTTTGCACCCATGAACGATGCAGATGTTGAGGTGAAAGACAACTTCTATCACCAATTACAAAAAATCATCAACAAAGTCCCTAAACATGACATCCTAATTGCTATGGGGGACTTCAATGTTAAAGTAGGGAAAGATAACACCGATGTTGAAAAAGTGATGGGGAAAGAAGGAATTGACATGGTTAATCAGAACGGAGAAAGATTAATTGAAATATGTCTAACAGAGGGCATGGTCATTGGAGGCACAATATTTCCACAAACATAGATACATAAAACAACATGAATATCTCCAGATGATAGAACTAGAAACCAGATAGATCATTTTTGTATTAGAAACAATACAGAACATTTCTGATAGATGTAAGGGCATATAAGTGATCACAACCTGTACATAGGGAAAATAAAACTAAAATTGAAAAGCCAACACAAGAAATCAATACATAGAAAGATAAACAGCCACAGCCTACAAGAAGAGAATACTAACAGTAACTTCAAGTTATCTTAAACTGCTCTTACAGACACCGAATACAATTGTTTTCTGAATAGTCCCGAAAATTTTATTTAGTAGATAGTCATTTATAATGTATGTAGTTACTTCTGTACTGAGTGAATGTTTAAGAGCGAAACGTAAATGTTATATTTTATGTCTCTCAGCTATCAAGTGGAATAGAACAGGCTAAAGAAAAAGAGGCAGACCGCGTGAAACTCTGAAAAGAATATTGTTAAGGGAGGCCAAATTAACAGGTATAAAATCCCTTGATGAGGCTGAAAGACTTGCTGAAGACAGGAAAAATTGGTGAACTACCTTGTGAGCCCTATGTGACGTTTAACGGCACGAGAAGGATATAAGATATATAAAATTAACACTACTAGACCACAAAATACGAGAGCTGTTTCAAAAGTAAGTTTACAAGGACTATTACTTCTAGAGAAAAATTTATCTGGACATAACATATTGTGTTCCATGATGGCCATCTTATTTTTCCACATAGCTGCCATGATGACTGAGGCACAGGACATAGAACACGTTTTTCTATGGCCATTTTGTAAAGTGTGGTGTCCTGGACACAGTGCCAAACAATTTCAAACTGTCACCTTACATGCCAGTTCACTCACAGAATATCTGCCCTTGAAAACTGGATACCAACAGCTGATCACATAACAAGTGACACGCTTAGTACAATAAACTTATTTGCTTCCTCTGACATCAAGACCACCCTGCAGTGGATGCCAGGGCACATGGATATCCGAGGCAATGAACGTGCTGACAGGAATGGAGCCACCATGTCACAGCCCCACATCTCTACTAACATGAGAACAGCTAAACACATTATACACAACAACTGCAATCAGCAGTGGATGCCAGGCAACATGGATATCCGAGGCAATGAACGTGCTGACAGGAATGGAGCCACCATGTCACAGCCCCACATCTCTACCAACATGAGAACAGCTAAACACATTATACACAACAACTGCAAGCAGCAGTGGATGGACAGCTGGGCCAGTAACCCAACTGGAAGAGGCCTATATATATATATACTCACCAAGCATAACCCTGGAGACCACATCAAAAGCTTATGTTGTAGATACCAAAGCACAGTCTTCTTCAGGTTGCAGACAGGACACATCACCCTCAGTAAGCACTTACACAGAGTGACTGCTAATCACACCATACTGCATGCACTGCAACAGCCACCACCTGATATCACCAAACCCCTCCACCACTGACATTCTGTATAGAGATATAGGACACTGAAAAAGACTTGTACATTCCACTATCTAGCACAAGGAAAAGAGTGAAAACTTGTAAACCTGTGGAACTGAAAAGTTAAAAGTTACTATTAATTTATTAGAAAGATTCTGTAATGTGGTTTCATTCATCCTAGACCTGTGGAAGATACGCATTTTTGTGTGTATGTTTACATAGGTAAACTTGTCTTTTCTTCATTGCTGGATGTAAAGGTATTCTGGGTTGCTCTTATCTGGTAACATTGTTTCTCCTTTCTGTGTAAAACTGAGGCACACATCTCCATCTGTTCTACCTTACACATTATGGAGATGATGATGAAGTCTGCGCTGTTAAAGCTTCAATAATTAAGCTTCACATCAATTTATTTAAACGTACATTTTAAAAATTTATTTCTTCACTGAAGTTATGAAAGCTTAAAACTGAACAAGGACTTCTGGGACATTCTCTAGATATGTCAGCTTCACATCTACACAAAAAACATTCATCAACAATCATTTCTGTCATTCCATATTAATAAACAATCATTTTTACCATCTGACATTTATAAATCATTTCTATTATATGACATTTATAAACAACCATTTATGTTTATCATTGTATGTCAACTTCACATCTATTAAAAAAAAACAAACTCATCAACAATCATTTCTATCACTGGACATTTTTCAACAATCATTTATGTTTATCACTGTATGTCAGCTTTACATCTGTAACAACATCCATCAACAATTATTTCTGTTTATTATTGCATGCCAGTTTCATATCTGCAGCACAAAAGATTCACCAAGAATTATTTCTGATCCAAACATCATGATTACTCCTGTGGTTGCATTTTTTAGAATTATCTATACTATACTAACAAAATGAAATAAAATTGAAATTGAAGATAATGACAAAATATTCTACTTGTACAAAAAATTTCAACAAATGTGACTGGCTAATGCACACAACCAATCTATATGAACTTAATCATATACACATGTTTCATAAATATAATCCAAGTATACATTTTATATAATCTGTCTCATGAATATGTGCACAGACACATGCACGCGCACGCAAACACATGCACGCATGTGCGCACACACACACACACACAATTTGACTGACTTGTACACAAGCAGTTCATAAAATGTGACTGATTCAATAATTAAGCTTCAAATTTCAATCATTATGTGAACATCTCTATCAGACTGACATAATTCTTATGTTCACTGAAATAGATCACATACTGAGACACCACATTCAAACCTCCAAGCAGAGATCTGGCTATGGGTCCCAGACTCAAGCCTGGAGAAGATGGCCGACTTCTTTCAGACTGACAGGGCTACACATGTAACAAGACCAAACTTCCGGCCGACTTCTTTCAGACTGACAGGGCTACACATGTAACAAGACCAAACTTCCGGCGGACTTCTTTCAGAGTGACAGGGCTACACATGTAACAAGACCAAACTTCCTCCAACGGTGGATAAGAAGAACTGACTCACATATATGAACACCACAGAATCTGACAGCTTAAGTTGTACAGACCAAGATACAACACTGAAACTATGCTTTAGTTTGACATCATTTTCTGGTGAAACTAGAAAATACAAGGGGTCCGTCAGGGGTGCATATTGTCACCCTACTTATTTTACTTGTATACTGAAAATATAATGAGGAATGTTAGAGAAGATGTAGAAAAAGAATATTACGATGCCATAACAATTGGAGGTTATGAAATACCAGAGATTAGATATGCTGATGACACAGTATTACTGTCCACAACACAAAAAGGAATGGAAAAACTAATTATGTCAGTCCGTAAGAACAGCGAAGAGCAAAACCTCTATCTTAATGCAAAGAAAACTAAATTGACAACAAATGACAAAACAAACAAGGCAGCCGAAATATTTATCAATGAGGAAAAACTAGAAGAAGTGGAGAGTTTTGAATATCTTGGATCACTACTAACTAATAATGGAGATACAATGAGGGAAATTAAAAGGAGGACATCTATCGCTCTTCAGAAATAAAACTAGAGAATCTGTGGAGCAGACAGAACCACAAAAATAAGATTTTTACGGGCATGCATCTTTCCCATCGCAACATATGCCTGTGAGACCTGGACACTTAACAAAACAGCTGAGAAACACATAAATGCCTTTGAATGTAAATGCTACAGAAGAGTTCTTCAAATATCGTGGACACAAAAAAGAACAAATATATCTATATTACAAGAACTTAATATTGAAGAAGGCTGGCTGGCGAAGAGGATTAAAGAGAGAAAACTTAAATATTTTGGACACATTATGTCATGATAATCTAGAGAAAACCATCTTGGAAGGGTACATAACGGAAAAAAGAAAGAGAGGAAGACCAAGGCGAAGATGGCTGTAAGACATCGTTGACGATCTGGAAATGGATGCAACAGCAGCAGACCATCTTGCTCACAACCGAGAGGCCTACAGGAGTGCTGTTTGGGAGGCAAAGTTCTGCAAGGGACATGCAAATGAATGAATGAATGATGATTGAACTAGAAAATATTGTTTGACTACAAAAAAGAATCTTCCTACAACAGTATCATTACAGGCATACGTGAAGACACGGCCACATGTAATATTTCTCCCAGTCTATCTTGAAAATCACACGTAATATTTCTCTCTGGAAACTATAAGTAATATTTATCTTGAAAACCACATGTAATATTTATACAAATGTCTATCATGAAAATCACATGTAAAACTTCTCTAAATGCCTATCTTGAAATCAACATGTAATATTTCTCTTAACAGTTTATCCTGAAAACCATACATAATATTTATCTAAAATTGTAGCCTGAAAATCATATGTAATATTTCTCTAAAAATCCATGCTGACAACTATATAATATTTCTCTCAAAAACTGTGTTAGCAAGCACTGATTGTGATAAGCATGTTGAATATGCCAAAGATTTCTTATCGTGGATACAGACTTGGCTGCGGCATTCCAAAAGTCCCAGTGCTTGGATATGGCACAGAATGAGTATGCTGATGGCTGGGCTGTGAGGTCAAAGTCCAGGTCACTTGGCTAGATGTATTTTGGGAGTCTCGAATGAGCTCAGCAAAACGTTCACTTTTAATGCGACGGAGATGTGTTTTGGTTCGTTTTGGAATATATTCACAGAGAAACTCTTCTATAGACATCTGTCCACCACAGAAGCTGTCTGCCAGTTGCTGAAATATAGTTTATGACTGACAATCACTAATACAAATACAGTCACTGACAACCAATTACTTTTATAGCATCAGAGAAAGACCTATAACAGAACATGAAGATCAGTGCTGAAAAAGAAATGGAAGTCATGACCATTGTGAGAGAAGAAATCTCAACAAAGATCTTCCTGGACAATCAGCCTTTGAAACAAGAGAAACATTTAAAAAACCACAGGAATTACAATATCATTATCTGGGAAAATCAATGAGGAAATTGAGAAAAGATGCAATGAAGCAAATCTGATTACTAGACAAATGAAATCTTTACTGAAAAACAAATATATCACAACCGAAATAAAAAAAGAGAACTGTACAACATAATTTTCCTCCAAACACAGTGCTACCAATGTTAAACATTGACACCAACAATTAAAATAACATGAAAAATTATAACAACAGAAATGAGATGTTCAAACAGAATACTAAATGTAACAAGAAGACACAAAATCAGAAATGACACCATCAGAATAAGGTTTGGAGCAACGTAACTATTACACTATATTCAGAAACAACAAGTCAAATGGTCTGGCCATGTTACACAACTAATGCATAGAAAATATTCATGAAGAGAACTATAGGATACAGAGGAAGAGGTCACAGGAAGAGGAAATTAAACCTTAAATATCCCATTATATGAAATAAATCATGGTGCTCTATTAAGGTGTCGTATGTTTCTTCAACACTGCAAGGTACAGTATATAAGGAGGAAGAAGACTCAAATCTGAGAATACACAGATTTATAAGTGTCTAATGCTAACTAAGGTAACAGTAAACAAAATTAGATTAACAAATTTTTACCTGTGATAAGAACACACACAGACAAAAAAGAAAAACATTTATATATGTTAACCATAGTTAAGAAAAAGACAAATCTACAAATGTCAGTCTTCGTAACAGAAAGAAAAAGATCTACAAATATCAGCCTTTGAAATGTTTTAGACAAAAAAAAAAAAAGTACAAATTTCAGCACAAAGGAAGACAAAAATGTGCTACAAATGTCAACATAAAAGGAAAACAAACATGTTTTTCAAATGTCAACTTTAGACAAGAGGAAGAAACAAATATTTACAAATGTAAACATTAGATAAACAAATATATACACATGTCAAAATTATATAACAGCAAGACAAAAAATGCTCAACATTAGTTAAGTAGAAGAAAAATCAACTACAAATGTCACCCTGAGACAAGATGAAGAAAAACAAAATGATAAACATATACAATCATCACAGAACCAGGCATAAAAATTGGAGGATACAATATTAACAACCTTCGGTATGCTGACGACACAGTACTGATAGCTGAGAACCAACAAGACCTGCAAAATCTCTTGGATAAAGTGGCCAAAGAAAGTGAACAGAAAGGCCTTACTTTGAACATCAAAAAGACAGAGACTATGGTTATATCTAAGAAACAGAATCCACCAGCATGCAGTATAAAATTAAACTGAACTATTCTAAAGCAGGTGCAGAAATTCAAATACCTTGGAGCAGTAATAACTTCAGATGGGAAATGCAGAACAGAAATTAGGAACAGAATAGGCCAAGCAAAGACTGCATTTCAGAGAATGAGAAACATATTAGCTAACACATCTTTATCAATGAATGTTAGAAAACGAGTCCTAAAATGCTATATTGAACCTATCTTGTTATATGGAAGTGAATCATGGACAATAGGCAAGTCTGCACAAAAATAATTGGAAGCAGCAGATATGTGGTTTATAAGAAGAATGTTGCAAATCCCTTGGACAGCAAAAATAACTAATGAAGAATGTATGAGAAGAGCTGGAGAGACAAAAAACCTTGTCAAAAAGATAAGAGAGAGACAATGTACTTTCACAGGACATGCAATGAGAAGAGGGGGCATTGAAAATATTATAACAACAGGAAAAATAGAAGGAAGAAGATCAAGAAGATGACCAAGAGAAATGATACTGGACAGTCTGACGGGACGGTGTGAGAGGAGATCACCAACTGAACTAATGGCCTGCATGAAGGATCAGGTACTCTGGAGAAGCATAATAGCCAATGCCAGTCGGCACGGCACATGATGATGATGATGATGAAACATATACATTAGACAAAAGTATGAAAACAAAAGATTAAAAAATGTCTACCTCTGATTCCTCTTCTGATTTGGCTGTCTCAGTCTGTAACAAAGCCAACATTGTCTCCAGTGACTGCTGACCAACGTAACCGTCTAAGGAAAAGTATAACACAGTTTGAGAATACAACAAATTTTCACACATTTTGAAAATAAAGTTTTCATGAAATACTGAACTGAATGAAGAGATGGAATGTATCAAGAGATGGAATTTTGTGGACTTTAATTGTATCATGATAGACTCACATGTTGTTGTTGTCTGCAAGAGTTGGTAACACCCTTAGTGACACAACAACACCAGGTTTGCAACTGCTACAAAAAAAACGACAGTCATGTATGAAAACTCTGACAGGACTTCTCACTCACTCGACAGGACTATCAGCAAGGAAATTCCATGAAGGTAATACTGGTTCAACTACAAGGATGCACATCAAACATTTATTGAATGAAGAAATGAATGATGAAAAACAGAGATGAGAAAAGAAGACAAGCTGCCAACATGGCAGGCTGAATCAACAAACATTACAAGAACTTCCTAGGTGCGTAGACAGAGCCATGGGGAAGAAACTACTGACAACTATCAGCAATTATAAAGGACTACTTACAAATTCGTGAACTTCCAAAAAATCTCCAGAGCTCACAATTCTGTCCTGAGCCTACATTTCTCTAACAAAGAAAAAACTTGTCTTAAAGGATAATATGCTGAAACTGAAATCTACTACATCACTGACTACTTGTAAACTTCTCAACTGGAAAACATGACTACTGAGCAAAACTACTACAAAAATTGCTCCCGAATAAAACTTCTTACATTTTACATCCTTCCCGTGCCGTTAAACGTCACATGGGGCTCACATAGTTGTCTGCCAAGTTTTCAGGTTCTTGGCGAGTCTTTCAACCTCATCATGGGATTTTATGCCCACTAAACTGGCTTCTCTTAACAATGTCCTCTTTAGTGTTTCACGCGGTCGACTTCTTTTTCTTTGGCCTGTTGTGCTCCACTTGGTAGCTTGTTTTGGTATTCTCCAATTGTTTCTTCTCATCACATGGCCTACATATGTCCATCTTCTTTTTCTGATCAACCATGAGACAGGTTGTTGTTTGCTCATCTGTCTTATCTCTGCATTGTTCTTGAATCCGTTCCACTTTATACCAAGTATTTTCCTTAGGCATTTATTTTCAAAAAGTTTAATTTATTGTCTATTTCTTTAGTTGATTTCCAGCTTTCGCATGCATAAATGAAGGTGGATATCACATTTGAATTCCGCTGTTGGCGAGATCTTCAGCTGGCGTGCGTGGAGCGGTACTCCTCCCGGCCAATGAAGAGGCAAATGAGGTTGCCGCGCAGCATCACTGCGGAAAAGGTGGTAGAAAGGATAAAGCGAAGCAAACAGTCAAATCACGGCACCTCTGGTCTGGAGGTCGGCTACGTCCTGAGTGCAGTCATATCAGGTGAAATGCATGAACCGACTTGTCCCAGAGGTTAAGACACTGCTGGCGAGACTCCTCAAATGCCGCGCGTGGAGTGAAGCTCCTCCCGGTTAAGGAAGTAAATGCGGAAAAGAAATAAAGGTTGCTGTGCGGCGCCGATGGGAAAAGGTGGTGGAAAGTGAAGTTTAACCGGTATGTCCAGTAGTATAGCTACGAGAGCTATACCACGGCACCTCTGCTCTAGAGGCCGCCCACGTCCGAAATACACCTACACTGGTGAAATATGCCTAAACCGGCACACACCAGGGGTGGAACTTGATGGCTAGACATGTCATGCCACCTCCGCTCTAGAGGTCGGTAACGCCTGATAAACACCCATACTGGTGAATTTTGCCTAAACCGGCTCATACCAGGGGTGAATCTTGAAGGCTATACATGTCATAGTACCTCTGCCCTAGAGGTCGGTCCCGTCCCAAACACGCCCATACTGGGATAATGCCTAAACCGGCTCAACCCAGGGGTAGAAGTCACTAGTGGCGAGGATTCGTCCTCCTGGACAAAAGCTCCATCCTGGTCACAACTAGGAAGGGTAGCGGCCACAACTGCAAAATGCTGAAGTCGGAGACACTGGACCAGGGAAGTCTAGATAGGCAACCACCTCTCACCCGGCGGGGATGTTTGCGTATCCTAATCACGCTGAGGTTTTCCGGTGAGAAAGTTCAACCCTGGACTGGATGGGCAACCACCTCTCACCCGGCGGTGATACACGGGTATCTCAAAACACGTCGAGGTTTTCCAGTGAGAAAGTCCAACTCTGGCCTGGGTGGGCTACCGCCTCTCACCCAGAGGGGATGCACTGATATCCTAAACATGTCGAGGTCTTCCGGTGAGAAAGTCCAACCCTAGACTAAACTGGTGCAATGAAAACCACGGTGTCACGCAATCCCGCTTCCGAGATCCACCAAGAATACAGGCTAAAGCACTGTGATACTCTGAACCCCTTGTGGTCCTCTCATGGATCTCGTGTGGTCTATTTTGGACCACACAGGGGACCACGGGACCTAACGAGGACCACAGGCGTGAATTCAGTAGGTTCACAGTGCGGTTTTTGGTGGTAGAAGCGAATGAAGAAGAAGAAGATACTCAGATAATATAAGACAACTAACAGGATGCTCAGATGATATGAGGCAACACTAACAGGATACTTAGATGATATAACTAACAGGATATTTTATACTCAGATGATATGAGACAACACTAATAGGATATGTGGGTGATATGAGACAACACTAACAGGATACTTTATACTCAGATAAGATAAGAAAAATAACAGGATACTCAGATGATATGAGGCAACACTAACAGGATACTCAGATGATACAACTAACAGAATATTTTATACTCAGATGATATGAGACAACACTAACAGGATATGTGGGTGATATGAGACAACACTAACAGGATACTTTATACTCAGATAATATAAGACAAATAACAGGATACTTTATACACAGATAATATAAGACAACTAACAGGATACTTTATACTCAGATAATATAAGACAGGAATAAAAATAATAACCAAGTTACTGAATGATATTTACAACAGTGGTTATATTCCCAGTGACCTGATTAAATCCACGTTTATAGCACTACCAAAGAAACCAGGTGCAAAGGAATGTGACGACCACCGGACTATCAGCCTCTCATGTCACATAACGAAACTACTTCTGAGAATCATTATGAGAAGAACAAGGAAAAAGATAAAAATGGAAATAGCAGATGAACAGTTTGGATTTGTTGAAGGAAAGGGAACACACAATGCCATTTATGCTTTACGAACACTAACAGAAAGAGCTTTAGAAGTACAGAAAGATCTCTACTTATGCTTCATTGATTACAGCAAAGCATTTGATAAGGTGAAACATAATGAAATTATTAAAATGCTTGAAGACATCAATATAGACGGCAAAGACTTCAGGATTGTAAAACATCTATACTGGCAGCAAGAAGCAGCAGTTCGAGTTGAAAATAGAATTGGAAAATACCAACCTATAAAACAAGGGGTGCGACAAGGATGTGTACTATCTCCAGACCTTTTTTCTCTGTACAGCGAGAATATTCTAAGAACAATCATCACAGAACCAGGCATAAAAATTGGAGGATACAATATTAACAACCTTCGGTATGCTGACGACACAGTACTGATAGCTGAGAACCAACAAGACCTGCAAAATCTCTTGGATAAAGTGGCCAAAGAAAGTGAACAGAAAGGCCTTACTTTGAACATCAAAAAGACAGAGACTATGGTTATATCTAAGAAACAGAATCCACCAGCATGCAGTATAAAATTAAACGGAACCATTCTAAAGCAGGTGCAGAAATTCAAATACCTTGGAGCAGTAATAACTTCAGATGGGAAATGCAAAACAGAAATTAGGAACAGAATAGGCCAAGCAAAGACTGCATTTCAGAGAATGAGAAACATATCAGCTAACACATCTTTATCAATGAATGTTAGAAAACGAGTCCTAAAATGCTATATTGAACCTATCTTGTTATATGGAAGTGAATCATGGACAATAGGCAAGTCTGCACAAAAATCATTGGAAGCAGCAGAAATGTGGTTTATTAGAAGAATGTTGCGAATCCCCTGGACAGCAAAAATAACTAATGAAGAATGTATGAGAAGAGCTGGAGAGACAAAAAACCTTGTCAGAAAGATAAGAGAGAGACAATGTACTTTCATAGGACATGCAATGAGAAGAGGGGGCATTGAAAATATTATAACAACAGGAAAAATAGAAGGAAGAAGATCAAGAGAAATGATACTGGACAGTCTGACGGAATGGTGTGAGAGGAGATCACCAACTGAACTGATGGCCTGCATGAAGGATCGGGTACTCTGGAGAAGCATAATAGCCAACGCCAGTCGGCACGGCACCTGATGATGATGATGATGAATATAAGACAACTAACAGGATAGTTTATACTCAGATAATATAAGACAACTAACAGGATAGTTTATACTCAGATAATATAAGACAACTAACAGGATAGTTTATACTCAGATAATATAAGACGAGATAATATAAGACAACTAACAGGAAACTTTATACTCAGATAATATAAGACAACTAACAGGATAGTTTATACTCAGATAATATAAGACGAGATAATAAAAGACAACTAACAGGATAGTTTATACTCAGATAATATAAGACAACTAACAGGATAGTTTATACTCAGATAATATAAGACAACTAACAGGATAGTTTATACTCAGATAATATAAGATGAGATAATATAAGACAACTAACAGGAAACTTTATACTCAGATAATATAAGACGAGATAATATAAGACAACTAACAGGATAGTTTATACTAAGATAATATAAGACAACTAACAGGATAGTTTATACTCAGATAATATAAGACAACTAACAGGATACTTTATACTCAGATAATATAAGACAACTAACAGGATACTTTATACTCAGATAATATAAGACAACTAACAGGATACTTTATACTCAGATAATATAAGACAACTAACAGGATACTTTATACTCAGATAATATAAGACAACTAACAGGATACTTTATACTCAGATAATATAAGACAACTAACAGGATACTCAGATGATATGAGGCAACACTAACAGGATACTTTATACTTAGATAATATGAGACAACACGATACTTTAAACTCATGTGATATGAGACAACCGATAGGTTCCTGTATGTTTAAGTAATATAGTGATATAATGCAACTGATAAACTCTCTGATAAAAATCTTATCCAACATTTCAAACATGCTTCCACATACCTCCCATGTGATTACTGCTGTTGTACACAGGGCAGTCAAAAAATAACTGCCATCTGGGAAGTAACCACAGTATTTCAACAAGTACATGGTTTCTGGGCGTCTTGGTGAAGTGGTTAGTTCCCAACTAACAGCATAATGCCAGTAGAATACACATTGATTAGCACAGGAGACAAGGGAGACCCCTGAGGCAGCTCTGTTGCAATTACAAAGATCACAAAGGCTGACATGTCTGACTAACCTAATTTTGCTTTACTTTCTGCAAGGTCCGTCTTGAGAGAATTGACTGCCTCATACTTCCTGGCCACGTCATGTTTTAAGCTTTCCAGTTTGGGCTGCTGAGACAAGTTGTATTCTGCCAGGCTTTTGTTGGTGGCCACCAGGTCATCATGTTCTGACTGTAGAGACTTCACCTGCCATAGAAAGTCACAATTTTGCGATTATGTAACAACTCTCAAATATTACTTTTATGCTTACCACAAACGCACATAAAAGTGTTGTAAAAAAAAAATAACAGCTCATGAATATGTTGCATTAATACCATCTAAGATTATCAGAGTTTTTCATATCATCTAAGCTTGGCATGATTTTTCATATCATCCTTATCACAGTTTTTCACATCACCTAAGCTTATCACAGTTTTTCACATCACCTAAGCTTATCACATTTTTTCATATCATCTAAGCTTATCACAGTTTTTCACATCACCTAAGCTTATCACATTTTTTCACATCACCTAAGCTTATCACATTTTTTCACATCACCTAAGCTTATCACATTTTTTCACATCACCTAAGCTTATCACATTTTTTCACATCACCTAAGCTTATCAGAGTTTTTCATGTCATCTAAGCTTAGAAATTTTTCTAAGGTTAGAAGTTTTTTCATACCATCTTAGGTTAGCACATTTTTTCATACCATCTTAGGTTAGCACATTTTTTCATACCATCTTAGGTTAGCACATTTTTTCATACCATCTCCCCAATATGTCTTAATGGCATGGAAACAGGACTTAAAGAAAACAGCTTAGCACAGTTTTTAATACTATCTAAGCTTAGCACTGTTTCTCATACCATATAAGGTTAGTACACTTTTTTCATAATACTAAAGATTTCTAAGTTTGTGGACTGCAGCCTATCATAATGGAGAGTGAGAGGAAGACAAAATGGAGGGACGGCTATGGGGTAAATGTAGATTGTTTCATTTCACTGCTCCAGCTTAATTTAACCCTTAAGGAACAGAGGTTCTTCATGTATAAACTAGGAAAAAGTAGGAACAGCTTTATTACTAGTAGTTTAGTTTTTTTTTTTTTCCCTAGTTTATACATTTTGGTATCACAGATTTACTGTCGTGTTTCATGTATAGTTGTATACTTATACATTAATTATTGTGTATTGTAGAGTTTTTCTGCATTTTCATTGCCACAATCAGCACCTGGTAAAGTTTATATATATTATACTTGATCTCCACCTTCTTTGCACTAAAATGTAATCTATCTGATTCTTGGTTTTCCCATCAAGTGATGTCCATGTGTAAAGTCTTCTTGGATGTTTAAAAAGTGTTAGCAATCATTAGCTCATTTTCCATGCAAAATGCCATTAGATTGTCACCTGCCTCATTTCTATGTCCTATGCTAAATTTCCCTACAACATGTCCTTCATCTTCTGCTCTTTTGGCACCAATCTTTGCATTAAAATCCCCCCACTGAAATATTAAACTGTAAATATTATGGTGAGTCAAAAATTCATCATGTTTTGTTATACCATAATTTCAGTCAAGGTTCCTGTCATACCTCCTGTACCGGCATTTGTAATGTCATGTGTTGTGTCATTCTGAAAACAGCAACGAACTGTGGATAAGTGATTATCAGAAGGAAATATGGCAAACAGTATGGTTGTTGTTCATGTCCTCCTGAGGCGTTATTGGAAGAGTGAATGTCCCTGCAGCTGCCCACGAAATTTGCAGCGTGGAAAGGGAAGGAACAGTTGATGACAACACTGCAAGTTCAGATCTGGGGACATGCCCAGGTCGGGACACCCCTCAACCACCAGTGATGAATCCCTGCACCAAGCTGTTGAAGACAGTCCCAGTACTTGGCACTTGTCAGCTCAGCTGGGCTCTTCTCGGAGCACCATAGTTTGGTATTTACACAAGCTCCGCTTCAGCAGCATGCAGCCTCAACATGTCTCCCATGATCTCACTCTCCACCAAGTGCAGAGATGTGTTGACATCTGTCACCAACTGACGGCAAACTCAAATGACAAAAAGTTTCTCCAATGTATCCTCACTGGGGATGAAAAGTGGATTCTCCTGTGACCCCTCCACCCACCCCCCACCAAAACACAGGTACCCAATGTTCCAGCCAAGCCAGGTAGCAGAGACAGTTGTCCGACAAGGCCGGTTTGAGAAGAAGGTTATGATTTGCACTGAGGACTGGTTCGGTCTAGTCACTTGATGGATGGGAATGTGTACGTTGAGTAACTGATGTGAGTGCACGATGTTCTGTACACCCAATACCCAGCACTCATCAACAGGAAGAGGGTATTTCCCAGCATGATAATGCACCAGCACACACCACCGCACAGTCCTGACCTTGCACCCTGTGACTACTATCTATTCTATGTGAAGGCACACTTCCTTCAAGGGTGGGAATGCAGTTCATTGGAAAAAGCCGAAGCTGGTGTGAGAGATTTCTCAGCCTCAAAGCCTTCCAAGTGGTACTACAAAGATTTCTTCACTGGCTGAGGTATGGCAGAAGACCAATGAAAGTTATGAACTATATTTTGAAGAGCGAAGTTACATCGTTATTAACATTACGTTCCCTGGGAACACTGCTAAGCATACAGGGTGTATCTTTAAAAGTGACCCCAACCAGAGAATGAACAAACAGGTTTAGTCACTCAGGTTTACAGTAGGTGTTGAAACTGTCAACCTGTGACATGAAGGCACATTTCCATCCTCTTGAACATGTTTCTAAACACACGTTAAACTAATATAAACAATCTATATAACCTCTTAAATATGTTTCTAAACACATGTTAAACTAATATAAACAATCTATATAACCTCTTGAACATGTTTCTAAACACACATTAAACTAATATAAACAATCTATACAATTATTTGCTGATATTAAATTATCTCTTATCCTGTGCATGGGGGTTACTTTAAATGATACATCATGTATATTATGCTGAGGAACTTTTTGACTAATCCTTGTACTTGTTTTTCAATGACACTTAAACTTTTATTGCACACACTTTTAGACAGATTAAAAAAAAGTCTTATCTGACAAGAGAAGCTAATTTGTAAGGGGTAAACCTTACAAAGAAAAAAATCTTATAATTTGTAAGGAGTAAACCTTACAAAGAAAAAAATATGATCCTATAAGACTAGTTAACCTGTGGAAGGTCTTCTATCAGATCCCTGAGTTTGGAGTCATCATCCAGTAGATGCTGCAGATCACCTTTGTCTAAATGTTGCAACAGTTCAAGAGCTGATGTCTCATTCATTCTAGACATTATGCTGCTGGCGGAAGCATTCACTTGTGAAGGGTAAGGTGTATAGCTGTTGTGAGTACCAAAGGCATTTGATGAGCTGGTGCCATAACTATCACTGTAATTCTGGTACATGACTCTTCTCTTCTTTTGAACTAAAGGTTCCCCTACAAGCTGTGAAGAAACAAAATCTCACAGAGTTAGTATACATCACATAAGCTTTTCTAAGTCAGAGTATTGAGTTTGTAAGCTTTCTAGGTCAGAGTACAAAGTTTGTAAACTTTCTAGGTCAGAGTACAAAGTTTGTAAGCTTTCTAGGTCAGAGTACAAAGTTTGTAAACTTTCTAGGTCAGAGTACAAATTTTGTAAGCTTTCTAGGTCAGAGTACAAATTTTGTAAGCTTTCTAGGTCAGAGTACAAAGTTTGTAAGCTTTTGTAGGTCAAACTTGGTAATTGTTCAGATCAATGTCTACTTCAAACTTTGTGGGCTTGTGTAAACAAAACATACTTCAAACTTTGTGGGATTATGTAGAACAAAACATACTTCATTCTTTGTGGGCATGTGTAAATCATAATATAATTTCAAATTTATGGGCTTGTCTAGGTCAAAGTACACTACAAACTTTATAGGCTTTAAGTAATAAAGGTAGATAGAGGTATATGGTGCAGCTTTACAAAGTGGCAGAGGGAGTGAGTAAAGTGAGAAAAAACGAATAGAAAGTACGAGAATGTATATATGAAAAACATCTCTCTCTCTCTGAACCTTAAGTGCCCAGGGCACATGGGGCTTCCGCAAGGGTTTTCTACAAATGCCTGTCCTTCGCCTTTTTTTCTGCTCTTGCCCAGGTGAGCCCTCTATTGCTCAACATCCTTTCTGTTGTTCTTCTCCAATATGAAAAACATACAACATCCAATATTTGGGCGTGAGCCTTTTCTGAGGATTACATGCACAAACGAGACAAAAACAAATAACCAAAGAACTTATCTTAATATGGCCTCTTCCAGAAGTAGGAAACAGAAATGCGTGTCTACTAGAAAATGCAGAGAGACCACGTGGGCCACACAAAGGATAAGCCGATAGAGCCAATTGTAAAGAAGAGGTGGAGAGAGAGGAGGCAATAGAAACATGATAGCTGCTAGAGTAGAAGGTGTTGGGGGGGGGGAAAGCGGAGAGATAGTGAATGAATGAATGAACATAAACACCTGCAGGGAGAAAATGTGAAACTGGTGAACAGAACAAGACCCTATAAACACTAATATGTTGCCAGAGAAGAAAAGAGGATGGTGGTATGGAAGGATAGCTAGGAGAAAGAAAGTAGAGTGAAAAAAAAGAGCGGGGGGGGGGGGGGGGAAGGGTGTGGAAAACTAAAGAAGTTACAGAAAGATGAAGACATTGTTAATTCCAGCTGGGTGTAGACAGCCAGTCTGGAAAATAAGCCGCTGTTCTAGGACCCTCCAAAATCGTACTTCAACAGAACAAGAGCGGATCGCACTAACAGAAATGTCCTGTTTTCACCTGTGGTTACTAAGGCAAAAATATTTAGCCATAGGTGTCCAGGCCCTCTTAGAAATATCATTAAGATGTTGGTGAAAACGATCTCCTAAGCATAAACCGGTCTCCCCTATGCACTTCATACCACAACGTTTGCACATAATAGCATAAATAACATTGCATGAAGTGCAGATGAAACCCTCCTGAACTAATAACGTGGACTTAGGGAAGGAGATCTGGCTAGCCTCGACAACAAATGGACAAGTGTTGAATCTATGGCATCCGCAACGTCTGGTACCATAAAAAGTGTCATCTGTCTTAAGGCAACTACGAACTAAAAGCTCCCTGAGGTTCTTGTCCCGTCTGTATGCCACCAATGGGGGTTCCTCAAAAATTTCACGTGTATTAGGCTTGGTCTGGAGGAGATGGAGATGGCAAAACAGTATGTGTTTTAAGTGCCAAGCTATGGGGGTGAAAGTCCAATTTAAACTTCCTCTGATGATCTGAAAGAGTTGTGTTGTTGTTCCACTCACTATAGTAGAGAGTATCCCGCACAGATCTATCTCTGCTCAAAACCATAAGTAGCAATCTGCATATTATGCCTCACACAATAAGGAGGATGTGTATCATCTACACAATATGCTTCACACAATAAGGAGAGCACATATAATCTACACAACATGCCTCAAACAATAAGGACAGCATGTATAATCTACACAATTTTAAATCAGTGCAAAACACAAAAGTTTTGTGCATGTTTTTATCTGTTTGTTTTGTCTTCATTGGTGTCCTTCATTAAGACATCTTTGCCTAAATACTGAGTTGTTTTTTCATAACAATTTCACTATTCTTATCATCTACTGCTAAATCATCTCCACACCCACACATACACCTTATTTTTTACTTCTTTGTGGCCCTGTGAGGGAAAACAAACTCTGTGGCCCTGTGAGGGAAAATGAACTTTATGGGCCTGTGAACGAAAACAAACTCTGTGGCCCTGTGAGGGAAAACAAACTGTATAGGCCTGTGAGAGAAAACAAACTTTATAAGCCTGTGAGGGAAAACAAACTTTATAGGCCTGTGAGGGAAAACAAACTTTATAGGCCTGTGAGGAAAAACAAACTTTATAGGCCTGTGAGGGAAAACAAACTTTATAGGCCTGTGAGGGAAAACAAACGTTATGGCCCTGTGGGGGAAAACAAACTTTATGGCCCTGTGAGGGAAAACAAACTTTATGGCCCTGTGAGGGAAAACAAACTTTATGGCCCTGTGAGGGAAAACAAACTCTGTGGGCATATTTAGGTAAAAAAAACCATGATAAATGATGTGGACTTTTACCCCCCACCCCAAATTTTGTTTCTGGTGTGTAAAATACACCTTCATTTAATTCTAATCATACAGTGAGGTTAGTGCACTTGTCTCTCATGGTGAAGGTCAGGAGTTCAAATCCAGCCAGAGGTGCTCCAGTCACCTAGCTGTAGAAACTGTTGGTACCCAACTTCTTCTGGAGTTGGGGAAGGAAAGGTGGCCAGACATGATGCTGACCACATCACCCTTTAGTGGGCCAACAGGTCAGGAAAATATGGACTATATCCTCTAAGGCATGACAAGGTTACCTTTACATTATACAATGAGAGCATGTGTGATACATACAATGTGCCTCATATAGTAAGGCAAAGTAACAAACTGTCATGTATTTTCAGAATTTGTTCCAGAAATTGTATTACTTCAATCAGGATGCTTCCTAAGTGTTCTCATTATTGCCCTGTATTTTCATCTCTGATCACCATATGTTCATAAATACCCAGAATAATTAAATCATTTTAGTTGAAATTTTGAAGAAAATTAAAAGTACTATAAGAAAGATTGTTAACACATTTGTAATTTATAAACAAAGAGAAGTACAATACGAAGGACTATTAACACATATGTACTTATAAACAAAGATAAGTAGTATAAAAAGGACTATTAATACATTTTTAACTTATAAACTTAACCTACTACTTAAAAGTTCTGGGTTAAAATTAAAAATTGTAAACCACCACCAACACACACACTTCATATACTCATCTAACAGAAGTGGTCAGGAACCAAGATGATATCATAAAAAAAAAATGTGGGGATCAGGGCAAACCCTGCTGTCTCACTTCTTTTTAATGTTTAAATAATTTATATTTGTAAGAATGGGTTATTAAACTCTGAGATTGTGAGTTTTGAGCAAGGAGGTTTAGTTCTGGTTCATAGTTAGCAGGTTCAGAGTTAGTAGATTTAGGGTTGGTCCAGAGTTAGTAGGCTTACAGTTATTTGGTTTAGAATGAGTAAATTTAGGGTTGGTCCAGAGTTAGTAGGTTTACAGTTATTTGGTTTAGAATGAGTAAATTTAGAGTTGGTCCAGAGTTAGTAGGCTTACAGTTATTTGGTTTAGAATGAGTAAATTTAGAGTTGGTCCAGAGTTAGTAGGTTTACAGTTATTTGGTTTAGAATGAGTAAATTTAGGGTTGGTCCAGAGTTAGTAGGTTTACAGTTATTTGGTTTAGAATGAGTAAATTTAGAGTTGGTCCAGAGTTAGTAGGCTTACAGTTATTTAGTTTAGAATGAGTAAATTTAGGGTTGGTCCAGAGTTAGTAGGTTTACAGTTATTTGGTTTAGAATGAATAAATTTAGAGTTGGTTAAAAGTTAGTTGGTTTAGTTATTTGGTTTAGAATGAGTAAATTTAGGGTCAGAGTTAGTAGATTTACAGTTAGTAGGTTTAGAATGAGTAAATTCAGAGTTGGTTCAGAGTTAGCAGGTTTGGAGTTAGTTCAGAATTAGCAGGTTACAGTCAGTAGGTTTAGGACTGATTCAGAGTTAGTAGGTTTACAGTTAGTAGGTTTAGAGTTAGTTTAGAATTAGTAGGCTTACAGGTTCTAAGGATTTATAACCGGAGGTGGGGTGGGAAATACACTCTTCACTCCAATGAAATGTCTCCAGGGCATGCGTCTCAAATAGCCTCTGACAGTCAAGTCCAGCTCCTGGCCTTCTCGTGGTAGAACTGTTCAAACTGACAGGAGAAGGGGTGAAGGTGAATATCTGGTGCATTAAAACCAGACATTTCGGGTAGATGAGAGTCATGTTTGATAGCTCATCTACTGCTGCTGGCAAGATTCTTCAGCTGCTGTGCACAGAGTAAGGCTCCTCCCAGCCAGTGAAGAAAGATGCAAATGGGGTTGCCACGTGGCGCCACTGTGGAAAAGGTGAAAGAAAGAGGTCAGGACTGCTCAAATCACGGCACCTCAGGTCAGGAGGTTGGCCACATCCTATGTGTACTCATATCGGGCAAAATGCCTGAACTGGCTTAACCCAGAGGTTAAGACACTGCTGGCGAGATTCTTCGGATGCTGTGCATGGAGTGAAACTCCTCCTAGCTAATGAAGAAAATGCGAAAAAAGAAATTAGGGTTGCCGTGTGGCATCAATGTGAAAAGGTGATGGAAAGGATAAAGTGAAGCTTAGTCAGTATGTCTAGTGGTCTCACGGTGAGAGCTACTCATACCACGGCACCTCTGCTCTAGAGGTCAGCCACGCCCGATATACACCCATACTGGTGAAATATGCCTAAACCAGCATAAACCAAGGGTGAAACTTGATGGCTACTCATGTCACAGTACCTTCACTCTAGAGGTCGGTCACATCCTAAACACGCCCATGCTGGGTTAATATGCCTAAACCAGCGTAACCTAGGGGTGAAACTTACTAGTGGCAAGGATTTGCCCTCCTGGTCACAACTAGGAAGGGTAGCGGCCACGACCACAAAATGCCAAAGTCAGAGACACTCAACCAGTGCAGTCTAGATACGCAACCACCTCTCACCCGGCAGGGATGTATGCATATCCTAATCATACTGAGGTTTTCTGGTGACAAAGTCCAATGCTGTACTGGATGGGCAACCACCTCTCACCCAGCAGGGATATACTGATATCCAAAACACATCGAGGTTTTCCAGTGAGAAAGTCCAACTCTAGATTAAACTGGTGCAAAGAAAACCATGGTGTCATGCATTCCCGCTTCTGAGACCCACCAAGAATACAGGCTTAAGCCCTACGATACTCTGAACCTCTTGTGGTCCTTTCATGGATCTCATGTGGTCCTTTCGGAGACCACAGGACATATCGAGGACCACAGGAGTAAATTCAGGAGGATCACGGGGTGGTCTTGGTGGCAAAAGCAAATGAAGAAGAAGGAATAGGCTTACAATCAGTAGGTTTAAGATTGATTCAGAGTTAGTAGGTTTAGAGTTAGTTCAGAATTAGTAGGCTTACAGTCAGTAGGTTTAAGATTGATTCAGAGTTAGTAGGCTTACAGTTAGTAGGTTTATAGTTAGTAGATTTAGGATTGATTTTGGATTGGTTCAGGGTTAGTAGGTTTCAGGTTACCTGGTTTTACTAAACAGATGCAATCATACTCTTCTTCTTCTTCGTTCGCATTGTCTGTCTATATCTGTAGTCCTGTCTCTTTGATAAATTTCACTGTTTTTTGTAATTCATGTATGGAACCGTAGAGCTTATCTTCTTTAGTGGTTTCACTGGGCCAGTAATTATTTGTCATCTAGCACACTAAGTGTGGCTGTTGATCTTACAAGACTGCTCTGCATCTCACCATTCTGCACACCTTTCACTTCAGTCTAAATAGTTATTTGTGTATAATCTGCTTCTTTCCATGGTGTATGCTCTGGTACAGATGATAATGGAGCGACTACAGTTGGAAGGTCAGGTATCATCTTACGCATACGCTTGGCCTGATGAATGAAGCTGCTTCTTTTAAGCCGTCTTAGTGCCAAGTTATTGAATCTCTCCTTCAGGGGATGGCTTACAGAGCTCAGGAATTTCTCTCCGACGGTCATGACCTTTGTGTCTCTACGTTCCTTTAGCGCTTGAACACCAACTATTTTCTGCATTTCTACTATTGGTGTGGACCTCATGGCACCTGTGATAATCCGTAGTGACTGATTTTGAACCTTGTCTAGTATATGCAGCGCAGTGTTTGATACTGTGCACCAAGATGTTGAGCCATATTCTAAATGTGGTAGAATACTTTGCTGATATACATTCTTGAGGATTCTTTCACTAGCTCCCCATGTGGTTCCACTCAATTTTCTTAATATGACTAGTTTTCTTCTGGCTTTTGCTTCTGCACTGTTGATGTGTTGCTTCCAGGTCAGTTTTGAGTCAAGAGTCACTCCTAAGTAAGTGGGTTGGTTGTCCATCCTTAAGGATATTTCATTTACAAAGATCTTACCTGCTTTCTGTTTAGATGAGAGAGTGAACAGAGTGGTACTTGATTTCTCTGTGTTTATACTTACACATCATTTGTTTGTCCATGACGTCAAGATGTCTGCTGCTCTTTGGAGTCTCTGTGTAGCAACTGTTGCATATTCATCTGTACACCACATGACCAGATCATCTGCATACAGTGCCGCTTTGATTCCATAGGGAAGTTCCTTGACCAGGTCATTAATGAATACAAGGAATAGTGTAGGTGAAAGGACTCCTCCTTGTGGTACACCATGTCGCAGAAGTACTTTCTGGCTTTTGTGTCCATCCATTATTACTCTAGCTCTTCTATTGTGTAAACAGGACTTTATCCAGTTGTATAGTCTTCCATTCACATTGCAGTTTCTTAGTTTCCACAGCAGACCTTTTTTCCATACTTTATCAAAGGCTTTCTTCAGGTCTATCCACGCTGTTAGTACAAGGTTTTTCCTCTTGGAATGCATCCTCAATCTCTTGAGAGAGATAGGTCACTTGATCTTCCGTGCTGTAGTACTGCCTAAATCCTGCTTATTGTGGAACGAGAAGGTTTTCACTTTCTAGGTACCATTTTAGCCTCAGGTCAATGATGCGTTCCATCGTTTTGCATAGGCAGCTAGTGAGACTGATTGGCCTGTAGCTGGAGGCAGTATCACTGTTTTTCCCTGGCTTTAGCAGTGGTACCATGCTTGCTTCCTTCCAGATTTGAGGTAACTTACCTGTGCTCCAGCACATATTGAAAATATCCAACAGCTTTCCCATTGCTGCCATTCCCAGGTTCTTGATCATTTCATTGGACACTCCATCTGGTCCTGGTGATTTCCTTGGTTTCAGTTTACTAACTGCTAGGTCTAACTCACTGCATGTGATTGGTGCATCCATGACCTCCACTTTTCTGACTTGTTCCTCTTCTTTCTGTGGCTCAATGCACACTGTACGCTCTTTCTCTGGATGGATATCAATGTTGCAGTCCTGTGCAAACATGCGAGCAAAGTGATCTGCTACCTGCTTACCTGTAAGAGTTTTCCTATCCTCTATTAGTGTAATCTTTGT
This sequence comes from Achatina immaculata, assembly GCA_009760885.1. Taxonomy (NCBI): domain Eukaryota; kingdom Metazoa; phylum Mollusca; class Gastropoda; order Stylommatophora; family Achatinidae; genus Lissachatina; species Lissachatina immaculata. The sequence goes on along the minus strand of CM019693.1, from coordinate 46,558,076 downwards.
ACTTCTTCTAGTACTCTCATCATTTAACTGTTTGATTAATTTTCACAGTTTCCTTCCATCCTTTTCAAAGTTTAGGGACTCTGTTTTCTCTCTCCAACTTTCCCGTCTGGCTTGCAGCTTGGCTCTCTGAAATTTGGCCTTAGAATGTTGGTAATTATTGTGGTGTTCTTGGCATGGTCTATCTTCTGCTTGCTTTCGAGCTGCTTCGACGTCATCATGGAGTTTTCCCAGCTCACTAGACCAGTATGGTTTATAGTCCCTGCGAGCTCCTCTGGGAATGGTTTCACGAGCGGCTTGAAGGATACAAGCATTGAATTCCTTCACCATGCTGTTAATATCCTTACCTTCTATGGACAGCTGTCCCACCAGGATACCTGTACGATGTCTGTACATTGTCCAGTTTGCTTTTTTATAGTTCCATCTGGGGAGAGGGCTACTGGTGTTAAGGAGTTCATTTTCTATTGTCAGGAAGACTGGTCGATGGTCGCTACCTCCAAGTTGTTTTCCAACTTTATGTGTAATGTTCCACTTCAGATCTGGAGACTGGAGTGCCAGATCTGGTGTTGAGGTTGTACGCCAAGCCCTTGAGTAAAATGTTGGGGGATCCATTGGCTGGTTGATCAGGAGAAGTCCATTATCATCCTGCCAGCTCTCAACTTCCTCTCCTCTCTTGTCTATGTGGTCATAGCCCCAGCTCTGGGAATGGCTGCCACAGACCATCAGTCTCTCTTTGTGTGGGATTGTTTCTAAAGCAAGTGGGCGGTCATTAAGACAGTAATAGTTAAGGAGGTGGAAATCTGTATTACTACTTTTTAGATGGATTATTTAGTATTCGGCTCCTTCCATTTACACTCCCACTTGACATGTGCTGATGTTATTCTTAACAAGAGTGAGTACTCCTCCTTTTCTTCTGTCCTGTCGGTCTGATCTAAAACACTGGTAGCCTCTGATTTTAAAGGCGGCATCTTTGGTTAGGTGTGTCTCCTGTATGCAGCATATACTTACCTGCTCTGCAAAAAGTATGTTCTCTAGTTCCACCTTTTTGCTATAGCCATCTCTAACACTGCTGACACCCTCAGCATTCCACTGCATTATTTTAAGTTGTTGCTTTTTGGCTGTTTTCTTCCGTTGTATTTTTTGGCCAGTAGCTCTAGTCTCATGTCTCCTGACTCCACAAGACGAACTGAGAGGACCTCCAGTAGCATTGGGTGGACCCTTTCGAGGCAGGGGGCCCGGCACTGCACCTGCCTGGTTAGTCTTCACAGGGCGAGCACCATGTTTGAATACTGCAGATAGAGACATTTCATTAACGATAATGCGTGTTACCCTGATTTTTGCGATGTGCCTTTCGGCTGGGTAACTCCGACTTCAGCACCTTTCCTTGCTAGGGCAGACTGTGGTTTTGCTCAGACTGCCATGAAGACAGTGTGGCTGGCCTGGCCAAAACTTTGTTTTCCAGCCTCTGGTAGCTGTATATAAGTCCCTTCTCCATGTCAGACGGTTTTGAGACAGTTCCACAAAGACACTCTGACTTTGAGATGAGGAATCTGATGAGTGTCTCAACGAAATCCATTCCCCACCACCTATAGTCTACTGACTCTGTTTTGTTTACACCATTCTGATAGCCATTGTTGTAAAGACCCATAGGGTTGTCACGTCCTGGATTCACTGGTTTCACACCAGACTTCCCTCATCCCCGCCAGAGATCTCCATGTCCCCATCCATCCACCAACCTGACATTACATTTTACAAAAATAACAATTACAATTAGTGTTGATTGCTACAAGTTTCTGGGCTACAAAAGTAGGTCAGAGTTTTTATGCAAACAGATCTATGTTCCCTGTCTCACAAACACTATTTTAAGATAAGTGTGCTCTTAACACAGTTGTTCCCAGGGGATGCAATCATACAATTCATAATTATCAGAAAAATATCCCCTATTTCCAGGCAAGGGAGCAGTCTTTCAGTCATAAAATAGCTGAAAAATATCTCTTGCTGTAGTCCTTCAAACTGTCATAAAATACACTGTTGCTGTAGTCTTCAGTCAAAAAATACACTAAAAATATCTCTTGCTGTAGTTCTTCAATAATAAAATACACTGAAAATATCTCTTGCTGTAGTCCTTCAATAATAAAATACACTGAAAATATCTCTTGCTGTAGACCTTCAGACTGTCATAAAATACATTGAAAATATCTTGCTCTAAGTGCCAGCAAAACTTTATATAACATACAAAAGAGGCTAACAGGTACTATTACATCTAAAGAAAGACCAATCCTTAGCAAAACTGGAACACTATTAACATCAAATAAAGACCAAAAGCAAAGATGGGCTGAACACTTCCAAGAAATACTCAATCGACCACACCCAAAAGAATTGTTAAACCTTGAAACTGACTTACCAGCCCCACAACTAAATGTCAATCTAGATGAAATTAAATTGCATGAAATTGAAACAGCAGTGAATTTAATGGCTAACAACAAAGCTGCAGGTGAAGATGAAATAACAGCCGAGATGCTAAAAGCTATCAATAGTGACAACATGAGACAACTACAGAGAATGTTTAACAAGATTTGGAAAGAAGAAAAGGTCCCTTCTAATTGGAAGAAGGGAATCATTGTTAAAATACCAAAAAAGGGCAACCTTAGTGACTGTAACAACTGGAGAGGAGTAACCTTAATATCAGTTGTGTCAAAAGTATTTTGCAAGGTCATTTTGAATAGACTCAAAGATATAGTGGATACTGCAATGAGAGAAGAACAAGCAGGATTTCGAAAAGGGAGAAGCTGTCTCGACCAGATCTTTACTCTCAGAATAATACTTGAAGAACATATTGAAAAGCAGAAACCATTAATACTGAATTTCATAGATTTTAAGAAGGCATTTGACAGCATACACAGAGATTCATTATGGAGAATTTTATGTCTATATGGAATACCATCTAAAATTGTCAACATCATTAAGGACTTATACAATGGATATGGTTGTGCAGTCAAGACTGAAGAAGGGATGAGTGAATAGTTCCAGATTGAAACAGGTGTGAAACAAGGATGTATACTGTCTCCTTTACTTTTTGGGATTACAATAGACTTCATAATGACAAAATGCTGCACAGGTAACACAGGTATTGACTGGGTACATGGGACCCAACTAGAAGATCTTGATTTTGCTGATGACATAACTCTTATCAGTAATAATGTGAATTCCATGCAAGAAAAAACAGATAGCCTATCTTCACTGGCTAGCAAAATAGGACTTGAAATTAACAAGGACAAAACAAAAATAATGAAAATTCCCATCAATCAAAATGGAAAAATACACATAGAAGGGACAGATATTGAAGAAGTCAATCAATTTGCATACCTTGGCAGCTACATAGACCAGGATGGTGACACTAGAAAGGAAGTTAGGATCAGAATTGCAAAAGCAGCATCAATCTTCAAGAATCTTGAGAACATATGGAATTCAAAAGTTATAAGCACAAAAACCAAGTTAAGACTATTCAATTCAAATGTAATATCCACCCTCATTTATGCATGCGAAAGCTGGAAAACAACTAAAGAAACAGAAAAGAAATTAGACTCTTTTGAAAACAAATGCCTAAGGAAAATACTCGGCATCAAGTGGAATGAATTCAAGAACAATGCAGAGATAAGACAGATGACTGAACAACAACCAGTCTCACGGGTGATCAGGAAAAGGAGATGGACATATGTTGGTCACTTGATGAGAAGAAATGAGCAGAGAATCCCAAAACAAGCTATCAAGTGGAACACAACAGGCCGAAGAAAAAGGGGCAGACCGCGTGAAACTCTGAAGAGGACATTATTAAGAGAGGCCAAGTTAACAGGTATAAAATCCTTTGTTGAGGTTGAAAGACTCGCCGAAGACAGGAAAAATTGGCGAACTACTTTGCGAGCCCTATGTGACGTCTAACGGCACGGGAAGGATATAAGATAAGTGCCAGTGAAAATCATACCTTTAGACTCTTTTTGCACATGAAGATGATTTTGAAACAGGTTTATATAGATGTCTGTGAACTCTATCAAACATTTCTTGTGACAAACTCTATCACTATTTTTTAAAACTATCAATATTTGATGCTACAGTAACAGCACGCCATGTTTGTGTTGCATGGTTCACTCTGCTTGAGATCTGCGCCTTCTGTCTTTAATTCTGACAATCATTTCACCAAATATGATCTTTTACCACAAGTAAACAGTACAAACATCTCTGACGACATAACTATATTCGCTACATAATAATGTGATACTGCCATGACTTTCACACCACGGTTTGAACAAAGAATGATCATTTCATATCATATATCACTGAAACACATTTACCTTGGTATTGGTGCTTCAAATGACTGAATTGTTCTGTGTATTAGAAAGTACGATATACGAACACGTCACTGGGAACTGTACGCCCGAAATTTCGCAACCGTTTACTAGCTTTAGCACATTAATGAATATTCTAAACACCCCAAAAAATGCTATATTTTACTAGATATGTGTCAACGTAATATTATTTTATAAACGGCATATAATATAGGAATACGAATTAAAAACTCATTAAGTCTATTAATATACTTTCTAATTTTTTTCAACATTTCTCAAATAATTGCATATTTTTAAGTTAGATTACGCTCATCTGATTGTATTTTATTCATTGTTATATTTAGACGTTCGCAGCGTTCTTGAATAAACTTTATTCGCTTTTTAAATTTAAATTGTTGACAGGTAGCGAGTAGTGTTTTTTTTTTAACACCGCATGGTGCCGTTAGATAATTTTACCACGGTGATGTGGTGAGGGTTTTTAGATTAAGCTCTAGCCTGGACAGAAGGACCACCGAGATTAAACTCTAGCCTGGACAGAAGGACCACCGTATTGATCATGGTCGTCTTCCGTGCAAGGTAAGTAAGTCCCAGGTAATTCTTTTTTCTCTCATGTCTAAGACTGCCTTGTCTGCTTTTTCTAGGTGTGAGCACACAACACTGTAAGCAGTTCCTGATTGACTTCTATGCAGTTTTCTTTCTGCTTACCAGTCAGCAAATGCATCACAAATTTTGCACAGATTTGTTCAAAGTTTGATGGCAAGATCCTATGCTAATGCCCATTTTGTAAGAAACTTCTTGGACAGTTAAATGCCGCTTTTCATAACATACAGCATGAACTCTCTCAAGATGGTTGTCATCTGTTGATGTAGAAAGGTTGTCCAGTCCTGAGATCTTCGCCTGCTGATGTTTTGCCCTCTTTAAAATGCTTAAACCACTTAGAGTGCTGGGATCATCTTATACAGTCTTCTCTGTATGACTGGTTTAAGCAATTACCATGTTTCTATAAAGTTTGTACTAAGTCTGTAGCAAAATTTCAAATACACGCATTGTTCTTCAAGTTCTTTCATTGTTACTTTTAATAATCTGATTAACAGCTTGTACAAGTGCACAATTTAGCAGATGTGGCTTGACAGTTAATGCTCATAGTGGAAGGAGGCAAATGGCAGTTTGTTATCAAGACCTGCTACTAGATGCATACAGTAGCTGCATTGTATCTTCTGTGTTGGTTGGCATGCTATTTAAAAACATTCTCTTTCTTTTTTCAAATAATCACAACTTATATGGCTATTTTAGCTATCAGCATGTCCTCATTTATGTTTGGCTGATTTCAAGGTGAAAGAATAAGCCCATTTAATGATCTTGCATGTGCTAGTCCAACTGTATATATCAGAAGTCCAGAATGGTTTCTTTCTTTCTGCTCTCTGTTACTGCTTTTGAGATGTTCAGACTTTCCCCTGACCAGCATAATAAATCCTAGTCTGTAACTGAAACCAACTGAATTATTTAAACAGGAAGCAGGTCAATGTAACTCTTGCAGCTTGGCACAAATAGTAACATTACAAGTTTCAGACTTGAAGGTTAACAGTTTTATACCAGTCTTGAGACTTAAAGGTTGAAGGTAAACACTGAGATTTGATGGTAAGGACTTAAGACTTTAAGATAGTGACTTAAATTTAGGTTTGATGGTAATGACTTGAAGATTGCAATTTAAGACTTCACTTCAGTGACTTAAAGGTAGCGTGTCACAGTAAGGAGCCCTGCTGAAAAATCTATGCAGGAGAAAGAGTAACCATTAAAATGCAAGCAAAGACAGGAGATATAAAAAATTCAGATATCCATAGACTCTCCAAGACTCTGCTCTGGTCTCATTTTTTTTCTTTTCCTTCAGCAGCAGAAGAAGAGTAAGTAGAACACTTTTATAACACTGCACACAACGATAGACCTGGTACGGAAAAATGATATTGTATTAATAATGGGGAATTTTAATGCAAAGATTGGTACAGAAAGAGCAGAAGACGAAAGATATGTTGTGGGAGAATGATTAGATATGCTGATGATACAGTATTACTGTCCACAACACAAAAAGGAATGGAAAAACTAATTATGTCAGTTCATAAGAATAGTGAAGAGCAAAACCACTATGCTAATGAGAAGAAAACTAAATAGATGACAACTGACAAAACAAATAAGGCAGCTGAAATATATATCAGCGAGGAACAATAGGAAGAAGTGGAGAGTTTTGAATATCTTGGATCATTCATTCATTCATTTGCATGTCCCTTGCGGAACTTTGCCTCCCTAACAGCTCTCCTGTAGGCCTCTCGTTTGTAAGCAAGATGGCCTGCTGCTGATGCATCCATTTGCAGATTATCAATGTCTTGCAGCCATCTTCGCTTTGGTCTTCCTCTCTTTCTTTTTCCCATGATGTACCCTTCCAAGACTGTCTTCTCTAAATTCTCATGATGTTTAATGTATCCAAAATATTTAAGTTTTTTCTGTTTAATCCTCTTTACTAGCCAGCCTTCTTCAATATTAAGTTCTTGTAGTATGGATATATTTGTCATTTTTTGTGTCCATAATACTTGAAGAACTCTTGTAGCATTTACATTCAAAGGCATTTGTTTCTCAGCTGTTTTGTTAAGTGTCCAAGTCTCACAGGCGTATGTTGCGATGGGAAAGATGCATGCCCTTAACAATCTTATTTTTGTAGTTTTGTCTGTTTCTCTCCACTGCTTCTTTAGTTATTTTACTTTTTGAAGAGCGATAGATGTCCTCCTTTTAATTTCCCTCATTGTATCTCCATTATTAGTTAGTAATGATCCAAGATAATAGCAGACATGAAGATAAAGATAAAAAAAAAACAGTTACGGGATCAAGACCACTCCGCTTTTATCTTACAAAAATATCAGAACAATATGGTATAGAAGTGAAGAACCATTTCAAAATCCTGATGGCTGTATATGAGGAGATGATACCAGATGAATTGGCTATGCAGGCCAGAGATATCTTAATAACAATGACTAAAGATGTGGTTCCAGTAAAGAAAAAAGCACAGAAGAATGGATGGATTACAGTAGGCACACTAGAACTGATAAAACAATGTGGAGAAATAAAGACACAGTGGAAAGTGACAAACAACAACAAAGAGGAGTATAAATCTTTAACAAAAGAAGTATGAAGAAACATAAGAAAAGACAAAAAAAACAGTACATACACGATTGTTGTGAAAGAATAGGAGGACACCAGAAGCATGGAAAAGATGGTGAAATCTTTAAAGAAATGAAGACACTGACAAGAAATGTCACACATAAGCTAATGTACTTTGTGATGAGATGGGGAATACCTTGACAGAGACAGAGGAAATTCTAAAAAGATAGAAGGAATATTGCAGAGGAATGTATGAAACAACTGACTGTGAAAGCGGAAATCAACAGTGTGAGTTATTATTGGAGGAGAAAGAACCCAAACCGACAATAGAAGAAGTTTTATGGGCAATAAAGAATCTGAAAAATGGTAAATCACCAGGATGTGATGAGATAACAGCTGAATTTATTAAGCAGGAGGAAAGGAATGTGCAACAATCTATCATGCACTAAGTAAAAAGATATGTCATTCAGGTATTTGGCCAAAAGAATGGAAAAGAACTGTATTCATACCACTGCCAAAAAAGCTAACCTGAAATTATGCACAAACTATAGAACTGTTGCCCTGATTAGTCATGCCAGTAAAATTCTGTTAAAAATCATAATGGGTAGACTTCAAAAGAAAACAGAAGAAGAAGTCAATATGGTCCAAGCTGGTTTCAGGCAAGGAAGAGGATCAAGAGATCATATATTCAATATAAGATTAATAATAGAGAAATGCAGAGAGTTTAATGTGAATCTATATGTATCCTTTATAGACTACTCAAAGGCATTTGATTGTGTACAACACCAGAAACTTTGGGAAATAATGGAAAAAATGGGATTTCCAACACATTTGATACAATTAACATCACTGCTGTATCTAGACCAAAAAGCAGTAAATGGTGAAACAACTTGGTTTGACATAAAACAAGGGGTCTGTCAGGGGTGCATATTGTCACCTTACTTATTTAACTTGTATACTTAAAATATAATGAGGAATGTTAGAGAAGATGTAGACAAAGAATATTATGATGCCATAACAATTGGAGGTTATGAAATACCAGAGATTAGATATGCTGATGACACAGTATTACTGTCCACAACACAAAAAGGAATGGAAAAACTAATTATGTCAGTCTGTAAGAACAACGAAGAGCAAAACCTCTATCTTAATGCAAAGAAAACTAAATTGATGACAACTGACAAAACAAACAAGGCAGCTGAAATATGTATCAATGAAGAAAAATTGGAAGAGGTGGAGAGTCTTGAATATCTTGGATCACTACCAACTAATAATGGAGATACAATGAGGGAAATTAAAAGGAGGACATCTATCACTCTTCAGAAAGTAAAACAACTAAAGAATCTGTGAAGATTAACAGACAAAATCACAAAAATAAGATTGTTAAGGGCATACATCTTTCCCATCGCAACATATGCTTGTGAGACCTGGACACTTAACAAAACAGCTGAGAAACACATAAATGCCTTTGAATGTAAATGCTACAGAAGAGTTCTTCAAATTTCATGGACACAAAAAAGAACAAATATATCCATACTACAAGAACTTAATATTGAAGAAGGCTGGGTAGTAAAGAGGATTAAAGAGAGAAAACTTAAATATTTTGGACACATTAAATGTCATGATAATCTAGAGAAGACCACCTTGAAAGGGTACACCATGGGAAAAAGAGAGAGAGCAAGACCAAGGCGAAGATGGCTGTAAGGCATCGTTGATGATCTGCAAATGGATGCATCAGCAGCAGGCCATCTTGCTCACAACTGAGAGGCCTACAGGAGTGCTTTTAGGGAGGCAAAGCCCACAAGGGACATGCAAATGAATGAATGAATGATCCAAGATATTCAAAACTCTCCACTTCTTCCAATTGATTATCATTGATACATATTTTAGCTGCCTTATTTGTTTTATCAGTTGTTATCTATTTAGTTTTCTTCGCATTAAGATAAGAGGTTTTGCTCTTCACTATTCTTATGGACTGACATAATTAGTTTTTCCATTCCTTTTTGTGTTGTGGACAGTAATACCGTATCATCAGCATATCTAATCATTTTCCCACAACATATCTTTCATCTTCTGCATCAATCTTTGCATTAAAATTCTCCATTATTAAAACAATATCATTTTTCCGTACCCGATCTATTGTCTTTTGCAGTCTTCTACTTCCTCTTCTTCTGCTGCTGAAGGAAAAGAAAAAAAAAAATGTTTTTTTTTCTGCACTTTGAAATTTGTATTTTTTTCCAGTCATCACATCTCATTTTATCAACTGTCATTTCGATGTCTGAAGGAGGAGGATATAAATAAATCATCATCTTTAAATCACGAGCAGTTGGTATCTTGTTTACAGTGTGATTGTGAAGGTGGACTGGATCCTACATGCATTTTGGTGGATATCACTTTAAATTTAAATTTTCAATTTGAGACTTGCTGTGAGATTTGACTTGATACTTGGCATGAAGTGCATAAATGCAACATGAAATATAATGTGAATAACTTTCCTGAAGAAAAAAGAAAATCTAGTTTAAAAATGTAAATAGCTTATATTATTTTTACATCACTCCAGCATGTTGGAATTGATGAGAAATGTTTCTATGTTCAGTGCCTTCAAGTAGATTTTTAATTCAAGGGTTGCCAGATTCTGTAAATGAAAAGTTGGGACATTTTTCTCAGACTGAAAAAAGAAAATGAGTGTCATCACTGGCTACTAATATAGAATAGCAGACGTGTTCTATAATCTAAGAATTTTGTTTTCAGATAGCATTTTCCAGGGAAAGAATATAACTTACACCATACACATGACATCAGTTAGCTCTGAAGAGCATAAATAATTAGTATTTTGTGTATGTATAATACCTATTTTAAATGCCTTACACTTGGCATGCATTTTGAAATTAAAATAGCTCAGAATTAATTCATTGGATGTAGAATATTCTTTGTCTGAGTACAAATTTATTTTATTTTCAAATATGTACCTTCAAGATCTTGTCATCCTGCTCCTAGTATTTATCTGACTTCAAAGTTCTGGAAAGAACATCTTGCTTTCCGACTGACATAATCATGGAAATCTGAGCAGCTCATTTGATGAATAAAAGCACATTTAATTTTGTGATGTGAAGGTAATTTCATTTCTTTGTTCATTGCACATTCATGAGGAAAGAATGCCATTTCTATACTGGCATTACAACCAGGAACACTAAAGATAAACTGACAGTTTAATAACTATGAATGCTGCTCCAAAGATTCAGACTGTCCAAAGAAACAGGTCCACTTTTCCTGAATGGATTTACTAATCCAAATATGTGAAGTGATCAAACAATAGTGAATCATCATTTGACTAGGCTTTGTCTTGCAGAAGCTTTACAGTTTCTTCCACTTCAAACCATGCTGGTACAGAACCAAACATCATCCATTTACAGACAGAAAATTCATTCAAAGGTGTCATTCAACTGTTCATAACACTCTTCTACTTCAAAAGAAAATGTATTTTTGTGTTCAGTTGATACCTACAGAATTCAAGAACACCACAGAGATAAGACAGATGAGCAAACAACAACTTGTCTCATGGGTGATCAAAAAAAGAAGATAGACATGCGTAGGCCATGTGATGAAAAGAATCAATGAGAGAATACCAAAACAAGCTATCAAGTGGAGTAAAGCAGGATTATCTATGTGATTCAAATCTTCTGCTCTTCTATGTATAGATGTAAACTTGTTGCTCATCTCTCTGTAAATTTCCAATATTGTCCACTGGAGTAATGTTCTTTCTGTTTACAACATCAAGCCTTCCGTGAAAGGAACATTGCCTCACTTAAAACAGTTGACCATGAAAAATAACGCCTAGACTCTGCATTACGAAGGAGTAATGCAGAACATGAAAAAAAGCATTAATGAAAGCAGTGTCGCCGGTGATGTTATTGTTGGCCGAGAAAGACAGTGCCAGTCGCGAGCACCACTTAAAGCAGTTTACTCGGGGCGATTCTTCTGTGTAAAATGTAAACTTGTTGCTCATCTCTCTGTAAATTTCCATTATTGTCCACTGGAATAATGTTCTTTCTGTTTACAACGTCAAGTGTTGACTTTATCAATTACTGTTAATATTTTATCTCATTTAATCTGTGACTATTCTACGTTGTTTTGCATCTGTTTTGTTACTCACTTCACAGATTTACTTGCTCCCAGGTTCATTCTCTCTCAGTGGAAATAGTAATACAGAAGCAGCAACTTTACAGCTGAAATGACTTTAATGATGCATGGGGTGACGATGAGCGATATGACGAGAACGACAAAAGGCATCAACAAAATCCATTGACACGATATATGTTCCCAGCAGACTACTGTCACCATCAAAACAACCTAATACACTCTATTCTACATCTATTTCACTAAACAACAACATTTCCAACAGGCTAATCTTTGTCTGTCTCAGACGATAAACAAAACACAGCTGTCCCTCAGTCATATGATTTCTCTCTCACCTGATCCTTTTTCCTGTCATACCTTAACTGTGACCCTCGTCCTGTTGATACAAGGCAGATGGACTCTACTCACAAAAAGCTGGTTACTTAAGAAAATTCTCAGATGAGTTATCTATCTTACATCCTAACATGCAAAATACTGCTATAGGAGCACAACAGGCCGAAGAAATGAGGTCGACTGCGTGAAACTCTAAAGAGGACATTGTTAAGAGAAGTGAGTTTAGTGGGCATAAAATCCCTTGATGAGGTTGAAAGACTCGCAGAGAACAGGAAAACTTGGCAAACAACTATGCGAGCCCTATGTGACGTTTAATGGCATGGGAAGGATGTTTTGCTCGTTTCACAATAGATTTCACCATTAAAGAAGGAATCTTTCTTCTTTCCCCTGATTTATCAACGTAAGGGCTTCCTCTAAAATGACACCTACCTCTAAGATGCTACTACCTGCTTTCTCCAGTTTAAGTACTTGTTTATTAAATATCTGACTCTGGACAAATCAAAGATAGGGTTCACTTTGGGGATTTTCATACAGGGTAATCAAGATTTTTGGTGTTTTCTTCTGAAAGGAAAAATTATTTTTGTGCTTCATAAATCTGTTGTACTCCTTTCAGTGAAGGAAGTAAAGATAACCACTTTTTTGTTGTTGTATGTGACTGAAATTTGGGGTAATCTACATCCACAAATTCCTTTCAGGCACTCTTGGCATGTGGTATATATTGAGAAATAATTGAACAGTTATCATGGTTTCTACAGTTATCAGCTGCTGCATTTACTTCACTATGAAGTATGTGCACGGGGCAACTGACAATCAGAAGATTTTCATTTAGTTCATGCTTCATTTTTGTGGACACATTGTTCATACCAGTTCATCATGCTCCACCAAAATTTGTATTTGCATTGTCACCACAGAATGCAATGCATTTATATTTATCAACATTGTTTTCTTCTAATGCATTAAGACAGTAATTGCTTATTTCAGAAGTAGTTTCACTTTTTAAGGAATCCAGTTTGAGCACTTTTATAGTCGTACCATTTTTGGGATTAAAGTACTGAACAATCAATGGGAAAATTTTCTCAGCATAATGGTTACTAGCATTGATCACAATACCAGAATAGTGGGCATTTGTTAAATTATCACATTATTGTTTGGCAGTGTCAGGAGCTACATTGTAAAATGTATTTTATTATTTCCGTTGCTTTAGTTCTCCACAATGTCACATTTTTTGCTGTTTTGGAATCATTAAAAGTTTTGGAGCTTAACTTGGTAGTGTAGTTCATTGCATTGAACAACATATGATTTTTAATTGTGTGATAGCACATTTTCAGTTACACTGCTTGCATTGATTTTTTTTTTCATGTTCAGAAGATGTGGGCACAAAATAACTGTCAAGTCTTTTAGAAATGCTTGTAGAATACAACGTTTGATTTATGCTTTTTGCTTGCTACATGATCTTTTATGTCCCTTCTACCATCACACGCAATGGAAATGTAACACTTACACATTATACATTCTGCGTCATGGTCTTTCTCTTCGTTTAATGAAAAACCATTCCTATGAATATTTTTTCCTGAAAGGTACACTTTCTCTTAGGCATACTGAAAAAACTTCATGCAATTATTGTAACATCAGTAATATAAAACATGAACATGGGTTTTTCTAACACACTGTCAGTAGTGAGAAAGCGCTTTCAGAGCTATGATACTGATAAAGGTAAAACATTTTCCTCATCAGAGTGTAAAATTTTCAACCAATGTGGTCTCCAAAAATAAGTAAACTATAAGACAATGGGCAGGGAAGATGTTGCACCTTAAATGAAGTAATTCCTTGACTACCAGAGTTTGTGTTTTGTCATACAGATCCTCATTTTCTACTGGCATGGAGCCGCAAAGGAGACATGGCATCACCAATAGAAAATATCTCTCTTATGAAGACATCTGAATGAAGAATGAAATTACATGAGACCACATGAAATGTGAACCAATTCCAACTCGGAGACAGGGATAACAAAGTACGTTTCCACTGTATTTTTGTTTTGAAATGCATATAACAGTTCTGCCAACCTGAAAACACAGGGAGAAAGAATTTGAATGGAAAATTCTTGTTTGAATTCAGTGGCCTTTTTTTTTAAAACCAGATCAGTAGTGTGGCTATGGGTATCAAAAAGGGCCCTAGCTGTGCATGTCTGTTCATGGGTCATTTCGAACATAAAGTCATGGAATCTTACAGAGGACTTTTCCCAGCCTTCTACATACGCTACATCGGCGTCACATTCGTGCCAGAGAAGGATCTTGACAGCTTTATCAGCTTTGTTAAGAGGCTTAATCCTGTGATTCCTTTCACCTCCCGTGTCTCTACAATGTCTGTAAACTTTCTAAACATTGATATCACTATCAGTCCTTCAGGACTTACCAATTCAGTCTGCTATAAACTCACTGATTCTCACAGCTTTCTCTTGTAGTAAATCATCAGGAATCAACTTCATCAAGTTGACTTTCAAGAATACCTGCAGTTTGGATCCCTCTCAATGACAGCAACGTCAAGCTTGTCTGAATTTGGCAAGACAACACAGTGGGCAGACTGCACATCAGTGGTGCTATGTTGTCTTCAGTGATGAATCTAGATTTCATTTGGAATTTAAAAATGTCATCAACAGGTCTGAAGACTAGCTGGAAAAAGGTCTGTTAAATACAACTGTACAACATGATAGATAATGAGGAAGCAGTCTGATGATTTGAGAAGGTAGTTGAACTGATATCCATGTCTTTATAATGGGGACTATAAATGCCCAGAGGTATTTGATGAGGTCTTCAGACTCCTCATTATCCCCTAAAATGAGACAGCTTAGTGCTCATTTTATTTTTATGCATGACAATGCACTATGTCATAAGACACTGTAAGTAGAGAGGTAATGTTAATATTATGCATCTTCCTTGACCTGCTCATTCTCCTGACTTTACACAAATGAACACATTTTAGACACAATAGGTAGAGCGATTTATAACAACCCTAGACACTTGTTGCCTCGGAGAACACCCTATGGGCTCAGTGGATGGCAGAATTACTGCACCAGTTGGATGACATGCTGAAACATGTTGAAGGCTGCTAGAGATCATACCGCTACTGATCATTAATCATCAAATTTTAAATTTTATACTAAAGTTTTTCGAAATACTCTTTTAATACTTGTCTTCATTTCAATACAAATTATCACAGAACAAATTGTGGCAGACTTCTAGATTAATTAATTTTGGATAAAATGAATACTGAAAAATGATCTCTTCCACTCTAGTCAATTTGACTCCTTATTTAGATGCTACAGCAGCGTCGACCTCAGTGCAGGAACTCCGCTGCACCGGCAACGGTTCTGTAAATTAAAAGAAAAATCCATGGCAATATTGTACTACAGGAAAGGAACTAAATTGTCACTCTGGCAGAGCCCTCATACCAGAGAAGAGGCTAAACTAGCCGCCCGATGCCGCCCCGCTCACATCAGAGAGTCTTGATGTTAGTGACTGCATTCCCTGTAGCCATTTAGTGAAGTGGAATAATAAAATTAGAATTAGGTGTATGGTGTAGTTTTACAAAGTGGTAGAGGGAGTGAGTAAAGTGAGAAAATAGAAAGTATGAGAATGTATAAATGAAAAACATACAACATCTGATATTTCAGCGTGAGCCTTTTTTGAGGATTACATGCACAATGAGACAAAAACAAATAACTAAACGAAGAACTTATCTTAATATGGCCTCCTCCAGAAGTAGGAAACAGAAATGCGTGTTGATTAGAAGATGCATAGGGACCACTTGGGCCACACAAACGATGTGCCGATAGAGCCAATCATAAAGAAGAGGTGGAGAGAGAGAGGAGGAAAACAAGTGGTAGAAAGGGATGGGGGGAAAGCCAATAGAAACATGATAGCTGCTGGGGGGGGGGGGAGAGGGGGAAAAGGGGAAAGATAATGAATGAAGAACATAAACACCTGCAGGGAGAAAATGTGAAACTGGTGAATAGGACAAGACCCTATAAACACCAAAATGTTGCCAGAGAAGAAAAGAGGATGGTGGTATGGAGGGGTAGCTAGGAGAAAGAAAGTAGAGTGAAAAAAAAGGGGGAGGGGAGTGGAAAACTAAAGAAGTTACAGAAAGATGAAGACATTGTTAATTCCAGCTGGGTGGAGACAGCCAGTCTGGAAAATACAGCGCTGTTCTAGGACCCTCCAAGATCGTACATCAGCAGAACAAGAGCGGATTGCACTAACAGAAATGTCCTGTTTTCACCTGTGGTTGATAAGGCAAAAATGTTTAGCCACAGGTGTCCAAGCCCTCTTAGAAATATCATTAAGATGCTGGTGAAATTGATCTCCTAAGCTAAACCTGTCTCCCCTATGTACTTCATACCGCAACATTTGCACATAATAGCATAAATAACATTGCATGACAGGTGAAACCCTCATGAACTGATAACGTGGACTTAGGGAAGGAGATCTAGCTAGCCTCGACAACAAATGGACAAGTGTTACATCTACAGCATCCGCAACGTCTGGTACCATAAAAAGTGTCATCTGTCTTAAGGTGACTACGAATTAAAAGGTCCCTGAGGTTCTTGTCCCGTCTGTACACCACCAATGGGGGTTCTCCAAAAAGTTCATGTGTATCAGGCTCGGTCCTGAGGAGATGGAGATGGTGAAACAGTATGTTTTTAACTGCCAAGCTATGAGGCTGGTGCATGAGTATCAGTTTAACTCTGTCCGAGCTACAGTGTAGTTTAGGAGTGAGGGCTTGTTGGCGTGATATAAGGCTGATGCGGTTCCAAGATGATGAGAGAACATGTTCTGGATAGCCGCGTTGACGGAAGAAATCTAGCATTTTATGGCCTTGATCCTGGAAATCCACATCCTCATTACACAAACGTCGCAACCTAAGAAGCTGGGAAGAAGGAATAAGTCCTTAATAAGTCTGGGATGGGTGGAAGAGTACAATAGATACTACCCCTCCCTACCGCCCCCCTCTTTTCTTCTCTGGCAATATATTGGTGTTTATAGGGTCTTGTCCTATTCACCAGTTTCACATTTTCTCCCTGCAGGTGTTTATGTTCTTCATTCATTATCTCTCCACTTCCCCTTTTCCCTCCCCCCACCCTCCACCTCCTCTAGCAGCCATCATGTTTCTATTGCCTTTCCCTCTACCCTTTTCTACCACCTCTTCTTTACGATTGGCTCTATCGGCTTATCCTTTGTGTGGCCCAAGTGGTCCCTATGCATCTTCTAATCAACACGCATTTCTGTTTCCTACTTCTGGAGGAGGCCATATTAAGATAAATTCTTCGTTTAGTTATTTGTTTTTATCCCATTGTGCATGTAATCCTCGAAAAAGGCTCATGCTGAAATATCGGATGTTGTATGTTTTTCATTTATACATTCTCATACTTTCTATTCGTTTTTTTCTCACTTACTCACTCCCTCTGCTATTTTGTAAAACTACATCATACTCCTCTGTCTAACCTTATTATTTAAACCAGTTTTACTGCAGTCGCCATCCATTTTATCTTTCAGTGAAGTGGAATCCGCCAGGCATGAATAGGAAGATTACGCCTGTCACGGCATCAACTGAAGTAGTATATTTCTCTTTCTATCTTTATCTGAACATCTAGAATAAGAGAGAGTGACTGCCTTAATGAACTGTGGTTTGAGAATCACTGAAGAATTTTAAGTTTTGTTTAGTGTCACTTAGAATACTTATTTCTTTTGGAATTTTACTTTGCGTTTTGGTTATACGCTAAATGCACAACCTAGTCATGGCATGTCACAGAAGATTCTCTCAGACAAAACTGTTGACGACTACAGAGGTCAACGGACACTGGTGATTGACAAATTCACATAAACTTTATTGATGAAAAGTTGCAGATGAGCAATACTGCTGCCACATGGCAGGTGACAAGATAACATAAAAAGACTTCCTACAAGAACTGGTTTGCCACTGGAAGAAAAACTTTCAGAAAGTAATGCACCACATCATTTTTCTCAGGAGCTGTTTATTAAAAAAGCATGAAATTTATACACAATATACATGGATATGTCATGTAAACATCAATATTATTCAACATAATCCCCATCAACTTGCACAGCTTTATGACAGTGCAAAACGAGTGCATGTATTCCTAGCCCACACCAAATTATCTCTTGATTATGTACCCATTTCTTCGCTGCATGAATCACTCTTTCATCATCTTCAAATCTTACCCCTCAGAGTGCATCTTTAAGTGAATCAAACAGATGGAAATCAGAGGATGCCAAATTGGGACTATAGGGTGGAAGGGGTAGTACAGTACAACCCAATTTAGTGATTGCTTCCCGTGTTGCCAGACTTGTGTGAGGGCACGCATTATCATGAAGGAGAAGCAGGTCTGCTGGATTTTTGTGTGGCCGAACTCTGCAAAAATGATGATTGAATTTTTTCAATGTCTTAACGTAAGCTTGTGAACTGATTGTCTCTCCTCTTGGCATAACATCCACAAGAATCATACCTTCAATGTCCCAAAAGACAGTGATCATGATCTTTCCAGCTGAAGGAGTTGTCTTAATTTCTTCATGGTGATTGTAGATGATGCCACTCCATTGACTGTCTTTTTTGTCTCAGGTTCAAAATGACGTTTTTGTCACCTGTTATGATCTTAGCCAAAAAGTTCTCTCCCTCAGCAATGAAATGCTCCAATAATTCAGAAGAAAGTGCTTTTCTTTGCAACTGATAGTCATTTGTTAGACTTCGAGGAACCTATCTTGCACAAACCATAGAAAATCCTAGAGTTTTTATAACTGCATTTGCACTACCATTGCTGACTGACAGCTTTAAGGCCAGTTGTTGAGTAGTGATACGCCTATCAGTAAGAATAACACCCTCAGCACATTTCAACATTTCTGCCTTGGTGGCTGTGGCAGGATGTCCACAGCACGGCCAATCATGCAACTCCTTCTCTCCACTTATTGATTCTTTGATTCTCTGAACCCAGCGACTGACCGTACTCCTGTTGACTGCAAAACTTCCATACACATCACATGGATGCTTCTGAATGGTCACAACAGTTTCCTTCTCTCCAACGAGAAATTCTGTCACAATTCGTTGCTTATACTGCAAGTTGCTAACATGCTCCATTTAAACGGTTAGGGCAGCCATATTCTTTGGCCAGTTGTGGTGCAATTTGGTTCACACAATCGGCATGTGCCATATTTAAAGTGTGCAAAAATTCATGCTTCTATCTTCATTATTAGCTGAAAAAAAATGATGTGGTGCATTACTTTCTGAACACCCCTTGTACAAAAATGTCCATACTCACAATTTACAGAATTCTATTTGAAGGACATTACAAAGAATCATACATCAATTACAAACAAACTTTGCCCCATGGGACAACATGTTACCAATATCACTAGCCCATCATAGAAACTTGATGACACTGCTACTACTCATGTAGCCAACACAAAAACTACTACCTTCTCACTTGAAAACTAACTCAGAACAGACTAGCAAACATTTCTCACTTCCCAAAAACTTTCGCCCATGAGACACCCAATTCCTGTGCAATTACATGTCCTACAACTTTTTTTTGGCTTAGAAAAAAACCAAGTCACCCAAAGGTTCCCAGACTGACTCTAATCATGCTTTTGTGTCAACAGAGACCTACTACCTACATATTTAATGTGTTTCATAATCAAAATTCCCACATGAGCATTTTATTTTTTGAAAATTATGTGAGCAGGTAGCAATTAAACAAGGACATAACTCTGACAACCCTACTATCAATTCAATTTACTTCCCTTTAATTGTAATTAAGCCACCAAAATATGATATACTATTACATCAGTCTGTCAGCTGATAACACTTTGGATTTGGATTTCATTCACTTACATTCCGGTGCAAATGCCACCATAGTTATGCTGAAAACCCATGCTGGTAATAGTCTGCACATTTTTAGTAGTATTTCCATATCATGACATATATTACCACTGAAAGATGGGCTGACAAGCAAAGAACTCCTCCCATGCTCTCATCTTGGTATATTCTACTAACTTAACTATGCCAATCCTGTATTTCATTGTTGCGCACCCGTTATGGTCTGCCAATATAGAAACTGAAATGGATCTCAGCTCAGGTGCACATACCCTGTAGCACCAGTGAAAATCCAGAATATGTCCACATTCAAGACTGACCATATATTTAAGTCACACAGCTTCTCAGCACATAGACTCAAATAGAGTTTAGTTTTCTTCCAAAGCGATTTGAGAACATGCTGCCATCTTGGTGCACACCAGAAGATCAAAAACTTGATTACCTTGCCAAAATCAGGAAAAAACAATACTGAATGGATATTGAATTATTACATTACAAAATGTATATGGCAAGAAAACAGGATTATAGCTGGGCAACTATCAGGCTTTCTAGAGACCACCGGGCTATTACCGAATACATCAGGAAGTTATCATCTAGAAAGAGATACAACTAACACTGGGATCCTGGCGTGTGATGTATATGAGGGATTTCAGAGAAAAGACAAAACCATAGTTGTGGCACTTGACCTTGAGGATGCATACAACAATTATACAATGCTGCTGACACTACTGAAGGAGTTTGGGGTAGATGCAAGATTGGTTCTATGGATAGCTTCAATGCTGTTGAGGCGATCGGTTGCCTTAAGATACAGAACATGGATCTCAGAGTCCAGAACCATTGCTATGGGGCTGCAACAGGAGTCTCCCTTGTCTCCTGTGCTATTCAATGCATATTCTACTGACACTCGGCTGTTATTTGGAAACCATGTGGGGCAAATGCTGACATGCACTGATGATTTATCAACATATGAGCATGGGAAGTGTAGAGAGGAATTAGTCTCAAGGGTACAAAACAGGGTGGATCAGATAACAGGATGGTGTGAAGATAACTAATTAAGTAACAGAACTGTAGTATCTTGTAACAGAATATTTATTCTGTTGCAGAATGTGGGTTAGAAACCCTGTAGTTGTGGTCAAAAGTATAAGTGAGCACGGAGAAAGAGTTATCTCCATGTTCTGATTGGAGAGCTCAGTAAACAGGTCTGAGCTGGCAGGATTCAAAAAAGAGACTTCAGTACGAGCGCTTGAAGAGAGAGGGTGTGTGTTTGAGTTGTTCTGGGATGTCTGCTAGGATGATTTGATTCGTAGTATCATTTTCTGGTTGCATGTTCTTTTTGTAACAAAATGTGTTAGAGTTGTTTTGAAATGTTAAGGTAGACAGAGGTGTATGGTGCAGTTTTACAAAGTGAGGGAGGAAGTGAGCAAGAAAAAAAAAAAAGAAATAGAAAGTATGAGAATGTATAAATGAAAAACATACAACATCCGATATTTCGGCGTGAGCCTTATTCAAGGATACATACAAAAACGAAATATGTATTGTTAATTCCAGCTGGGTGGAGACAACGCCTTATTTTCCACCCAGCTGGAATTAACAATGTCTTCAGCTTTCTGTAACTTCTTTATTTTTCCACTGGCCTTTTTTATACTCTACTTTCTTTCTCTATGCTACCCCTCCCTACCACCATCCTATTTCCTTCTCTGCCAACATACTGGTCTTGTCCTATCCACCAGTTTCACATTTTCTCCTGGTAGGTGTTTAAGTTCTTCATTCATTATCTCTCCGCTTCCCCTTTTCCCTCCCCTCTCCCCCGACACCTCTAGCGGCTATCATGTTTCTATTGCCTTCCCCCCACCCCTTTCTCCCACTTGTTCTCCTCCTCTCTCTCCGTTTCTTCATTATGATTGGCCCTATCATGAATCTTTTGTCTGTAGGCAGCGTGGGTTTTTTTTTTCCCCCTCCTTTTTTTCCTCCTCCTTCTTCCACACAAATTTCTGCTTCTCACCCGGAGCAAGACGCTTCAGATAAGTTCTACGTGCTTGTATTTCGTTTTTGTATGTATCCTCGAATAAGGCTCACGCCGAAATATCGGATGTTGTATGTTTTTCATTTATACATTCTCATACTTTCTATTTTTTTTTTTTTTCTTTCTCACCTTGCTCACTTCCTCCCTCACTTTGTAAAACTGCACCATACACCTCTGTCTACCTTATTTATTTAAACCAGTTTTACTGCAGTCGCCATCCCTTTTATCTGTTCTGAAATGTTTGCTAGGATGGGTTGATTCATAGTGTAAGTTTCTGGTTGCTTATCCTTTTTTTATGTGCTAGACTTGTCATGCAGTTTTGTGAGCTGAGTTGTCCCTGTGGTCATGGCATGGATTCTATGTTGGTGAATATGAAGCTAGCATGTTTTTGGTGTTGTGATAATGTGAGTGTCCTCAAACCGTTTTTCTGTACTCACTGTGATTGTCTCATCAGTTTCCAGTCCACATCCATCTACAGCAATCACTCACAAATGGGGATTTCATCACTAAACTTCTGTTGACTTTTGTAACTGCCAGAACCCTGTGCTATTTGGATCTATGCTGGGTGTGCCAGCTGTTGTGCTATTGTTGAGTGTTACTGGTCATGTATGTGTGCTGACTTGTAATGGTTGTTTTGTCCTGATGGCATTACCAAAGAAAACCCCTGCATCAAACTAAAAAGAAAAATAAGAGTAGGAACATGGAATATGAGAAGTATGTATGAAGAAAAGTATCAAATAATAAGTGACGAGATGGAAAGAACGAGGATATACATTTTGGAAATCTTTGAACATCGATGGAAAGGATCAAGACACTTCAAGAGGGAAAATGATGGCATTTTTATGAAGATAAAGATAAAAAAGACAGTTAGGGGATCAAGACCACTCCAATTTGATCTTACAAAAATACCAGAACAATATGGTATAGAAGTGGAAAAAACTGTTATGAGACACTGATGGTTGTACAAGAGAAGATGGCACTTGATGAACTGGCTATGCAGGCCAGAGATATCTTATTAACAACAGCTAAAGATATGGTTCCAGGAATGAAAACACAAAAGACTGAATGGATTACAGCAGGCATATTAGAACTAATGAAACAACGTAGAGAAATGAAGACGGAATGGAAAGTGACAAATAACAACAGGGATGAATATAAATCTTTAACAAAAGAAGTTAAAAGAAACATAAGAAGAGACAAAAAAAAAACAATACATACAAGATTGTAGTGAAAGAAGAGAAGGACATCAGAAGTGTGGAAGATGTAACAGAATTCTTTTTAATTCTGCACTTAATTTATGGTAAAAGAGATATAATTAAAGTTAAATTTGGTAGTTTGACATAATGGTTAACACCCTTATAAAATGGACATAGAATAGGTCAACGAGAGGTCAGTTCTGATATGAGTGAAGGTAATTTTTTGACATGGCCAGTCCCTGAGAAATTGTACTGGTAATAGGGTAATTTAGGACATTTTTTTTACGAGGAATGTTTAAGGACTGAGATTTGTCGTAAGGATTAGTATGATTCTGATTATAGAGTGACGATTTCTGAGTGATGATTATTATTAGATGTTTGAGTTGGGGGATTTTTAACATTATTGTGTAAAATGGGTTAGAGAGCATTCTAGAATTGCATCATAGGAATGTGATAGCATTGTGCTTTCAGAATAGTCTGCTACTTTTGTGATGTAATTGTTTCATTGTTGTGGATCCATGGAGGACTTTTCATAGAGCCTGTAAGCTGGTTATTTTTATTCATGATGTATGACTGTCATTTATGTGAAACGAGTGTTACCCTCTCTCTTCCTTATATGGTGAACAAGTTCTCGTCAAGGAGAGGAGTGGATTGTTCAATATTTTCTACATCTTCACTGATCACAATCTATTCTCTTCAGAATAAATAAGTGCTTTTGGTTTTTGTTCTCACTAAATTTGAGTGTCAGCAGTTCTCATACTGTTGTAACTGTATGTTGAGAGAGATTACTTCACTGAACTAATACAGCAGACAGAGCTAGCAGTGAAGTAAAAGAATACTCCGCCCTTCCATCTCCTGGTGGTTGGCACAGATACTAGTTCAAAGAGATGTTTAAAGAAATGAAGACGTTGAAGAGAAATGTCACACCTAAGCTAAATGTACTTTGTGATGAGATGGAGAAGACCTTGACAGAGACAGAGGAAATTCTAGAAAGACGGAAGGAATATTGCAGAGGAATGTATGATACAACTGACTGTGAAGGTGAAAATCAACAGTGTGAACTATTATTGGAGGAGAAAGAACCTAAACTGATAAATGAAGAAGTTTTATGGGCAACAAGGAGTCTGAAAAATGGTAAATCATCAGGATGTGATGAGATAACAGCTGAACTCATTAAGACAGGAGGAAACAAATGTGCTTCAATATATCATGCACTATGTAAAAAAATATGACATTCAGCTATCTGGCCAAAAGAATGGAAAATAACTGTATTTATACCACTGCTAAAAATTATGCACAAACTACAGAACTGTTGCTCTGATTAGTCATGTCAGTAAAATTCTGTTAAAAATCATAATGGGTAGGCTTTGAAAAAAAATTGAAAGAGAAATCAATGATGGTTTTAGACAAGGAAGAGGAACAAGAGATCATATTTTCAACATAAGATTAACAATAGAGAAATGCAGAGAATTTAATGTGAATCTATATTATTTTTTATACACTATTCAAAAGCATTTTATTGTGTAAACACCAGAAACTGTGAAATAATGGAAAAAATGGGATTTCCAATACATATGACACAATTAATATCACCACTGTATCTAGGCCAACAGGTAGCAGTATTTATTAAAGAAAGCAATAAGAGAGTTTAATAGCTAAACAGCAACAAGACAGAAACAATGGGAATATCAAATGGAATACATATACCAAAGTGCAACATCCTTTCAAATGAGAAAGCTTGACAAAAGTAAATAAATTCATTTACCTGTATGTAGACCAACAGGCAGCAGTAAGAATAAATGGTGAAACAACAACTTGGTTTGACATAAAACAATGGGTTGGCCAGGGGTGCATGTTGTCGCCTTACCTATTTAACTTGTATATTGAAAATATGAGGAGGAATGTTAGAGAAGATGCAGACAAAGAATATTATGATGCCATAACAATTGGAGGTTATGAAATACCAGGGATTAGATATGCTAATGACACAGTATTACTGTCCACAGCACAAAAAAGGAATGGAAAAACTAATTATGTCAGTCCATAAGAATAGTTAAGAGCAAAACCTTTATCTTAATGCAAAGAAAACTAAAATGATGACAACTGACAAAACAAACAAGGCAGCTGAAATATACATCAGTGAGGAAAAATTGGAAGAGGTGGAGAGTTTTGAATATCTTGGATCATTACTAACAATGGAGATACAATGAGGGACATTAAAATGACATCTAGCGCTCTTAAAAAAATAAAACAATTAAAAAAAGCTGTGGAGAGGAATAGACAGAACTACAAAAATAAGATTTTTAAAGGCATGCATCTTTCCCATATCAATATACGTCTGTGAGACCTGGACACTTAACAAAATAGCTGAGAAACACATAAATGCATTTGAATGTAAATGCTACAGAAGAGTTCTTCAAATATCATGGACACAGA
Organism: Achatina immaculata; assembly: GCA_009760885.1. Lineage (NCBI taxonomy): Eukaryota > Metazoa > Mollusca > Gastropoda > Stylommatophora > Achatinidae > Lissachatina > Lissachatina immaculata. The sequence goes on along the minus strand of CM019693.1, from coordinate 46,532,580 downwards.
AAAGAACAAATATATCCATACTACAAGAACTTAATATGGAACTGGACTTGCTTTCACTAAAATTATTAATGTAGACATAAAACTGAGTGTACATTTAAAGAAATTATAAACAGATGATTTCATAATGTACAACTATTATAACAATCAGATTAGCTGCAACACAAAAAAAAACTGACTTAAGAAAATGTTCTGTGCAACAGTATTAGCACTGGATTTATGAATCCAAAACAATTTACTTTTTCACTAAACATCTTAGACTCTGAGTAACAGCCATTAGGGTTACATCAAACACTGACTCTGTTTTAACCTTGCTTCATGCTGATCCATCTTCCCTTTGATAACTATTCACTCTGTAAGAATATTCACACGCTGTGAAGAAAACTGAATGCTTCCAGTCAACAAATCTCAGACTTAGCCAGTCACATGTCACAGTTACTTGCTGTCTGCAGAAACATTCACATCACTACCTGAAATGTATGAGATGAAGCATGTGGAAAACAAGCTGATTAAATGTGTTTATTACAAAAATGTCAACAGATATGATGAAAAACACAAGTGACCATATTTTTCTCTAGAAAAAGGTGATTACATGTATCTATAAGCAATCAGAATGGACCATCATCTGTGCACTTGAGATATTTCCATAGGTGCTCTGATCTCCTCTTGAATATCTCCACCAGGGTACAATGACTTATCATTCTGGTGCCCTAAATTCATGTTTTACCACATCAAGTTTCATTTACAGCCTTTTCATTCTTGACAAGGAGGTAGATTTTTCCACACTTACACATATTCTTGTGTCCTCAGCCAGTTCAAAAGCTTTCACACTTACATACTGTATCCATACTTACACACTGTATCCACACTTACACATATTCTTGTGTCCTCAGCCAGCTCAAAGCTTTCACACTTACACACTGTATCCACACTTACACACTGTATCCATACTTACACACTGTATCCACACTTACACATATTCTTGTGTCTCAGCCACCTCAAAGCATCCACACTTACACACTGTATCCACACTTACACATATTCTTGTGTCTCAGCCACCTCAAAGCATCCACACTTACACACTGTATCCACACTTACACATATTCTTGTGTCTCAGCCACCTCAAAGCATCCACACTTACACACTGTATCCATACTTACACATATTCTTGTGTCCTCAGCCACCTAAAAGCTTTCACACTTACACACTGTATCCATACTTACACACTGTATCCACACTTACAAACTGTATCCATACTTACACACTGTATCCACACTTACACATATTCTTGTGTCCTCAGCCACCTCAAAGCTTTCAAACTTACACACTGTATCCATACTTACACACTGTATCCATACTTACACACTGTATCCATACTTACACACTGTATCCACACTTACACACTGTATTCACACTTACACACTGTATCCACACTTACACACTGTATCCACACTTACACATATTCTTGTGTCCTCAGCCACCTCAAAGCTTTCACACTTACACACTGTATCCATACTTACTGTATCCACACTTACACACTGTATCCACACTTACACACTGTATCCACACTTACACACTGTATCCATACTTACACACTGTATCCACACTTACACACTGTATCCATACTTACACACTGTATCCACACTTACACACTGTATCCATACTTACACACTGTATCCACACTTACACACTGTATCCATACTTACACACTGTATCCATACTTACACACTGTATCCACACTGTATCCACACTTACACACTGTATCCACACTGTATCCACACTGTATCCATACTTACACACTGTATCCACACTTACACACTGTATCCATACTTACACACTGTATCCATACTTACACACTGTATCCACACTTACACACTGTATCCATACTTACACACTGTATCCACACTTACACATATTCTTGTGTCTCAGCCACCTCAAAGTATCCACACTTACACACTGTATCCATACTTACACATATTCTTGTGTCCTCAGCCAGCTCAAAGCTTTCACACTTACACACTGTATCCACACTTACACACTGTATCCATACTTACACACTGTATCCACACTTACACATATTCTTGTGTCTCAGCCACCTCAAAGCATCCACACTTACACACTGTATCCATACTTACACATATTCTTGTGTCCTCAGCCACCTAAAAGCTTTCACACTTACACACTGTATCCATACTTACACACTGTATCCACACTTACAAACTGTATCCATACTTACACACTGTATCCACACTTACACATATTCTTGTGTCCTCAGCCACCTCAAAGCTTTCAAACTTACACACTGTATCCATACTTACACACTGTATCCATACTTACACACTGTATCCATACTTACACACTGTATCCACACTTACACACTGTATTCACACTTACACACTGTATCCACACTTACACACTGTATCCACACTTACACATATTCTTGTGTCCTCAGCCACCTCAAAGCTTTCACACTTACACACTGTATCCATACTTACTGTATCCACACTTACACACTGTATCCATACTTACACACTGTATCCATACTTACACACTGTATCCACACTTACACATATTCTTGTGTCCTCAGCCACCTCAAAGCTTTCACACTTACACACTGTATCCATACTTACACACTGTATCCATACTTACAAACTGTATCCATACTTACACACTGTATCCATACTTACACACTGTATCCATACTTACAAACTGTATCCATACTTACACACTGTATCCATACTTACACATATTCTTGTGTCCTCAGCCACCTCAAAGCTTCCATACTTACACACTGTATCCACACTTACACACTGTATCCACATTTACACACTGTATCCATACTTACAAACTGTATCCATACTTACACACTGTATCCATACTTACAAACTGTATCCATACTTACACACTGTATCCATACTTAGACATATTCTTGTGTCCTCAGCCACCTCAAAGCTTTCACACAATGTCCACACTTACACACATTATCAACACTTACACATACTGTTGTATCCTTAGCCAGCTCAAAGCTTTTGCCACTACCATGATTTTCAATGTCATGACACATGTTGTTACAGCAAAAGCAACACTAGCTTCTTTGAAGGTCCAGACATGCCTCTTGCCATGAAATACTGACTCATCCGTATAAACTGTCCTTTTTTCCCCCCTTGATTAATGTTTTGCCTCAATATCTACTATGAAAAGAATGTTCTTTGCATCTTCTGTCAAGTGTACTATTACAAAGACACTTTGAAGTTGGTGGTGCAGGTATTCAATCAGTCTAGGAACTATATTATTAGGATATCATGGAGTTCATTATCAAGTAGGAGTCCCTATTTGCATTTATCTTAAGGCAGACTTATGTCTGGTCTGTATTTATCATAAGGCAGACTTGTTCTTTGTCTGCACTTACCCTGAGGTAAACTTGTGCATTGTCTGCTCCTATCTAGAGGCAGGCTTGTGTTTTGTCTGCATTTATCCTGAAGCAAGCTTTTGCCTTGTCTGCATTTATCTAGAGGTAGGTCTGTGCCTTGTCTGCACTTATCTTTAGGAAGGCCTGTGCCCAATCTGCACTTATCTTTAGGAAGGCCTGTGCCCAATCTGCACTTATCTTTAGGAAGGCCTGTGCCCAATCTGCACTTATCTTTAGGAAGGCCTGTGCCCTGTCTGCACTTATCTTTAGGAAGGCCTGTGCCTTGTCTGCACTTATCTTTAGGAAGGCCTGTGCCTTGTCTGCACTTATCTTTAGGAAGGCCTGTGCCTTGTCTGCACTTATCTTTAGGAAGGCCTGTGCCTTGTCTGCACTTATCTTTAGGAAGGCCTGTGCCTTGTCTGCACTTATCTATAGGAAGGCCTGTGCCTTGTCTGCACTTATCTTTAGGAAGGCCTGTGCCTTGTCTGCACTTATCTTTAGGAAGGCCTGTGCCCAATCTGCACTTATCTTTAGGTAGGCCTGTGCCCAATCTGCACTTATCTTTAGGAAGGCCTGTGCCCAATCTGCACTTATCTTTAGGAAGGCCTGTGCCTTGTCTGCACTTATCTTTAGGAAGGCCTGTGCCTTGTCTGCACTTATCTTTAGGAAGGCCTGTGCCTTGTCTGCACTTATCTTTAGGAAGGCCTGTGCCCAATCTGCACTTATCTTTAGGAAGGCCTGTGCCCAATCTGCACTTATCTTTAGGAAGGCCTGTGCCCAATCTGCACTTATCTTTAGGAAGGCCTGTGCCCAATCTGCACTTATCTTTAGGAAGGCCTGTGCCCAATCTGCACTTATCTTTAGGAAGGCCTGTGCCTTGTATGCACTTATCTTTAGGAAGGCCTGTGCCTTGTATGCACTTATCTTTAGGAAGGCCTGTGCCTTGTCTGCACTTATCTTTAGGAAGGCCTGTGCCTTGTCTGCACTTATCTTTAGGAAGGCCTGTGCCTTGTCTGCACTTATCTTTAGGAAGGCCTGTGCCTTGTCTGCACTTATCTTTAGGAAGGCCTGTGCCCAATCTGCACTTATCTTTAGGTAGGCCTGTGCCCAATCTGCACTTATCTTTAGGAAGGCCTGTGCCTTGTATGCACTTATCTTTAGGAAGGCCTGTGCCTTGTCTGCACTTATCTTTAGGAAGGCCTGTGCCTTGTATGCACTTATCTTTAGGAAGGCCTGTGCCTTGTCTGCACTTATCTTTAGGAAGGCCTGTGCCTTGTCTGCACTTATCTTTAGGAAGGCCTGTGCCCAATCTGCACTTATCTTTAGGAAGGCCTGTGCCTTGTATGCACTTATCTTTAGGAAGGCCTGTGCCTTGTCTGCACTTATCTTTAGGAAGGCCTGTGCCTTGTCTGCACTTATCTTTAGGTAGGCTTGTGCCCAATCTGCACTTATCTTTAGGTAGGCTTGTGCCTTGTCTGCACTTATCTTGAGATAGGCTTGTGCCTTGTCTGCACTTATCTTTAGGTAAGCTTGTGCCCAATCTGCACTTATCTTTAGGTAGCCTTGTGCCTTGTCTGCACTTATCTTTAGGTAGGCTTGTGCCTTGTATGCACTTATCTTTAGGTAGGCTTATGCCTTGTCTGCACTTATCTTTAGGTAGGCTTGTGCTTTGTCTGCACTTATCTTGAAGTAGGCTTGTGCTTTGTCTGCACTTATCTTTAGGTAGGCTTGTGCCTTGTCTGCATTTATCTTTAGGTAGGCTTGTCCCTTGTCTGCACTTATCTTTAGGTAGGCTTGTGCTTTGTCTGCACTTATCTTTAGGTAGGCTTGTGGCTTGTTTCCACTTATCTTTAGGTAGGCTTGTTCCCAATCAGCACTTATCTTTAGGTAGGCTTGTGCCTTGTATGCACTTATCTTTAGGTAGCCTTGTGTCTTGTCTGCACTTATCTTTAGGTAGGCTTGTGCTTTGTCTGCACTTATCTTGAGGTAGGCTTGTGCTTTGTCTGCACTTATCTTTAGGCAGGCTTGTGCCTTGTCTGCACTTAACTTGAGGTAGGCTTGTGTCCAATCTGCACTTATCTTGAGGCAGGAGTGTGTCCAATCTGCATTTATCTTGAGGTAGGTTTGTGCCAAATCTGCACTTATCTTGAAATAGGTTTGTGCCCAATCTGCACTTATCTTGAGGTAGGTTTGTGCCCAATCTGCACTTATCTTGAGGTAGGTTTGTGCCCAATCTGCGCTTATCTTGAGGTAGGTTGGTGCCCAACCTACACTTATCTTGAGATAGGTTTGTGCCCAACCTGCACTTATCTTGAGGCAGGCTTGTGTCCTAGACAATTTGATTTTACTGTGCATGGAAAAAAAGTGTGGCGTATTTAAGTATAATATACACTTCCTTGCTCTCTGTTTCAACAAGTCATTGTGAATGTGTGGGGCTGAGTGTTAGGACTGCAAATGCATTACTCTCAAAGAAAGAACTAACCTATGATGTAGCAGAGTAAGCAGCCATTATTTAAGGTTTGCTGTTGTCACAAATTTTTTTGCAGATGAAATGTTCTTGGCTTTGTTGCAGTCTGCATGCTCTTTGAATCCTAAGGTGCAATCAGATTTTATGCCTAGATACTTCATTCAAATGGTTTGTTCAGTAATGTCTCCTCTAAGGTGTAGAATGCTGTGAGTAAAAATTCTACACTGACAGTCAAAAGAACCTTAACTGTAAAGAAGGGCCTAGCTCTGTTGCTGGTCCTCATTACACTCGGATCATGCCCATATGTGTTCGGCTCTTGACATCAGGATTTTCTTCAGTGTTTTTAGGGAGATAACTCCAACAAAAAAACTACTGGCATTAAAGTTGCATGGAAATCAGTAACAAATTTCATCAATATATAACATTCCTGTATGCTGAACCAAACATTTATGTGCTAAGTTCTAAAAATCTGTGTGTATTGCATACTAGTGCAGCTAAGAGGGAACTCTGGTCACCATAGAATCTTACTACAGGCACTGGCTTGTTCACACGATTATTTGTGAGAACCATATCACAGCTGCTTTTGAAAGGTTGGCCACTGCTCTAAGGAAACTGCAGTAGGCTGTTATGTGGTCCATTTCTTCCTCCAGTTACTGAACAATCAAGACTCTGTCCTGTCAGCATACTATAATGGTGTATAAGACACAGCTGTCCCATCCATCAAGCTGGTCCAATTCTGACACTGACTACATGGTTAGTATCTGCAAGCCAATGTATATCAATATACTTTAAGATAAACAAAGTTGACCTGATGTACTTACAAAAAAAAAAGATTAAATGTGTGTACAAACAATGATACTCACATATAAAAATATGAGCACAGAGACATGCACATGAGATGTTCATGTCTTTACTTTGCATCAGTACTGCTCATATGCTTTCTGGAGTAGGATGAGTTTTTGACCTGCTTGAAGAGGATGGCAATGGCTGCTGGTGTGACCCCTGGGATGCGACTTGCAGCTCCAATCTGTTTGATGGAAATGGTTGGTTTTATTAACCAGTAAGTCAAAAAAGTGTTGCTTCATCCACAGTTCCTTTCTGAAAAGTGGTTGATTTCTATGCTGACATATCTGAAAGAACTGTGTCACCTACCTTCCACATGTCCCTGTTGTTTCCCATTTATGGTTGCTCAGTGTGCCAGTATATAAATGAGGCGTGTCTAAAAGTTTGGTGAATAGTCTGATATCTCAATGGCAACATGGGCTAGGTGCGTGGCCATGCACATGGTTATCCAGAGACACACCGAGAACCGTCACCTAGCCTGGAGTACACATTACCAACAGGGTAAACCCGGTCATCATCATCATCAGGTGCCATGCCGACTGGCGTTGGCTATTATGCTTCTCCGGAGTACCCGATCCTTCATGCAGGCCATCAGTTCAGTTGGTGATCTCCTCTCACACCATCCTGTCAGACTGTGCAGTATCATTTCTCTTGGTCTTCCTCTTGATCTTCTTCCTTCTATTTTTCCTGTTGTTACAATATTTTCAATGCCCCCTCTTCTCATTGCATGTCCTATGAAAGTACATTGTCTCTCTCTTATCTTTTTGACAAGGTTTTTTTGTCTCTCCAGCTCTTCTCATACATTCTTCATTAGTTATTTTTGCTGTCCAGGGGATTCGCAACATTCTTCTAATAAACCACATTTCTGCTGCTTCCAATGATTTTTGTGCAGACTTAACTATTGTCCATGATTCACTTCCATATAACCAGATAGGTTCAATATAGCAGGGGGCAGTCAAACGTAGTCAGTATGAGAAGTAAGGTCACAGTGCAATGGAGCAATGAGTGAACATCAATTTCTGTTATAAATTGGGGAAAATGGTGACGGAGATACATGAAATGTTGGTGCAAGTGTATGGGATGGAAGCCATGAGCACAAAATATGTTACGAATGGTTCAAATGCTGTCATAACGGGATGGAAATGAGCGAGGATGAGCCACGTTCGGGTCGGCTGTCAACAAGCAGAAACACAGACATGATCCATGCATGCTAATTCTTGGCTCAGCGTGGCATACCTATTCTCAATCATCCACTGTACTTCCCTGATCTGGTGCCTGTGGACTTCCTGAAAAGCATCATGAAAGGTGCACGTTTTGTGGACATGGCAGCAACTTCAAGAACGTGTGACAGTGGTTCAGTGACAGATTCCTAAATAGGCCTTTGCTGACAGTTTCCAGAAGCTTTATGAATGTTGGCAAAAGTGTGTTGTGAAGGATGGTGATTATTTTGAGGGCCAATAAAGGTAATTTGTTTGTATCTTCTGTTTGTTTTCCGATACCATTCACCGAAATTTTTAGACACATCACATATTTTTCAACCATCAATAACCGACTGCTAAAAAATCTTTGAAGAGAATTTTATGGCTTCACACAAGTTTTTTTTTCTTTCTTTTCTTCCATTCTCACTTTTCATTTTCAGAAAAAGAATTCACATAACTTCTAAACTATATATTTTATATTCCACTTTTTTTATGTAGTTTATGGCATACTAAAGACATGTGAATGGAAAAGTGAATCATACCACATTTTCATTTCCTATCCACTTCAAAATTAAAAATTTGTATGCACTAAGGATGCGTGTCACCACATGACCCATTTTCCCTCTACAGCAAAAACATGACACATATGAAAGAACTACCTGGAATAGTAGTATGTGAATATAACAATTTCAACAACTTGAGATATGCTGATGACACAGTCTTAATAGCAAGAAGAGAAAAAGAACTACTAGAACTATTGGATATAGTGATAAAGCGAATGCAAAAGAAAATGACACAGGATGAATGAGAAGAAAATTGAAGTTACTGTCCTATCTCCAAGAAAAGAGAAATCCTTAAATGCAAAATAACAGATGGCACCATATTAAAGCAGGTAGACAAGTTCAAGTAGAACAATCCTGATGTTTGATAGGAGATGCCTAATGGAGATAAAGAGCAGAATAACCAAGATAACATAATGTACCAAATGACAAAAAGTATTTTGTGCAACAAATCACTATCATCATCATCATCATCATCAGGTGCCATGCCGACTGGCGTTGGCTATTATGCTTCTCCAGAGTACATGATCCTTCATGTAGGCCATCAGCTCAGTTGGTGATCTCCTCTCACACCCTCCTGTCAGACTGTCCAGTATCATTTCTCTTGGTCTTCCTCTTGATCTTCTTCCTTCTATTTTTCCTGTTGTTACAATATTTTCAATGCCCCCTCTTCTCATTGCATGTCCTATGAAAGTACATTGTCTTTCTCTTTTTGACAAGATTTTTGTCTCTTCAGCTCTTCTCATATATTCTTCATTAGTTATTTTTGCTGTCCAGGGGATTCACAACATTCTTCTAATAAACCACATTTCTGCTGCTTCCAATGATTTTTGTGCAGACCTGCCTATTGTCTATGATTCACTTCCATATAACAAGATATGTTCAATATAGCATTTTAGGTCTCATTTTCTAACATTCATTGATAAGGACGTGTTGGCTAACATGTTTCTCATTCTCTGAAATGCGGTCTTTGCTTGGCCTATTCTTTTCCTAATTTCTGTTCTGCATTTCCCATCTGAAGTTATTACTGCTCCAAGGTATTTGAATTTCTGCACCTGCTGTAGAGATTTTGCAGGTCTTGTTGGTTTTCAGCTATCAGTACTGTGTTGTCAGCATACCAAAGGTTGTTAATATTGTATCCTTGAATTTTTATGCCTGGTTCTGTGATGATCATTCTTAGAATATTCTCGCTGTACAGAGAAAAAAGGTCTAGATATAGTACACATCCTTGTGGCACCCCTTGTTTTATAGGTTGATATTTTCCAGTTCTATTTTCAACTCGAATTGCTGCTTCTTGCTGCCAGTATAGAAGTTTTAGAATTCTCAGGTCTTTGCCGTCTATAATGATGTCTTCAGGCCCATTTGCTTTCCTTTTCTTCATGTGTTTGATGGCATCTATGATTTCATCTTCAAGTATTGGTGGTCCATCACAGTTTTCAGTATCTGGTGTTAATTCTGGTCTTTCTCCTCCATATAGCTCACCGATGTACTCTGTCCACAATGTCTTCTTTTCCCCATTAACATTTTACCTTCTTTTGATTTCAGGCATCCTGTAATATATTTTGTTTTCCTGCCTGTAAGTTCACTAATTCGTTTGTGCATGTTTTTGCTGTCTTTATTATGAGAGTCCTCTATCTGTCTGCACTGTTCATTTAACCACATTTCCTTTGCTTCTCTGCATTTGTGTCTTAATTCTTTATTTATCTTGCTATATTTTTCTTGGTTATTTTTACTCCTCCTCCTCTTGTCCATCAGTCCTAAGATGTTATCTGTCATCCATTTATTTTTAGGGGCTTCTTTTTTAGATGGTATTATCTCTTTAACAGTTTGGGATAGTCTCTTAACATTGCCCATTGTTCATCTACACTATTTATCTTTGCTATTGCATTGTATCTATTTGTTATAGTAACGTTGTATTGTTCTCACAGTTCTTGTTCATTTTTAAGGAGTTCTGTATTCAGTTTGATGTTTCTCACTTTTCTGAATGCTTTCTTTAGCTTTATTCTAATTTTTCCACAGAGTGGGTCATGGTCACTATTGCAGTCAGCTCCTGGCGTGGTTTTTGTTGTCAGTAATGCATTGCGGAATCGTAGGTTGAATAAGATGTAGTCTATCTGGTTAAAAGTCTTTTTGTCTGGGCTGCATCACATTGCCAGTCTTTGGGGATGTTGTTTAAACCAGGTGTTTCCTACAACCATGCTATATATTCCTGCCCATTCAATTAATTTACTACTTCTGTCATTCCTCTCCCCCAGTCCATAGTCACCAACGATGTCTGAAGTTCTTCCTTTACCAACTCTGGCATTAAAATCTCCTATGACTATAGTAACTTCATGTGACTTCGTGTGTTTTAGGGCTGTCTCTATGTCATTATAAAATAGCTGTACATCTTCAGAACTTTCAGATGTTGGAGTGTACACTTGTATAATATTTATGTTTATTGGTCATCCTTTCAGTTGGGCTAGCAGGACTCGAGCCAAGATGTTCAAATATCCTACAACTGTCCTTGCTGTCTGTTTGTGAAATATTATTCCTACTCCTTGTTCATGTTTCTCACTTCCTGAATATATTATTGTATATTTATCAGAGTTTATCTTCCCTGCACCTGTCCATCTAATTTCACTCATTCCTAATATGTTGATCTTCATCCCTTACATTTTCTAATTTTCCAGCATGGAATAAAATTCTAACATTCCATGTTGCTATTTTGAACTTATTAGTTTTGCCACCAGTAGCTTGATGACGATCTGGCCTCACCTGTGGCTCGTGAGCTGCCTTACCGGACGAGGCTGTTCCAGAGGAACATCCATTAACGTCGTTCATGACAAATCTATTACTCTGAATAAGCATAATTGTTCTTGGGAGCTACAACAGTGGATGGACTGGCAAGGTGGCATGGAAAGAGGACACTAGAACAACCCATAGAGGTAAAAACAGACAGTTGTGGAGAGTTATGACTGCCAATGCCAGCAGGCATGGCACTTGATAGATAGAGGCGAGGGAGACTAATGTTTCTATTCCAAATGTTTGACAATAGCAAAAGAGTATTACTGTGATAAGATCTTGAGAATTTAGACTGAAGCTCTAAACTGGAACTTGATATGACATTGGTCAGAAAAGCTCTAGAACCTGATATGGTCTATTTAAAAAAAGTTCTGGAACCTGGTATGGCCTAGAACAAAAAGTTTTGGAACTGATACAGTTTATACTAAAAAAAAAATTGTGGAACTGATATGGTCTATACAACAAAAAAAAAAGTTTTAGAACTGAAATGATTTCTATCAAATAAATTCTGGAACATGAAACAGTCATAGCCAAAAAAAAAAAATTGTGAAACCTGATATGATCTATTCAAAAAAGTTGTGGAACCTGACATGATCTATGTCAGAAAGATTGTGGAACCTAATATGATCTATGTAAAAAAAGTTGTGGAATCTGATATGATCTATATCAAAAAGGTTGTGGAAACCGATATGATCTATATCAGAAAATTGTGCAAACCTGACATGGTCTGTATAAAAAAAAATTTGATATGGCTTATAAAAAAGAATCATTTTCTAGTTACAGCTTACCGAGGAAGGGTTGGCTTCTATCAATTTGTTTTTGGCATCTGGGGCTATGTTGAGGCTGTAGAGGAAACAAAGAAAGGTTAATGTAACACATCAACAAAAACTCATTAGACAAAGTTTGAGCAAGACAGAGGTCACATTAAACTCACAGAGACTGAGCTATTTAAAATAAAATATTCAAAATATGTTATAGCTGATAATATTTTCACAACACAATCTATCTATATACACAAAAGTGAATGTATGTTCCACTGTCATGCTGGAACGGTTGGGCCAATTTCAACCAAACTTGGTACACATATGACTTACAATCTGGACAAAGTACTGTGTGGGTTAGATCACCCCTATGGTTCATGGTGACATGTAAAATTAATTGAAAATGAACGATATCAGTGTCAAATTTGTTTTGGGGTCACTGAGATGAATAGTGGCACTCCCAACGCCATTTAAATCCAAGTTCAGCACTCAACGGTATGGGGGGCCCTAGGGGTGGGATAGGGGTCCAAGCTCAGCCCCCAGCATGGGGGGGGGAGTGGGATGGGGGTGACAGTTATAAATAATCGAAAATGGCCAATATTAGTGGTCGAATCCATAGTTTTTGGGGTCGATGAGATGAATAGGGACACCTCTGATGCTGTTTAAATCCAAGTTCAGCCCCTATCAGCATGGGGGGGGGGGGAGAAGGGGAGTAGGGGCTGGGTTGGATGGGAGTGACATGTAATATTAATCGAAAACAACCGATATGTGCTGAATCTATAGTTTTCAGTGTTGCTGAGATGAAAAGTGACAATCCCGATGATGTTTAAGTCCAAGTTCAGCGCCCATTGGCATAGGGATGTGGTGACATGTAAAAAATAATCAAAAACGACCAATATTAGTGTTGAATCCATAGTTTACAGGGTTGTTGAGACGAATAGTGACACTCCCAATGCCACTGAAATCCAACTGCCCCCCAGCAGCATGAGGGGGGGGGGGGAGAGAAAGAAGAGAAGTGGTTAAAAATAAAATGTCCAAATTTACAGAGATCAGTGTTGAATCCATAGTGTTCAGGGTCGCAAAGCTGAATGGTGACAATTAAGCCCATGCTTAGTCCAATAGAACAAACAGAACTCTGTAGGACCATCTAGACTCTGTAGAGCCTTCTAGAAGGTTGTGGAAATGAACAGACCTCTCTAGAACATTCTACAAGGCTGTGGAAATGAACAGAACTTTGTATAACTGGCTAGAAGGTTGTGGAAAACTTTGTTGATTCTTATCTTATATTCCTCCCATGCCGTTACACGTCACATAGGGCTCTTGCAAGGTAGTTCGCCAATTTTTCCTGTCTCAGCGAGTTTTTTAACCTCATCAAGGGATTTTCTGCCTGTTAATTTGGCCTCTCTTAACAATGTCCTCTTCAGAGTTTCACGCGGTCTGCCTCTTTTTCTTTGGCCTGTTGTGTTCCACTTGATAGCTTGTTTTGGGATTCTCTGATCATTTCTTCTCATCACGTGACCAACATATGTCCATCTCCTTTTCCTGAACACAGATGTGACTGATAAGGGGTTCATCAGGGGTACATAGTCGCCTTACTTATTTAACTTGTATACTGAAAATATAATGAGGAATATTACGATGTCATAAAAATTGGATGTTATGAAATACCAGAGATTAGATATGCTGATGACACAGTATTACTGTCAACAACACAAAAAGGAATGCGAAGAAAACTAAATTGATGACAACTGACAAAACAAACAAGGCAGCTGATATATGTATCAATGAGGAAAAACTGGAAGAAGTGGACAGTTCTGAATATCTTAGATCACTGCCAACAGCTGAGTAACACATAAATGCCTTTGAATGTAAATGCTACAGAAGAGTTCTTCAAATATTATGGACACAAAAAAGAACAAATATATCTATACTACAAGAACTTAATACTGAAGAAGGTTAGCTAGTAAAGAGGATTAAAAAGAGAAAACTTAAATATTTTGGACGCATTAAACGTCATGATAATCTAGAGAAAACTGTCTTGGAAGGGTACATAATGGGAAAATGAAAGAGAGGAAGACCAAGGCGAAGATGGCTGCAAGATATCGTTGATGATCTGCAAATGGATGCATCAGCAGCAGGCCATCTTGCCCACAACCAAGAGGCTTACAGGAGTGCTGTTAGGGAGGCAAAGTTCCACAACGGACATGCAAATGAATGAATGAATGAATGAGATGAGACTGGTTGTTGTTCAGTCATCTGTCTTATTTCTGCATTGTTCTTGAATTCATTCCACTTGATGCAGAGTATTTTCCTTAGGCATTTGTTTTCAAGAGAGTCTAATTTCTTTTCTATTTCTTTAGTTGTTTTCCAGCTTTCGCATGCATAAATGAGGGTGGATATTATATTTGAATTGAATAGACTTAACTTGGTTTTTGAACTTTTGAATGCCATATGTTCTCAAGATTCTTGAAGATCGATGCTGCCCCCACATTTCTAACTTTCTTTCTGGTGTCACCATCCTGGTCCATGTAGCCACCAAGGTATGCAAATTGATTGATCTTCTCAATATCCGTCCTTTCTACGTGTATTTTTCCGTTTTGATTAATGGGAATTTTCATTATTTTTGTTTTGTCCTTGTTAATTTCAAGTCTTATTCTGCTAGCCAGTGAAGACAGGCCACCTGTTTCTTCCTGCATGGAATTCACATTGTCACTGACAAGAGTCATGTCATCAGCAAAATCAAGATCTTCTAGTTGGGTCCCATGTGCCCATGTTGATTGGGATAAATAAATGACCAGGCAAAGCCAGGTAATTAGCTAGTGAACTATAAAATTCAGTAATTTTTCAAATAAAAAAAAACAACAAAACTTTCATGCAATAAAGTGATTCATCACAGTGTTATATAGTTAGCCTTTGAAAAACAGACAAGACACTTTAGACATCAGAGAATTAGAAATGGCAGGAGAACAGCTACAATTCAAACCACAGACTCTGTTAGGGCCAGCTGTTACTAGACCAAGAGAAAGCGGTGCACTATCCAGTTGGCCATTTCACTACATAAGCATCCCTAACCTTAAGTATTTATAACAAAATGTATCACATCCTTAACCTCCAGTATTTACAATAAGATGATCAGCATTTCTAACCTCCAGTATTCACTTTATGGGGGCTGTTTGCATGGGAGTGAATTTTCTTTCCAGGAAAATGTCAGCTACAGCAATGTCATGCCAAGACATGAGTTGTAGTAACCATTCCTAAGTGTATATGAAAAATCTGAACTCATATCTGCAGTCATTTGCATTGCACAAGCCTCCAAATGAATGCATACCTGCAGGTCCTGGTGCATTTCAACATTTTTTGAGAAAATTCAAGAGTCTGTGTGCATTGATTTCTAGATTTGCCTCATGAAAAAGCAGTCTGAAACTTATGAAATGCTACAATCAGCTTTTGGTGAGCCCTGTTTAAGTTAATCAAAGACACTTGAGTGGTTTTCTCGCCTCAAAAGTGGATACTGACTGAAGATCGCCACTGCCCTGGCAGACCATCCACCTCCCACACTGATGAGACTGTGGCACATGTGAAAGAAATCACTCATGCTAACTGATGTCTAACACTCAGAGAGGTAGCACATAATATTGAGACAACAGTTGCTACTTGCCATACAATTCTAAACGAAGATTTGGATACAGATTTGTCAGCAAAACTAGTGCCTCATCTCCTGACTGCAGAGCAAAAAGAAGATCGCGTGCCAGTTTGCAGTGATTTCTGTGAGTGAGCCCAAAATGATCCTGACTTCATGTCATTGATAATCACTGGTAATGAAAGCTGGGAATACAGGTATGACCTGGAAACAAAGCTAATGTCATTTCAAAGGAGGGCATCATCATTTCCTTGACTGAAGAAGGCAAAGAAGGTGAAATCCAATGTCAAGACCATATTGATTGCATTCTTTGGCACCAGTGGACTAATTCATTATGAATACATTGCTAGAGGGCAGACAATGAATGCAGAATTTTACACAACAGTCACAGAATGCCTACATGATGCTATGCACAGACACTGTCCTGTGAAGTGGCATACTGGCAATTGGATCCTTCACCACGATAATGTCCCTGCACACGTTTGTCAAAACAAATGAATTTTTGGCAAAACACCACACTTCATTGCTTCCACACCCTCCTTACTCACCTGACCTTGTTCTCTGCAACTTCTGTGGAAGTTAATGTTTTAAAAAAAAACTGGTAAGAGTGACTCTGTGTAGTAGCAGAAACATGACTCTCTGATATGCTTTCATTTCACTGGATGATAATCCCAACACCTTTCTTCTGTAATACCTTGTTCTCAGCCCATAATTGTGGTTTTTGCTGTTTATTTGTGTCACAGATTTCTCCAAGAGTTCTAGTTTTTATCCAGCAAAATCATGTCTGAGCTACTCATTTTTTTCTGCTAATGGTCTTATTATTGATACATTTTGGGGACCTTTTATCCACAAGCACACAGATAAACACACAATGAATGCCAAGTGTAAAAAAAAAATAATCTTTCTATATGTTCCATTAATCACATTCAGTCACCCCTGGGAACAACTGTGTTAAGAAAACACTTATCTTAACACAATCTTTGTGAACCAGGGAACATAAGATCTGACTGCTTAAAAAACTCTGACCTACTCCAGTAGCCCAGAAACATTTAGCAACCAACACTATTTGTTATTGTTATAAAATGAAATGTCACCCTTTTATAAGGCAGAATTTTTAGGGAACAGAAAACTTTTTGTAAAAGAAAGAGGGAACATAGAACTGATAAATCTGCTAGTAGTCTCTTGTTTATTATAGGAGTGTCAGATAACTCAGACAAAATGCTATGTACGCTAAGAAGACCCGCTCGCCTGTGGGAAAAATGACAAGCACAAATACTCCTCCTAGGATAGAAGGCCCTCCAGCTTTTGACATTGCACACCCATCAATAAGTGGAGCTGAGATACTGGCCTGGGGTTATGCTGGGCTGTTTGGGATGGTGGATGGATGGGGACAAAGAGCTGCGGGATGGGGAAAGTCTGGTGGAAATCAACAAGTCCAGGACGTAACAAGCTTATGGATCTCTACAACATACTAAACATTCTTCAAATTAACATTTCTGGACTTAGGCCAAAGACCTCAGAATTAAGCAGACAGCTGAAAAAAGTCAACATCCATATTGCGATCATACAAGAAACTCTTCTGTATGGAAAAGATCACTCAGTGCCTGGATACACCATGTACAAATTGAATGTGGTAAATGCAGGGGCATTGCCACACTCTTGAGAAATGACATCCAAGGAGGAGTTAAAAACAGAAAGTGTAATGAGAAAGATATCAAAGAGATGACAGTATGGCATGATGGACTGTGGTACACTCTGTATAATGTTTATTGTCTCTCAAATTCTAAAAGTCAAATCAACATACACTGCACAGATATGCAGAAAACTATCATTGCAGGAGATTTTAACACACATCTACCATCACTAGGATACAAAGATCAAAACCCTATGGGAAACAACATTGAAGAGCTATGCAACACCAGAAGCATGATACTATTGCAAGACTCCTCCTCCCCACTAACACTCCTCCACAGAGCCATTGGATGCACATACAGACCTGACCTCACCTTTGTCTCAGCAGACATCCACAGTGATTGTACTCTGCTTGATGGCATAGAAAGCAACCACTGCCCTATCCTTTTACAAATTTTTGACACACAAACTCCCTCACTGGTATTATAGAAAAGCAGATTGGGGAAAATTCAACACAGATGAAAACCTATCAAAATTAAATGACAACACAAACATTGACACACT
Organism: Achatina immaculata; assembly: GCA_009760885.1. Taxonomy (NCBI): domain Eukaryota; kingdom Metazoa; phylum Mollusca; class Gastropoda; order Stylommatophora; family Achatinidae; genus Lissachatina; species Lissachatina immaculata. Next base: position 46,514,724 of record CM019693.1, on the reverse strand, counting down.
CTACACCAACATAATCCAAGCCATACTTGGAGTAGCCTACAAAACAATCCCCGAGGATGCAGAAAGAAATATAGTCCCTTCTGGACAAAACCTCTGGAAGCCTTAGTTAAAAAAAAAAAAAAAAAGAAGAGCAGCCATGAAGAATGCAGAGAAAAAAACCTACTCCAGAAAACAGAATAGAGTACAATAAACTAACAGCTAAGGTAAGACTCCAAACTAAAAAAGCAAAGAAAGATTGACTGATTGATCTTTATTTCCAAATGGTTAAGGATTGGGCATGCAGGCCCGTCTGACGTTCTGCCTTTATCATACAACCTTCACTCTTTTCCAGACATTCTACAGTGGTAGAGAAGTGGTTAAGCACATTCAGCAATCTCAACCTCAGAACTGAAGGAAAGAAGGCTTGGAAACTTAGATAACATGTCAGGAAAAAACAAACAAAACAAACTTTAAGCCAATGCAAATCTCTGTGTCCTCTCAAGCGACTCAGACAAAGCCAGTACTTTTTTAACAAATTCTTTGCTGCCAAAAACAAATCCTCTGACAGGAAAGTACTTGACAAGGCACTGGGAAAAGTTCTGAGAAGTAAAGAGAAATCTACCTTGGCAAATACTCCACTTTTTGAGGAAAACTTTACCATCCATGAACTCCAGAGTGCTATGGGTAAGCTACAGCTAAGAAAAGCACCAGGACCAGACAAAATATCAAATGAAATGATCCTTCATCTGGGCCCTGTAAGAAAGTCCACATTGCTCAACTTCATTAACAAGACTTGGCAAAGTGGAGTACTACCAAAATTTTGGAAGTCAGCCATAGTTAGACCTATCCTGAAAAAAGGAAAGCTAGAAGATGACCTAAAAAAGCTTTAGACCAATCTCACTGACTTCCAACATTGGAAAGCTAGCAGAACGAATGCTTAACAACAGGCTGTACTGGTGGTTGGAATCCTTGGGATCCCTCAATAACTCTACATATACAGTCTTCACTCTTAGCAACAAACTATCAAAGACTGAACTGAAAATAACTCTTGATGGTGCTCAAATCATGAAAGAAAAAAAATCCAACATACCTTGGTGAGAAACTAGACAGAAAACTGAACTTTAAAGAGTGCATGGATGGACTAGCAGAAAAAGCATCCAAAAGACTAAACTTACTCAAGCGGCTTGCTGACAAAGCAACACTCAGACAACTGTACACAGGATATGTTAGATCTACTAGGGAAGTCACTAAGTTACTCACAAATTGAAATATTTTATCAGTGGCAGTTATCAGGTAGTATTTAAATATATCCTTAGATAGTACCATCATCCAACTTTATAATAATTGTATGTAGGGGGCGATGGGAGTTAAGTGCACATGTGCAAAGCAATAACAAAATGGCTAAGCAACTGTTAGTGTGTACCAAAGAAGAACAGAGAAGTGTAGTGTGATTTCTGTGGGGTAAAGAACATTCAGTTGAGGACATTCATAAGGAAATGATTACAGTTTATGCTGAAAAGTGTTTATCACGTAAAGCAATCTATAACTGGGTAAAAGAATTTTCTCAGGGACGCACCGAAATTGTTGACAAAGTCCGACTTGGCAGTCCTGTTCAGATTGCAACAGAAGTGACTGTGCAACATGTGTATGAGATTATCAAAGTTGATAGATGAGTAACGATAGACAGTGTAGCAAGTGCAATCAGATGTTCACATGGCTTAGCCTACAGAATAATGCATGAGCAATTCAATTTTCAGAAAGTTTGCTCACGTTGGGTACCCAGAGATCTAATGATGAACACAAAATGAACTGATTTGGTTTGTCATTGCAGCATCTTGTCATTATGCATATGAAGGTGAAGACATGCCTCAAAGAATTATTACTGGAGACAAATCTTGAGTGCACCACTACCAACCCAAATCAAAATGTGCCTCAATGCAATGGAAACACCCGTCATTGCCATGTGCAAAAAAATTCAAGATCATGCCTTCTGCGGGGAAGGTTATAATGACAGTGTTCTGGGATTATCAAGGAGTGTTGTTAACCAAGTTCCAGAAGTATAGTGACAGTGTGAATTCTGTATCATACTGTGAAGTTCAGTGGATGCTACGGGATGCAATTCGAAGAAAACATCCTGGTCTGCTGACTTCTCCTTCATGACAATGCCAGACCACATATGGCTCGGTTAACCCAAGAGAAAATTAGCCAGTTGGGTTGGGAAGTTCTTGAACATCCACCCTATGGTCCTGACTTAGCTCCAGGTGATTTTCACCTGTTTGGTCCATTGAAAAACCACCTTGGCAGGAGAAGATTTTCGAGTGACGAAGGGAAACAGAAGTAAAAAAAATGATTCAGAAATTGGACTCCTGATTTTTACGACATGGGTAGTGCATCATTGATTACATGATGGGACAAATGTGTCAATGTTGGTGGCGATTACATTTAGAAATAGGGCAATAATATAGGTTCAAAAATTAAAAGTTTTCAAATTACTGTCACATTTTGTTTTTTAACAGGCATTTGCGAGTTATTTAGTGACTTCCACTTGTATAATAGATTACAACCTCCCTCTGTAGGTCACAGCATCAAAGAACCCTCGTACACAAGTAGACAGAATCCAGAACCAAGCCGTTCACTTCATTTGTGGGGCAATGAGATCAACACCCACAGCTGCATGTGAAATTGATGCAAACATACAGATATTAGATATGACGTGAAAAGTCAACCATTGAGGCAGTAGAAAGATATAAACGCATGCCCCCAGACCATCCTAACAGAACAGTGGTTGATAAATGGAAGCATAATAATAGACTGAAACTGAAAACTCCATTGCACATAGCAGAACAGTTAAACATAAGACCCAAACTCCCTGAAGACAGAGAAGAACTTACAAAAGTACCAGACATCCCACCAAATACAAACTACACAATTCCACAAACTAACACCAGACTCAAGAACAAATTAGTGAACAAATCATCAGATTCCAACACACTAAATTTGTGTGCACTGGAGACCACAGAATCCTACCCCAAGGACTGGATCCATGCATACACTGATGAGTCAGCGTTCAAGGAAACAGACAGTGCAGGATATGGGGCACTCATAATGTTTCCAGACAAGACAGCAAGCCACATTTCTGCTCCTTGTGGATCTCGCTGCTCCAATTATGATGCAGAGATGCAGGCAATATTAGCAGCCCTGGCAGCCACCACCACCAAATTCAAAAACAGTGCCTCTCTCCAGGGCCTTGAAAACTAGATACCATAAGATGATCACATTACAACTGACATACTCAGTGCAATAAAACAACTCGACTCCTAAGACACCAAGACCACCATACAGTGGATACCAGGGCACATAGATATCAGAGGAAATAAACATGCTGACAGACTGGCAAAGAGTGGAGCCACCATGTCACAGCCCCACATCTCCACCAACATGAGAACAGCTAAACACATTATACACAACAAATGCAATCAGCGGTGGATGGACAGCTGGGCCAGTAATCCAACTGGAAGATCCCTATATACACACTTGCCAAAGCCTAACCCCGGAGACCACATCAACAGCTTATGTCGTAGCGACCAATGCACAATTTTTAGGTTGAAAACAGGACACATTACCCTCAATAAGCACTTACACAGAGTGACCACTGACCACACACCATACTGCATGCACTGCAACAGACAAGAAGAAGAAACTGTTAAGCACCACCTGCTGGACTGCAGTGCACTGAAGGACATTCGGAAGAACCGGATACCACCAAACTCCTCAATCACCGACATTCTGTATGGAGATGTAGAACAGCTGAAGAGGACCTGTATGTTTCATTATCTGGCACAAGGGAAAAAGTGAAAACTCGTAAACCTGGGGATCGGAAAAGTCAAAGTCAAGTCACATTCAGACATACAGATGTGTGTATGGGTGCTAGCAGTATTAGGAGGTGGGTGAAACATTTCAAAGACAGAAACACGAGCATCCAAGATATGCCTTGCAGCGGTCGCTCTGGAACTGCCTCCACTGAACGCAATATGGAAAGGGTTGGCATATCATTAAATAAGACAGATGTGTCACAGCATCTGAAATCAATGTAAATCTTGGAATAGGAAACAATGCAGTACAGGAAATGATCGAAACCCTAGGCTATAGAAAAGTTTATGCCCGGTGGGTCCCACGTTTGTTGACTGAAGATTACAAAGGTGTGAGAAAAACTCTTCTCGCCGGACAACTGAGGAAATTCAGAAAATAGGCTGGGAAATTCTTCTACACCCTAACTACAGCCACGACCTGGTACCCAGTGATTACCATCTTTTCAGTTTTGTGAAAGAACAAATGTGAGGCCATCATTATGACACAGGAGAGAATGTCCAGAAAGCAGTGCGTCTGTGCCTTCAGTCAGTTGGAACGGAATTCTAACCGGAGGGTATTTTCAAACTTGTAGAGTGATGTGAAAAATGTGTGCAGAGAAATGGAGATTATGTTGAAAAGTGAAGAAAAGTATGTAGATTAAGGTGATACATTTATATTTTCTCTATCTATAAATTCTGATTTTTAAAAAATGTTTGCTCACGACTTTCGGTATGACCCTCGTAGTTTCTGTCTGTAGTACAAAATCTCAACAGACCAGTGAACTATTATAGTTTTTGATTTATAACTCACCTGAGACACCTGTACAATAGTTTAGATTGAAATACAGTTAAAGTTACCTATGGTAGTCTAAATCAACAGGCAACAACATCTGCTCCTCTTTCCTGACAGTTTTGATCTCCTCCATTTGTTCTGCTACCTCCGCGCTATATTTCACTGGACAGAAAAAAAAACATGAAGTCAGCCAGCAGTTGCAAACCATTTATAGTTAAAACAGAGTCTATATATCTTATATCCTTCCCATGCCGTTAAATGCCACATAGGGCTCACAAGGTAGTTCGCCAATTTTTCCTGTTTTCAGCAAGCTTTTCAACCTCATCAAGGGATTTTATGCCTATTAATTTGGCCTCTCTTAGCAATGTCCTCTTTGGAGTTTCACATGGTCTGTCTCTTTTTCTTTGGCCTGTTGTGTTCCACTTGATAGCTTGTTTTGGGATTCTCTGATCTTTTCTTCTCATCATGCGACCAACATATGTCCATCATCATGCGACCAACATATGTCCATCTTCTTTTCCTGATCATCCATGAGACTGGTTGTTGTTAAGTCATCTGTCTTATCTCTGCATTGATCTTGAATTCATTCCACTTGATGCCGAGTATTTTTCTTAGGCAAATCAACAGCAGACTAACTAGAGCAAACCAGGATTTTGTAATGCTGCAGAATATATGGAAATAAAAAAAACTAAGCATAAATATGAAAATCAGGATATTTAAGAGTAATGTTCTAAGTGTACTACTCTATGGAAGTGAATGCTGGAAAATCACCAAAACCATAGAAAACAAGTTGAATTCTTTCCAGACTAAATGTTTACGATGAATTAGACAAATATTTTGGCTAAACACTGTAGGAAATAACATCTTGTTGGCAGAAATGCAGATGAAACCACTGACAACAATTATTGAGGAAAGACTCTGGGGCATGTGCTCCGAATGACTGACAACTCACTACCAAAAACAGCACTAAGATGGACACCACAGGGGAGCAGAAGTAAGGGTAGACCAAAAGAGACATGGAGAAGAACAACAGAAAGGATGTTGAGCAACAGAGGGCTCACCTGGGCAAGAGCAGAAAAAAAGGCGAAGGACAGGCATTTGTGGAAAACCCTTGCGGAAGCCCCATGTGCCCTGGGCACTTAAGGTTCAGAGAGAGAGAGAGAGAGATTTTTCTTAGGCATTTGTTTTCAAAAGAGTCTAATTTCTTGTCTATTTCCTTAGTTGTTTTCCAGCTTTCGCATGCATAAATGAGGGTGGATATTATATTTAAATCGAATAGTCTTAACTTGGTTTTTGTGCTTATAACTTTTGAATTCCATATGTTCTCAAGATTCTTGAAGACCGCAATTCTAATTTTTACTTCCTTTCTGGTGTCACCATCCTGGTCTATGTGACTGCCAAGGTATGCAAATTAATTGATTTCTTCAACATCTGTCCTTTCTACATGTATTTTTCCATTTTGATTAATGGGAAGTTTCATTATTTTTGTTTTGTCCTTGTTAATTTCAAGTCCTATTTTGCTAGCCAGTGAAGACAGGCTATATGTTTTTTCTTGCATGGAATTCACATTGTTACTGATAAGAGTTATGTCATTAGCTAAATCAAGATTTTCTAGTTCATCCCATGTACCCAATCAATACCTGTGTTACCAGTGCAGCATTTTTTCATTATGAAGTCTACTGTAATTCCAAAAAGCAAATGAGACAGTATACATCCTTGTTTAACACCTGTTTCAATCTACAGCCATTCACTCATCCCTTCTTCTGTTTTGACTGCACAACATATCCATTGTAGAGGTCCTTAATGATGTTGACAATTTTAGATGGTATTCCATATAGACTTAAAATTCTCCACAATGAATTTCTGTGTATGCTATCAAATGCCTTTTTAAAGCCTGTGAAGTTCAGTATTAATGGTTTCTGCTTTTCAATATGTTCTTCAAGTATTATTCTTAGAGTAAAGATCTGGTTGAGACAGTCTCTCCCTTTTAGAAATCCTGCTTGTTCTTCTCTCACTGCGGTATCCACTATATCTCTAAGTCTATTCAAAATGACCTGGCAAAATACTTTTGACACAACTGATATTAAGGTTACTCCTCTCCAATTGTTACAGTCACTAAGGTTGCCTTTTTTTTTTTTTTTTGGTATTTTAACAATGATTCCTTTTTTCCATTTAGAAGGGACCTTTTCTTTTTCCCAAATCTTATTAAACATTCTCTGTAGTTGTCTCATGTTGTCACTATTGATAGCTTATAACATTTTGGGTGTTACTTCATCTTCACCTGCAGCTTTGTTGTTAGCCATTAAATTTACTGCTGTTTCAATTTCATGCAGTGTAATTTCATCTAGGTTGACATTTAGTTGTGGGGCTGGTAAGTCAGTTTCAAGGTTTATCAATTCTTTTGGGTGTGGTTGATTAAGTATTTCTTGGAAGTGTTCAGCCTATCTTTGCTTTTGGTCTTTTACTTGATGTTAATAGAGTTCTAGTTGTGCTAAGAATTGGTCCTTCTTTAGATGTAATAGTACCTTTTAGTCTCTTTTGTATATTATATAAAGTTTTGCTGTCTCCTGTTTTCACTGCTTTCTCTGTCTCTTTCGCTATATTGTCTATGTATTCTCTTTTATCCCTTCTAGCTGAACTTTTTTACTTTCTTGTCTATTTCTTTGTATGTTGATTTTGCCAGATCTTTTCCAAGATCTGTTTTTACATTCAACATGTCTAATTTGTCTGCTTGTCTTTCATGTGTTTTCTGATACACATGCTTTTCTATTTGGTTTTGTTTCAGTCCAGCACTTGCTTTTGCTGCTGTGATTATGGCTGTGCTGTAAGAATTCCATAATTCATCAATACCTACCATCCTCTACTTCACTGAGTGTTGTGGAATGATTGGCAAGTTCCTGATTCAAATTACTGTTAGTATTCTCTTCTTGTAGGCTGCTGCTGTTTATCTTTCTGTGTACTGATTTCTTGTGTTGGCTTTCAGTTTCAGTTTTATTTCCCTATACACAGGTTGTGATCACTGTTGACATCTGCACCCCTATATGCCTTTACATCTATCAGAGATGTTCTGTATTGCTTTCTAATACAAAAATGATCTATCTGGTTTCTAGTTCTATCATATGGAGATATCCACGTTGTTTTATGTATCTCTTCATGTGCATGTTATTTATGCTATCACAAGCTTGCCTTTACAATGTAGTAATATTGGTCTATATTTGTACACATCAATTAGTACCAATATTACATGTACACTGGATCTTGAAAACTTGCTACGTGTACTAACTCACTAAACATAATATACACCACAGGGAAACTTGTATCATCCACCTCCCTACACTACATATTCACTACATATACAAACATGCTTCAAATAACATACACTGTGGTATATTTTCACCAGTTTACTCAGTTCACACTTTTGTTTTCACTACAGCACAATTAATTATGAATAATGTACATGCACCCTGCTAAGCATAATCATCACAAATCAAGGAGTTTTGTCACACAGTCAATAAGATCCAATTACAGGATTATAGTTATTGCTACAGAAGTTAAGTGATCAAACTGTGGCGGGCCAAACAAGTGCAGCTACTGAAAGAAACTCAGTTTAGTTAAAATGTTAAACTGGTGTAAGGGCATGAGGCACTCCAGATTAATTCCTGCCTAAGGGGGACCACTGTTGATTCTCAGAGCCACTGCTACCTGTGAACACTATCCATACCCCCTGGGTGCCCCCCCCCTACTTATATGCTTAAAACTTGTGCATAAAAGATGATCTGAAATAAAATTAATTTAATATAAAATCCTTATTGTTTCTGTTTATGCAGGATAACACAAAATAATAACAACCAGTATTTAGTAGCTTTTTGGAGGTGGAAGGGGGTGGGTGCAGGAGAAACCTCCTGTCTTAATAATGTCCAGTTAGTCCAGAAATTCCACACTTCTCCACTCCACAGTTTAGCATCAATGTATGAAATGCTCGACATGAAATTCTCCTTATTTACTTCACTATGATCTCAAACAGAATTTCTATGGCATAATTTTCACCTTCAATGCCTGTCCTTATCTCTCATCAATGTTACCTTCATTGTCCAAGAACTGTGTGTTTGCACTCTTATCATTGTTACCTTCATTGTCTAAGAACTGTGCGTTTGCACTCTTATCATTGTTACCTTCATTGTCTAAGAACTGTGCGTTTGCACTCTTATCATTGTTACCTTCATTGTCTAAGAACTGTGCGTTTGCACTCTTATCATTGTTACCTTCATTGTCTAAGAACTGTGCGTTTGCACTCTCATTATTGTTACCTTCATTGTTCAAGAACTGTGTGTTTGCATTCTTATCATTGTTACCTTCATTGTCCAAGAACTGTGTGTTTGCATTCTTATCATTTTTATCTTCATTGTCCAAGAACTGTGTGTTTGCATTCTTATCATTGTTACCGTCATTGTCTAAGAACTGTGTGTTTGCACTCTCATTATTGTTATTTTCATTGTCCAAGAACTGTGTGTTTGCATTCTTATCATTGTTACCTTCATTGTCAAAGAACTGTGTGTTTGCACTCTCATTATTGTTATTTTCATTGTCCAAGAACTGTGTGTTTGCATTCTTATTATTGTTACCTTCATTGTCCAAGAACTGTGTATTTGCATTCTCATCACTGTTACCTTCATTGTCCAAGAACTGGGTGTTTGCATTCTTATTATTGTTACCTTCATTGTCCAAGAACTGGGTGTTTGCATTCTTATCATTGTTACCTTCATTGTCCAAGAACTGGGTGTTTGCATTCTTATCATTGTTACCTTCATTGTCAAAGAACTGGGTGTTTGCATTCTTATCATTGTTACCTTCATTGTCCAAGAACTGGGTGTTTGCATTCTTATCACTGTTACCTTCACTGTCCAAGAACTGTGTGTTTGCACTCTCATTCTCTCATCACTGTTACTTTCACTGTCCAAGAACTATGTTTGCACTCTCATTCTCTCATCACTGTTACTTTCACTGTCCAAGAACTATGTTTGCACTCTCATTCTCTCATCACTGTTACTTTCACTGTCCAAGAACTATGTTTGCACTCTCATTCTCTCATCACTGTTACTTTCATTGTCCAAGAACTATGTTTGCACTCTCATTCTCTCATCACTGTTACTTTCACTGTCCAAGAACTATGTTTGCACTCTCATTCTCTCATCACTGTTACTTTCACTGTCCAAGAACTATGTTTGCACTCTCATTCTCTCATCACTGTTACTTTCACTGTCCAAGAACTATGTTTGCACTCTCATTCTCTCATCACTGTTACTTTCATTGTCCAAGAACTGTGTGCTTGCACTCTCATTCTCTCATCACTGTTACTTTCACTGTCCAAGAACTGTGTGCTTGCACTCTCATTATCTCATCACTGTTACTTTCATTGTCCAAGAACTGTGCTTGCACTATCATTACTTTTATCTTCATTGTCTAGCTGGTTTATAAACTGTCAGATTACTTGTAGTAATCTCATATTCAATCACTCGTACCTTCAATGGCCAGCCTGTCTATAAACTGTCTGCTTGCTTGCTGAAGGTGGCTGAACTCGGGGAAATGACTGGCTAGGTCCTGGATCTTTACTTGAGGATTACACAGCACATCTCTGGCACTGACAGAACAATCAAGTTTTTGTAACACTTTTTTTTTACAGTAATACTGAAACTTTATTACAAAAACAGAGAGAGGGGGTTTCTAATCGTGTCATGCTTAACCTTATTTGTGGTTATGTTTCACTTACCTAAACTCTCTGCTGGCAAGTGACTTTGTCACAAGAATGATCTATATTGAGATCCATCTGCAATTTTCTATAGCAAAATTGTTACTTATCACAGATATTCCATATCTTGGCAATGAAAGCCACTCTTCTTCAAGTGCCATTTCTATTTTATCTCCCATAATAAACATTTTCAAACATGTTTAAAAGTGGAACAAGTACTTGTGAAATGTTATTCTCTTCAACAGAATAATTTAGGCACTCTACAGGTACATACGCCAAAACTTCCGACACATCCACCTGCCAACGTAAATTCAGTGTTAGTATTATAAGTTCTCATTATATTTAGTTCTCCAAGTTCTCAGATTTAGTTTTCCAAGTTTTTTCTTCAAGTTTTTAAGTTAAAAAAAAAAACAAAAAACTCATGAATCTGCTCTTGTGGAAGTGCTACCTTGACATTGATGTAATCTGAATGCAAATCTATGCCAATCTCCTCGATGCAAGTGCACAATGTATCATATTACAATAACTATGCAAACAAATGTCCTAGTGTTAAAACATCAATCAATCAAGTGCCATGCCGTGTGGTGTAGGCGATCATTTCTCTCCACAATTCCTCGTCTTTAGACTTGATTATGAGATCCACCGGTGACTTTCTTCCAGGCCACACTGACAGCATATCCAGTAACTTCTCTCACTGTCTTCCTCTGTCTCTTCTTTCCTCAGTTTTTCCACTTGCCACAATGTGTTCCAATTTTCCTCTTCTCTGAAAATGTCCTACAAGTCTCACTTGCCTGCCTCTGATCTTTTCTGTAATTTGCCTTTTAACTCCAGCCTCTCTTAAGACTTCTTCATTGTTTTTCTTAGCTGTCCATGGTACCTTCAGCATCCTTTTTATGAACCACATTTCCATGGCCTCCATTTCTTGCTGTACTCTCTTATTCATGGACCATGCTTCACATCCATAGAATAAAACTGGCTCGATGTAACATTTAAATACTGGGAATCTTGTTTCCATTGATATAGATCTGTTGTGCAAGATGTTTCTCATTTTCTGGAATGCTGACTTGGTCTGAGCACGTTCACTTTTTATTTCGTTGTGACATTTCCCATCAGCTGTTATAATTGTTCCTAAGTACTTGAATCTATCAACTTGTTTCAGTACTGTGCCATCGATGGTAATGCTACATATTGGTGGTATTCTTTTCTTTGAGATGATCATCACTTCAGTCTTCTTTTTATTCAGACTGAGACCGTTATTTTTACTATCACGAACCACGATGTCCAGAAGAGCATGTAGCACCCCTTCGCTTTTAGCAATCAGAACTGTGTCATCTGCACATCTTAAGTTGTAGCCTGTACCCGCCAATTGATATTCCTGGCAAGTTCTCTATATTTCTCATTATGTTTTCACTGTACAAGGAGAAGAGGTTAGGAGATAGAACACATCCTTGTCTTCACTCCCAATTTTATGTCTTGGAATGCTCCTATTTGATTCTCAACTCTCAATGCTGCTGATTGCTGCCAGTATATGTTATATGTTTTCGATGAGTTTCAGATCTTTCCCATCTATGTTGATGTCTTCCAGCATTCTTAAAATTTCTGTGTGTCTCACTTTATCGAATGCTTTACAGTAGTCTATGAAGCATAAGTGTAGGTACATCTTTACTTCTATTGATCTTTCCATCAGTGTTCTCAATATATATATTTCATTACTTGTGCCTTTTCCTTCGATGATGCCACACTGTTCTTCAGCAATTTCTGGTTTTATTTTGCTCCTGACTCTTCTCATGACAATACGAAGCAGGATTTTGGTAACATGGCTCATAAGACTAATGGTTCGGAGGTCTTCACATTCAACTGCACCTTGTTTCTTTGGTATGGCAATGAAAAATGATTGTAAAAAGTCTGATGGGACATAGTTACTGTTATAGATGTCATTCAGCAATCTGGTAATTATTTCCATGCCAAGCTCTCCTAATGCTTCCAATTCTTCCTTGGTGATTTTATCTGGTCCTGGTGCTTTGTTATTCTTCATGTGTTTGATGGCTTCTTCCACTTCTGCTTTTAATATGGGAGGCCACTCATTTTGTATATCTATTTCACCTTTATTGTCCTCATGAGTTCTCTAATGTATTCGCACCATCATGTCATTATTTCATCTCTATCCATTACTGTATGCCCCTCCTTTGACTTCAGGCAACTAGTCTTGTGGTATATCCTTTTGTATGTTAACTCCTTTATTTGACTGTACATATCTCTTGTGTTTCCATGATGGTGTGTCTCTATTTCATTACATTTCTTATTTAGCCACTCCTCCTTAGCTTTACTGCATTTGTGTTAAAACTTCCCAGTGTCAAAAAAATTGAATCTCTGCACCTGAGCAGTTACTTGCAGGAAAAATTAAACAGATCAGATCCAATAACTCATTGCCAGACAATGACCTCATTATGGCCTGTGTAGCACAAACACTAACCTTATAATGCCTTGTATAGTCCAAATACTGAGCTCATTATAATATGTACAGTCTAATCACTGACATTATTGTGTGTAGCCAAAACAATCATCACTGTGGCTTGTGTAGCCCAAACAGTGAGTTCACTTTAGAAAATTAAGGCCTAATTTGAAGATCAAATACACAAGTGCCAAGAGGGTGTCTCATGCATGATAAACATGGTTTATTGTTATGACCAAGTCTGTAAATCAAGTATTTGTAGAATCAGTCATATTTCTAACATTCATCCTAATGCTGGCATCACTTCTTGTGATAACCATTACTGTTTAATAATAGGGAGGGAAGCAACAGAAATATAGTTAAAAAAAAAAACAAACAACTTAACGCTGACCTCATTATTTTAGGGTTTGTGCTAGCATTCAGCCCTAGAGCTTTCATCCATTTATTACAGCTCATCTTGACAGTCATCAGCAAGTTCATGTTGTCCTCAAGTTCTATCTTCCTAGTCATGGCCTGCTGGTATCTTTCCTCTGATACACAACCTACATTATATCCTGAATACAACAACAAATATAACCCACATAATTTTGTCTATAAAAAGTGTGTTTGTTAGTAACAGTTTTCAGTATAATCTATATCCTTCCTTTGTACTATTTATGCAGAGAAACATTAACAAAAAATTATGACACAGAAACTTTATCAATAACAGCACCACATAAAACATGTAACGGCACTACAGAGAAACAATAACAGTTATTGGTGAGGTGACATTACAACATTCACAGCACCATTAACATATTTAATAGTAAATCTGAAAATGAAAATACTGTGCAATATATTAACTCTTTCTATGACCCTTGACATGCGCTGCATGGATTGGGTCAGTATAAGTTATGCCCACCCACAACTAGTGCGTTGGGATACGTCAGTCTCTAAGTTTGAATTTATCTTAACTATTTTAAAAATCTTGATGCATGTGAGAACAAATGTCTCCATAGATTACTGAACATCAGAATGAGTCAGTAAGACAGGAATCGAACCAAGTCTACATATCAAGATACATCAAAAGACGTTGATGGCCCTATCTCAGCCACATTCTCAGAATGGATGAATATTTGAAGAACTCTTCTGTAGCATTTACATTCAAAGGCATTTTTGTGTTACTCAACTGTTTTGTTAAGTGTCCAGGTCTCACAGGCATATGCTGTGATGGGAAAGATGCATGTCTTTAAAAATCTTATTTTTGTAGTTCTGTCTGTTCCTTTCCACAGATTCTTTAGTTGTTTTACTTTCTTAAGAGCAATATATGCTCCCTTTTTAATTTCTCTCATTGTGTCTCCATTATTAGTTAGCAGTGATCCAAGATATTCAAAATTCTTCACTTCTTACAATTTTTCCTCATTGATACATATTTCAGTTGCCTTATTTGTTTTGTCAGTTGTCATCAATTTAGTTTTCTTCATTATTAAGATAGAGGTTTTGCTCTTTGCTGTTCTTATAAACTGACATAATTAGTTTTTCCATTCCTTTTATGTTGTGGACAGTAATACTGTGTCATCAGCATATCTAATCCCTGGTAGTTCATAACCTCCATTTGTTATGGCATCATAATATTCTTTTGTATCTCTTCTCTAACATTCCTCATTATATTTTCAGTATACAAGTAAGGTGACAATATGCACCCCCTGATGGACCCCTTGTTTTATGTCAAACCAAGTTGTTTCATCATTTATTCTTACTGCTGCATATTGGTCTAGATATAGCAGTGATGTTAATTGTATCAAATGTGTTGGAAATCCCATTTTTTTTCATTATTTCCCAAAGTTTCTGGTGTTCTAAACAATCAAATGCCTTTTAACTCTTTCTATACTTCGCGTCACGCTGTGTGACAATCTGGCAGACACTTTTTGTGTTGTGTACACATCATGTGCTGGTCTCTAATGTTGAAGTTATTGAAAATATGCTTTAAAATCTGACCAATACAGTGGTATCACTTCCTTTTGGGAATCATTCTCGACATGAAGCATGGGAGACCCATGTTTTTTCCTATGGTTGTCATCGCTAGCTTGTTTTTTGTTTACAAACAAAGATGGCATCCAATGCTAGTTCCTCTCGTCCAGAGCCAAGTATGTCTGCTTTACAAGATCAAAATTTAATTTAAGAGTGGCTAGACCACGCTGAAGAGGGTGCAGATAGTGATTCTGAGCTGTCAGACCCACGTGCTGCTGCTGATTCAAGCGATGAGGATGATGCAGTACACTGGCTAAGCCGAACAGAACTCACTTCTACTGTTCAGGGTGTCCAAATCTTCCACATCTGCATCCTCACTGCTTTGGTCAATACCACTTTAGTGCTTAGAATGTAAAAAAAAAACACAATGGCCTGTGTCTTCTGGAAAATATTAGTCACTGCCCACTTTTTTCATGCAAATATTACCTACCCACTAGGTGTTTTTAGTTTGCTGTAAATGCTTCATCTGTGTATGTTTTCATGTAAATTCAGGAGGATATGTGAAGAAAAGGTGTTTGTGTACATTTTTACTCATTTTGGATATATTCAACTATCTAAAGTGGATTAACTTGATGGGTAAGTGAAAAAAAAACATTGCTCCAATTTCTTCATTTTCCATTCTTTCTTCTCATCTTTTAGCTCTTTTTTTTTGTGTTCTATACTAATAAAACACTAACAATTTTATTAGAAAAACAAAATACATTTTTTTCTGTTTAAATAATGCATAAAATGTCATACTACAAATCATATTATGCCTTCGTATTTGTTTTAAATGTGACAAATTTTCACGTTATGAAATTTACCCCCCTTGGTCATTTCGTGGAAAACCCCCCCAGTACAGAAAGAGTTAAAAGTCTATAAAAGATAAATATAGATTCACATTAAATTCTATGCATCTCTCTATTATTAATCTTATATTGAATATATGATCTGTTGATCCTCTTCCTTGCCTGAAATCAGCTTGGACCATTATTGACTTCTTCTGTTTTCTTATGAAGTCGACCAACTATGATTTTTAACAGAATTTTACTGGCATGACTAATCAGGGCAACAGTTCTGTAGTTTGTGCATAATTTCAGGTTACCCTTTTTTTGGCAGTGGTATGAATACAGTTCTTTTCCATTCTTTTGGCCAAATATCTGAATGACATATCTTTTTTTTTATCATAGCGCATGACAGATTGTTGCACATTCCTTTCCTCTTGCTTTAATAAGCTCAGCTGTTATCTCATCACATCCTGGTGATTTATCAATTTTCAGATTCTTTATTGCCTATAAAACTTCTTCTATTGTCAGTTCGGGTGCTTTCTCCTCCAATAATAATTCACACTGTTGATTTCTGCTTTCACAGTCAGTTGTTTCATACATTCCTCTGCAATACTCCTTCCATCTTTCTAGAATTTCCTCTGTCTCTGTCAAGATATTCCCAATTTCATCACAATTTACATTTAGCTTAGGTGTGACATTTCTCGTCAATGTCTTCATTTCTTTAAACATTTCACTATCTCTTCCACACTTCTGATATTCTTCTATTCTTTCACAACAATCTTGTATGTATTGATTTTTGCTTTTTCTTATGTTTCTTCGTACTTCTTTTGTTAAAGATTTATATTCCTCTTTGTTGTTGTTTGTCACTTTCCACTGAGTCTTCATTTATCTATATTGTTTTATCAGTTCTGGTGTGCCTGCTGTAATCCACCCATTCTTTTGTGTTTTCTTTACTGGAACCATGTCTTTAGCTGTTGTTATTAAGAAACTTCTAGCCTGTGTAGCCAATTCATGTGGTGTCATCTCCTCCTGTACAGCCATCAGGATTTCGAAATGGTTCTTCAGTTCTATACCGTATTGTTTTGGTATTTTTGTAAGATCAAAGTGGAGTGGTCTTGATCCTATAACTGTCTTTTTTATCTTTATCTTCATATCTGCCATTAATAACTCATGGTCTGTGTCACAATCAGCACCTGGTAAAGTTTGTGCTGGCGTTATACTTGACCTCCACCTTCTCTGCACTAAAATTTAATCTATTTTATTCTTGGTTTTCCCATCAGGTGATGTCCATGTGTAAAGTCTTCTTGGATGAAAAGTGTGTTAGCAATCATTAGCTCATTTTCCATGCAAAACACCATTAGATTGTCACCTGCCTCATTTCTATGTCCTATGCTAAATTTCCCCCACAACATATCCTTCGTCTTCTGCTCCTTCTGTACCAATCTTTGCATTAAAATCCCCCATTATTAATACAATATCATTTTTCCGTACCTGGTCTATCATCTTTTGCAGTGTATTATAAAAGTCTTCTACTTCCTCTTCTTCTGCTACTGATGTATGTGCATATATCTGGATAATTGTTACATTTCTAGGACTGCCCTTAAGTCTGATAGTGAAGATTCTATCACTTACTGGATTGTAACCTAGTAATGCTTTTGATGTTGATTTGTCCAAGTAAAAAGCCACTTCATTCTTTCCTCCTAATTCTCCACCAGAGTGTATAAAGATATTATTATTATTCTCGCTCTTGAAGTGTCCTGATCCTTTCTATCGATGTTCGCAGATCCCCAAAATGTGAATCCCCGTTCTTTTCATCTCATCACTTATTATTTGATACTTTCCCTCATATATATTCTCTCATTCCATGTTCCTACTCTTATTTTTCTTTTTAGTTTGATGCAGGGGTTTTCCTTGGTAACACCGTCAGGATTTTGTCCGTCATCACAACTGCTATTACTGACCTCTGTCTCACACTCTTCCCCAGTGTTAAAATTAGATCTATCTGGCCTGGGGGACTCACCACCAGATCTTTTTCCTATCTGACCTTCCATGTTGCTGTTTGGGTTTTTGGTATATTTCTAGAAGGTAATTTATCTTGCTTTCCTTCTAGGGCAGTGACTGTACTATCAGTGATCATAGCCATTGTCCCTACATTGAGATCATCTGCCTACCATCATAGAATGTTGACCATAACCAACATTATCTGTCAGCTGCTCTCCCATTCCATCCACCACCTGCTCCCAAGGTGTCCCGCAGTCTGATGGAGGTAAGGAGGCGTCTTACTTCTCCTCTGATAGAGGATAACGCTATCCTGCTACCCGCACTGTTCAATATATTAATGTTAAATGTAAAAATGAAAATACAGTCGAACCCGCTTAATGTCACATTGGTTGGATCATCAAAATATGGTGACATTAAGTGGAATTGACATTAAGCAAGGTCCATTATAAGGGCTTTAACTTCACCAGTTTGCAATGTGTCTCACATTTGCTACATTAAACACAAAACAGACAGCTAAAAGCTAACATTATCAGACACAAAATGTATTAATCACAAAATACAGTAAATCTTAGTCACTAAATTACAGTACAGATAACACTAAACTCAAGCAGCATCTGAGTTTTCAGCAGAAGCAGCATAAAAATATTTAATTTTGCATTGTATAATGATACATATTAACTGAAAAGTCATTCAAGCATGTTACAGCATTAAGAATGTTCTGCGTCATGATAGGCATACTGCAAATGAACACACTGCAGCCTCAGATGCACTCACAGACTGAGCATACGAAATAAGTTTGGTGGGCATCTGGTCCAAGATGGACTCACTGACATCATCAGTACTATTCTCAGCATCACTATTTACCTTGCTTTTACTGCAACTTGCGATGATATCTTTGACTGACTGCATTTCCATCTTTGACTGACTGCATTTCCATTGCCAGCAATCCATTATCAGCTTAAAAGAACTGATCAAATGTAACATTTCCATGAGCAATTTCTGCCCACGTTTCTTTTTAACAAGTTTTGATACAGTTGAAATGTCAATTCTAAATTTTCCCACAGAATCCTTTCTCACAACCTTTTCTTCAGACTGCTTCAGAATTTTCATTTTAGCACTTAAATCTGGATCAACGCATTTGGATTTAGTAGCCATCATCTGTCACAATGATAACAAGGCTATACAATTCATAGTACACTGGTCGAGAATGGCCAACTGTCAACTTGCATTGCCAACTAGACAACACTGCTCATGTCTTGATAAATAAGACAAATAATGACCGAACGAAGACACAGTTTTTAATCATGATCTTTTGAAAGTGCTGATGTGGTAAGTCTTTCACTCACCCCATCTGAGTTTTGATGCCCACATGTTCAAAAGGTTGGTTCATTGTGTAATTGGTGATCAAATAGCCAGCCCCTTCTTTGAAGTTTTTATAGCTTTGACTCGCTCAGTTTGTGATAGGAAGCAAGGTCTTTAACTTCTCCGTGCACAAAACTACATTGACATTAACCAATTTGTGCCAGTAAGCAGGGTGATATTAAAAAGAGTTAAGCCCATTAATTATTTATGTGAGTTGGCCAAGGGCAAAAATTTTCGGGTTGTGACATAAAGCAATCTGATATTAAGTCGGTTCAACTGTAATGTGCAATACCAAACTGAACAGATATATTAACAAGTTAATTTTTAATTACAATAATAAGTATCAACTAAAATGAATATGGATCAGATGAATACAATAAAGAGCAGGCCACCAGTGTTGCTGGATCAGATGATTACAACAATGACCAAGTCACCACAGTGTTGATGGACCAGATGATTACAACAATGACCAAGTCACCACAGTGTTGCTGGATCAGATGATTACAACAATGACCAAGTCACCACAGTGTTGCTGGATCAGATGATTACAACAATGACCAAGTCACCACAGTGTTGCTGGATCAGATGATTACAACAATGACCAAGTCACCAGTGTTGATGGACCAGATGATTACAAAAAATGACCAAGTCACCAGTGTTGATGGACCAGATGATTACAACAATGACCAAGTCACCAGTGTTGATGGACCAGATGATTACAATAATGAGCAGGTTACTGCAGTGTTGATGCTATAGCAGAAAATGTTGCCTGTTCCGTCATCAATATAACTATGATTAGCTTCACCACGTCATGGTAATATGACAAAGTATAACACTGAATCATTCACTGAAGGCAATCCAATCTTGAAATGTTTAATGACATGCTCCTGATGATGATAGATTCCAATGGATCAAGAAGATGAAAATACATAGTGTGATATCTCGAAATGTCGGTAATGATGTGAATAACAAAGATCCAGATGGCTTACACCTACAAATGCTGATCGCTGCCACAGGAATTGAATAAATAATATGATACACAAACACACAAAAAATTCATGGTAACTATCATCCTACACTAACACAAAACTCATGCTAACTATAATCCTACACTAAATCAAAACTCATGCTAACTATAATCCTACACTAAGACATAAAACTCATGCTAACTATAATCCTATGCTAATACAAAACTCACACAAAACTAGCATCCTATACTAACACAAAACTCATGCTAATATAATCCTAAATTAACATAAAGCACATGCTAAATATCATCCTATACTTAACTCTTCCCGTGCCCAAGAAAAAAAACGTGGACGTTCCCGTCCGTGCCACACAAAAAGCGCGGATCCTGATCTGTATAGTAGGCATAGTTGTAAAATGGAATGGAAAACAGTATTTACATGTACTTCCGTGTATTTATTATGTTTAGTATAACTAAATGTATGAAAATTTCATAAATGCAGAGTTTTTTTAGGAAAAAAGAAGTAATGTGGTGTTTTTAGACAATGATTGTGCTCAGCTCACCATCGGCTAGGTCTAGATATGCACTACTTACCATCTGAGATGTCTAGATCTACTTGTTGATCTCGTATTGTGATTCTATGTTGCATTCTCGCTAAATTAATGTCTGAAATAACCTACTAACTATTTCTCCAGTCATCTAATATGTCTAAATCTACTTAGGATACATTCAAGAGCAGTGGGGTGGTCACAGGCCATGTCCATACCCCTATCTACATTGTCAAAAATTGAAAAATTTCGATGTTTCTCTTCCTTTTTCTCGCTCGGCATCGCTCGTATCTAAGGACTCTTCCACCATTCTGAAAAGTGTCACAGGAAACACGAACGAAATATGTACAATCTAAATGTTACACCAGCTGGTTTTATTGAAACAAATGAAATGTCACTATAATGACTACGGCACGCAACTCAGTAATCGGAAATCCTCACTATAGCATGGGAAGAGTTAAGACAAAAAAACTCATGCTAAATATCATCCTACACTAAGACAAAAAACTCATGCTAACTATCACCCTACACTAACATAAAAACTCATCCTAACTATCATACTACACCAATACAAAAAATTCATGCTAACTATCATCCTACACCTACACAAAAAACTCATGCTAGCTATTATCCTACCTTGACTTTGCCGACGACATTTGTCTACTATCAAGCAGCCATAAAGATATGCAAGATAAAATAAACAAGCTAACTCAGAATGCAAACAATGTAGGAATAAGGATCAATGTAGGAAAGACAAAGTTAATGAAGCAAAATGTGAACAACAGAAATGTACTCAGAGTAGATAGCAAGTTTGTGGAGGAGGTCAACGAATTTGTATATTTTGGCAGCAGAGTAGTAGAAAATGGAGACAGCACAGAGGACATCAACAGCAGACTTACTAGAGCAAACCAGGCTTTTGCAATGCTGCAGACTATATGGAAATAAAAAAAAATCTAAGCATGAATACAAAAACCAGGATATTTAAGAGTAATGTTCTAAGTGTACTACTCTGTGGAAGTGAAAGCTGGAAAATCACCAAAACAATAGAAAACAAGTTGAATTCTTTCCAGACTAAATGTTTACAAAGAATTAGAAAAATATTTTGGCCAAACACCATAAGAAATAACATCTTGTTGGCAGAAATGCAGATGAAGCCACTGACAGCAATTATTGAGGAAAGACGCTGGCGATGGTTGGGACATGTGCTCCGAATGACTGACAACTCACTACCAAAAATAGCACTAAGATGGACACCATAGGGGAACAGAAGTAAAGGTAGACCAAAAGAGACATGGAGAAGAACAACAGAGAGGATGTTGAGCAATAGAGGGCTCACCTGGGCAAGAGCAGAAGCAGAAAAAAAAGGCAAAGGACAGGCATCTGTGGAAAACCTTTGCGGAAGCCCCATGTGTTCTGGGCACTTAAGGTCATGCTAACTATCATACTACACTAACACAAAAAAAACTCATGCTAACTATCATACTACACTAACACAAAAAAAACTCATGCTAACTATCATCCTACACTAACACAAAAAACTCATGCTAACTATCATACTACACTAACACAAAAAAAAACTCATGCTATCATACTACACTAACACAAAAAACTCATGCTAACTATCATCCTACACTAACAAAAAAAAAACTCATGCTAACTATCATCCTACACTAACACAAAAAACTCATGCTAACTATCATACTACACTAACACAAAAAAAACTCATGCTAACTATCATCCTACACTAACACAAAAAAACTCATGCTAACTATCATACTACTCCAACACACAAACTCATGCTAACTATCATCATACACTAACACAAAACTCATGCTGAACTCGCATCCTACACTAACAGTAATGAAAAGCCAATGCTACAATTATATCCCTGAATGAATGTAAGAATGCAAGTTTATTTCATGCTGTTGTATAAATCAGAGTGTAGAGTATATGTAAAAGAGATAAGTTTATTATTTATTTATGTAATCATTTAATTGTGTCTTCAAGATTATTATGCTCATTAACAAATGCTGAATGACTGTGTCTGAGTGAAAGCTGTATGATGAAGAGCAGAATGTCAGATGGGCCTGCAACCCCCCCCCCCCCCCGTTCTTCTTATCTTATATCCTTCCCATGCCATTAAACATCACAAAGGGCTTGCAAGGTAGTTCACCAATTTTTCCTGTTTTTGGTGAGCTTTTCAACCTCATCAAGGGATTTTATAACTATTAATTTGGCCTCTATTAACAATGTCCTCTTCAGAGTTTCCCATTGGTCTGCCTCTTTTTCTTCAGCCTGTTGTGTTCCATTTGATGGCTTGTTTTGAGATTCTCTGATTGTTTCTTCTCATCAAGTGACCAACATATGTCCATCTCCTTTTCCTGATCACCCATAAGACTGGTTGTTGTTCACTCATCTGTCTTATCTCTGCATTGTTCTTGAAATCATCCCACTTGATTCGAATATTTTCCTTAGGCATTTGTTTTCAAAAGAGTCTAATTTCTTGCCTATTTGTTTTCCAGCTTTCACATGAATAAATGAGTGTGGATATTACATTTGAATTGAATAGTTTTAACTTGGTTTTTGTGCTTATACTTTTGAATGCCATATGTTCTCAAGATTCTTGAAGATCGATGCTGCTTTTGCAATTCTAATTCTAACTTCCTTTCTGGTGTCACCATCCTGGTCTATGTAGTTGATCAGTTCTTAACCCTCTGAAAATAAAGTACGTTCATACATTCGTTCATTTCCTAGACACCCACATCCGAATACTATGACAACCAAGACTCAACTGTCCAAAATATAACCATTACCAGCCAACATTCATACAAGACAGAACTTCCCAGAACATTCACAGTCTAGGAGTTAAAGCAACCTTATTTCTCTCAAAGCTTTACTTGAGTTATACTTCTTTGGTCAACAAAATACTGCTACAGTGGATCAGATGATTACAACAATGAGCAAGCCACTACAGTGTTGATGTTCAGTTTCATCTGAATAAATTTAAAGAACTGCTACATATCAGTTGATAGAACATATTACCTTTAGGAGTAAGTCGAATGTCTGCATTGTCTGGACGTAAAGACAGCCGAAATTCTGCTCGAGAAGTAAACATGCGGTATGGCTCTGATGTTCCAAGAGTTGTGAGGTCATCAATCAGAACCCCAATATAACCCTCAGAACGATCCACAGTAAATGGAGCTTTTCCATGTACAATGCAAGCTGCGTTTATCCCTGCAATTATGCCCTATAAGGGGACAACATAAAGGTACTTGATATTATGATGAAATGGGTGTCTCTAGCAAGGAATATTATCTTTTAATGAGTCATTCACAGGCGTACAACATTCAAGAAATAATCTCTAAAACCATATAAACAGAATAATTAGTGTATGACTATATAACTATAAAATCACCAAAACCATAGAAAACAAGTTGAATTCTTTCCAGACTAAATGTTTATGAAGAATCAGAAACATATTTTGGCCAAACACCATAAGAAATAACATCTTGTTGGCAGAAATGCAGATGAAGCCACTGACAGCAATTATTGAGGAAAGACGCTGGCGATGGTTGGGACATGTGCTCCGAATGACTGACAACTCACTACCAAAAATAGCACTAAGATGGACACCACAGGGGAACAGAAGTAAGGGTAGACCAAAAGAGACATGGAGAAGAACAACAGAGAGGATGTTGAGCAATAGAGGGCTCACCTGGGCAAGAGCAGAAGCAGAAAAAAAGGCAACTCTTGTGGAAGCCCCATGTGCCCTGGGCACTTAAGGTTCAGAGAGAAAGATACTATACATGGAGCCACTGCTGTAAAGCTGTGATACCAAAATGTATAAACTAGGAAAAAAGTAGGAACAGCTTTATTACTTAACGAGTACACAGTTGTGACATTTCGACATGAGCCGTAATCATACAAAAACATACAGGACGAAGAAATAGAGAGAGGAGATAAACTATAAATTCACATGAATGCTATGTTAAACAAAAAAAAATCAAATAAAATGATTAGAGCATTTAGCCGTAACTTGTAAGAAGCCGTGGCTTGTCTGACGCTGTGTATCAGAAATGCACACGGTGGAGTGTAGAGAGTATTCTAAATAGAGGCTTGGGATGTGTGATAGGTGGGTCGTAAGTGAGGGTAGTGGGTGGGGAAACTGAAGGGGAAAAAAATTCCTACAATCATAATCCGTCCCCACTAAGTTCCACTCCCTTCTCACTTGTTACACATAGCTCAGAACCTCTTCACAGCATCATATTACAACCCCTCTACCCCAACTATAATCACATATTTCACCTTCTCTCGGCTAGATTACCATTGTATCACTCTCTCTCTCCTCCTGAATTTCTTTTCAACACAGCATTCATGTGAATTTATATTTTATATCTTCTCTCTCTATTTCTTCATCCTGTATGATTAAGGCTCATGCCGAAATGTCACAGCTGTGTACTCGTTACGTAATAACGCTGTTCCTACTTTTTTCCTAGTTTATACATACAAACAGAAGAGTAAAATACAAGAAGAACTCAAGAAATAATTTCATCATACACAATTTGAGTTGACCAATAAAATCTGAATAGTTTAAGTACCAGGTTTTTGAAACTCACATATGATTTCTCGTTATTATATCCACTTTCTAAATGTTTATATGGGTATGTTTTTCTGACATGCCAGAATTACCTGTAGCTTACTGAGAGAGAAAGAATGTCAGGAAGAAGAAATTAAAAAAGGTCATATAAAACTTTTTATTATGAAAGATTAATGATAAAGACAACAGGAAGCAGAGTTGCCACAAGGCCACAGTACACAACCACTACACTGAATAAGAACCAGATAAGCTAGACTTGTTCATGACACAACAAAGACTGAGACAAATGAAAGTATTACACTGATCAATAACACTGGCCAACACACATTTTGGTGCCTCAAATGTTAGACCTGTTTCTGGGTATATATGACTTGCTGATTCCAAAAAATGGCACAAGTTTTGCCTGTCAGCTCTAGTTTTTGAGATACAGAACATATGTCATATACCACTCTTCACTCTGCTCACCCATAACAAATCAAGATATTTTTATGTAATGTTTAAATTAATATCTTTTAAGTATGAAGGAAATGTATTAAAAATTAAAAGAAAAGTGTACTACATGAAAATCTACTTATTTCATATAAAAAGCACAAGTTTATGATACACAAGAAGCTCCTTTTGTAAGACTTCTTAGAGTGGGATCTATCAGGACAATCGTGCATAACATTCCAACAATAGTCTGCCATCATGTGTGCATCCCATTTTCCTTGGTATCTGGCTTCCACTGTTGTTTGTCTTGGTGAAATATTTCACCTTGCTCTTAAGTCACCAAGGTTCTCAGGAAAGCGATCTAAGTGACTGTGGAAATAATGAATTTTGACATTCATGTTACAGCCAAGCCTGCTGAAATGAAAGAGCATACCCTCTACTAACTGTGTGTAGTTGTCTGCTCTCTTGTTGCCAAGAAAGCTTTTCACAACAAGAACAAATGAAGACCAGGGGCATAATTCCATTTCATTCACTGATGCTATGAAGTTTGGGTCATTTATAAGTTGTCTGATCTGCGGACCATCGAAAATTCCTGCCTTCATGTTAAGTCCAGGTAACTTATGCACTATGTATTCAATATACGATCTGTCTTTATTCATAGCTTTTACAAACGGTTTCATCAGACCTAGTTTTATATGTAGTAGTGGCAGTATGATTCTATCCTGTGCTACCAAAGGCACACTGATTACATTTTTTTCCTCAACCACCATATACTCCCTCCAAGGCCAATATTTTCTTGCCCAGTGTTCATATTTGGCTCTACTATCCCAAAGGCATAAAAAGCAAGGATACTTTGTGTAGCCACTTTGCTGACCAAGAAGAAAGTTAACCATCTTCAAGTCTACACAAATCACCCACTTAAGTTCTTAGTAATTTATCTTTTTCAAGACTGAAGATATTGCCTTGTACTCTTCTTTCATCCTGGTGGAATGACCAACTGGAATAGAACCATCCTGGTTGCCTTTATTTAAAAGAACACATTTCAAACTACGTTTTGAACTGCTGATGAAAAGACGTCACTAACTTGGGTTATATTCTGAAAGACCAGTCTTTTTCACAAGGTTTCTGATGTCAATGCAGAATACTAAGTTGTTGTCTTTGGTACAGAATGACAGTAAATCTTTTTCTCTCCTTCAATGAAATGTAATTTCATTCCAGGCTGAAGTGTATTCTTTTCCTTTAGTCTGGAGCAAGCAATTCAGAAGACTCATTAGAAAGATTTAAGTCCCTGATCAGATTATTCAATTCATTCTGAACAAAACGATCACCATGTGAAGTTGTTTGGAATTCACTGACACTGCATCCATTTATTTTTTTTACCATGTGTGATATCAGACATGCAAGACTCACCCTCTGAGAGCTGTGGTAGTTCAAGGAAAGGTGAAATAGGTACAAGATCCAAGTGCGAAACAGGTCTCCTGGGTGAGGGTAGATCAGGTTCACCTGTCATGATTATTTCGATTGATGCCTATGATATTCACAATACAAAAATAACAGTCACTGAAGTGGTTTTTCAGTTCCTTCCAAACATTTCAGGTAATTTCTCTTCATTTGTCCACTGGCGAAAATGCTCCGTACAAGTTTTGCTTACAATATTTGGAGCCCATGGCTTATCTTGATCTCCAAACTTGACACCAAAATCACCTACATATGCTCTTTTCACAAACTCAGAAATAGTTTTCCTACTTATTTTCAGTGTATACACCCCAACTCAAAAATACAGCAAAATGCACAGGGATTATTCAAGCAGCTGTCTTGAAGTAGCCATAACCTCTATGGTGCTTCATATGCAAGAATGAAATGATATGGGTGGGACAGAGATGAAATAATGGCACGATGGAGTGAATATATTAGAGAATTATATGAGGACAAAAGAAGCGAAATAGATATACAAAATAATAATGAAGGGCCTCCCATAATAAATGAAGAAGTGGAAGAAGATATCAAACACATGAAAGACAAAGCACAGGGACCAGATCAAATCACCAAGGAAGATTTGGAAGCATTAGGAGAGCTTGGCACAGAAATAATTACCAGATTGTTGAATGACATCTATAACAGTAATTATGTCCATCAGACCTTTTGCAATCATTCTTCATTGCCCTACCAAAGAAACAAGGTGCAGTTGAATGTGAAGACCATTGAAACATTAGTCTTATGAGCTATGTTACTAAAATCGTGCTTCGTATTGTCATGAGAAGAGTTAGGGGCAAAATAAAACCAGAAATTGCTGAAGAACAGTGTGGCTTCGTCGAAGGAAAAAGGTACAAGTAATGCAATATATTGAGAACGCTGATGGAGAGTCAATAGAAGTAAAGATGTACCTATACTTATGCTTCATAGACTACTGTAAATCATTTGATAAAGTGAGACACATGGAAAATATAAGAATGCTGGAAGACATCAACATAGATGGTAAAGATCTGAAACTCATCAAAAATATATACTGGCAGCAATCAGCAGCAATGAAGGTTGAGAACCAAATAGGAGCATACCAAAATATAAAATTGGTAGTGAGACAAGGATGTGTTCTATCTCCTGACCTCTTCTCCTTGTACAGTGAAAACATAATGAGAAACATAGAGAGCATGCTAGGAGTATCAGTTAGTGGGTACAATCGTAACAACTTAAGATATGCAGACGACACAGTTCTTATTGCTAAAAGTGAAGGGGAGCTACAGGCTCTTCTGGACATTGTGGTTCATGAAACCAAAAGGTCTCAGCCTGAACAAAAAGAAGACTGAAATGATGGTCACCTCGAAGAAAAGAATACCACTAAAATGTAGCATTAACATCAATGGCACAAATTCAAGTACTTAGGAACTTAACAACTGATGGGAAATATCACAATGAAATAAAAAGTAGACGTGCTCAGGCATCCAGACAAATCTTGTAAAGAACTGGAGTACTTAAATGTTACATGGAGCCAGTTCTGTGTTATGGGCATGAAGCATGGCCTGTGAGTAAGAGAGTACAGTGAGAAATGGAGGACAAGGAAATGTGGTTTATAAGAAGGATGTTGAAGCTACCATGGACAGCTAAGAAAACCAATGAAGAAGTCTAAAGAGACTCTGGAGTTAAAAGGTAAATTAGAGGCAATCAAGATTTATAGGACATTTCCTGAGAAGAGGAAAACTGGAACACACTGTGGCAAATGGAAAAACTGAGGGAAGAAGAGAAAGAGGAAGACAAAGGAAAAAGTTACTAGATGGCCTGTAAGTTTGGCTAAGAAGAAAATCAACCAGCAGAGCTTATAATCAACTCAAAAGACAGGGAATTGTGGACAGAAATGATCGCCTACACCATATGACATGGCACTTTAATGATGACCGATTGATTTCTTCAAAATGACATCCTTTTATTAATGATCTGTTCAGTTCTGGAAATAAAAAAGATTCACATAGGATCCATTCAATAAATTTGGTGGGAATGAGGGTGACTTTGTTCTCTGCCAAGAACTGCCAATAAAAAAACGAATGGAAGCATGAGTAAGCCAGTGCATTATCATGATCTATATTTTCTCATTTCAGGCCACCTTAATCAGACTTGATTATGAGATCTGCCGGTGACTTTCTTCCTAGCCACACTCACAGCCCATCCAGTAACTTCTCTTTCTGTCTTCCTCTGTCTCTTCTTCCTTCAATTTTTCCAGTTGCTACAGTGTGTTCCAATTTTCCTCTTCTCAGGAAATATCCTATAAATCTCACTTGTCTGCCTCTGATCTCTGCTGTAATTTGCCTTTTAACTCCAGCCTCTCTTAAGACTTGTTCAATGGTTTTCTTGGGTGTCCATGGTATCTTCAACATTCTTCTTATAAACCACATCACCATGGCTTCCATGTCTTGCTGTACTTTCTTATTCATAGACCATGCTTCACACGCATAAAATAAAATTGGCTTGATGTAACATTTAAGTACTCGGAATCTTGTTTCCACTGATATGGATCTGTTGTGCAAGATGACTCATTGTCTGGAATGCTAACTTGGCTTGAGCACGTCTGATTTTTATTTCATTGTGATCTTCTTCTTCTTCTTCGTTCACTTCTACCACCAAAAACCGCACTGTGAACCTACTGAATTCACACATGTGGTCCTCGTTAGGTCCGGTGGTCCCCTGTGTGGTCCAAAATAGACCACATGAGTTCCACGAAGGACCACAAGGGGTTCAGAGTATCACAGTGCTTTAGCCTGTATTCTTGGTGGGTCTCGGAAGCGGGATTGCGTGACACCGTGGTTTTCATTGCACCAGTTTGGTCTAGGGTTGGACTTTCTCACCGGAAGACCTCGACGTGTTTGGAATATCAGTGCATCCCCGCTGGGTGAGAGGCGTTAGCCCACCCAGGCCAGAGTTGGACTTTCTCACCGGAAAACCTCGACGTGTTATGAGATACCCGTGTATCACCGCCGGGTGAGAGGTGGTTGCCCATCCAGTCCAGGGTTGGACTTTCTCACCGGAAAACCTCAGCGTGATTAGGATACGCAGACATCCACGCCGGGTGAGAGGTGGTTGCCTATCTAGACTTCCCTGGTCCAGTGTCTCCGACTTCAGCATTTTGCGGTCGTGGCCGCTACCCTTCCTAGTTGTGACCAGGATGGAGCTTTTGTCCAGGAGGACGAATCCTCGCCACTAGTGACTTCTACCCCTGGGTTGAGCCGGTTTAGGCATTTCCCAGTATGGGCATGTTTGGGACGGGACCGACCTCTAGGGCAGAGGTACTGTGACATTCATAGCCTTCAAGATTCACCCCTGGTATGAGCCGGTTTAGGCAAAATTCACCAGTATGGGTGTTTATCAGGCGTTACCGACCTCTAGAGCGGAGGTGGCATGACATGTCTAGCCATCGAGTTCCACCCCTGGTGTGTGCCGGTTTAGGCATATTTCACCAGTGTAGGTGTATTTCGGACGTAGGCGGCCTCTAGAGCAGAGGTGCCGTGGTATAGCTCTCGTAGCGATACTACTGGACATACCAGGTTAAACTTCACTTTCCACCACCTTTTCCCATCGGCGCCGCACAGCAACCTTTATTTCCGCATTACTTCCTTAACCGGGAGGAGCTTCACTCCACGCGCGGCATTTGAAAAGTCAAGCCAGCAGTGACTTAACCTCTGGGACAAACCGGTTCATGCATTTCACACGATATGACTGCACTCAGGACGTGGCCGACCTCCAGACCAGAGGTGCCGTGATTTGACTGTTTGCTTCGCTTTATTCTTTCAACCACCTTTTCCGCAGTGATGCTGCGCGGCAACCTCATTTGCAAATTTCTTCATTGGCCGGGAAGAGATCTCGCCAACAGCGTTTCATTGTGATATTTCCCATCAGCTGTTATAATCGTTCCTAAGTACTTGAATCTATCAACTTGTTTCAGATTTGTGCCATTGATGGTAATGCTACATTTTGGGGTTATTCTTTTCTTTGAGATGACCATCACTTCAGTCTTCTTTTTGTTCAGGTGAGACCTTTATTTTTACTTTCGCGTACCATGACGTCCAGAAGAGCATGTAGCTCCCCTTTACTCTTAGCAATTAGGACTCTGTCATCAGCATATCTTCAGTTGTTACGGTTGTACCTGCCAACTGATATTCCTGGCATGTACTCTATATTTCTCATTAAGTTTTCGCTGTACAAGGAGAAGAGATCAGGAGATAAAATATATCCTTGTCTCATCCCCAACTGTATGTCTTGGAATGCTCCTATTTGGTTCTCGACTTTCAATGTTTCAGATCTTTCCCATTTATGTTGATGTCTTCTAGCAATCTTATAATTTCTGTGTGTTTCACTTTATCAAACGCTTTACAGTAGTCTATGAAGCATAAGTATAAGTACATCTTTACTTCTATTAACTCTTTCCGTGCCACAGGAAGAAACACGGACGTGTTGTGGCGTGCCAGAGTAAAAACGCGGGTCTTGATAGGGTTAGGGGGTATAGTTATAAAATGGAATGGAAAACAGTATTTACATGTACTTCCGTATACTTATTAAGTTTCAAAGTATAACTAAATGAATGAAAATTTCATAAATGCAGAGTTTTTTTAGAAAAAAAGAAGTAATGTGATGTTTTTAGACAATGATTGTGCCCAGCTCACCATCGGCTAGGTCTAGATATGCACTACTTACCACCACCTGAGATGTGTAGATCTACTTGTCGATCTCATATTCTGATTCAATGTTGCATTCTCGCTAAATTAATGTCTGAAATAACCTCCTAACTACTTCTCCAGTCATCTAAATATGTCTAGATCTACTTGGGATACATTCAAGAGCAGCGGGGTGGTCACAGGCCATGTCCATACCCCTATATACGTCATCAATAATTGAAAAATTTCGATGTTTCTCTTCCTTTTTCTCGCTCAGCATCGCTCGTATCTAAGGACTCTTTCACTATTTTGAAAAGTGTCACCGGAAAAGTGGACAAAATATGTACCGACGCCTGGCACGCAACAGGGGTACAGGAAGCGTAAAAAAATTGACGTCTGGCACGGAAAGAGCTAACTCCGTCAATGCTCTTATTATATATATGGGTAACTTGTACCTTTTCCTTCGACGAAGCTGCACTGTTCTTCAGTGATTTCGTCTTTTATTTTGCTCCTGACTCTTCTCATAACAATATGATGTAGGATTTTGGTAACATGGCTCGTAAGACTAATGGTTCGGTGGTCTTCACATTCAACTGCACTTTGTTTCTTTGGTAGGGCAATGAAAAATGATTGCAAAAGGTCTGATGGGACATAGTTACTGTTATAGATGTCATTCAACAATCTGGTAATTATTTCTATGTCAAGCTCTCCTAATGCCTCCAATTCTTCCTTGGTGATTTTATCTGGTCCTGGTGCTTTGTTGTTCTTCATGTGTTTGATGGCTTCTTCCACTTCTGCTTTTAATATAGGAGGCCCTTCATTATTATTTTGTATATCTATTTCACTTCTATTGTCCTCATAGAGTTCTCTAATGTATTCACACCATCGTGCCATTATTTCATCTCTGTCAATTATTGTATGCCCCTCCTTTGACTTCAGGCAACCAGTCTTGTGGTATGCCCTTTTGTTTGCTAACTCCTTTATTTGTTTGTACATATCTCTTGTGTTTCCATGATGGTGTGTCTCTATTTCACTACATTTCTTATTTAGCCACTCATCTTTAGCTTTATTGCATTTGTGTTTTATTTCTTTATTTATTTTGTCATATTCATCTTTATCATCCTTAAGATGTCATACCTTTAAAAAAAAGACTTATATGGGCACAGTACTAAGATTTTGATTCTAGTTTTTCTGATGACATTCTGTTGGGATTTTCAAATAATCAATTTTTTCCCCATGTATTACAATCCAAAACTGCAGGATAATCAAGTTTCCAGCACAGGTCAAGTATTCACTGGCCACTCAGAATTTTTCCACACAATTAGGTTCTGAGTACAAGGGAAAGGAAGCTTTGTGACTCAGAATACTTAGATTATGACGAGCCTTAAGTTCATTACCAAACAATTCTGTCATAGCAGGTTCATGTACATGTTTGATTAGAGCAGCAGAGACAGTAAGAGAAAATTCAGAAGATGTCAGGAGTGCTAGCTGTCTGTTGCAAATGTACATCAGTTTGATATACACTTGATGGACAGGGCACGTAGTCAGATCGTATAGGGCTAGTTGATCATGCATGGGCACACCTCTCCTTCCTCTGACTAAGATGATTCTGTGGTCATCATCGAAGACGATGGACGAACAACAACAACAACACATCACTTCCAGCAATGATAATACTGAAATTATTAGACTATTGAAACACTTGTTCCGATTTTTAATAATGCTTTAACTAATGCTGGAAAACCCTGCAGTATGAAGATGCATTAAACCCTGACAAAGAATCGGTATGAAGATGAATTAAACCCTGACAAAGGTTCAGTATGAAGATGCATTCAAGCAAGCGTACCCAGTTACTAGCTGTTCTGCCTAACCCTGCTGACTGTGGAAATTTAATATTTGTACCGAGTCAAATTCTTGCATGATTTCAGATTTGATCATCTATAGTGAATTTTAATTTTGAGAAAGAAACCAACAAATGTTGGAACTGTCATATATATTCTGTTTTTATATGTCACCTTGGCTGATCAAGGCTTTACTGTGTCAATTTTCTATGCTTTATAAAAAATGAGGCAAGAAGAATCTAAAATAAATTTAGAGTTGTGGCTAGAGTTCCATCTGCATTAGATATTATTATGAACTAGCAGTTACTGTGTCCATTTGGGAAGCGTTTCTACAAGCACAGATTCATAGTTAATGTTGCGAAACAAAACAGAAATGGCAGCACTAAGATATGGAATGTCTACAGGTTAAGTCCTGAATAACAACTAAACAAATCATTTTACTGAAGCAGCTCACAGAAAATTGAGCTTGATTAAGTATCATCACTTCATATGGAGACTTATAAACAAACTAAAAACTGTTGAGAAAACAGACTATTCACAAGAAGTTTCTGTGAGAGCAAGCCTCATCACATAAGAAATATATCCTGATAGATGAACGAATCAAGAAAATTGTTTACAGTTCTGATCATAGGATTATTCATTATATATCTATATATATTTATTAAGGATTGCACACATTTTTTTCTAATGGAATGGCATTAAGTTTTATAAGAAAAGTAATACATATAAAAAAGTGGGTTTTTAAAAATTGTTTTTTTTTTGTACTGATCTTAATTTAAAATTTTCAAAACAGAACTGTGAAGTCATGACCACTCTCTATCAATAATGAAACATAACTGAAAACTATTTTTAAAAATTTAATTATACTGACTGGCTGTCTACAGTAGCATGGCTGACTGGCTGTCTACAGTAGCATGACTGACTGGCTGCCTACAGTTGCATGACTAACTGGCTGCCTATAGTAGAATGGCTGACTGGCTATCTAAAGTAGCATATGACTGACTGGATGCTTACAGTAGCATGACTGACTGGATGTCTACAGTAACAAATGACTGACTGGCTGCTTACAGTAGCATGACTGACTGGCTGCCTACAGTAGAATGGCTGACTGGCTATCTAAAGTAGCATATGACTGACTGGATGCTTACAGTAGCATGACTGACTGGCTGCCTACAGTAGCATGACTGAAGCTCAAACATTGTGAAAAATTTCATGGAAAAACCTATTTGCTATTCCTACTTCTTTCACAACCTCTCAAATAAGTCAGCTGCTGCTGACTGGCACAAATAAATTCACAAACCTGGATACTTTTCGTCGGTTTTAGAATCTGAAAGCACATTCAGTCTTTCATCATTTGTGACTGAAGTTCTGCTACTTGAAATATAAGGTCTGACACACAGCATCCATCTTCTCACACAGCTGATTGCAAAAGCTGAAGTGCTTTTGTTGTCATCTTTCCAAATTTGAAACAAAATTAACTAAGACAAGAAGCTCTTCAATCAGGAAAACTGAATCATACAGACCATTTAAAAGAAATGAATTATCTAATCAGCATTCAACACACAAAGAATAATCACATAATATCATGCATGTGGCTAGTTTTCTCCACACTGACCAGATATTGAAGTCCACATACATCTTAGGATTTTAACAAACCAGACATGGTATATGACAGGGAGCAGAGTGATAACCCAGTCATGAGTTGTGTTTTTACCTGAGCAGCAGCTTCTTCATAGCCTGTTGTCCCATTGATCTGGCCAGCAAAGAAAAGTCCCGAAATAAGGCATGTCTCTAGAGTTGGCTTCAACTGTCTAGGGTCCATAAAGTCATACTCAACTCCATAACCTTAGAAATAAGTCAAAGGTTAAAAGGTCAGATGACTGATTGATTGATTGATTGGCTTTATTTGCAAAGGGTGAAGGATTGGGCAGGGAAAGCCCATCTGACTGCCTTTTTTTTTAAAGACACAAACCATTTAAAAGAAATGAATTACTCTAAGAAACATTCACCGCTCAAACTATGACCACATCATATCATATATGTAGCTAGTTTTCTCTACAATGACTACATACTGAGCTCTGTGCACATCTTAGTAGTTTTATAATCAGACATGTTATATCACAAACACCACAGTGATAGCTGAGTCATGAAATTTAATTTTGTTTTCCTTTTAAATGAAACTAGTTAAGAAAGGTTTTGTATACACCTTTCATGATTGAAGTTGTCATGGGTGATGATATTATTGAGCTAGAAGCAGAAACTCACTTCACAGCCAGCAGCCAGCATGTTTAGTTTATATGAAGTGTCTCTTAACATATGTAGGTTTAAGTATTTGGCTGCACAGTCAAGGCAGCAGTCTAACTAGAAACTATATGCATGGATTGCCTGAAAGAACTTTGCAAAACTGCAGATGTAGAATATCACAAACTGCTGTTACATACAAAAATGAGGTGGTTATCTTTGCAGATGTAGAATATCACAAATTGCTGTTACATACAAAAATAAGGCTTCCTAAAATGACACAGTTAAAAAAATAACTTGTTAGATATAGTTAGAAACTATTTTAATGTTTGTTTGTTAAAAAACATATGTTAGAAGATCTGTACTGACAATGTATTTTGATTATGTATATGTCTGTGTGTGTGCGTGTATGTGAGTGCTATTTTATTAGGTTAATTACTTCTTCTCTTTTACTTTGAATGCAATAGTTTAATCTTACATTCTTTTGATGTTTTTTTATTTTCCTAATATAATTTGTATACTTGTATTAAATCGAGTCTGTGGGAAGAATGAAAGATGGAGTGATGAAGGGCAGAATGTAAGACGGGCTTGTGTGCCCAATTCTTTCATTCATTCATTCCTTCAGTGAGTACTACTGCTTCATGAAGCACTAAATCGTTTTTTTTTCTCTCAGAAGAAAAAAGCACCAAAAATCCTGATTACCCTGTATGAAAATCCCCTAAGCGAACACCATCTCTGATTTGTTCAAACCCAGATGAATGTATTTAACAGACAAGTTCTTAGACCGGAGAAGGATGATAGTAGCATCTTAGATGTGGGTGTAATTTCTTAATTGCTATGTAAGTGGAAAGAAGAAAGATTTCTTCCCCTAGAAATGAAATATATTGTGAAACAAGCAGAAGCTGATGTAGGTCTATCAGCTTTTTTTTTTTCAGTCTGAGAAAAATACTGGTTTTTCATTTACTTACTCAAAGGTAGGCCATGTGGCTGAGGTTTCTGATACGAGACTAATGAAGACAGAGGTATATGGTTCAGTTTTATAAAAAGATGGAAAGAGTGAGGTGAGTGAACAGAAAAAAGAATAGCAGAAAGTAAGATGAGCACATATAAATGAAGAACATACACAAATGCAATATGTCAGCAAAAGCATTTTTAAAAAATCACATACAAAAACAACACAACAGATTAAAAACACAAAAAGTAGATGTTTTATGAAAGACGTAGAGTAAGAAAGAAGGGCACAAAATACAGTACAAGACTAATAAAGACAGGCCTTAGGGTAGAGGTTACCAATACTAGGCTAACACTTAAACACCCACGTTCAGTACACTTGTGTCATGATGACCCCATAATTCATTATTCCTATATCTATAGGATTATAAATTATTAAATTACAATTACATGCCAAAATAATATTAAAATAAAAAAATAAAAAAAACCAAGCCTGCAGCACATTACTCATTACTTACTTTGTTTTCAGACACTTAGTAATGTACCATACCTATTATCTACTGTAACATTTTGTTCTTTACATTTGAGTGTGAATGAATCAGCATCTGTTAAAACCAAAAACCTACAAAAAATCTGTAAGAGTATTATTGTACATTGAAGAGCAGTATCACTGCTACTTGTTGACTGTCACTTGTCTTTTCACGGAGTTACACTGCCATATTGTTGTCAACATATAGTAGTATATCGGCATCCTCACACCAGCACAAGCGACATGACAGGACTTTGATGTAGATTAATAAGTCTAGTGTCAGTGTTCATAAACTTTCATAAAGCACAGAAATTCAACCATCATGACACAAGACATGGAAATCATATGCTAAAATATATGAATGTAAAATCAACTGTTGAAACGGCACAGGCATAAGTGTAACAGAATGTTTATTCTGTTACAGAATGGGTCATTTACACTCGCTTATTGGGGTTAGAAAGCCCTGATGATAGCTCAGCTGTTTAACTGAGCACAGGGAAGAGAGATCTGTGTTTTGATTGGTCAGTCAGTCACGGGGTCTGACTTGGTGGGGTGTATGAATGGGTCAGTTCTGTTTGAAATTTAGACCAACAGGATGTGTGCTGAGACTTCTGTTCGAAATGTGAAAGGATAGGAATGTGAGTTGGTCTTGTTCTGAAATGGTTGTTTGATTGGTTGGTTCATGATTAAGTTTTGTGTTTGGTTGTCCTTTTCAGGACAAAGCTGTTGAGCCTAGCATGTAGCAGTTGTGGTCAATTTGTCCCTTTTAGGGCAAAATGTTTGTCATAGTTGATCTATCCTTTTCAGGACAAAGATTGTCATGAACTTTGTCATATAATACAGGGTTATTTTATATGTCTGTGAAACATTTCAAAACTTCACAACAAAGAAACTATGTAAAGGGTCATGATTATTCTTACACCAAGAGAGAGAGAGAGAGAGAGAAAAAAACTCTTCAAGTTAAAAAAAAAAATAAAGCTCACATGCAGAGCTCCTGTGGTTTGCCACTAGGAGGCAGCAGTAGCAAATATGGTGTTCAGTAAACGTAAGCAGTCTTTTTGTTTTGGAATAATGCAAGAACCTCATCTGTTGTGAGTATGCAGCGACGATTTCTAACAGAATCCCAGAAGGCAACACCTGTTTTCAAATGTAGCAAGAAGTGCTATGTGAAATTCTGGAGTGAAGGCTGTCTGTGCATAGGTCTTTGGTAGGGGCGTTCCGGACCAAGAGAAGAAACTGTGAATTGCGCTAGAGAAGCTTATCAGCGAAGCCCCTGCAAGTCCACCACACATGTAAATTTACAGCTAGGAGTTTTGCAATCAACAGTATGGCAAATTCTTCGTAAGAGATTAAAGTGTAAGCCTTATAAGCTTCAGCTGCATCAGTATCTCAGTGTCAAAGATGTGCATCTGAATTTCTGCATTGAAATGCAAGAGAGTTTTGAAATTGATGGCTTCGCAGACTCGTGATGAAGCTAGTTTCCATCTGTCTGAAAAGGCGAATCTCAATATGTTCATCTGGGGTACTGAAAATCCCAGTGTAGTCACAGAACATGTGCGAGATTCAGCTAAGGTGAATGTTTTCTGTGCTATCTCGAAAGAGAAGGTGTATGGACCATTTGATCATTTTTATGTGAAACTGTTTCTACAAGTAATATGATCTCACCAGTTCTTGTGAGAAATCTGTCAGCTCAAGAAATAAAGTTTGGACATGGAGTTGCCAGATAACATTTTTTTAAAAACTGTATTTGTAGTTGAAACTAAAGATTTACTGAAAACAAAACTAAACAAATAAACAAAATAAAAAAGTAAATAAATAAAAAAACCCAATGATTTGATTCAAACTTCCCCAACCATTTCAAATATCTGAGAATAATAGGTTATTTGTTAAAACATTCCAGGCTGATGTGCTGTAAAGATGTGGACAGTAGATGACCCAGAAGTGGACAGATGTCAGATGTAAAGTCGCAGAAAAAAAAGCTGCTGATTGTAAGTAATGAATTTCTCTTTTACATGTAAAAGCTCCTTCAGTATTTGAATCAATCGAGAAAATGTGATGAATGAGCCATATTCACAAACTTTGAGTTTACTTTATACAGGTGAATGACCTGGTTTTATGAATCAACAAATAATTCAGAATATTTTAGCTTACAGACATCACTGACCTGGTCTTATGAGCTGGCAGTTCTCCAAACCAGGAATAGATCTCATCATGGCTACCTGATACTCCTCTGGCATTGTGCAGGACATGCCTTGAGGATAGATCACAGAACTTTCTATACCTGTTTTGGGGAGCAAAACAATATATTCTTACTTTTGTGAGATAAGTTAACTTTTAGACAGTTTAACAGACCACCAGTTATACTCATATGTATAGTAACATTACTGTCTTAGTATCTGCTTTTACTCAATATTTACAAATTGTATCATTTAACTAATGAATCACAAAAAAATCTTCATCATATCTCAAACTACTACTACTGATTACTCACAAAAAGAATAAATTTTGTCACATAACCCAGCTATGTCTGATTAGCCCCAGAAAGAACAAATTTTACCACATTTCAACAAACTACTGTGGAACCAGAGTACTGCAGATGAATGTTCAAGAGTGAAGAAAGTTCACAAAAATATTGTTGAAAAAGTCCCTAGACAAACAAAATCAACACAAGAAATGTCAAAGAAATCACATACAAGGAGATTGCAGAGAACTCCATAAAAACACATAAAGGGAGGATATTGCTTAAAACTATCACCATGTGTGAAGAGGAAGAATCAGCACATGATACGTAAAGGGTAAAGGCCTCAGAGGCACATAGGGATATGGTGTAGTGCCCATATTTTTCTTGACCTGTCAGCACATTAGAGGGTGATATGGACAGTATCACGCCTGGCCACCTTTCCTTCCCCAACTCCAGAAGTCGGGTACCCATTTATACAGGTGAGTGACTGGGGCACCTTCGGCCGGATCTGAACCCCCGAACTTCTCCATGAGAGACCAGTGCACTAACCACTCCACCACTCAGACACCCCGAGGGAAAAAAAATGCATGTCAATGTTTTTCTGCACTTTTCTCACATTTCTGTTGGCTTGGCAGGTAATCATTATGATCACGATGAAGGCAGGCTGATTGCCTGTGTGTTACTATTAATTTATAATAGCAGACTGCTACTACTATTACTACTAGAATAAATCTGTTTACCCACTATTACCTCTTCAAAAATGAGCAGTAAAATTTATAGGTGACAAACATGCAGCACATATTACAAATAAGAACAAACATCTCAATATTCTACCCCTCAAGAAGAGATTTCTTTTCAACAAGGCCAAGTTAATTAATAAAATTCTATCACACAATGCTCCACCCTGTGATTGTTGCTAAAATTAACCAAAAACACAGTCAACACTTTAAGCAAATTGTATTCTCTCAAAACCAAGGCTTGACATGTTTAAAAAAAGCTTCTCTTACTCAGCTGCCCACTTTTGGAATGCCCTACCAACTCATTTAAAACTTATAAGTAATATTTGTTCTTATAACTTCAAACTTTGTCAACATCTGATTGATACAGACTATATGCCTCCCTAAGCATAGTCTTTAAAGTATGGACTGATTGTTGTAATTTTTTTATACTGCTTTTCTATAAATTTGTTAGTTTTGAATGAATGTAAGAATGCAAGATTATTTCATGTTGTTGCATAAATCAGAGGGTAGAGTATATGGACAAGAGATAAGTTTATTATTTATTTATGTAATCATCTAATTGTGTCTTCATGATTATTATGCTCATTAACAAATACTGAATGACTGTGACTGAGTGAAAGCTATATGATGAAGGGCAGAATGTTATATGGGCTTGCGTGCCCAATTCTTAACCCTTTGAAAATTAGTATGTTTGTTCATTCTTTATAATGTCAGACTGAGTATAATGATGTTAAACTCACTATCTGATTCCAATCAAACCTGATACAAAAGGCTGAGTTTGTTAAACTCACTGTTTCATTCTAATTATGGCTGCTGTATCGGTTAACTCTTGTGATTAATCCATTAAAATTTTTTTAAAATAGCATCTAAACGCATTTAGTAGAGGATGCGGGTGCAATGAACCCTGAAAATTAGTAAACAAAGCATTTGGGCACAAGCCGATATTTGTCAGATTCTTATCTAAAATTGTAATACACAGCAAATTTCTTAAAGGCCAGGAATCTCACAGGCAATGGAAAACCCAAGAACAATTATGTTTAGTAACAAAGTTAATGGATGTTCCTCTGAAACAGCCTCGTCCAGAAGAGCAGCTCACAATATAAAAAGGTAGTAAGGATGACAAAAATGAAAGAGGAGTAGGAATAATATTTGATGAGCAAGCAGCAAGAACAGTTCTGGGATATATGAACATCTCAAACTGTGTCTTACTAGCCCAACCAAAAGGACAACCAATAAACATAAATATTATACAAGCGTATGCTCCAACAGCTGATAGTTCTGAAGAAGATGTACAGCTATTTTATAATAACATAGAGACAGCCCTAAAACACACAAAGTCACAAAAAGTTACTATAGTCATGGGAGATTTTAATGCCAAAGTTGGTAAAGGAAGAACTTCAGACATTGCTGGTGATTATGGACTGGGAGAGAGGAACGACAGAGGAAGTAAATTAACTGAATGGGCAAAAAATACATAGCATGATTGTAGGAAACACCTGGTTTAAACAACATCCTCGAAGACTGGCAACGTGGTGCTGCCCAGACAAAAAGACTTTTAACCAGATAGACTATGTATTAATCAACAAACAATTCTAGAATGCATTACTGACAACAAAAGCCATGCCAGGAGCTACTCCGTGGGAAAATTGGAATAAAGCTAAAGAAAGCATGCAGAAAAGTGAGAAACATCAAACTGAATGTAGAGCTCCTTAAAAACTGCGAGAACAATACAGAGTTATTTTAAAAAATAGATGCAATGCAATAGCAAAGATAAATAGTATAGATGAACAATGGGCAATGTTAAGAGATTCTATCCATCAAATGGTTAGGGAGATGAAAGAAGCAACCAAGCATAAATGGATGACAGATGGCATCCTGGGACTGATGGACAAAATAAGGAGTAGTAAAAATAACCAAGAAAATTACAGCAGGATAAATAAAGAAATAAAATGCAAATGCAGAGAAGCAAAGGAAATGTAGTTAAAAGAACAGTGCAGACAAATAGCGGACTCCCATAATACAGACAGCAAAAACATGCACAAACAATTAGTGAATTCACACGCAGGAAGATAAAATATAGCACAGAATGCCTGAAACCAAAAGGTAGAATGTTAAAAGGAAAAGAAGACACTGACAGATGGACAGAATACATAATGAGCTACATGGAGGAGAAATGATGGAAACTGTGATGGGCCACAAATACTTGAAGATGAAATCACAGATGTCATCAAACACACGAAGAAAGGAAAAGCGACTGGGCCTGCCAATACTTGAAGATGAAATCACAGATACCATCATAAACATGAAGAAAGGAAAATAAAAACAGAAGAAATGATATGCTACAGGAGATGGGAAAAAAAAATAATAACCAAGTTACTCTATGACATTTACCTAAGTGGTTATATACCTAGTGACCCACTTAAATTCACATTTATAGCACCACTACAGAAACCAGGTGCAAAGGAATGTGAGGACCACAGGACTATCACCCTCTCATGTCACACAGCAAAGCTACTTGTGAGAATTATTATGACAAGAACAAGATAAAAATGGAAATAGCAGATGAACAGTTCAGATTTGCTGAAGGAAAGCTAACACATAATGCTGCCATTTTGTGCCTTGAAAACATTAACAGAAAGAGTTTTAAAAGTACAAAAAAATCTCTACCCCTTCACTAATTACACCGGTTCTAAGGACTGCTATTGCTGGAATAATTAGTGTATAAGTATACAACTATACACGAAGCACTGCAGTAAAGCTGTGATATCAGAATGTATAAAATAGGAAAAAAGTAGGAGCAGCTTTATTACTTAACGATTACAAAGTTGTGACGTTTCGGCGTGAGCCTTAATCATACAAAAACATACAGGACGAAGAAATAGAGAGAGGAGATAGTGGATTTAGTGGAGAGGTACTATAATGATTGAAGAAGATTATGTTATGTGTAACTAAACAGCAAGTTTAACCCATGTGGCTCCAGCGTCCCATAATTTTGAATGCAGCAGTTCTCAAGTGCCAGGCGGCTTGTGTCATCTGCGTGACATTGTTTAATGGCTGTTACCAGAAAATCAGATTTGCCTCTG
This sequence comes from Achatina immaculata, assembly GCA_009760885.1. Lineage (NCBI taxonomy): Eukaryota > Metazoa > Mollusca > Gastropoda > Stylommatophora > Achatinidae > Lissachatina > Lissachatina immaculata. Next base: position 46,471,242 of record CM019693.1, on the reverse strand, counting down.
CGGTTGGGGCCATTGAAATGATTTGGGACTGGTTTCGAAGCATGCTGGGCGATGTCGTACAGATGTTTCTGCATGCGGTCCCCTAATCTGAGGCCAGTCTCACCAATAAATGTTATCCTGCATCTTTTGCAAACGATGACATATATCACATTTCGGGACTCGCATGTGAATCCCTCATGAAGAGTGAGGATAGTTTTGGGAAAGGTGATTGTTTTTGTTTCCCAAACTACAGGGCAGGTAACGCAGCGGGGGCAGTTACATTTTCTGGTGCCAACATATGTAAGGCTCTGCTTCAAGTGGCTGTGGACGAGGATGTCCTTAAGGCTTACTTTTCAAACTTCCTCACAGCATCACTCTGCAACCCCGCTATTTTCTCTGCAACCCCTCTTCCCCAATCATCTGTTTCAATTTCTCCTAGCTAGGTCGGTATTGCGTCACTCTCTCTCCCCTCCCCGGTTCCCCATCCACCACCCCCAGTTACAACCCACTGACCACATGTCACAGGTCTCTATTTAAACAGTCTCCACATCCCACTAGATCCACTCCTGACACACACCGCCGGACAAGCCACACCTTGCAATTTACAGCTAAGTACTCTTTTAAAAAAAAATTTTTTTTTTTTTTAATAGTATTCAATTGAATCTATACTTTATCTCCTCTCTCTATTTCTTCATCCTGTATGTTTTTGTATGATTAAGGCTCACGCCGAAACGTCACAACTTTGTAATCTTTAAGTAATAAAGCTGCTCCTTTTTCCTATTTTATACATTCTGCTTTTGCTGGAGGTGGGGTGGAGAATTCGATCTCCATTCCAACAGCGCGCGTCTCAAACAGCCTCTGGCAGTCAAGTCCAGCTCCTGGCCTTCTAGTGGCAGAACTGTTTAAACTGACAGGAGAAGGGGCGAAGGCGAACATCTAGCGCCTGAAAACCAGACATTTAGAGTAGATGAGTGGCACGTTTGGTAGCTCATCTACCGCTGCTGGCGAGATTCTTCAGCTGCCGTGCGTGGAGCGGTGCTCCTCCTGGCCAATGAAGAAAGGTGCAGATGGGGTTGCCGTGCAGCACCACTGCGGAAAAAGTGGTAGAAAGGATAAGGCGAAGCAAACAGTCAAATCACGGCACCTCTGGTCTGGAGGTCTGCCATGTCCTGAGTGCAGTCATATCGGGTGAAATGCATGAACCGGCTTAACCCAGAGGTTAAGACACTGCTGGCGAGACTCTTCGAATGCCGAGTGTGGAGTGAAGCTCCTCCCGGTCAAGGAAGAAAATGCGGAAAAGAAATAAAGGTTGCTGTGTGGTGCCGATGTGAAAAGGTGAAGGAAAAGATAAAGTGAAATTTAATCAGTATGTCCAGTAGCATCGTTGCGAGAGCTACACATACCATGGCGCCTCTGCTCTAGAGGCCGGCAACATCCAAAATACACCTACACTGGTGAAATATGCCTAAACCAGCACACACCAGAGGTGAAACTTGATGGCCAGCCATGTTATACCACCTCCGCTCTAGAGGTCAGTAACGCCTGATAAACACCCATACTGGTGAATTTTGCCTAAACCGGCTCATACCAGGGTTGAAACTTGAAGGCTACGCATGTCACGGTACCTCTGCCTTAGAGGTCGGTCACGTCCCAAACACGCCCATACTGGGATAATATGCCTAAACCGGCTCAACACAGGGGTGGAAGTCACTAGTGGTGAGGATTCGTCCTCCTCAAAAAAGCTCCATCCTGGTCACAACTAGGAAGGGTAGCGGCCATGACCACAAAATGCTGAAGTCGGAGACACTGGACCAGGGCAGTCTAGATGGGCAACCACCTCTCACCCGGCGGGGATGTATGCATATCCTAAACACGCTGAGGTTTTCCGGTGAGAAAGTCCAACTCTAGCCTGGGTGGGCTACCACCTCTCACCTGGGGATATGCTGATATTCTAAACACGTCAAGGTCTTCCGGTGAGAAAGTCCAACTCTAGACTGAACTGTTGCAATGAAAACCACGGTGTCACGCAATCCCGCTTCTGAGACCCACCAAGAATTTCAGGCTCAAGCCCTGAGATACTCTGAACCTCCTGTGGTCCTATGGGGGACCACGGGACTTAACAAGGACCACAGGCATAAATTCAGTAGGATCACAGGGCAGTCTTAGTGGTAGAAGTGAACGATGAAGAAGAAGAAGAAGACTAATTACACCAAGGCATTTGACAAGGTGAAATATAATGAGATGATTAAAATGCTTCTAAACAAATACAGACGGCAAAAACATGAGGATTGTAAAACATTTATATTGGGAGCAGAAAGTAATGATTCAGGTGGAAAATAAAACTGGAAATATCAACCAATAAAACAAGGAATGTGATCTCTCTCACTGGTCCACGCCAATCAGGCATTGGTCATCATTGATTTCCACAACCATCTATCCTTTGCTCTTTCTATAAGCTGTGTTTTGGACTGTGCTTTGTGTCACTCTTTTAGTCTGTCAATTATCTTGTTTCTTTGTCTTCTTCTGTCACCTTTTCTTTCCAGTTTTCCAGCTTTTATTAAGTGCTCCAGTTTGCCTCTTCTTAAAACATGTCCTATGAACCTGGACTGTCATGTTCTGAATTTTGCCATAATTTCTCTTTTTTGCCCAGTCTCACTTAGAACTTCTTTGTTATCTTGGCTGTCCCTGGTATTCTCATTATTCTTCTTATGTACCACATCTCTGGCACATCCAGTAGATTTTGAGTGCTCTTTGTTATCACCCATGCTTCCAGTAGATTTTGAGTGCTCTTTGTTATCACCAATGCTTCCAGTAGATTTTGAGCTATTTGTTATCTACTTTTTTTTTTATTATTATTTTTTATTTATACTCTACTTTCTTGTTTCTTTCTACTAACTCCCCTCCCTATTTCAGCCTTCTCTTCTTCTCTGGCAACCTATAGGTGTATAGGGTCTTGTCCTACTCACCAGTTTCACATTTTCTCTCTGCAGGTGTTCATGTTCTCTCCACTCCCACCCCCACCTCCAGACACCATCTCTAGCGGTTATCATATTTCTACTGCCCTTCCCCCCTGTTTTCCTCTCTCTCTCCACCTACTCTGTACAACTGGCTCTATTGGCTTGTCCTTTGTGTGGCCCAGCGTGGTCTCTGTGTCTCATCTAGTGGACACGCATTTCTCTGTATTTCCTACTTCTGGAGGCTGCCACATTAAGATAAGTTTTTCGTTTAGTTATACGTTTTTTGTCTCATTTGTGTATGTAATCCTTGAAAATGGCTCATGCCGAAATATTGGATGATGTATGTTTTTCATTTATAATATTCTCATCTCACTCTCATACTTTCTATTCATTTTTTTCTCACTTTACTCACTCCTGCCACCTTGTAAAACTGCACCATATACCTCTATCTACTTTTATTATTAGAACCAGTTTTACTTTTATCTATCTTGTGTTATTATTGCTCCTAAATACTTGAATTTATTCACGTACCTTAATTCTGTGCCTTTTACTTTGATGCCACATTTTTCTGGTGTTTCTTTCTTGGATATAACCACGAATTCTGTCTTCTTATTATAGTCAAACCCTTTTAATGTCACATCGTCGGGACCATCAAAATGTGATGACAATAAGCGGAGTTGATATAAAAAGGAGTCCTTTAAAAAGGCTTTAACTAGGCCAGTGTGTGTGTGTGTGCGTGCGCATCCGTTCCACATTTGCTGCATTAAACACATAGCTAATAGCCAAAGCTATCATCATCAGACACAATATGTACTAATCACAAAATATATTAATCACAAAATACAGTAAGTCTTTGTCTTACAATATAGAAAACACTATAATTAAGCAGCATTTGACCTATCAGCAGCAGTACTAAAAAAAATGTGTGATTTTGTGATGCATAGTGATAACTGGTCTATTAATAAAAAAGTCATTTAAACATGATAGAGCACTAAAAACGTCCTGTGCCACATCAGGCATACCATAAATGAATGAGCGCACAGTCTCGAACGCGCTTACAGACTGAATGTAAGAAACAGTTTTGGTGGGTGTCTGGCCTGTTGACTCATTGATGTCATCAGCACTATCCTCGGCATCGCTGTCTACCTTGCTTTTACTGCAACTAGTGACGATCTGTTCTACTGAATATACTTCCATTGATAACCAAGCCATCATCAGCCTATTTGGTAGCAGTTTATAAAACATGCCTTTTTCATCCATTTTAAAAAATGTAATCTGTGTTGTATGCATCCAGAAATTTTGGCAAGCAAGAAATCCAATCATTAACGACATCGGTGTTAACTTGGGCCACTTTCCTAAAGTGACCTTAAATTTTATGTTGTGGCATTTCTTAAAGTGCTCAAGAAAGGCGTTCGAACACTTCCAGTCAGGCATATCCATTTTTTGCAAAATGTATAATTTCTGCCAGCATAGGAACGCACACAGGCAACTGTGCAGAGCACGTCTGTTTGAACCATTTCAGCAGAGCACACTCAATATCCATGTAGGAACTCGCACACCTTCGCTTAGTGTTTGACCTAACTAAAGACAAGTGGAAATCTCATTTAATTTTGTCTCGGTTTTTAACAAGTTTTGATACTGTTGAAACGTCAATTTCAAATTTATCCGCTATGTCCTTTCTTGTAACTTTTTCATCAACTTGCTTCAGAATATACATTTTACTATTCAAATCCAGATCAACACATTTGCGTTTATTAGTCATTATCTATCACAACGGGAACCAGAGAGAAGTTCCTGGATATACAATTCACAGTACACTATTCGAGTCTAACTATCACCTTACACTGCCAATTTAACACCCCCCACGTCTTGATAAAGAAGCAAATGACTGAAAAAAAGCTAGATTTTAATCATGAAAAGGGGGGGGGGGGTGGGCCATGGTAAGCTTTTCATTCACACCACGTGAGTTTCGATGCCCACATGTTCAAAAGGTTGATGCGGCAATTACTCGGTGATCAAATGGCTAGCCCCTTCTTTGATGAACTGCGAAGCTGGTAACGCTTTGTGAGATGTTTGTAGCTTGTACTCCCCCAGTCTGTGATACACAGCAGGGTCTTTAGTTCTTCCGGGTGCAAAAATACCATGACATTAACTGATCTGTGGTTATGAGAGTTGGCCATGGATACAAATCTATGTGACAATATCCAGGTGATGACATGTGATATTAAGTGGGTTTGACTGTATTTAAAAAGTCCTTTCTCCTCACTTTTTTCTAAGACTGTGATAGAGATGTATGTATCTCTAGACCTTTTTTTTTTCTGTACGGCAAGAATATTCTAAGAACAATCATTAAGAACCAAGTATAAAAGTTGGAAGAATCAATATTAACAACCTTTGGTATGCTGATGACATAGTACTGATAGCTGAGGACCTGCACTATCTCTTGGATAAAGTTGCTAAAGAAAGTAACAAGTACTGATGTCAAAAGTGGAAAAAAATGGTTTTGAATGGAAAGTTTATCTCTGAAACTACTGATACTATAACGTGCAAATATTGCAGTCTTGTCATGTGATGTGTCCCTTCCAGAACGTCGTCCCTCTCACTGCTCCCTGAATGCAATGCGGTCTTGCACAAGTTGACCATCTGGCAACAACATATTCTGTTATGTTCTTAGTCCACCTGAAGTGAGGTCACACATTTTATCTTTTGTCAGACACAATGCATTCTGCTGTTAACCTTTCCAAACCAATATGTCTCTTGAAATGGCTGAAGTATCTCATCTTTCTAACTCTGATGATGTTTACAAGCCAGTTTTCTAAGACACCTAATCCCATCAATATCTCTTTATTTGACTTTTTTCTTTCCATGATATTCTAAGCGTTCTTGTATAACTTTTTGTTTCAAATGCAGTTATTCTCTTTTCTAGTGATCTGTTGTGTCCGGGTTTTGCATCCGTATGTTGCCAGCAGAAATATGCATGTAAGCTCTTAGTAAACGTAGCTTTGTTTTGTCGCTGGTACACTGCCACATATCCACCTGTGCTAGTTTCTGTGATACAACTGCTGTCTCTTTTTAATTTCCACCATGTAGTCACCATTAGTGGTGATCTTCTTCTTCATACGCACACTGCCAATGATGCGTGGTACCCTGATTTTTTTTATGTGCCTTTTGGCTGGGTACCTCCAACTTCAGCATCTTTCCTTGCTAGGGCAGACTGTGGTCTTCCTCGACTGCCATGAAGACAGTGGTGTAGCTGGCCTGGCCAAAACTTTTTTTCCAGCCTCTGGTGCTTGTACTTAAGCCCCTTCTCCATGTCAGATCCAGCATACAACGCTGGCTGGCCAGATGGCTTTGAGACAGTTCCACAGAGATACCCTGACTTTGGGATGAGGACTCCAATGAGTGCTTCAATGATATCCATTCCCCACCACCTATAGTCTGCTGGCTTTGTTTTGTTTACATCATTCTGACAGCAATTGTTGTAAAGACCTATAGGCTTGTCACATCCTGGATTCATTGGTTTTGCACCAGATTTTCCTCATCCCTGCCGGCAATCTCCATGTTCCCATCCGTCCACCAACCTGACATTACATTTTACAAAAATAACAATTACAATTAGTGTTGATTGCTACAGGTTTCTAGGCTACAGAAGTAGGCCAGAGTTTTTAAGCAAACAGATCCATGTTCCCTGTCGCACAAAGACTATGTTATGTTCTTAACAGAGCTGTTACCAGTGGAAGTGGTGATGACTGAACCTAGATATTCAAATTTATTTACACTTTCTTTATGGTCTACCGTAATTTTGGGTTTGCTTCTCAATTGTCAGTTATTACTTTAGTTTTATTAGTGTTTAAAGCCTTCTAAGCTGTTTGATAAAAGGACAGTATCATCAGTGTATCTACTTTATGGAATCCGGTGGCACCCATTGTTGAAAGAGTCGCACTTAGTTATTTCTTGTTCATTTTTTACGTTTTATTTCTCGTTCATCTCTGATGTTCCTCATGACGCTTTCAGCATAGATGTTAAACAATTATGGAGAAAGGATACATCTGTCTTACTTCCTTTTGAGCATCAAACCAACTCAACGTTTTGCCACCTACCCTCATTTCTGCTTGCTAATCTTGACACAGTGTAGCATTATGGTGTCCCAGGTGAATAGGAAAACCCATGTTGTTCATAACTGACCATAACTGTTGATGTGAAGCCATGTTAGTGTACTACTACTAAACACATGTTTTGCCTACACACTGTACTGAACTGTGCTAGTATGTGTGTGTGTGTGTGTGCGCACGCGCACGCAGCTAACTGACTTGAAGTACTGAATTGAATATTCTTCATTCACTGTGTCACATACATCACTACTTACAGTGCAGGTCTTGAATGGACTGCTACACGAGTGACACAACAGGCTCTCTACACTTTTTATGATATTCTTCATGTTTAGTATATGAAGGTGCTATGTTCCTCTACTGCTTATATCATTTCAGCCTGGGGGTTTTCCTGTTTTACGATTCTTAATGGGGTCTTTGACCTCATCCAAAGAGGGTTCAGGTTCTTTGCTTATCCTCACGTCATTGCAATTGTTTTCTGCACTATCTGCCTCTTGGTACATCTCTCTGCAGTACTCTTTCCCATCTGTTTAGGATGCTTTGCATTAAAGGATTTTCCTGTTTGTTGTTAAATTATACAAAGGAATGATTTCAGATTGTAGTTCTTGAACAATTCTCCTTCAGGAAAGATATTTTTACAAAACAATCCTTATTATTGCAATAATGAGCTTAAATATTATTGTTGCAATTCATCACTGAATTATCACTTGCAATCAAAGCATCCATTTATCACTCACTATGAACCATCATCTTCATCCATAGCATTCACTAACACTGAATCAGCATGCTGCTAGGCTACACTTGCTGAATTTCAGGAGATAAGGAGTTTATGAGAAAGTGATGATTTCTGCCATGGACAATGTGCATCATGTGCCAGCTGTTTTAGGAATGCTAACATGCCATGTGAAGCACAGTCTGTAAAGAAAGTAGATGCAGAGTCAGGAATTGAAGGCCTCCAAGTTAAATGCCACAAAAATTTTGGGAAACTTTAAACAAGTCCTGCAAACAGCATTGAGCTGAAAATCCATCAGTTGCGACTGTATCAGTGACATGAGATGTTAATTCAGGATGTTCCAACATATTGGAATTCACCCCTGCATATGGTCAAACAACTGTTTAACAACAAAGAAGTACAGCCAGGTCACAAACACAGCCTTACTCTACCAACAAAGAAGTACAGCCAGGTCACAAACACAGCCTTACTCTACCAACAAAGAAGTACAGCCAGGTCACAAACACAGTCTTACTCTACCAACAATGACATTGGGAGAAACTGCCTCTGGTACAAAAAGTTCTCAGTCTCAGTTGCTATGCTACAGAACAGAGGGCACACCAATGTTTCCTGCTCAATAATTCTTCCAACTCTCTGCCATCCTGAAGCTGGGATGGTAGTATCTGATGAGGATCCTGCCATCTTGAAGTAAGAATGACAGTTTATGATGAGGATTCTGACATCTTGAAGTAGGAATGACAGTTTATGATGAGGACTGTCACATCTTGAAGTAGGAATGACAGTTTATGATGAGGATCCTGCCATCTTGAAGTAGGAATGACAGTTTATGATGACTGTCACATCTTGAAGTAGGAATGGCAGTTTATGAGGACCTTGACATCTTGAAGTCAGAATGGCAGCATGTAATGATGGCCCTGCCAGTGTACATGTCAAGAATGCACTTTTGACCAATCTCAAACAACACAAACTGAACCTCAAACTCTTGTAGTTGAGATTGTGACTGAGCTGGACCTTCATTTAAAAAATAATCTAAAATGTCTGTGAAAGGACAAAAGAATCCAAATTTGACAAGAGCTGCAAGTTCTTCTGGAAAATTCTGACCAACCTGATAATGATCAGCTTTTACACCAGAAAAATCATTCCAAAAGAAAATTCAAATGCTTGAACTGTCATCAGACTCTGAAGATGAGTCACTGATAACTCTCTCCTCCTTCATGAAAACAATTGTTGAGCTGATAATCAGACATGGTATATCACAAACACCACAGTGATAGCTGAGTCACGAAATTTAATTTTGTTTTCCTTTTAAATGAAACTAGTTCATGATTGAAGTTGTCATGGGTGATGATATTACTGAGCTAGAAGTAGAAACTCACTTCACAGCCAGCATGTTTAGTTTATATGAAGTGTCTCTTAACATATGTAGGTTTAAGTATCTGGCTACATACTGTATTTCCTGCCATATATTAGACCATCCAAAAATCACCCTGCACTGGTTATGTTCTGGTGGGCCTTGAAGGTAGAGGTTACCGATACTTGACTAGCAAGGGTAGATCATGAGGTAGTGGTTACTGATACTTGACTAGCAAGGGTAGATCATGGGGTAGTGGTTACTGATACTTGACTAGCAAGGGTAGATCATGGGGTAGAGGTTATTAATACTAAGCTAATAAGGTAGATCATGGGGTAGAGGTTACTGACACTTGACTAGCAAAGGCAGATCATGAGGTAGAGGTTACTGATACTAGATTAACAAGGTAGATCATGGGGTAGAGGTTAATGATACTAAATTAACAAGGGTAGATCATGGAGTAGAGGTTTCCTGGTATTAGACTGACAAGGGTAGATCATGGGTTACAGGTTACTAATACTAGGCCAACAAGGTAGATCATGGGGTAGAGGTTACTGACACTTGACTAGCAAAGGTAGATCATGAGGCAGAGGTTACTGATACTAGATTAACAAGAGTAGATCATGTGACAGAGGTTACTGATACTAGACTAACAAGGTAGATCATGGGGTAGAGGTTACTGATACTTGACTAACAAGGATAGATCATGGGGTGATTACTGATACTAGACTAACAAGGTAGATCATGGGGTGGTTACTGATACTAGACTAACAAATTAACAGACTTGGATCCATTACATTTAAGAAGCTACAGGAGGACAAATACCCAGTTCTGGCTAAGGTAGCTAGAAAATATTTAGCATCTCCAGTCATTATTGTTCATTGTGAACATTTGCTTTCTGTATCTGATTATGTTATTATAAAAGAAAAAAGCCATCCTTGAACTGTCCAGTGTATATAAACTTGTCTGCCAAAACAATTTAACAGTCAGAGAAAAAATTATTTGTCATCTTCATATCCTCTTACTGCATTATGATGTGGTTTATAAAAAAAGTTACTTCTAGCTACTGACTGATTAGTGTTTCACTGTTTATTCAATTATTTATGTTATACAAAACTGTTATTAAAATAAATGGAACAATTTAATATGCATAGGCAAATAATTATTAGAACTGTTTTATAATAGAAACTACAACATGGCCGTTTCTGCTTTACAGAACAATATTAATATGCTTGAAAAAAATGTGTAAAATTCCAATTTAAATGTAGTTTAGTTTGCAATTAAAGATTTTAATCTTACAATTAATTATAGTTAAATTTTTTAATCAAACAATTTTAATAACATCCAATTGAAGAGAATGAAGATGTAAACTCACCTTCTGGTTCCAGCCAAATTTGATGAGTTCTGCCCTTGAATCTTAAAATTTTTGATTCTATAGATGGGCAATACCTGAAGACAATAAAATGAAAGCAGCTTAATATTAATGATGATATTTCTGTTCATCTATGCTGACAAAGGAAAAACTTAATGCTTTCTGGACATGGTAAATGTCATCAGACTTAAATACCAAGAAAATATGTTAATATACACTGTATTACCATCTAGAAAAAAACTCATTAAAATAATAGTACAGTCTTTTCAATATCATTTTAAACATTCTTTTTAATATAACTTTTACTGGTATCAATCTTACTCTTACATCCTTCCCATGCCGTTAAACGTCACATAGGGCTCGCATAGCTTGCCAAGTTTTCCTGTTCTTGGCGAGTCTTTCAACCTCATCAAGGGATTTTATGCCCACTAAACTGGCTTCTCTTAACAATGTCCTCTTTAGAGTTTCATGTGGTTGACCTCTTTTTCTTCGCCCTGTTGTGCTCCACCTGACAGCTTGTTTTGGTATTATCTGATTGTTTCTTCTCATCACATGGCCTACATATTTCCATCTTCTTTTTTTTTTTTTTTTGGTTACCAATGAGACAGGTTGTTGTTTGCTCATCTGTTTATCTCTGCATTGTTCTTGAATTCGTGCCACTTTATACCAAGTATTTTCCTTAGGAGTTTGTTTTCAAAATAGTCTAATTTCTTGTCTATTTCTTTAGTTGATTTCCAGCTTTCGCATGCATAAATGAAGGTGGATATCACATTTGAACTGAATAATCTTAACTTGGTTTTTGTGTTTATAACTTTTGAATTTCATATGTTCTCAAGATTTTTTAAGTACAATGCTGTTTTGCAATTCTAACTTCCTTCCTGGTGTCACCATCTTGGTCTATGTAGCTGCCAAGGTATGCAAATTGGTTTACTTCATCAACAACTGTTCCTTCTACATATATTTTTCCTTCTTGATTAATGAGAAATTTCATTATTTTTGTTTTGTCTTTGTTAATTTCAAGACCTATTTTGCTAGCTAAGGAAGATAGGGAATCTGTTTTTTTGATTGATTTCATGTTGTCACTGATAAGAGTTATGTCATCAGCAAAATCAAGATGTTCTATCTGGGTCCCATGTATCCAATCAATGCCAGTTTTACCTGCACAGTATCTTTTCATTATAAAGTCTATATTGGTATCAATACAGCCTATAATTTTTTTTTAGTAGTAATGCAGTCTTTAATATCAAATTTCTTAGTATTAACAGTCTAACCCTTTCAATGCTATGGACATGTCTAGACATTCTGCTTCATCGCTGCTAAGGACAGCTAACCCTTTCACTGCTATGGACATGTCTAGACATTCTGCTTCATCGCTGCTAAGGACAGCTAACCCTTTCACTGCTATGGACATGTACAGACATTCTGCTGCATCGCTGCTAAGGACAGCTAACCCTTTCACTGCTATGGACATGTCTAGACATTCTGCTTCATCGCTGCTAAGGACAGCTAACCCTTTCAATGCTATGGACATGTCTAGACATTCTGCTTCATCGCTGCTAAGGACAGCTAACCCTTTCACTGCTATGGACATGTCTAGACATTCTGCTTCATCGCTGCTAAGGACAGCTAACCCTTTCACTGCTATGGACATGTACAGACATTCTGCTGCATCGCTGATAAGGACAGCTAACCCTTTCACTGCTATGGACATGTATAGACATTCTGCTGCATCGCTGCTAAGGACAGCTAACCCTTTCACTGCTATGGACATGTATAGACATTCTGCTGCATCGCTGCTAAGGACAGCTAACCCTTTTACTGCTATTGACATATATAGACATTCTGCTGCATCGCTGCTAAGGACAGCTTACCCTTTCACTGCTATTGACATATATAGACATTCTGCTGCATCGCTGCTAAGGACAGCTAACCCTTTCACTGCTATGGACATATATAGACATTCTGCTGCATCGCTGCTAAGGACATCTTAACATATCCCAAAATTTCTGCTTCCCAGGTGTCAATGAAACTCTTATATTTAACTTTTATTTTCCAGTTTCCAGATGTTACTCCGTGCTATAATTGCGATCAAGAAAAATACAATGATGGTACATGTTCTTCCTTTACTGTTTCTTTCTTGTTGAGAAATGACTGTCGGATCAGATGTTTCAACTGATCTTTTATCATGTAATTTTGGTAACTGTAGCAGAATCACTGAATAAGTAAACAAAGAAATCATCATTGCAATTAACTAAATACCAGTAACTGAAAAATACAGCAGGTTTATCCTGTTATTAAATGTACAGGCCTTTACGGTGCGTGCGTGCACACACACACGTTACTATGCAAATTTACACATGAGCTGAACATTTTGCCAGTCTCATCAATATACGTTATCCTGCATCTTTTGCAAACGATGACATATATCATATTACAGGACTCGTATGTGAATCCCTCATGAAGAGTGAGGATAGTTTTGGGAAAGGTGATTGCTTTCGTTTCCCAGACTACTGGGCAGGTAACGCAGTGGGGGCGGTTACATTTTCTGGTGCCAACATATGTAAGGCTCTGGTTCAAGTGGCTGTGGACGAGGATGTCCTTAAGGTTTGGCTCACGTTTGTATGTCAATAGGGGTGGATCAGAAAAAATGTCGCGAGTGTCGGGGTCGAGGTGGATTAGTGGCAGATGATGATAAAGAATTTTCTTAACCATCTTGACCACGCGGGTGGAAAGGCAGTACTAACGTAACTCTGTCAGATGGAGTAACAGACTTTTTCCTGAATACTTCTTTGCCATATAACCAGAGTGCCTCTGCCCAGTCATGAACATCGACTGAGTGATTGGCAAGAATAAAAAAAGTTGAAAATGAATGAACAATTGCTGAAAAATTCTTTGCTTTGATCACCCATGTTTAGTGAAATTGTGTCCCACAACAGCTTTTTATTACTTCTGGGAATGTTGCATTTCTCAGACAATGGCAATGATATATATGATGCCTGGCTTATCTGAGATATTTCCCATCAACAGAATCATCAACATTCAAGAAAAGGCCCCACTGAGAAAGTTTAGTGAACAAAATTTAAAAAAAAACAGGAAACAAGACACATGTTCAAAGACTGTAGTATCGCACTGTGTGTTACATAATATGTTCTGGAACATTTCACACACAAAAACACTGGAGAAAAGTCTTTTTTTTTTATTTTGGTTCATTTTATGTAAAATTTGTTCACTGAGGAAGTTTTAGTCACCAAGAAGTAAAATAGTAACATGTGGCATGACTGGAAAAAACTAATCAAAAGGAATTGAAATAAGCTTTAGATTTTCAGATGACAAAATAAAAAGAAAAGTATTCAGCACCAAGGGGACATTGAAAATATAACAACAGGAAAAATAGAGGAAAGAAAATCAAGAGGAAGACCAAGAGGAATGATACTGGACAGTCTGACGGGATGGTGTGAGAGGAAATCACCAACTGAGCTGATGGCCTGCATGAGGGATTGTGTACTCTGGAGAAGCATAACAGCCAATGCCAGTTGTCACAGCACCTGATGATTGTTGCACCAAGGAAAAGCACAAAAGCAGAAGTATGAAGAACGGTAGGTCATGGCACGGCACCTGATGATGATGATGATTCAGCACAAAAGCAAAAGTATGAAGCAAAGTAGGTCATGGCACGGCACCTGATGATGATGATGGTTCAACACAAAAGCAGAAGTGTGAAGCAAAGTAGGTCATGGCACGGCACCTGATGATGATGATGATTCAGCACAAAAGCAGAAGTATGAAGCATGGTAGGTCATGGCATTGCACCTGATGATGATGATTCAGCACAAAAGAAGAAGTATGAAGCAAAGTAGGTCATGGCATGGCACAAGAGGTAACTGATGCAGTGAAAAGGTTGTTTTTCTTGACAGTCTGTTACTATATGAACAATGGTATTAAGCAGCCAGGAAACTCCAAAACAAAACACAACTACTCAGATCATCAGAGAAACATTTCAACCCTTTATACTTCTGATGCTCTGAGGAAGGTGGGTCTTTCTGGGTCATGACTCCCAGAGGTTTGGATTGTACTACTACCAAGAAAAAAGTCACGACTCCCAGAGCTTTGGACTGTACTACTACCAAGAAAATAGTTATGGCTCTCAGAGCTTTGGAGTGTACTACTACCAAGAAAAAAGTCACGACTCCCAGAGCTTTGGACTGTACTACTACCAAGAAAAAAGTCATGACTCCCAGAGCTTTGGACTGTACTACTACCAAGAAAAAAGTCATGATTCCCAGAGCTTTGGACTGTACTACTACCAAGAAAAAAGTCATGACTCCCAGAGCTTTGGACTGTACTACTACCAAGAAAAAAGTCATGACTCCCAGAGCTTTGGACTGTACTACTACCAAGAAAAAAGTCATGACTCCCAGAGCTTTGGACTGTACTACTACCAAGAAAAAAGTCATGACTCCCAGAGCTTTGGACTGTACTACTACCAAGAAAAAAGTCATGACTCCCAGAGCTTTGGACTGTACTATTACCAAGAAAAAAGATATTAAATAGACTATTAACACCAAGAAAGAAAAAAGTGTATACTATCATGAAAAAAAAAATGTATGACTAATGTAATTAATACATTTCACAACACTTTACATATAAAGTATGTTGGCTTGATTCTCCCCCCTCCTTCCACCCATGAACATGCCCCATATCACAAACATATAGGCAAAAATACACAGGGATACAGTATTTCTTACATCTTACATCCTTCCTGCACCATTAAATGTCACATAGGGCTCACATGGTAGTTTGTCAAGTCTTCCTGTTTATGGTGATCTTTTCAACCTCACCAAGGGATTTTATGCCTACTAATTTGGCCTCTCTTTAGTAGACAGTCATTTATATATGTATGTAGCTACTTCTGTACTGAGTGAACGGATAAGAGCGAAATGTAAATGTTATATTTTATTTTATGTCTCTCAGCTTCAATATTAATTATGTTTGTTACATGAACAGTATATTTGTAGAATGTTTGGAATACAGTGAAAGATGTGATAAAGGGCAGAATGTCAGATGGCCTTGCATACCCAATTCTTAACCCTTTTGAAATAAAGATCAATCAATCAATCTCTTAACAATGTCCTCCTTAGAGTTTCACGTGGTTGATCTCTTTTTCTTTGGCCTGTTGTGTTCCACATGACAGCTCGTTTTGGGATTCTCTGACTGTTTCTTCTCATCACATGACCGACATATGTCCATTTTCTTTTTCTCATCACCCATGAGATAAGTTGTTGTTCATTCATCTGCCTTATCTCTGCGTTGTTATTGAATTTGTTCCACATTAAACTGAATAATTTCCATAGGCATTTGTTTTCAAAATAGTCATATTTGTTGTCTATTTATTTAGTTGTTTTCCAACTTTTGCCTGCATAAATGAGGGTGGATATCACATTTGAATTGAATAATCTTAACTTAGTTTTTGTGTTTATAACTTTTGAATATGGTCTCAAGAGTCTTGAAGGTCATTGCTGCTCTTGCAATTCTCACTACCTTTCTGATGTCACCATTCTGGTCTATGTAGCTGCTGAGGTATGCAAACCGGTTTACTTCTTCAACAGCTGTTCCATCTACATATATTTTTCCTTCTTGATTAATGAGAAGTTTCATTATTTTTGTTTTTTCCTCATTAATTTCAAGTCCTAGTTTACTAGCCAGTGAAGACAAGGTATCTGTTTTTTCTTGCATTGAATTCGCATTGTTACTGACAAGAGTTATGTCATCTGCAAAATCAAGATCTTCTAGTTGGGTCCCATGTACCCAATCAATGCCCGTTTTACCTGTGCATCATTTTTTTCATTATGAAGTCTATAGCAATTCCAAAAAGCAAAGGAGATAGTATACATCCTTGTTTCACACCTGTTTCAATCTGGAACCATTTGCTCATTTCTTCTTTTGTGTTGACTGCACAAACATATCTGTTGTACTAAGGAAAAAAAATGTGTGAATAGTTTTTCCTTTTCATTGCACTTTACATTTCTTTGTTATTATCATCAACTTTATGACTGCCATTGCTTTCGCCGTCTCTTTCATTTTAGTGTTCCCCCAGTTCACATGCAGTCCGTCTATCTTTACAATTCCATTTCATTTGATATGTTCAACAAAAGCTTCTCTTACTCAGCTGCCTACCTTTGGAACACCCTACCAACTCATTTAAAACTTACAAGTAATATTCATTCTTATAACTTCAAACTATGTCAATATTTGTTTGAGATGGACTATATGGCTCCCTAATATGTATATGTGTTTGTGCATACTTTATATACATGTATGAATAGGTGTAGGTACGTATATGTATGTGCATATATAGCTATGTGTGTATGTGTAGACATGTGTATTGGTATGTATGTTTGTATGAACATATATGTAGGGTATATGTGCACGTCTTTATGTGTACATACATACATGTGTGTGTATATATCTATGTGCATACATGTGAATGTATGTGTGTACATATCTGTGTATACATGTGAATGTATGTGTGTATATGTACATGTGTGGATGTGTTTATTTATATGTAGTATGTGTGTGAATAAATGCATCAGTATGTATTTGCTTTAAGAACAGTATAGGCATATGTACTATCACAGTCTAAATTTGCTTAATCTAAAGTATGACTTGACTGTTTTATGTATTATATTGCTGTTCCAAAAATGTGTGAGTTTAAAATGAATGTGAGCATGTAATAAAGTTTAGTTCATGTAGTTGCATAAAGCACAATGTGGACTGTATGGAAAGAAAGGGTTTATTAATTATTTACTTATTCATTTTATGTTTTTTCATGCATATTATGTTCAATAACAAATGCTAAATATCTGTGACTGAATGAAAGTTGTATGATGAAGGGCAGAAAGATAGACAGGCCTGCGTACCCAATTCTTAACTCTTCGAAAATAAAGTCTGTTAGTTCATTCCATATGATTTTAAACTTCACCTCAGAATCAACTAAAATGAGTATGTTCCTTCATTATGAAAAACCTATTAATAACATCTAATTTCCTCCAGTACACAGCCCATTTCCTGTGTTCTATCCTGAAGAGCTCAATTTGTTAGACTTAAGCAGACAATTTTAAATGTACGGATATTCATCCTGTCTACAATTTCAGCTTCTGGACTGTCCCCGAACTGTTTTGCAAAGTCCTTTCTATTGTACTGACCAGCCTTGTAAGATTCATCTCCCAACTGTAACTGAA
Source organism: Achatina immaculata (assembly GCA_009760885.1). Taxonomy (NCBI): domain Eukaryota; kingdom Metazoa; phylum Mollusca; class Gastropoda; order Stylommatophora; family Achatinidae; genus Lissachatina; species Lissachatina immaculata. Next base: position 46,453,503 of record CM019693.1, on the reverse strand, counting down.
TCTCTAAAACAGTCACAATCATGCCTTTCAGAGATGCACTTGCTTGGTTAACATTCATGTGTATATCTAATATCTCTAATATCCACCCTTTCTGTAAACTTCAGAAATTTATTATATGACTATTAATTTATGCATGTAGAGAGCCATCTGTACTGTCATGAAAAAGACAAGAGACTAACAAAAACACAAAATGTTTTGTTACTATTAATAAAAAGATAACTACTGCATGGAGAGCCCAGCCAGCTCACAGAAATCTATGTATATGAATGAATATGGTGGCCACGCTGTGTGTGTGTGGAGGCAGGCAGCTGATTTTGTTATTTTATTATTACTTTGCCCAGGGGCTCCCAGTGCTGTTAAGACAGCCCTGGTTGGGAGTGCGGTTAGTACAAAAAATTGTGGGAGATGGGGTATGGTTAGTTGGGGTACTAATATTGAATGTTTTTTTTTCATATATATTTTTTTTTGGCTGGAGGAGATGAAGTTATTATTTCAAACATTATTCAAAGGAGGTGGAAACATCTTTACAAAAAATGTTACGTTAAAGAAGTACCCTTCAGTTTTTTACTGATTACAAGAGTCTTAGACTGTATGTTTATTCACGATATCTAACAGCTGTGTGTGTGACTCCACATACAAAAGCAGGGGATGTTGTGATGTGCAGTTTACCTTGGTCCATGGATTTCCTCCTGAACATGTCTGTTAAGATGTAAAGTGTCCAGAACTATCTGAGCAACTTGGTCTGTAGTCCGTGTCATGTGACATGGTAACTGATCTTCAGGCTAGACAATTGTAGAAATACTTCTGTATAAATGCTCTAAAATTACTAATGACAACGTAAAGGAAAATTAGAAGGCTATAGCTAAATATATATATATATATATGTATACACACACACACATTATATATATATATATATATTATATATATAAAATCATCATCATCAGGTGCCGTGCCACTTGGCGTTGGCTATTATGTTTCTCCAGAGTACATGATCCCTCATACAGGCCATCAGCTCAGTTGGTGATCTCCTCTCACACTATCCCATCAGACTGTGCAGTATCATTTCTCTTGGTCTTCCTCTTGATCTTCTTCCTTCTATTTTTCCTGCTGTTATAATATTTTCAATGCCCCCTCTTCTCATTGCATGTCCTATGAAAGTACACTGTCTCTCTCTCTCTTGTCTTTTTGATAAGATTTTTTTGTCTTTCCAGCTCTTCTCTTACATTCTTCATTAGTTATTTTTGCTGTCCAGGGCATTCACAACATTCTTCTAATAAACCACATTTCTGCTGCTTCCAATGATTATTGTGCCGACCTGCCTACTGTCCATGATTCACTTCCATATAACAAGATAGGTTCAATACAGCATTTTGATATATATATATATATATATATATATATAATGAATAATCCTATGATCAGAACTGCCTATACATACCAGCATGGCACTGATCTGATCTGATACATTATCCAATTGGTTAGCAACTGCTGTACACATTATTTTGTTAGCTGACTGTGAGCCAAAGACATTATCCCATTGTTTGATTACAGTATCATGTTCATTATCTTGTTAGTTGATAGTCCCATGTTTGTTACTGCATTAGTTGACTGTGGTGCTGTATTTGCTAATCAGCTAGTTGACTGGTGTTGTATATTCCATTACCTGACTTGAGGTGTACATTGTTCCATTGACTTTGTAGCAATAAACATTATTTCATTAGTTGATTGTACAGAACACACTGCATGAAACATGTAATATCTTAGGTTGCTGAACATAATCAGTGGCACAGAGCACATAACTTAAGACAAGCTATAGAAAGGCCATATTTATATTAAAAATGATATAAATGTTGACAGAGTGAACCAAGAAGATATGAAAGTGTTGACAGAGTGAACAAAATAGATTTGAAAATGTTGACAGAATGAACCAAGAAGATATGATGGAAATGTTGACAGTATGAAACAAGAAGATATGGAAATGTTGACAGTGAAACTTGAAGATATGGAAATGTTGACAGTATGAAACAAGAAGATATGGAAATGTTGACAGTGAAACTTGAAGATATGGAAATGTTGACAGTATGAAACAAGAAGATATGGAAATGTTGACAGTATGAAACAAGAAGATATGGAAATGCTGACAGTGAAACTTGAAGATATGGAAATGTTGCCTACTTTCATAGGACATGCAATGAGAAGAGGGGGCATTGAAAATATTATAACAACAGGAAAAATAGAAGGAAGAAGATCAAGAGGAAGACCAAGAGAAATGATACTGGACAGTCTGACAGGATGGTGTGAGAGGAGATCACCAAATGAGCTGATGGCCTGCATGAAGGATCGTGTACTCTGGAGAAGCATAATAGCCAACGCCAGTCGGCACGGCACATCATGATGATGATGATGACAGTATGAAACAAGAAGATATGGAAATGTTGACAGTATGAAACAAGAAGATATGGAAGTGCTGACAGTGAAACTTGAAGATACGGAAATGTTGACAGTGAAACTTGAAGATATGGAAATGTTGACAGTATGAAACAAGAAGATATGGAAATGTTGACAGTATGAAACAAGAAGATATGGAAATGTTGACAGTGAAACTTGAAGATATGGAAATGTTGACAGTATGAAACAAGAAGATATGGAAATGCTGACAGTATGAAACAAGAAGATATGGAAATGTTGACAGTGAAACTTGAAGATATGGAAATGTTGACAGAGTGAAACTTGAGGATATGGAAATGTTGACGCCATGAAACAAGAAGATATGATGGAAGTGTCGATGAAATGAAGCAACATTCCTTATCATAAAAAAGACACTTGGACATTTTAACCTAAATAAGGGAGAGTCCAGGGCATTGTCCAAACTCCGGCGTCGGAGGGACATTGTGATAAAACCAGCAATCTTGTAGTTTGGAAAAAAGATTTAAATATCGTGGAGGGAATGTCCCAACTCAGTAATATAAAATTCTATGCCCCACGTAAAAACGATGCTACCTATTCAAATGACATAGTGGAAGCAACCATTAAAGACCTGTTTACAGAAGGTGGCCTCCCACCCCAAGCTGTTTCTCTTCACATTAAGGACAGCTGTTTAAGCACACCTACCTTCTATCTTCTTCCTAAAATCCACAAACCAGGTAACCCTGGACGTCCTATTGTATCAGCATGTTCATGCCCCACTGAGCACATTTCTGACTTTTTGGACAGCCGCTAGTACACAAACTACCCTCCTTTTTGAAAGATACCAACCACACCGTAACAACTTTTGATACAATCACACTCTGTCAACACCACACCTATCACATCTTTCTCCTTGATGTCTGCTCCCTATACACTTCTATCCCCCATGAGGATTGACTCTCAGCATTCCGCTATTTTCGACAAAGATCCTCACCCCACCACTAGCACTGACACCATAATCAGACTTACACAGCTAGTACTAAACCTAAATTCTTTCTAATTCAACAGCGAATACTTCGAGCAAATCAGTGGTGTTACCATGGGAATGAAAATGGGTCCCAGTTATGCATGTCTATGGATTTCTGGAAGTCAAATTATGGGAAACCTACACTGGCAGACTTTCAGAATTATATAAAAGGTACATTGATGATGGCATTGGAATCACAAGTATGCCACAGGAAGACCTTAAAAAATTTATTAAATTCGCCAACTCACTCAATAACAACATAAAATTCACTTATGATTCTCTGATCCACCCCTATTGGCATACAAACGTGAGCCAAACCTACAGGACATCCTCATCCACAGCCACTTGAAGCAGAGCCTTACATATGTTGGCACCAGAAAATGTAACCGCTCCCACTGCGTTACCTGTCCAGTAGTCTGGGAAACGAAAACAATCACCTTTCCCAAAACTATCCTCACTCTTCATGAGGGATTCACATGCGAGTCATCATTTGCAAAAGATGCAGGATAACGTATATTGGTGAGACTGGCCTCAGATTAAGGGACCGCATGCAAACACATCTGTACGACATCGCCCAGCATGCTTCAAAACCAGTCCCAAATCATTTCAATGGCCCCAACCACAGAGGCAAATCTGATTTTCTGGCAACAGCCATCAAACAATGTCATGCAGATGACACAAGCCGCCTGGCGCTTGAAAACCGCTGCATTCAAAATTATGGGATGCTGGAGCCACATGGGTTAAACTGTCTGTTCAGCTACACTTAACATTCTCTTCAATCATTACAGTACCTCTCCACTAAGCTCCGCCCCTTCTTACTTGTCAAACCTCCTCACAGAATCACTTTGCAACCCCTCTTCTCTAATCATCTATTTCAACTTCTCCTGGCTAGGTCAACATTATATAACTCTCTCTCCCCTCCCTGGTTCGCCATCCACCAGTTACAACCCACCAACAAAATATCACAGTTTTCTATTTAAACAGTCTCCATGTTCTACTAAATGCATTCCTGACACACAAGCCACACCTTTTATTTTACAGCTAAGTACTCTATTTTTTTCCTTTTTTTCTTCTTTTTAATATTATTCATGTGAATCTATACTTTATCTCCTCTCTCTATTTCTTCACCCTGTATGTTTTTGTATGATTAAGGCTCATGCTGAAACATCACAACTTTGTAGTCGTTAAGTAATAAAGCTGTTCTACATTTTTCCTAGTTTATACATTCTGTTCTGGATTATTCTTGCTAACTCTACACAATATGTCTTTCTTTTATTTTACTACCATCGCGACTCATCCAAATATTTCTGTCTCTTTCATTTTCCTTTTACTCTGAGTTTTTTCCATGATTGTTATATTTTCTAATTGGTGTCTTTTTTATGATAAGGAATGTTGCTTCATTTCATCAACACTTCCATCATATCTTCTTGTTTCATGGCGTCAACATTTCCATATCTTCAAGTTTCACTCTGTCAACATTTCCATATCTTCAAGTTTCACTCTGTCAACATTTCCATATCTTCAAGTTTCACTCTGTCAACATTTCCATATCTTCAAGTTTCACTCTGTCAACATTTCCATATCTTCAAGTTTCACTCTGTCAACATTTCCATATCTTCAAGTTTCACTCTGTCAACATTTCCATATCTTCAAGTTTCACTCTGTCAACATTTCCATATCTTCAAGTTTCACTGTCAGCATTTCCATATCTTCTTGTTTCATACTGTCAACATTTCCATATCTTCTTGTTTCATACTGTCAACATTTCCATATCTTCAAGTTTCACTGTCAACATTTCCATATCTTCTTGTTTCATACTGTCAACATTTCCATATCTTCAAGTTTCACTGTCAACATTTCCATATCTTCTTGTTTCATACTGTCAACATTTCCATCATATCTTCTTGGTTCATTCTGTCAACATTTTCAAATCTATTTTGTTCACTCTGTCAACACTTTCATATCTTCTTGGTTCACTCTGTCAACATTTATATCATTTTTAATATAAATATGGCCTTTCTATAGCTTGTCTTAAGTTATGTGCTCTGTGCCACTGATTATGTTCAGCAACCTAAGATATTACATGTTTCATGCAGTGTGTTCTGTACAATCAACTAATGAAATAATGTTTATTGCTACAAAGTCAATGGAACAATGTACACCTCAAGTCAGGTAATGGAATATACAACACCAGTCAACTAGCTGATTAGCAAATACAGCACCACAGTCAACTAATGCAGTAACAAACATGGGACTATCAACTAACAAGATAATGAACATGATACTGTAATAACAATGGGATAACGTATATGGCTCACAGTCAGCTAACAAAATAATGTGTACAGCAGTTGCTAACCAATTGGATAATGTATCAGATCAGATCAGTGCCATGCTGGTATGCATAGGCGGTCATCTCTCTCCATCTCGCTCAATCTTCCTTGTTTCAAATCACTTCAATTGTTGTTTTCACACTAAAACATGCAGTCTGCTGATGTGTCAGAGAAACGTTGTCTTTTTTCTTATGTATGGAACCAGTGGATATTCTTTATCCTGCTGTAATACTTCTTCATTTGTCTTTCTGGCTGTCCATGGTATGCAAAACATCCTTCTTTCTTCTTCTTCAGCTTTCTAAGCCATTAAGGCTCATTGCAGCAGACAAAGTCTGCCTCCATTCCTCTCTATTCCTAATCTTCTCTCTCCAGTTGGTGACATCAATTTCTTTTATATTCTCCTCCATACTGTCTTTCCATCTCTGTCCTGGTCTACCCCTTGGTCTTGTTTCCCTTATCTCTTATGTGTACATAATTTTCATTTGTCTGGTCTCCTCCTTTCTTTCTACATGGCCCAGCCAGCATAGTCTGTTCAGTTTCAAGACATTTATAATTTGTTGGAATTTAAATACACTGTTCAGTTCAGTGTTCTTTCTAGCTTTCCATTCTCCACTGTTGGTATCCTTTGTGAGTCCAAAAATTCTTCTTAGGATATTGTTCTCAAAGATCTGCTATTGTTGTATATGTTTCTTTTTTGTACTCTATGTTTCTGTTCCATACATGACAGCTGGTCTTATTATAGTTTTGTAGATTGTTATTTTGGTGTTTTGGGACAGGATATTGGATTTTATCAGGTTTTGCAAGGCAAAGTATATTTTATTCCCTATGTGTACTCTGCTTTTAATGTCCTTGCTTATTATGTTGCTTTTGTCAAAGTTATGCCTAGATATTTATATGTTTCTGCTTTCCTAATAATGATAAAGCATCCTTCTTAGGAACCATATTTCAATAGTCTTTATTCTTTGTTCTAAATGTTTACTCATGGTCTGTTTCATGTGCATAAAGTAGTATAGGTTCTATATAGCTTCTCAGAACTCTCTTTCTTATTGCCAATGATAGTTTTTGATTTGTTAATTTGTTCTTCTTTTTCCCAAAAACTGTCTTTGCCATTGCTACCCTAGTTCTGATTTCTTCAGTGCACCTGCCATCAGATGTTATGACTGTACCTAAATATTTGCATCTATTGATCTGTCTTCATATCTTCCCCTGCACTATAATTCTGCATTCTGGTATTTTATTTTTCTTGGATATCACCATTACTTCTGTTTTATTGGTGTTTAACTCTAACCCTTTTTTATAATAAAGGTAAATAGAGGTGTATGGTAGTTTTACATGGCAGCAGAGGGAGTGAGGAAACAAACAGCAGAAAGTATGAAAGTAAGATGAGAATGATTAAATGAAAAACATACAACATCTAATATTTCAGTGTGAGTCTTTCTCAAAGATTACATACACAAACACAGCACAACATATAACTAAAAGAAAATGACAAATTTAGCTTTGTGGCATCCTCCTAGAAAGAAAACACTTGAATGCCACTCTTTCTAGGAGGATGCCACAAAGCTAAGTTTTTCATTTTCTTTTAGTTATATGCTGTGTTGTGTTTGTCTTTCTCTCATATTTTCTGCTCTTTGTTTTTTCACCACTCCCTCCTCTGTGTAAAACTGTACTATACACCTCTATTTACCTTTATTACTAGAACCAGTTTTACTGTCGTTGCTATCGCCTTTTATCTAACCCCTTTTTTCACTTTTTTGAGATAATGAATACAGAACTATAATCAGTTAAAGAATAATATACATAGAACTAAAGTCAATTACAGTAACTGCAGCATGTTAAACAAGGTGTAATTACCTTTATCCAAACTTGGTCAGTCATAAAGGAGAATGGTACTGGTGGGTTATCTCCATATTTTGGCTCCAGAAATTTGAAGTTTATTGTTCGTTTATCTAGCCGGGGTGGCGTACCTTTACAGTAAACAAAACACTTTGTGGTGACACTGCAGATGGTAATGTTGTTGGTTATTATGTGCTGGTTATGAGCTGGTTAAAGTATGATACTACTTATGTGATAACTAAGATAACATGATGTCCACAAATGTAAATAATTGACAACAAATAACAGATTTGCATGCACATGTGAAAGTAATGGTTGTATACTGCAGTGAGAGTAGCAAGTATACTGGATTTTTTTTTTTAAAGTGTGTATGTAGTCATTATAAGTGTCTGCATGACTGTGTATACATATATGACCATAATAGCAACATGTGACAGTAAGTAAGAACAACCATTCATGTGACAGTAAGAAAGTAACAAGCATCCATGTGACAGTAAGAAAGTAACAAGCATCCATGTGACAGTAAGAAAGTAACAAGCATCCATGTGACAGTAAGAAAGTAACAAGCATCCACGTGACAGTAAGAAAGTAACAAGCATCCATGTGACAGTAAGAAATTAACAAGCATCCATGTGACAGTAAGAAAGTAACAAGCATCCATGTGACAGTAAGAAATTAACAAGCATCCATGTGACAGTAAGAAAGTAACAAGCATCCATGTGACAGTAAGAAATTAACAAGCATCCATATAACAAAGTTTAAAATTCAGATCCCGGCCTCACTGCATTTGGGACAACACCATATATGCCACATGCTGCAGCATCCATTCTAGAGCAGGATAATTACTGTCAAATGGTTATTTATGACGCGTTTTCTGCCACACAGTTCAGACTTCCTGCCAGCTCCTTTAATTTGTCCTAGCTCAAGCAATCTCTTCAGATCTAAATTGTTTTCATCCCCGCTCTTCATTTTTGCACAGTCTGCCAAATACAGCTTTAGCAATGTCCTCCTTGTCCATTGTCAATCTGCCATTTATTTTAGCTTGTCCAGCAAGTCTGTCAGCCACATCACTGCTATGTACTCCCGCACGTCCTGGACAGTAATGCCATGTTTTGCTTGTCACAGTTGACTGGATTAACAGATGAACCCATTCATTTCGAAGCAATTTCTTCTCAATCTTACAAATCACACTCTGTGAATCCATCACAGTGACACCACTAACCACACCATGAACAACTAGCCAATCCACTGCCACTGACAGCCTCAAATTCCATTCACATGCTTGATGTGCTGATTGAACCCGGTGCCACTACTCTTCCACTTCAAGAGACAATAAAACCCCAACCACTTCTGCTGTTCCAAGTCACTGAGCCATCTGTAAATATCACCATGTTAAGGGACTGAATGGCTGCAGGGAATGTAGTTCCTAATGTCAAAGTGCTCTGAATGTGAGAAAGTAACAAGCATCCATGAGACTGTAAGAAAGTAACAAGCATCCAAGTGTAAGTAAGAAAGTAACAAGCATCCAAGTGTAAGTAAGAAAGTAACAAGCATCCAAGTGTAAGTAAGAAAGTAACAAGCATCCAAGTGTAAGTAAGAAAGTAACAAGCATCCAAGTGTAAATAAGAAAGTAACAAGCATCCAAGTGTAAGTAAGAAAGTAACAAGCATCCAAGTGTAAGTAAGAAAGTAACAAGCATCCAAGTGTAAGTAAGAAAGTAACAAGCATCCAAGTGTAAATAAGAAAGTAACAAGCATCCAAGAGTAAGTAAGAAAGTAACATGAATTAATGTGGCAGTAACAAAATGTACCTGTTTTGAGTCTTCCCATGGAGAATCCTGCCTTTTCTATAGTTTTAGCTAAGCCTATGGCAGGCTCATCATCCACTCTTCCTGCTGGTTGAGTACTTAAGCCAATATTGATGGAGCCTCTGAGAAACGTGCCTGTTGTTAGAACAACAGTTCTTGATGACACTAGTTCACCAGAAGCTGAAATTGGTTTTCATGGAAGCAAAATTTATGTTTTTTTTTCATATCAGTTTCTAAACATGTATTACATTATGTTTTTAAAAAAATGAATATATTTTTATACATAACTCAGCTACACATGTTTAATACTCCTATTAAATGTAACTAAATAAAAACAAAATAACTGCAGGCACTCTGCTGTGTTTGCTTATTTAGGAAACTGTAAATTTAACATCTCATAAATGCTAAAAATAGACATCACATGATTCCTTTATAAAACATGCTGGCTTTGTTCATTATGACAAACATGTCTGCTCTTGGATAGGATTTAAAGGAGTTAAAGATTAAAAAAAAACTGTTATATAATGATTAAAACAAGAAAAATATGTTTATATATCACTAGCAGTGGTACCTGGTGCTGGATGAATAGCTGCACCAATCAAGATCAATCCATCTATCCGTTTACATAAATCCTGCCTGTCTGTCTATCAATCTGTCTATCCATCCAAGTAATAATATACTGTATACAGATGAATCAAATGTTGAATAACTGACCCTCTCGCTCTCTCTTAAGGTCCCTGCCAACAGACGCAGGATATCATGTCCTTCCGTAACCCTCCATCCCCTGTGGATCTCATAAGGCTTTTCACTGGCATTTCCTGCACTAGGATGCTAGACCATCATATATTTTTTCTCTGTCTATCTTCAATCTTCCCCATTGCTGTTAGGTGCTCAAGCCCACCTCTCCTCCAAACATACCTCACAAATTTGGATTGTTGTTTTCTGATCTTCTTATAATTTGCCTCTTTCAGAACTTCCTCATTCTATTTTCTTGCTGTCCAAGGTAACTTCTTCCACATTTCATCTGATTCCAGTCTTCTGTTTATCTCTTTACTAACCAGCTTTAAGAAACACACATGGTCCACCACTAATGAAATCAGAGGTTGATGGAGCCATAAAAAAAAAGATGAGTATAGGTAAAGCAGCAGGACCACATGACATTATCATAGAAATAATAAAAGCACTAAAGCAATTTGGAATTGAAAAAATAACAGAAATATGTAATAATATATAGAGTCTGGGACATAATCAGAGTTTGTGGCATTACCCAAGAAACCAAAAGCCACAGATCACTCAGATTTTAGGACTATAAGTCCTGATGAGTCATGTGACTAAAATTCTCCTCAAAGTCATCCTCAAAAGAACATAAAACAAAATTGACAAAGTGAAGAACAGTTTGGTTTCACATAGAATAGGAGAACAAGAGAGACAATTTTTTTGCATAAGAAAACTTTGGAGAAGTACATGGAAGTCCAGAAAGATTTATACACCTGTTTTATAGATTATACTAAGGGTTTTGATAGAGTGAACCATGACAAACTAATAAAATGTCTCTATTGGGAACAGAAAGCATCTGTAAGATCCGGAAAAGTGACATCAACAAACATACCCAGAAAAGATGAGAGTGAGACAAGGATATGTTCTGTCTCCCTGTCTATTCAACATGTACACAGACAACATATTCAAACACTCAGATGAACTACCAGGACTGAACATGGTTGGGGTGGGGGTGGGCGGATATCAACAATGGCAGTGAATCTACAGAACCTATGGAAATTAATAGATATGATACACAACAAAAGCCAAGAATGGAGACTTGAGATCAATATCATGAAGACCAAAGTGATGGTGCTCACCAGAAAATACCAGAAGCCACAGATGGATATAACAGTAAACAAGGAGAGATTGGAACAAGTGACAAACTACTGCTACCTAGGATATACATTAACTGAAGATAGGAGATGTAAGAATTAGAATGGCAAAACATACATTCAACACCATCAATACAGTGCTGTTATCTAGAAATCTGCCCATAAAAACAAATTAAGATTTGTAAAATGTTATATCTACTGTTTTACTGAATGAAGCAGAAACCTGGACTAAGCAAAAAAGATGGCGAGAGAAAGATTAATGCAGCAGAAATGTGATTCTATAGAAAACTAGATCACAACACAGATGATGAAAAGAATGTCTGTTTTGGTCCCATGGCGATGTTAGTCGCCCGGACATATTTTTTTATGATCATTTGTAATTGTTCTCATCAAGTTTACACTCTACATCATTGCAACACACATCGAACAAATGGGATTCATCATTAAACATTTATGGATTTGTGTCTGCTGAATCCTGTGGTTACTGGATTCTTGTTAAGTGTCAACTGTGGTGTTGAGTTAGTTGATTACATGTAACTGGTCATGTTGTGTATTAATGTGTAGCTGAGGTTATTGTTATCTGGGTTGTCTTGTTACACGGAGTATACCAATGTAACGTCTGTTGTGTCAATGGGCCTAATGCTCGTGTTAAAACGTTATAGGCCCAGTACAGAACAGAGTGTGTGCAAACACGTGTTTAGTGTTCGGTAATACAAGCAAGCACAGTACACAGTACATGAAGAAAGAAATCTTCGTAAGCTTTTAGCATTTTTGTGATGCACCTTCTGGCTGGGTACCTCCGACTTCAGCACCTTTCCTTGCTAGGGCAGACTGTGGTCTTGCTCAGATGCCATGAAGACAGTGGTGTAGGCTGGCCTGTTTGTTTTCCAGCCTCTTCTCCACATCAAGCCCAAGTTCCAAAGAGACACTCTGACTTTGGGATGAGGAATCCGATGAGCACTTCAATGATATCCATTTCACACCACCTATGATCTGCTGGCTCTGTTTTGTTTATCTCATTCTGGTAGCCATCGTTGTTGAGACCCATAGGCTTGCCATGTCCTGAATTCATTGATTTTTACATCAGATTTTCCTCATCCCTGCCGGTGATCTCCATGTCCCTATCCATCCACCATCCTGACATTACAATCAGTGTTGATTGCTATAGGTTTCTGGGCTACAGAAGTAGATCAGAGTTTTTAAACAATCAGACCTATGTTCCCTGTCTCACAAAGACTATGTTAAGATAAGGGTGTTCTTAACACAGTTGTTCCCAGGGAAATGAAAAGAACAAATGCATATGTTTTAGAACGGTTTCAAGTGCAATGTGAACTTCTCAAAGAAATAGCGATGAAGAAAACAAAATACTTTGGCAAAGACATAACAATATACTGAAGACCATACTAGGAGGACAGGTGGAAGGGAAAAAAGCAAAAGGAAGACAGAGATGTAGATGGGAAGATATAACATATGAGAATGGATACGATATAGCCTGGGTGAGTGCACCATCAAGGCAAGGAAGCAAAGGAACCAGAGATTCATTACAACCAACCCTCGTTTTGGAGAAGGCACATGATGATGATGACTAGCCATCTAGGCTTCACATCCATAGGACAGGATTGGTTCAGTATAACACTGCAGCACTCTCTACTGACAGGATTGGTTCAGTATAACACTGCAGCACTCTCTACTGACAGGATTGGTTCAGTATAACACTGCAGCACTCTCTACTGACTCATAGATTACAAAATATGTATTTCAACTTTTGAAAGGAGGTCTTGGCTTGTGCAATTCTATTTTTTATTTTGGTGATACATCTTTCATCAATGTGTCTAAGCGTCCTGTCAGCGTGGTTTAATTCTGTGCCTTTTGCTTGTATGATGAACCCTGGGGGCCAGGGCTAGACTTCTGAGAAGACCATCACATTTATGTTAAGACTAGACTTCTGAGAAGACCATCACATTTATGTTAAGACTAGACTTCTGAGAAGACCATCACATTTATGTTAAGACTAGACTTCTGAGAAGACCATCACATTTATGTTAAGACTAGACTTCTGAGAAGACCATCACATTTATGTTAAGACTGAGTCCTTTTTTCTCAGTTTCCTTAATGACCATATTAAGCAGCAAGTGAAGCTCCCTTTCACTCTTGCCTATCAACACTGTTTCATCTGTGTTATCTCAGGTTCTTAACATTGACATTCTTACTACTACTCCTGGCATGTCTTCTATGTTTCATTATATAAAGTGAGAAGCAACATGATAAAACACATCCTTGCCATACACCACACAACTGACTCAACATACACATATTTAACATAACAAACTCAAATCAATGTACAAAATCTAATGTGTTAAACATGCACATTTAAGTAACAAAAAATTCAAGGCACAAAATCCAATGTAATAAACATTAATCAACAAACACTTAATAAACAACTGTAATACACATTTATATAACAGACACATGAGGCAGACATTACTATCAATAAATAAAGTGGGCTAAAATAAACATTCCCAGATCTAGCTTACCCAAGACAACCCCAGCACAGCTCTCACCATCATGATCCCTGACTATGATAAGGTCTTCTACACTTGAAGCTTTGACTGTCAAGTTTGGAGTGGAGAAAACATGTGCCTGCAAATGGTGCTTGTACAGATCTCTGTCAATCTGTGCTCTCAGACCCTGAAATTTAAATATAAGCAGGCTAACATTATACTGCTAGGTATACATGCTTACTAATTTCTCTGAATGTCACATAAGATATCTGTGTGTATAGACTGGGGTTGGTTATACTACAACAACTTATAGAAAGTGTGCTTACTTCTATGTGTGTACTTACTTCCCGCTGCCTTGCGGGTATGACAGGGAGTCCAAAGGCTAGCAGAGAGTCCATACACAAACCGACAGAAGGCAACGGGAAACCACTGTTGTAGTTCCCAAGAATAGTTATGCTTGAACAGAATAATCGATTCATCATGAATGACATTAATGGATGTTCCTCTGGAACAGCCTCGTCCGGTAGGGCAGCTCACGAGCCACAGGTGAGGCCAGATCGTCATCAAGCTACTGGTGGCAAAACTAACAAGTTCAAAATAGCAACATGGAATGTTAGAACTTTATTCCAGGCTGGAAGATTAGAAAATGTAAAGATGGAAATGGAAAGGATGAAGATCAACATATTAGGAATGAGTGAAGTTAGATGGACAGGTGCAGGGAAGATAAACTCTGATAAATATACAATAATATATTCAGGAAGTGAGAAACATGAACGAGGAGTAGGAATTATATTTGATGAACAAACGGCAAGGACAATTGTAGGATATTTGAACATCTCGGACCGAGTCCTGCTAGCCCAACTGAAAGGACAACCAATAAACATAAATATTATACAAGTGTACGCTCCAACATCTGAAAGTTCTGAAGAAGATGTACAGCTATTTTATAATGACATAGAGATAGCACTAAAACACACAAAGTCACATGAAGTTACCACAGTCATGGGAGATTTTAATGCCAAAGTTGGTAAAGGAAGAACTTCAGACATCGTTGGTGACTATGGACTGGGGGAGAGGAATGACAGAGGTTATAAATTAATTGAATGGGCAAGAATACACAGCATGGTTGTAGGAAACACCTGGTTTAAACAACATCCTCGAAGACTGGCAACGTGGTGCAGCCCAGATAAAAAGACTTTTAACCAGATAGACTACATATTAATCAACAAACGATTCCGCAATGCATTACTGACAACAAAAACCATGCCAGGAGCTGACTGCAATAGTGACCATGATCCACTCTGTGGAAAAGTTAGAATAAAACTAAAGAAAGCAGGCAGAAAAGTGAGAAACATCAAACTGAATACAGAACTTCTTAAAAATGACCAAGAACTGCGAGAACAATACAAAGTTGTTATAACAAATAGATACAATGCAATAGCAAAGATAAATAGTATAGATGAACAATGGGAAATGTTAAGAGATTCTATCCACCAAACTGTTAAGGAAATAATACCACCAAAAAAAAAGCCTCTAAAAATAAATGGATGACAGACGACATCTTAGGACTGATGGACAAGAGGAGGAGGAGTAAAAATAATGAGGAAAAATATAGCCAGATAAATAAAGAAATAAGACGCAAATGCAGAGAAGCAAAAGAAGTGTGGTTAAATGAACAGTGCAGACAGATAGAGGACTCTCATATTAAAGACAGCAAAAACATACACAAACAAATTAATGAACTCATGGGCAGGAAAACAAAATATACCACAGGATGCCTGAAATCAAAAGAAGGTAAAATGTTAATGGGAAAAGAAGACATTGTGTACAGAGTATATCGGTGAGCTATATGGAGGAGAAAGACCAGAATTAACACCAGATACTGAAAACTGTGATGGACTGCCAATACTTGAAGATGAAATCATAGATGCCATCAAACACATGAAGAAAGGAAAAGCGACTGGGCCTGATAATATAACAATAGAAGAAATAGAGGCACTATAGGAGACAGGAATAAAAATAATAACCAAGTTACTGAATGACATTTACAACAGTGGTTATATTCCCAGTGACCTGATTAAATCCACGTTTATAGCACTACCAAAGAAACCAGGTGCAAAGGAATGTGACGACCACCGGACTATCGGCCTCTCATGTCACATAACGAAGCTACTTCTGAGAATAACTATGAGAAGAACAAGAAAAAAGATAAAAATGGAAATAGCAGATGAACAGTTTGGATTTGTTGAAGGAAAGGGAACACACAATGCCATTTATGCTTTACGAACACTAACAGAAAGAGCTTTAGAAGTACAGAAAGATCTCTACTTATGCTTCATTGATTACACCAAGCCATTTGACAAGGTGAAACAATGAAATTATTAAAATGCTTGAAGACATCAATATAGATGGCAAAGACCTGAGGATTGTAAAACATCTATACTGGCAGCAAGAAGCAGCAGTTCGAGTTGAAAATAGGATTGGAAAATATCAACCTATAAAACAAGGGGTGCGACAAGGATGTGTACTATCTCCAGACCTTTTCTCTGTACAGCGAGAATATTCTAAGAACAATCATCACAGAACCGGGCATAAAAATTGGAGGATAAAATATTAACAACCATCGGTATGCTGACGACACAGTACTGATAGCTGAGAACCAACAAGACCTGTAAAATCTCTTGGATAAAGTCGGCAAAGAAAGTGAACAGAAAGGCCTTACTTTGAACATCAAAAAGACAGAGACTATGGTTATATCTAAGAAACAGAATCCACCAGCATGCAGTATTAAATTAAACGGAACTATTCTAAAGCAGGTGCAGAAATTCAAATACCTTGGAGCAGTAATAACTTCAGATGGGAAATGCAGAACAGAAATTACGAACAGAATAGGCCAAGCAAAGACCATTTCAGAGAATGAGAAACATATTAGCTAACACATCTTTATCAATGAATGTTAGAAAACGAGTCCTAAAATGCTATACTGAACCTATCTTGTTATATGGAAGTGAATCATGGACAATAGGCAAGTCTGCACAAAAATCATTGGAAGCAGCAGAAATGTGGTTTATTAGAAGAACGTTGCGAATCCCCTGGACAGCAAAAATAACTAATGAAGAATGTATGAGAAGAGCTGGAGTGATGAAAAACCTTGTCAAAAAGATAAGAGAGAGACAATGTACTTTCATAGGACATGCAATGAGAAGAGGAAGCATTGAAAATATTATAACAACAGGAAAAATAGAAGGAAGAAGATCAAGAGGAAGACCAAGAGAAATGATACTGGATGGTCTGACGGGATGGTGTGAGAGGAGATCACCAACTGAACTGATGGCCTGTATGAAGGATCATGTACTCTAGAGATGCATAATAGCCAACGCCAGTCGGCACGGCACATGATGATGATGATGCTTACTTCTATAAGAGTTAAACAATTTGTGTGCACAACCTGTATATTATTTGTTAGTTCATATAAAAGCTGTATGCACTTCCATGCAAGCAAAAGAGACACTTGTTGGAGCATGTAAGAATAACAAAGCTGTTTATTTTTATGTTAACCACCATTAGGATGATCTACAAGAAATTGTTTATTTTTATGTTAACCATCATTAGGATGATCTACAAGAAATGATAAAAACAAAGATTAGAGGACCAGCATTTAAAAAAAAATTTCTGATGGCTGAAAGCACTACATAAACTTGAAACACATGCTTTCTTTTGATGTACTTGTGTGTTCTACGTTACATTTACCGATTTTATGCCGATATTACATTTACTGTCACACTGGTTTTATGCTGATATTACATTTACTGTCGCACTGGTTTTATGCTGATATTACATTTACTGTCACACTGGTTTTATTCTGATATTACATTTACTTTCTCACTGGTTTTATGCTGATATTACATTTATTGTCACACTGGCTTTATGCTGATACACAGCCACCTTAACTGACTGCAAATATGGAGAGAGCTCTTCTCATCACAGCAGGGAGCACTTTTCCTACAGACAGTGTGGGTAGACAAAAATATTTCACTTTTACTTCTAGCTTGTAATCAGTTATGTTATAAAATATAGTTAACTATCATGTGGAATCATCAACAGAAAAGTGAAAACGTTTTTTTCAAATTTGGAATCACTGACAGAAATCTTTGAATTCTAATTTCCAGGTAACTCATATTGTTTACTAATGCAACGACTGATCACGAGAAAAGTTGATCAGCAAAATTAAGTTTGGCAAGTTCCACAAACAACCATCATCTACCTGCTCTACAAACAATCAACATCTACCTGATCTACAGTCAACATCTGTCTACTGCACAAACAGTCAACATTTACCTACCTCACAAACAGTAAACATCTACCTAATTCACAAACAGTCAACATCTACCTAATTCACAAACAGTGAAAGTCTGCCTGCTTCAAACCTGTCGTCCACAATGATTATCTCACAATAGGTCACTGTATGTAAGGATATACAGGCTCCAGCATAAAGCATAGCTGGATTTAACTGATGCAGTGTGTAGAAACTGAACAAGTGTAAAAAAAAAACATGACGTCAGAGATGAAGCACATAAACAATGGCTACTCAGCAAACACAGCACTGCACATTCACCGTTGAAACTTATTTTAAAAGTGGAGAACCATCTATTACTGTGCAACAAAAGTTTCGTCGTCATTTTGAGTTGCATCCCCGTGATAATGCTCCCGATCGGAGGACTAAACAATTTTGAGGTGGGTCAAAAAAAATTAAGGAAACTGCTAACTGCCTTAATAACAAGTCTACTGGTCATCCAAGAACTCAACAGACACCTGAACGAATTCAAGAAGTCCGCAACGCATTGCTGAGTAACCCGCGGTGATAAGCTGTTAGGAACACTTTGGCACCTGGCATCCTCTTACTGTTAATAGTGATCTTTATGTGCAGATGCTAACTGAATACTTCATTCCAAACTTGGCCAATAGAAATAAGAGACTAATATGATTTCAGCAAGATGAGCAACTGCCCACGCAGCCCGTCAGTCCATGGCCATGCTGTGACAAGCATTTCCCAATTGTCTATTTCCAGATTAGGGGATATTCATTGGCCGGCAAGGTCATCAATTTATTGCCCACAGACTGCTTTTTCTTCTGAAGAACACAGTGTATGCTAATTGACCACAGTCAACTGCAGACCTAGAAGATTGAATCCAACACTGCATTCAAAATATCCCTTTGTACATGTTAAATGGTGTTATGCAGGAATTTTCCAGACACCTGGCTGAATGTATCAAATATAATGGTACAATTTTTTATAAATAGGAAACTATGAGGCTTTGGTATGGTAAAGTAAAAGAACACAGTTTTGTATAATCAGACATAAAAAAATCGTAGATAAAGCACTTTGGGTGCTAGTTGGCTAAGTTGATAGTATGCTGTTCTCTCATGGCTAGACAGCTGCTTGTCCTGCTGGAGTCTGTGTTCAAATCCCAGGTAATTTTCTTGTGATTTTTCTTTCTCTCACATCTCACTAAAGTGCTCTGTCTATTTTTTCGAGGTCTATTCCTACAAAACTGTGTTCTCTTACTTTATCAAATATAATGGTGGTCATCTAACCAGCATAATTTTCAAAACCTAAATATGATTGTCAGTAATAATAAAAATACCCGCTTTTCTGATTTTATTTTCACTTTTTTTTTTTTTACCAAAAACATGTATAATGCTTATTTTATTTTCCATTTTTAAAATCCAGCTATGCTTTATGCTGGGCCCTATATAAATATCTCACAACAGGTCATTGTATGTAAAGATGTATAAATGTCTCATAATAGGTCACTGTATGGTTCTAAGGACTGTTATTGCCAGAGGTGGGGTGGAGGATACGCTCTCCACTCCAATGGCATGCATGTCAAATACCCTCTGACAGTCATGTCCAGCTCCTGGCCTTCTCGTGGCAGAACTGTTTAAAGTGACAGGAGAAGGGGCGAAGGCAAATATCTGGCGCCTGAAAACCAGACGATTCGAGTGGATGAGAGTCATGTTTGGTAGCTCATCTACCCTGCTGGCAAGATTCCTCAGCTGTTGTGCATGAAGTGGGACTCCTCCCAGCCAGTGAAGAGAGGTGCGAATGGGGTTGCCGCGCAGCACCACTGTGGAAACGGTGAAAGAAAGGATTAAGCGAAGTAAACAGTAGTCAAATCATGGCATCTCTGTCACTGGAGGTCAGCCACATCCTATGTGCACTCATATCGGGTGAAATGCCCGAACCGGCTTAACCCAGAAATTAAGACACTGCTGGCGAGATTCTTCGGATGCCGCGCATGAGTGAAACTCCTGCTGGCCAATGAAGAAAATGCGAAAAAGAAATTAGGGTTGCTGTGCGGCGCCAATGTGAAAAGGTGATGGAAAGGATAAAGTGAAGCTTGGTCAGTATGTCCAGTGGTCTCGCGGTGAGAGCTATCCGTACCATGGCACCTCTGCTCTAGAGGCCGGCCATGTCCAATATACACTCATACTGCCTAAACTGGCTTAAACCAGGGGTGAAACTTGATGGCTATGGTACCTCCGCTCTAGAGGTCGGTCATGTCCTAAACACACCCATACTGGGATAATATGCCTAAACCAGCTCAACCTAGGGGTGAAACTTACTAGTTGCGATGATTCATCCTCACGGACAAAAGCTCTGTCCTGGTCACAACTAGGAAGGGTAGTGGCCACGACCACAAAATGCTGAAGTCGGAGACACTGGACCAGTGCAGTCTAAATAGGCAACCACCTCTCACCCGGCGGGGATGTATGCGTATCCTTCTTCTTCTTCGTTCGCTTCTACCACCAAAACCGCACTGTGATCCTACTGAATTTACACCTGTGGTCCTCGTTAGGTCCCGTGGTCTCCTGTGTGGTCCCCGAAAGGACCACACGAGATCCACGAGAGGACCACATGGGGTTCAGAGTATCACAGGGCTTTAGCCTGTATTTTTGGTGGGTCTCAAAAGCGGGATTGCGTGACACCGTGGTTTTCATTGCATCAGTTTAGTCTAGGGTTGGACCTTCTCACCGGAAAACCTCGACGTGTTTTCAGATACCCGTGTATCACCGCCGGGTGAGAGGTGGTTGCCCATCCAGTCCAGAGTCGGACTTTCTCACCGGAAAACCTCAGCGTGATTAGGATACGCAAACATCCCCACTGGGTGAGAGGTGGTTGCCTATCTAGACTGCCCTGGTCCAGTGTCTCCGACTTCAGCATTTTGCAGTCGTGGCCGCTACCCTTCCTAGTTGTGACCAGGATGGAGCTTTTGTCCAGGAGGACGGATCCTCGCCACTAGTGACTTCCACCCCTGGGTTGAGCCAGTTTAGGCATATTATCACAGTATGGGCGTGTTCGGGACGTGACCGACCTCTAGAGCAGAGGTACTGTGACATGCATAGCCTTCAAGATTCACCCCTGGTGTGAGCCAGTTTAGGCAAAATTCGCCAGTATGGGTGTATATCAGGCGTGACCGACCTCTAGAGCGGAGGTGACATGACATGTCTAGCCATCAAGTTTCACCCCTAGTGTGTGCCGGTTTAGGCATATTTCACCAGTGTAGGTGTATTTCGGACGTGGCCAGCCTCTAGAGCAGAGGTGCTGTGGTATGTATAGCTCTCATAGCGATACTACTGGATATGCGTATCCTAATCACGCTGAGATTTTCTGGTGAGAAAGTCCAATGTTGGACTAGATAGGCAACCACCTCTCACCCGGCGGGGATACACATGTATCCCAAAACACGTCAAGGTTTTTCAGTGAGAAAATCCAAATCTAGACTGGATAGGCAACCATCTCTCACCCAGCGGGGATATACTGATATCCAAAACACGTCGAGGTTTTCTGGTGAGAAAGTCCAACTATAGATTAAACTGGTGCAATGAAAACCATGGTGTCACACATTCCCACTTCTGAGACCCATCAAGAGTACAGGCTCAAGCCCTGCGATACTCTGAACTTCTTGTGGTCCTCTCATGGATCTCGTGTGGTCCTTTTAGGGACCACGGGACTTATTGAGGACCACAAGTGTAAATTCAGGAGGATCATGGCGCGGTCTTGGTGGTAGAAGCAAATGAAGAAGGTCACTGTATGTAAGGATATATAAATGTCTTATAATAGCTCATTGTATGTAAGGATATATAAATGGATTTTTAAAAAATACATAAATAAAATTTATTTAACAGGTTAGACTGACTAATGCTGCAGGCATAGGTTAGACTGACTAATACTTGACTAATGCTGCAGGCACAGGTTAGACTGACTAATGCTGCAGGCACAGGCTAGACTGACTAATGCTGCAGGCACAGGTTAGACTGACTAATGCTGCAGGCACAGGCTAGACTGACTAATGCTGCAGGCACAGGCTAGACTGACTAATGCTGCAGGCACAGGTTAGACTGACTAATGCTGCAGGCACAGGTTAGACTGACTAATGCTGCAGGTACAGGCTAGACTGACTAATGCTGCAGGCACAGGTTAGACTGACTAATGCTGCAGGCACAGGCTAGACTGACTAATGCTGCAGGCACAGGCTAGACTGACTACTGCTGTAGGCACAGGCTAGACTGACTAATGCTGCAGGCACTGGCTAGACTGACTAATGCTGCAGGCACAGGTTAGACTGACTGATGCTACAGGCAACAGCTTCAATGCACTGCCCCCCACCCCACTCATATCCACATTAAAAAGAACAATCAAATATGGAATTTATTTACTACATCTGAAGTCATGAGTGAGTGACAAATTTATGAATGTTCATAAATGATAAAGCACAAAAGTCATGACATCATGCAGCATCAATCAGGTAAACACAGAAAGTCTCATAATGTGAGAACAACTAAAACACAGAAAATACAGGGTCTTGCAGGAAAATCTGATTCTTTTTTAAAAAACTGAATACCATGCAGGTGAATTCTGCATATAAATAAATGTTTATGTGTAAATATACAGAACAAAAATTTGTGACATTTACTAACACATAAGTAACATAACGCTTCCCTTTATTTTTGCATGCATTTTTTGTAGCTTATCCTGGAAGAATGGAAAAGAAGTGTACTCATACCACTGTCGAAAAAGAGGTAACTTGAAATTATGCAAAGAATTTAATGTGAATCTATATTTATCTTTTATAGACTATTCCAAAGCATTTGATTGTGTACAACACTAGAAACTTTGGGAAATAATGGAAAACATGGGATTTCCAACACTTGTGATACAATTAATACCACTGCTGTAGCCAGACCAACAGGCAGCAGTAAGAATAAATGATGAAACAACAACTTGGTTTGACATAAAACAAGGGGTCCATCAGGGTTGCATACTGTCACCTTAAACTTGTATACTGAAAATATAATAAGGAATGTTAGAGAAGATATAGACAAAGAATATTACAATGCCATAACAATTGGAGGTTATGAAATACCAGAGATTAGATATGCTGATGACACAGTATTATTGTCTACAGCACAAAAAGGAATGGAAAATGAATTATGTTAGTCCATAAGAACAGTGAAGAGTAAAACCTTTATCTTAATACAAAGAAAACTAAATTGATGACAAATGACAAAATAAATAAGGCAGCTGAAATATGCATCAATGAGGAAACACTGGAAGAGGTGGAGAGTTTTGAATATCTTGGATCATTACTAACTAATAATGGAAACACAATGAGGGATACTAAAAGGAGGACATCTACCACTCTTCAAAAAATGAAACAACTAAAAAAGCTGTGGAGGAACAGACAGAACTACAAAAATAAGATTTTTAAGGGCATGTATCTTTCCCATCACAACATATGTCTGTGAGACCTGGACATTTAACAAAACAGCTGAGAAACAAATAAATGCCTTTGAATGTAAATGCAACAGAAGAGTCCTTCAAATATCATGGACCCAAAAAAAAAAAAAAGAACAAATATATCAATACTACAAGAACTTAATATTGAAGAAGGTTGGCTAGTAAGGGAGATTAAACAGAGAAAACTTAAATATTTTGGACATATTAAACGCCATGATAATTTAGAGAAGACAGTCTTGGAAGGGTACATAATGGGAAAAAGAAAGAGAGGAAGATCAAGGTGAATATGGCTGAAAGACATCGTTGATGACCTGCAAATGGACACATCAGCAACAGGGCATTTTGATTACAACCAAGAGCCCTACAGAAGAGCTGATAGGGAGGCAAAGTTCCACATGGGACATGCAAATTATTGACTTACTGACTGATCCTGGAAGTTGGCACTGCATGTCACACCATAGTTTGTGGTATTTTCTTAATTTCCTAACAAATAGCAGTTCATTTGGTGTGTGTGGTTTACTGAAGAACATTTGCCTTTTGAGGTAGTCCAAAAGGAAATAATCACACAAACAGAAAGATCAAACAACTGAGGAGGCCATAGAAAGTCACCATATATGATACAACACAGCCAGGAAACACTTCTTTAATAACCTCCATGGATGTTCTTGTGGCATGAGCAGTCATTCTGTCTCATTGGTGTCATACATGTGTATTTAGGGCCTCCATGAAAAATTTTGTAACCCAGTACAAAACTCCCCCTTCTCCCAAATCTGTCTTCATCTGCCATAGGTCCTCAAAGCCCCTTATATCTTCTTATATCCTTCCCATGCCGTTAAACGTCACATAGGGATTGCAAAGTAGTTCACCACCTTTTCCTGTCTTCAGCGAGTCTTTCAACCTCATCAAAGGATTTTATGCCTGTCAATTTGGCCTCTCTTAACAATGTCCTCTTCAGAGTTTCATGCGGTCTGCCTCTTTTTCTTTGGCCTGTTGTGTTCCACTTGATAGCTTGTAGCCCCTAGGGCATGCTTATACCCCCAAAACAATACTTATTCTGACTGGGCACTTTTCCATAATGATCCACATTAAAATGCAAATGAAACTCTCATCACATTCAAGCAAATGAGTCACCACTTTTTAAACAAAATGTCTCAATTACAAAAGAATGAAGATGCATATTCCACTGCTTCATAGCTTTGTGTGCTGTAGAAGTTCACCGCCCACACGATGCCCATTGCTATCAGTGAAACTACATTCAATCTGAAAGCTGCCAGACCCTAGACTTGAAGACAGGCAATGAGCAACTGTTAATACTAGAAGACAGGTAATCACTGACTGATAATACCAGAACAGAGACAATTAGTGACTGTTAATACTAGAAGAGACAATAAATGACTGTTAATACTAAAAAAGAGACAATGAGTGGCTGTTTATACTAGAAAAGAGACAATGTATGACTGTTAATACTAGAAAAGAGATGAGTGACTGTTAATGCTAGAAAAGAGAAAATGAATGACAATTAATACTAGAATAGAGACAATGAGCGACTATTAATACTAGAATAGAGACAATGAAGGACCAATAACAATAAGTGAAGTAAAGGAGGCAATAAAGAAGCTAAAATTAGACATAGACAGAAACGCCAAAACAACTATGCTGGATACTACAACAAATCTGGGATCTAGAGAAAGTCCCAGAAGAGTGGAAAACTGGACTTACAGTAAAACTACCAAAGAAAGGTGACCTCAGAGATTGCAGGAACTGGAGAGTCATTACCCTCTTGCCACTCACCAGGAAAGTATTCTGCCAGATAATCATTAACATAATTGTGCCAGCACTTGAGGGAAAACTTCAGAAAGAGCAGACAGGATTTAGGAAAGGAAGATCATGCATATACCACATATTTGTACTTAAATATTAGAACAAGCAAATGAGTGGCATAGCACAACATACGTACTGTTTATAGATTTTGAGAAAGCCTTCAACGTTGTTAACAGAGATGCACTGTGGAAAACTCTAAGATGGCACAGTCTCCTTCATAAGATAGTGAATGTAATCAAAGCCCTATACAAGGGTTTTCAGTGCAAAGTGATCTGTGGAGAACGCACCTCCAACAGCTTTAGCATACAAACAGGAGTGAAGCAGGGATGTGTACTATCACCAACATTATTTATTTTAACAGTAGACTGATTAATGAAGGAGGCAAAATCAGATATGCTGAGGATTACAATGGACACTCGACACAGTGCTGGAGGACCTTGACTTTGTCTACGACATCTGTCTGCTGTCAAGCAGGCATAAAGATATGCAAGATAAAATAAACAAGCTAACTCAGAATGCTAACAATATAGGATTAAAGATCAATGTAGGAAATACAAACTTAAAGAAGTAAAATATGAACAACAGAAATATACTCAGAGTAGATAACAAGCTAGCAGATGATTGATTGATTGACATTCCTTTAGTGCCAACATTGGCTCATAGGGCGGAAATCATATCTTTCCATGTCCGACAACTTGCCGCTGCAGGTCTTGGATAGACTTGAATCCCAAAGTTGTACTCTCTCTAGTGATGGTTCTACATAGAGTCTCCCTTGGCCTGCCCTTGCTTTCTTTTGCCCTTTGATGACCATGTGAGGGCTTCTCGAGGGAGTCTGGATTTGTCCATTCTGAGAACGTGGCCGAGATAGGCCCATTGACGTCTTTTGATGTATCTTGATATGCAGACTTGGTTTGATTCCTGTCTTGTTGACTTGTTCGATTTAAAGTCGGACTATCTGATATTCAATAGTCTACGGAGACATTTGTTCTCAAATGCATCGAGTCTTTGACTGAGTAGACTGGTTGATTTCCAACTCTCACAACCAATGGAAAGAGGGAATCATATTCAAATTACCAAAAAAAGAGTGATCCAACTGACTGTAACAACTGGTGTGGGATCACTCTTCTCTCGGTTCCAGGATAACTTTTTTGTAGTCTGATACTTGAGAGAATAAAGAAAGCATTAGATGCAAGGTTTAGAGAAGAACAAGCGGGTTTAAGATCAAATCAGTCGTGTATCAACCATATATTTACGCTGAGATCTATTATTGAAGAGTCGGTGGAATTCCAGTCCCACCTTATTATCACCTTCATTGACTTTCAGAAAGCGTTTGATAGTGGATGAGGTCAATGAATTTGTACATCTTGGCAGTAGAGTAGTAGAAAATGGAGACATCACAGAGAACATCAACAACAGACTTACTAGAGAAAACCAGATTTTTGCAATGCTGTAGACTATATGGAAATCTAAAAAACTAAGCACGAAGATGAAAATCAAGATATTTAAAAGTAATGTTCTAAGTGTATTACTCTATGGAAGTGAATGCTGGAAAATCCACCAAAATCATAGAGAACAAGTTCCAGACTAAATGTTTATGAAGAATTAGAAGAATATTTTGGCCAAATACCGTAAGAAATAATATTTTGTTGGCAGAAGTGCAGATGAAGCCAGTGACAGCAATTATTTAGGAAGACGCCGGCAGTGGTTGGGACATGTGGTCCAGATGACTGATGACTCACTACCAAAAACAGCATGAAGATGGACACCATATGGGAACAGAAGTAAGGATAGACCATAAGAGACATGGAGAAGAACAACAGAGAGGATGTTGAGCAACAGAGGGCTCACTTGGGTAAGAGCTAAAAAAAAAAAAAAAATGCAAAGGACAGGTGGTGTTTGTGGAAAATCCTTGTGGAAGCCCCATCTGCCTTGTGCACATAAGGTTCAGAGGGGGGGGGGAGAGACTGATTGATTGATTGATCTTTATTTCAAAAGGGTTAAGAATTGGGCAGGCCCGTCTGACATTCTGCCCTTTATCATACATCTTTCACTCTATTCCAGACACTCTACAAATATGCTGTTCATATAACAAACATAAATAACACTGAAGCTGAGAGACATAAAATAAAATATAACATTTACGTTTTGCTATTAAACATTCACTCAGTACAGAAGTAACTACATACATATATAAATGACTATCTACTAAACAAAATTTTCGGGAGTATTCAGAAAACAATTAATTGTATTCAGTGTCTGTAAGAGCAGTTTAAGATAACTTTTAAGTTCTATAATTCATGGAGGCATGTAGTCGACATCAAATAGATATTGGGAAAGCTTGTAGTTGTAGGAAGGACTATAATTTATATTTTTTATATAGGATGGGAGGGTATTCTAAAGATGAGCAGCAGAATAACTAAAGCTTTTCTTGTAAAGATCAAGTCTAGGTTTTGGAAGACATATGTTGTTCAAGCATTGGCTGCACTTTGGGCTAAATTTAAACAGGTTCCATAGATAAGGCGGGGCATGCCGTGAAAGAATTTGATGTACTAACTTGACTTTGTTGAAGTTTAAGAGGTAGTATTTTGATACGTTTGTGATGGTTAGTTGTTTGTGCTTGATCTTTGTCACTAATAAGCTTTACTGCTCGCTTTTGGAGTGAGCAAAGCCTCTTTGTATTTGACACTGAGCAACCATCCCAAACTGTTGAGCAATAGTCTAAATGTGTTTGTATATGAGATATGTAGTATGTCTTCCTAGTGTCTTGATTGATGAAGTGCTTAATTTTAGCTAATTGGTATACTTTTTGTGCGATGAGTTTTGTTAGACATTGCACATGAGAGTTCCAGGTCAGATGTTGGTCAATAATAAGACCTAGTGTTTTGTGCTCGCTAACATTTTCTATCTGTGATGTTTCTGTACAGAGCCGAAGTGTTGTTTTTGTTGCGTTTTGAAGTTTCTGTCTTGTTGTTATGAGCATTGACTTTGTTTTATCAGTGTTTATAATCATGCCATGAGAGAGAGAGAGAGAGAGAGAGAGAGACTGTTAATATCAGAACAGAGACAATGAGTGACTTAACACTAGAAAAGAGACAATGAGTGACTGTTAATACTAGAAAAGAGATGATGAGTGACTGTTAATACTAGAAAAGAAACAATGAGTGATTGTTTATACCAGAAAAGAGACAATGTATGACTGTTAATACTAAAAAAGAGACAATGAGTGACTGTTAATATTAGAATAGAGACAATGAGTAGCTGATAATACTAGAATATATACTCTCAACAGGGCTCACCTGGGCAAGAGCAGAAAAAAAGGCGAAGGACAGGCATTTGTGGAAAACCCTTGCGGAAGCCCCATGTGCCCTGGGCACTTAAGGTTCAGAGAGAGAGAGATATATACTCTCAACACTTCTATATATAAACTAAGTATAAAGTGAGCTGAGATAAAATGCAAAATAAAACTGTATCTTATACTCTCAACACTTCTATATATAAACTAAGTATAAAGTGAGCTGAGATAAAATGCAAAATAAAACTGTATCTTGTGCACTTACCCAAACAGCTGGACCTTTACTTCTGTTGAGAACTTTATACTGTACACCTGACAAATCTAACATTGGAGACAAAAAAAAAATCTTATTAAAAAATATGAAAGAGACAATGTACTTCCACAGGACATGAAGTGTGAAGAGGGGGCAATGAAAATATTGTAAAGACAGGAAAAACAGAGGGAAGAAGAGTCAAGGGAAGGATAGTCTGATGAGATAGTGTGAGAGGAGATCATCAACTTATCTGATGGCCTGCATGAAGAATCAGTTATTATGGAGAAACATAATAGAAAATGCCACTCGGCAAAGAACTTGATGATAAATATAAAAAAGATGAAGATATAGAATTCATTCATTCATTCACTTGCATGTCCCTTGCAGAACTTTGCCTCCCTAACAGCACTCCTGTAGCCTCTCGGTTGTGAGAAATATGGCCTGCCGCTGATGGATCCATTTGCAGATCATCAACGATGTCTTGCAGCCATCTTCGCCTTGGTCTTCTCTTTCTTTTTCCCCATTATGTACCCTTCCAAGACGGTCTTCTCTAGATTATCATGACGTTTAATGTGTCCAAAATATTTAAGTTTTCTCTCTTTAATCCTCTTTAGTAGCCAGCCCTCTTCAATATTAAGCTATTCTAATATAGATATATTTGTTCTTTTTTGTGTCCACGATATTTGAAGAACTCTTCTGTAGCATTTACATTCAAAGGCATTTATGTGTTTCTCAGCTGTTTTGTTAAGTGTCCAGGCCTCACAGGCATATGTTGCGATGGGAAAGATGCATGCCCTTAAAAATCTTATTTTTGTAGTTCTGTCTGCTCCTCTCCACAGCTTCTTTAGTTGTTTTACTTTCTGAAGAGCGATAGATGTCCTCCTTTTAATTTCCCTCATTATATCTCCATTATTAGTTAGTAGTGATCCAAGATATTCAAAACTCTCCACTTCTTCCAATTTTTCCTCATTGATACATATTTCAGCTGCCTTGTTTGTTTTGTCAGTTGTCATCAATTTAGTTTTCTATGCATTAAGATAAGGTTTTGCTCTTCGCTGTTCTTATAAACTGACATAATTAGTTTTTCCATTCCTTTCTGTGTTGTAGACAGTAATACTGTGTCATCAGCATATCTAATCTCTGGTATTTCATAACCTCCAATTGTTATGGCATCATAATATTCTTTGTCTACATCTTCTCTAACATTCCTCATTATATTTTCAGTATACAAGTTAAATAAGCAAAGTGACAATATGCACCCCTGACGGACCCCTTGTTTTATGTCAAACCAAGTTGTTTCACCATTTACTCTTACTGCTGCTTGTTGGTCTAAATACAGCAGTGATGTTAATTGTATGAAATATGTTGGAAATCCCATTTTTTCCATCATTTCCCAAAGTTTCTGGTGTTGTACACAATCAAATGCCTTTGAGTAGTCTATAAAGGATACATATAGATTCATATTAAACTCTCTGCATTTCTCTATTATTAATCTTATATTGAATATATGATCTATTGATCCTCTTCCTTGCCTGAAACCAGCTTGGACCATATTGACTTCTTCTATTTTCTTTCAAAGTCTACCCATTATGATTTTTTACAGAATTTTACTGACATGACTAATCAGGGCAACAGTTCTATAGTTTGTGCATAATTTCAGGTTACCCTTTTTTGGTAGTGGTATGAATACAGTTCTTTTCCATTCTTTTGGCCAAATACCTGAATGCCATATTTTTTTACATAGTGCATGATAAATTGTTGCACATTCCTTTCCTCCTGCTTTAATAAATTCAGCTGTTATCTCATCACATCCTGGTGATTTACCATTTTTCAGATTCTTTATTGCCCATAAAACTTCTTCTATTGAAGAATAAGGACAAAAAATTAAAATCAAATGCCAGTATTTTGGAAGAAAGAAATTTACCAGAGACCAGATTATTTCATTTCAGTTCACAAATTCTAAATTTTTTTATTCACACCAACACTGTGCCTCAAAATGTGCACCTGGTGTAGCTCAGCCTACATCAAACATGTAGTCCATCACCTACCAATTAAGCTGTAGCAGTGTGTTTACTTGACCTTCTACATAAGTCTAGAAAAAAATGAGCACAAGGTAATGAGATCATGTGTGCTGGAAATTTTTGTATTCCATGAATTTTTAAAAAAAAAAGTATCCTTCAACTTAGTTGGTGACCAGGACATTGTTGTAACATTTATAATAACTTACTAAATGACAATTTTCATAATGGTGGATTTGACAACCTCCATAACACACTAAACAGCATACATAGAGAGTATCTTCTTCTTCTTCTTCGTTCGCATTGTCTGTCTATACCTGCAGTCCTGTCTCTTGGATAAATTTCACTGTTTTTTTGTAATTCATGTATGGAACCGTAGAGCTTATCTTCTTTAGTGGTTTCACTGGGCCAGTAATTATTTCTCAGTGTTTCATAGTTGGTGCAGTTCTGGAGGATATGTTCCACAGTTTGGGGCACCTGGGCACATGTACATAGATTAGTAGTACCAACCTTAAACTTTGTATACATATGACTTCGGAGTCGGCTGTGTCCTGTTCGGAGACGGAAGATGGTGACTTGTTCCTTTCTGTTTAGCATGTGATAGTCATCATGTGGTGGTGTTTGTGGCTTCCTGTAGGTTTTTATCATGCTTTTCTTCTGATTATAGGTGATTGGTATGTCTGGTTGCTCCATTTCAGTGCCCTCTTTGGCCAGATGGTCAGCTTTCTCATTGCCTGGTATCCCATAGTGAGAGGGAATCCATTGCAAAGTGACTCCATGTTGTAAGCCAATTTTTGACAAGGCATCCTTAAGGTCTGGTAGTTTGTTGCACTGAAGAGATTCCAGTACTGATCTTGCATCTGTGAGAATTACTACAGGACATGTATCAATTCTGGAGTCTGATAGTTTTTTAACTGCAGCAATAATTGCCCTAACTTCTGCATCAAAGTTGTTGCAGTATTTTCCAGTGGGTATGGAAATCTTGTTAGTGGTGTTGTTTGGATATTCAATATATGCTCCTGCCCCTTCATTCTTTATGGCATTGTGTGCAGATCTGTTTGTATACACACGTATCCAGGTGTCACATGGATATTTGTCATCTAGCACACTAAGTGTGGCTGTTGATCTTACAAGGCTGCTTTGCATCTCACCATTCTGCACACCTTTCACTTCAGTCTGAATAGTTATTTGTGTATAATCTGCTTCTTTCCATGGTGTATGCTCTGGTACAGATGATAATGGTGCGACTACAGTTGGAAGGTCAGGTATAAGCTTACACATACGCTTGGCCTGGTGAATGAAGCTGCTTCTTTTAAGCCGGCTTAATGCCAAGTTATTGAATCTCTCCTTCAAGGGATGGCTTACAGAGCTAAGGAATTTCTCTCCCATGGTCATGACCTTTGTGTCTCTACGTTCCTTTAGCACTTGAACACCAACTATTTTCTGCATTTCTACTATTGGTGTGGACCTCATGGCACCTGTGATAGTGTTTGATGCTGTGCACCAAGATGTTGAGCCATATTCTAAATGTGGTAGAATACTTTGCTGATATATATTCTTGAGGATTCTTTCACTAGCTCCCCATGTGGTTCCACTTAATTTTCTTAATATGGCTAGTTTTCTTCTGGCTTTTGCTTCTGTACTGTTGATGTGTTGCTTCCAAGTCAGTTTAGAGTCAAGAGTCACTCCTAAGTAAGTGGGTTGGTTGTCTATCCTTAAGGATATTTCATTTACAAAGATCTTACCTGCTTTCTGTTTAGATGAGAGAGTGAACAGAGTGGTACTTGATTTCTCTGTGTTGATACTTACACACCATTTGTTTGTCCATGATGTCAAGAAGTCTGCTGCTCTTTGGAGTTTCTGTGTAGCAACTGTCGCATATTCATCTGTACACCACATGACACCCTCAGTATTCTACTGCATTATTTTCAGCTCTTGCTTTTTGGCTGTTTTCTTCCGCTGTATTTTTTTGGCCAGTAGCTCTACTCTCATGTCTCCTGACTCCACAAGACGAACTGAGAGGACCTCCAGTAGCATTGGGTGGACCCTTTCGAGGCAGGGGGCCAGGCACTGCACCTGCCTGGTTAGTCTTCACAGGGCGAGCACCATGTTTGAATACTGCAGATAGAGACATTCATTAGCGATAATGTGTGTTAGCCTGATTTTTGCGATGCGCCTTTTGGCTGGGTAACTCCGACTTGAGCACCTTTCCTTGCTAGGGCAGACTGTGGTCTTGCTCGGACTGCCATGAAGACAGTGTGGCTGGCCTGGCCAAAACTTTGTTTTCCAGCCTCTGGTGGCTGTATGTAAGTCCCTTCTCCATGTCAGATGGTTTGGAGACAGTTCCACAAAGACACTCTGACTCTGAGATGAGGAATCTGATGAGTGCTTCAACGATATCCATTCCCCGCCACCTAAAGTCTGCTGGCTCTGTTTTGTTTACATCATTCTGATAGCCATTGTTGTAAAGACCTATAGGCTTGTCACGTCCTGGATTCATTGGTTTCACACCAGGCTTCCCTCATCCCCGCTAGAGATCTCCATGTCCCCATCCATCCACCAACCTGACATTACATTTTACAAAAATAACAATTACAATTAGTGTTGATTGCTACAAGTTTCTGGGCTACAGAAGTAGGTCAGAGTTTTTAAGCAAACAGATCTATGTTCCTTGTCTCACAACACTATGTTAAGATAAGTGTGCTCTTAACACAGTTGTTCCCAGGGGAAATAGAGAGTATAATATCACAATTATGCGGAACTTCAACGCACGGTTCAGAACAAGTAGAACAGAAGTAACAGACTGCCTGAGAGCCTTTGGTGACCCATAGTGCATTAGAAATGTCCAACATGGCACGTGATGATGACAGCTGGAACAAATGTAAGTCACTCTGAACCATTCATCATAAATTCTAGAGTAAGGCAGGACTGTGTTTTATCTCCCTTACTGTCATTCATAGCAGAAATTCCACCATGGAGCTGTCTGTTAGTCTAACTCCAGAAATAATGCAACAAAACTTACATCTTTCAGAAAATATACCCATCAGATGACACATAAATGGACTTCTTTTTGCTGATACACACTTAAGTCACATCAGAAAGAGACATACAGCAGAATATGTATAACTCAGCAAGGGTATGTAAAAGCCACAAAATGAAGATCAGTACTGAAAAGAATGAAAGTCATGACTGTTGCCAGATAAGTTCCAATGATCTTCCTGGACAATCAACCTTTGGAACAAGCGAAGCATTTCAAATACCTAGTACCACAACATCATCCTCTAGGAAAATCTGTATAAAAACTGAGAACAGATGCAATAAAGCAAATCAGGTCATCTGACAAATGACATCTTTACTGAATAACAAATACATCACAACTGAAACAAAAGAGCGCTGTCCAGTTTCCTCCCAGATCTGTGCTATCAATGTCAGTGTAGACCTACCAGCTAAAAGTAAAAAGAACATCATCACGACAGAAATGAGATGCTTTAGGAGAGTACTAAATGTAACAGGGAGATACAAAATCAGAAATGATATCATCAGAGCAAGA
Organism: Achatina immaculata; assembly: GCA_009760885.1. Lineage (NCBI taxonomy): Eukaryota > Metazoa > Mollusca > Gastropoda > Stylommatophora > Achatinidae > Lissachatina > Lissachatina immaculata. Next base: position 46,418,986 of record CM019693.1, on the reverse strand, counting down.
GCTGGAGTAACACTAGTACTACACTAAGGTAGATAGAGGTGTATGGTGCAGTTTTACAAAGTGAGGGAGGAAGTGAGCAAGGTGAGAAAAAAACAAATATAAAGTATGAGAATGTATAAATGAAAAACATACAACATCCGATATTTCGGCGTGAGCCTTATTCGAGGATACATGCAAAAACAAAATACAAACATATATAACTTATCTGAAGCGTCTTGCTCTCAGTAAAGCGGAAATGTGTGTGGAAGAAGGAGGAGGAGGGAAAAAAAAAACAAAACCATTGCCTACAGACAAAAGATTCCCGATATAGCCAATCATAGCGAAGAAGCGGAGAGAGGAGGAGAACAAGTGGGAGAAAGGGGTTGGGAGAAGGCAATAGAAATATGATAGCCGCTAGAGGTGTAGGGGGTGGGGTGGGGGAAAGGGGAGAGAAAAGAGGACGCAAGAGATAATGAATGAAGAACTTAAACACCTACAGGGAGGAAATGTAAAACTGGTGAATGGGAAAAGACCAATATGTTGGCAGAGAAGGAAATAGGATGGTGGTAGGGAGGGGTAGCATAGAGAAAGAAAGTAGAGTATAAAAAAGGCCAGTGGAAAAATAAAGAAGTTACAGAAAGCTGAAAACATTGTTAATTCCAGCTGGGTGGAGACAGCCAGTCTGGAAAATAAGGCGCTGTTCTAGGACCCTCCGAGATCGTACATCTGCGGAACAAGAGCGGATCGCACTAACCGAAATGTCCTGTTTGCTCCTGTGGTTACCAAGGCAAAAATGTTTAGCCACGGGTGTCCAGGCCCTCTTAGAAATATCATTGAGATGCTGGCGAAATCGATCTCCTAACCGTAGGGGAAACTGGCTTATGGTTAGGAGATCGATTTCGCCAGCATCTCAATGATATGATGGACTGGTATGGAAGCATCAATTCCGTGGCCTCCTTGCTCGCCTGATCTCACTCCTTTGAACTTTTTCTTCTGGCATATGTAAAAGACCATGTTTACAGTCATAATGTAAACACACTGAAAGAACAAGAGCACAGAAATGTATGATGCATTTAACTAGAGATGTGTGCTAGAACAGTCACAGAAGGTGTTCTACAGGTTTTGAGGTATCATCTTGGTGTACTGGAAGTTTAAGAAATAAAAAAAATTGTGCAATGAAATGAAACAGTCAGCAGTCTTGCACATTTTAATATTTATAATCACTCTTTAAAAAACATAGGAAATAAATATTAAATACAACAAACATGACAATGAGAGGACATAACAAAAATGTTCTTGAGATTAAACTTCTCTTTAAGAGAAATGGTTGCCTGATAGAAATCAAACTCATGCATGTGTGGACTAAATTTTGCTTCTTTGATAAGCTTTATTAGCATCTTTTTCATCTTACTTGATTTTCATGTTAACATTGTAGTTATTACAAAACTGATAAACAACCAAAAATAAATAACAGTAACTTTACGAAAAATGAACTGCATGAATGAACAGAATATAAGTAAAGGACAACTATGTGCTATATGAAGATATATAACAAACCTTGTTAGAGAAAATCAAAGAAAAAAGAGAGGCAAAAGGACTTAGTTTAAATAATAAAAAGACAGAAGTCATGGTCATATCCAAGAACGAAGCACCTGCAAAATGTAGCACCAAAGTAAATGGCACTGAATTAAAGCAAGTGGACAAATTCAAGTATTTAGGAACAATAATAACACAAGATGGAAGATGTGAAACTGAAATAATGAGCAGAATAGCCCAGGCCAAGTCAGCATTTTTATGAAAATGAAAAACATACTGTGCAACAAAGCTCTGTCAGTGAACACCAGAAAGAAAGTTATTCAGTGTTACATCGAACCCATATTATTTGGATGCAAAGCATGGATGATAACAAAGAGCACTCAAAATCTACTGGAAGCATGGGTGATAACAAAGAGCACTCAAAATCTACTGGAAGCATGGATGATAACAAAGAGCACTCAAAATCTACTGGAAGCATGGATGATAACAAAGAGCACTCAAAATCTACTGGAGACGCTAGAGATGTGGTTCATAATAAAAATGATGAGAATAGCATGGACAGCCAAGAAAATAAATGAAGAGGTTCTAAGTGAGACTGGGCAAAAAAGGGAAATTATGGCAAAATTCAGAACTTGACAGTCCAGATTTGTAGGACATGTTTTAAGAAGAGGCAAACTGGAGCACTTAATAACAACTGGAAAACTGGAGGGAAAAAGGGACAAAGAAACAAGATATTTGATGGACTAAAAGAATGGCACAAAGCACAGTCCAAACACAGCTTATAGAAAGAGCAAAGGACAGATAGTTGTGGAAATCAATGACGACCACCACCTGACTGGCATGGACCAGGGAGAGATGTACTATATACATACTAAACAACAGCAGCACAGATGCTACAATGAACAAGAGAAAAGATGATGACCTACTGAAATGATGTAAATGTGTCAGGTTTTTCATGGTCATTAGCCAAGTTCCTCTTACTATTTACTTGTGTTTCTGAAATCAATTGTTGACAGTGAAAGTTTTACAAAACTTCATAGAATTACCATAAATTCTCGATGGTGAAAATTATACAAAACTTCCTAGATTTACCATCAATTTTTGACAGTGAAAGTTTTACAAAACCTCCTAGAATTACCAACAATTCTTGAAAATTTTACAAAAGATTCTGTGCCTATCTTTCTTATGAGAAGGATACCAAAAGAGCTAAGTGCTTAATCTTTTTTCCTCCTTATATTTGTTGTGTTCTTTTATGTATGTGGTGCTTGAAAAAGACATTTCTCGAAATAATGGACTGCTGTACATTCTTTCATTTATATCTTATCTTATATCCTTCCCATGCCGTTAAACATCACATAGGGCTCGCAAGGTAGTTTGCCAATTTTTCCTGTCTTCAGCGAGTCTTTCAACCTCATCAAGAGATTTTATGCCTGTTAATTTGGCCTCTCTTAACAATGTCCTCTTCAGAGCTTCACGTGGTCTGCCTCTTTTTCTTTGGCTTGTTGTGTTCCACTTGATAGCTTGTTTTAGGATTCTCGGATCGTTTCTTCTCATCACGTGACCAACATATGTCCATCTCCTTTTCCTGATCACCCATGAGACAGGTTGTTGTTCAGTCATCTGTCTTATCTCTGCATTGTTCTTGAATTCATTCCACTTGATGCAGAGTATTTCCTTAGGCATTTGTTTTCAAAAGAGTCTAATTTCTTGTCTATTTCTTTAGTTGTTTTCCAGCTACTGCATGCATAAATGAGGGTGTGTTACCTGTGCAGCATTTTCTCATTATGAGGTCTATTGTAATTCCATTTATATGTAATATCTTATTTTCTGCCACTATCGTTCAAGCCCACTTATCTTTTTTATAAGAGTGAACCATTAATCTCTGTCTACCTCTATCACTAGAACAAGTTTTACGTAGAGATCATTTCTCTTATCTCCTGCCATTGGGACTACAGTTCTGTTCACATATTTGTTGATGTACGTAAACATGTACACTGGACTTCCCATGAAAGCTTATCTTACCACAGATCTTTCCACAGACACCATCTAGTGCATCAATCTCCTTCATTAGGTGACCTTTTCCAATACCACCAAAAGATGGGTTACATGACATTTCTCCTGAAAATAAATGAATAATTAAAATAATAACATAAACAATAGAAATCATTAAAATATTCACTGATATAACTAAAATAATAGCACAAAAATTATACTAATAACAGAACAACATTAAAAGGTAAAAAGGTACATTGCAATACACACAAATTAAAGAAGTGTATAATCAAAATAATGATGCCAATTCAATTGTATGCAACAAAACAATATTCACATCCAAAATAAAGGTGCAACAAACCAAAATTCACATCTAACAAAGTATTTGAAACAAAAAAATAAAAAGATCCATAATACATTAAGTACTAGAAACAAAAAAAATTAAAAGAGCCATTATACATTAAGTACTTGAAACAAAAAAAAAATAAATAAAAAGATCAAGTATATATTACGTACTTGAAACAAAAAAATTAAAAGATCCATTATACATTAAGTCTTATTTTATACATCATATATCCTTCCCGTGCCGTTAAACGTCACATAGAGCTCGCAAAGTAGTATACAAACATATCAAAAGAGTGTAAGATTTAACTATTACATTCAAAGTAAAAGAGAAGAAGTAATTAACCTAATAAAATAGCTCTCATGCACACATACACACAGAGAAATATACATAAACAAAAATACATTGTAAATACAGATCTTCTAACATATGTTTTTTAACAAACATTAAAATAATTTCTAACAATATCTAACAAGTTACTTTTCGAACTATGTCATGGGTTGAGAGAGTGCTGGTTATTCTATGGAAGCATATAATTACAAGCAAGTAAATAATGAAACAGGTTTGAGTTAATGGATGAAGTATTACCAATGGATTTTAAATTGTAGGGGAGGGTGTTCCAGAGCTGTACTGCAGACTATGCAAGGCTTTTCTTGTACAGATCAATCCTGGGTTTAGGAAGAAGACAGTTTTTTAAACGCTGGCTATGTTTAATATTATACGTAAACAGTGACCACAAGTAAGATGGAGCATTGTGCAACAGAATTTTGTGAACAAACCTAACTTTGTTAAAAATAATTCTATTTTTGAGGGGTAGAATTTTGAGTTGTTTGTGTTGATCTTACAGTCTGTACTGGTTGTTTGTCACAAATCAGATTTAATGCTCGCTTGTGAAGTGAGTGGAGCCTTTTTGTGTTTGAGACTGAGCATCCATCCCAGATTGTGGAACAGTAATCTAAGTGTGTTTGTATGTGTGATATGTAGTATATCTTTTTTGTGTCTCTGTCGATAAAGTGTTTAATTTTGGCTAATTGGTAAGCTTTCTGTGCAATCAAGTTTGTTAGGTTATGTACGTGAGAATTTCAAGTTAAATGTTGATCAATGATGAGTCCTAGAGTTTTATGTTCATGAACATTTTCTATTGCCTTAGTCCCAGCACAAAGCTGTAGTGAAGTTTTTGTTGCATTCTGCAGTTTCTGTCTTGTAGTGATGAGCATGGATTTTGTTTTGTTGGTGTTTATCAACATACCATTTTTATTACTCCATTTAATCAAACTGTTTATATCATTTTGGAGCGTTGTCTGTAGTTTATTGATGTCATAGTCCCTATTGTAAACAGTACAGTCATCAGCAAAAAGATCACAGGAAGAGTGCTTTAAATGTAGTGGTAAGTCGTTAATATAGGTAGCAAAAGAGAAGAGGCCCAAGAATGGAGCCTTGACGAATACCAGTATCAACCACAGACGAGCCAGATATTTTGTTTCTAAAGCAAACTACTTGTTTTCTCATCATCATCATGTGCCGTGCCGACTGGCGTTGGCTATTATGCTTCTCCAGGGTACCCGATCCTTCATGCAGGCCATCAGCTCAGTTGGTGATCTCCTCTCACACCATCCCGTCAGACTGTCCAGTATCATTTCTCTTGGTCTTCCTCTTGATCTTCTTCCTTCTATTTTTCCTGTTGTTATAATATTTTCAATGCCCCCTCTTCTCATTGCATGTCCTATGAAAGTACATTGTCTCTCTCTTATCTTTTTGACAAGGTTTTTTGTCTCTCCAGCTCTTCTCCTACATTCTTCATTAGTTATTTTTGCTGTCCAGGGGATTCACAACATTCTTCTAATAAACCACATTTCTGCTGCTTCCAATGATTTTTGTGCAGACTTGCCTATTGTCCATGATTCACTTCCATATAACAAGATAGGTTCAATATAGCATTTTAGGACTCGTTTTCTAACATTCATTGATAAGGATGTGTTGGTCAATATGTTTCTCATTCTCTGAAATGCAGTCTTTGCTTGGCCTATTCTGTTCGTAATTTCTGTTCTGCATTTCCCATCTGAAGTTATTACTGCTCCAAGGTATTTGAATTTCTGCACCTGCTTTAGAAAGTTCCGTTTAATTTAATACTGCATGCTGGTGGATTCTGTTTCTTAGATATAACCATAGTCTCTGTCTTTTTGATGTTCAAAGTAAGGCCTTTCTGTTCACTTTCTTTGGCGACTTTATCCAAGAGATCTTGCAGGTCTTGTTGGTTCTCAGCTATCAGTACTGTGTCGTCAGCATACCGAAGGTTGTTAATATTATATCCTCCACTTGTTTTCTACCTCAGAGAAAAGATGTAATAAATTTTGTTAGGCCAGGGTGTAATCTATAACCTTCCAGCTTTTTTGCAAGAGTTTCATGATCAATCATATCGAAGGCTTTTTTGAAATCAACAAAGACAGCAAGCTTTCTGTCATTTTAGTTAATGCTGTGTGGCAGGAGTAATTTGGTCTAAAACCTGACTGACTGTCTATTAGTAGATTGTTTTCTTGCATGTGGAGCAGTGTGAACCTTTGTATATGCTTTTCAAAAGGTTTAGATAGTGATGACAGAATGGATATGGGTCTATAGTTTGAGAGGTCACTAGTCTGTCCAGATTTAAAAAGAGGAAAAACTCTGTCGAGTTTAAAAGCATCAGGGAAATGTTTGTCAATGCACAAATTGTATAAGTATGTTAGTGTGTCTGTGATAACTGGTGCAGCGTAGCATAGTATCTTGTTACTAATGTCATCACATCCTGCTGAGTTAGTGTTCTTTAAGGACCGGATGTAGTTATAAACCTCACCGACTGTGAGGAAAGGAATATTAATTTGTTTTAGCTTTACACATTTACTGCTGCTGAAAGTTTTCAACACACTCAGGTCGCAATTAGGGATTGGTAATGAATATTTTAGAATACTAATTTCTTCCTTAAAATGTTTACTGAAGTTAGTGCAAGTATGTTCACCATAAAGTGTTTGGGGGTCAGAATGCATCCTTTTATTTAAAAGAGTATCAATCGCTTTCCAAATTGATTTACTATCAGTTTTGTCTTTCACTAAATTTCTGAAGTAATTTTTCTTTTCCTGCCTTATTAAATACTGCAACTTATTCATAAGTGAACAACAGCTACTGAAATTTCTGCTTTTGTGAGCTTCATTCCATTTCCTCATGAGTTGAAAGATATCAGGAGTTATCCACAGGGATTTTGTTATGTGTTTTACTCTCATTTCTTTGATGGGGACATGATTGTCAAAAATATTTCGAAATATCTTGATCCAGTATTCGATAGCCTCATCTGGATTTGTTAACTGTAGGCTCGCAAGGTAGTCCGCCAATTTTTCCTGTCTTCGGCGAGCTTTTCAACCTCATCAAGGGATTTTATGCGTATTAATTTGGCCTCTCTTAACAACGTCCTCTTTAGAGTTTCACATGGTCTGCCTCTTTTTATTTGGCTTGTTGTGTTCCACTTGATAGCTTATTTTGGGATTCTCTGACTGTTCTTTCTCATCATGTGACCAACATATGTCCATCTCCTTTTCCTGATCACCCATGAGACAGGTTGTTTCATTGTTATTGAATTTGTTCCACTTGATGCCGAGTATTTTCCTTAAGCTTTTGTTTTCAAAAGAGTCTAATTTCTTGTCTGTTTATTTAGTTGTTTTCCAGCTTTCGCATGCATAAATGAGGGTGGATATTACATTTGAATTGAATAGTCTTAACTTAGTTTTTATGCTTATAACTTTTGAATGCCATAGTTTTTGTGCTTATAACTTTTGAATGCCATACGTTCTCAAGATTCTTGAAGATCGATGATGCTTTTGCAATTCTAATTCTAAACTTCATTTCTGGTGTCACCATTCTGGTCTATGTAGCTGCCAAAGTATGCAAACTGATTGACTTCTTCAATATCTGTCCCTTCTACATGTATTTTTCCATTTTGATTAATGGGAATTTGCATTATTTTTGTTTTGTCCTTGTTAATTTAAAGTCCTATTTTGCTAGCGTAAATTCAGTAAGATCACAGTGCGGTCTTGGTGATAGAAGTGAACGAAGATGAAGATCTGTGGTTACTGTTTTTGTTCTTACTGGACGGGGGTCATCTTCCAGACTCTCCCTTCCACGTTTGAATTGAGCTGCCCATTTCTTCACTGTGCTGAAAGATGGGGCACTCTCCCCTAGAGTCTCCACCACATCTTCATGGATCTTGTTTGATGATAAGCCCTTGATGCAGAGGTAGCGAATGACTGTCAATGAGAAATTTTATCCATGTTCTCACCCCTTACTATTTCAATAGCCTGTAAAACACAATTGGTTGCAGTTAATTTCTTGAAACTTAGTGTTTAATCTTACCTTAACCTAATCTACAAATGCACCTAATATCAACTGTGTGTTTCAAGTATTTGTACCTTATGCCGAGAACTTATCAATCACCCTTCATATTAACGGTACCCATGTTGCTCAGCGAAATGTTGATGAAATACTGTAGCTACAACTGCTGCCGCTGTTATAAACAAAATCATCAACATCAATGGCAACTACACAGTGGAAATCAAAAGAAGAATTGCAGTTGCATCACAGAAACTAGCACAAATGTAGAGCATGTGGCAAGGTACCAACAAGAAAACAAAGTAAAAATGCGAAGCATGGACACTTAATAAATCACTCAGTCATTTGCATGCCCCTTGTGGAACTTTGCTTCCCTAACAGCTCTCCTTTAGGCCTCTCGGTTGTAAGCAAGATGCCCTGTTGCTGATGCATCCATTTGCAAATTATTGGTCTTCCTCTCTTTCTCTTTCATTTCAGAGAAGAAGTCAACGTTCTTACAAGTACCAATACCAGCTCCTGTATGCAAATTACATGAACTACAATCATTCTTGGTTAGCAGATGTACTAAACTTAAACAGTTACACATTCCATTCTTAACAATCAGTGAAGTTTACAGCTGGGCTTGACAATATTAGCAATAAGACCTTACTTTATGCTGCACCTGTCATTTCACGTACACTAACATACATTTACAATCAGTGCATTGCAAAATGTTATTTCCCAGAGGCTTTTAAAACTGCTAAAGTGTATCCTCTCTTTAAATCTGGCTCATCCAGCAATCTTTCCAACTATAGACCAATATCCATACTATCATCGTTATCAAAAGCACTGGAAAAACACATACAAAATAAGACTACGACACATGCAAGAGAACAATTTACTCATAGACAGTCAGTCAGGCTTTAGACCCAATCATTCCTGCCACAGAGCTCTCACCAAAATGACAGAAAACTGGTTAGTAGGCATAAATGATGACAAACTGATGTGGTGCCATCTTTGTCAACTTCAAAAAGGCATTTGATATGACTGATCATGGTATTATTGTAAAAATAAAAATAGACTTACAGACTGCACCCTGACCTAATAAAACTAATTGCATCATTTCTTTCAGACAAACAACAGATAGTATTCTTCAACAATTCTCTATCAAATTCTGTTATAGTTGACACTGGTGTTCCACAAGGTTCTATTCTAGGTCCGTTACTCTTTGCTATCTATATCAATGATCTTCCACTTCACCTTAAACACTCTTCTTGTGACCTTTTTGCTGATGATTGCACAGTCTACACCAGTGACTACAACTATATTAACCTTGAATCAACTCTTCAGGTCGAGTTAAACAATTAGATGGAGCAACAACAATGGCATGATTATAAATGCTGATAAAACAAAATCAATGCTCATAACAACAAGACAGAAACTACAAAACGCGACAAAAACATCACTTCGGCCCTGTACTGAAACATCAAAAATAGAAAACGTTAGTGAGCACAAAACACTAAGTTTTATTACTGATCAATATCTGACCTGGAACTCTCATGTGCAAGGTCTAACAAAACTCACTGAGCAAAAAGTATACCAGTTAACCAAAATCAAGCACTTCATCGATCAAGACACAAGGAAGATATAATACATATCACATATACAAACACATTTAGACTATTGCTCAACAATCTGGGATAGTTGCTCAGTGTCAAATACAAAGAGGATATACCCACTTCAAAAGCAAGCAGTAAAGCTTATTAGTGACAAAGATCCAGCACAAACAACTAACCAGCACAAACATATCAAAATACTGCCTATTAAGATGGAACCTGTTTAAATTTAGCCCAAAGTGCAACCAACGCTTGAACAATATAGGTCTTCTAAAACCTAAACTTGAGCTTTACAAGAAAAACTCTTTGTAATACCCTCCCATCCTGTATAAAAAATATAAACTATACTCCTTCCTACAACTACAAACTTTTCCGATATCTATTTGATGTCGACTACATGCCTCCATGAATCGTAAAACTTAAAAAGTTATTTTAGACTGTTCTTACAGACACCGAACTCATTATTCTGATTAGTAATGTAATTTTTGTTTGGTAGATAGTCATTTATATGTGTATGTAGGTAGTCATTTATATGTATGTAGTCAGTCATTTTATGTGTATGTAGTTACTTTACTGTTAATTATGTTTGTTATATGAGCAGCATATCTGTAGAATGTCTGGAACAGAGTGAAAGTTGTATGATGGGCCTGCTTGCCCAATTCTTAACCATTCTGAAATAAAGATCAATCAATCAATCAATCAATTCCTTTATGTACCCTTCCAAGACTGTCTTCTCTAAATTATCATGATGCTTAATGTGTGGCCAAAATATTTAAGTTTTCTCTCTTTAATCTTCCTTACTAGCCACCCTTCTTCAATATTAAGTTCTTGTAGTATGGAGATATTTGTTCTCTTTTGTGTCCATGATATAGGAAGGACTCTTCTGCAGCATTTACATTCAAAGGCATTTATGTGTTTCTCAGCTGTTTTGTTAAGTGTCCAGGTCTCACAGGCATATGTTGTGATGGGAAAGATACATGCCCTTAAATAATCTTATTTTTGTAGTTCTGTCTGTTCCTCTCCACAGCTTCTTTAGTTGTTTAATTTTTTGAAGAGCAATAGATGTTCTCCTTTTAATTTCCCTCATTGTATCTCCATTAATAAATCACCAGAAAAGAGAATAAAATCAGCATTTCAAATGAAACATTAAAGAAAGGCACTCAGAATATTATAGACAGAATGAAAATCAAATAAAGAGATACTAATGTGATTAGGTGTCACAGAAAACTGGCTCATAAAAATTAGAAAGCTGAGATATTTTGGCCACATCAAGAGACACAACAGCTTGGAGAGGATGATAGCAGAAAGCATGAAAAAGGGAAAAACCTCACCGCAGGTGAACTCAGGACATCACAAAAAGTCTGAATGTGTTATTGCAAGACACTGGTTAACTTGCAAAGATCATATTGCATTCGGGATGCTGTGAGAGGGACAACATTCTGGAACGGACACGTGACATGAATGAGAATGAATATATAAAATGTGACAAAAAAGAAATGGGACTGATCAAATCACAAGCACATGGATTACTTGGAGGAGAGGGTAGAGGCAGGGGAGTTTGGCAGTGGCATGTATGTCTCTTCTACCATCCTTCAAAGTAATCTCTGTCAACCACAATGCAACATTCACAGTGATGACTGTGGACAGTGAAGTCCCAGAAAGCCTCTTTACACATTTTAGAAGGAACGTTGCTCAGTTCATCAGTACATGTTGTTGAATGTCTTGAATGTCATTAAAGCAAGTCTGAGGGCGACTTTAGCTCGGGAAATAACATGAAATCTGTGGAAGCCAAATCTTGTGAGCAAGGGTGATATTTCGGCATTGTTACAAATTTTTTCTGCTAAGTTACAATGAAGTCATGAGAGATTTCCACATGATGCACTTTGTACATAATGGGAAAAAGAAAGAGGGGAAGACCAAAGCCAAGATGGCTGCAAGACATCGTTGATGATCTGCAAATGGATGCATCAACAGCAAGTCATCTTGCTCACGACCGAGAGGCCTACAGGAGTGCTGTTAGGGAGGCAAAGTTCCGCAAGGGACATGCAAATGAATGAATGAATGCACTTTTTTCTCAGATGTTAAGTTGTGCGAGACAAATTCTGAGCAAACCTTCCTTTTCCCAAAATCCTTCTCCAGAGAAAAAAATGGAGGTGACAATGCAGAGATGAAAGTATTAGAGAAGATATTTCAATCAGACTGGAAATTCTAAGTAAGTAAAAAAGATTTTCAGAAAAAATCCCCTACAATCATTATGCAAATTCCCACCATGGAAAACCTAAAAATTCCCAAACTGCAAGATCAACTCCAAGACATAAAGGAACTCAAACAATACAAGAAAAGCAAGTGATAGCAATGAAATATTAAAAAAAAAAAAAAAAATATCCCAAAAAGAACTTGTCACATATACTATGTATAGACTGAGAATCAGCAACAAATGTCACAGAAAATGGAGGTGGAGGCATATTTCTAAAATTAAAACAAGAACAAACAATACAGATAGCTATACCAACAAGTGCCTACTCCAATAATTACATAGCAGAGGTAGAAGCAATCAAAACTGCAGCAATGAAAATAACAGAATGCAAAAACCATGCTGAGAGGCAAATAGTATCTTTCACAGATTCAAAGTCCATAATACAAGCACTGAAACACCAAAATATTAAAGACCTGGACAACCTGACAGAAACCCTATCACTAACAAACACAACACTCAATAAAGCACTCATACACTGGATACCCGCCCACAGTAACATCCAAGAAAATAAAGAGGCAGACAGACTGGCAAAAGAGAGAGGAAGAATGCAACAGATTGATAGAAGCACAATATTTGAACAAATGAAAAACAGACAAAAAGTCACATGTAAAGGCAAATGGACAAAACAACACCCCACAGCAATAACAGAAGATGAATACTATAAACTCTCAAGAAATGACCAAGTGATTATCTTCCGAGTGAGAACAAGAGATTGCAGGCTAAGACACCATCCATACCAGAAGCTGAAAATTGGCCCAACAAACCTATGTGACTGCAACAAAGAGAAGACTCCACATCATATCCCCCACAGCTGCCAGTTACACAACACACTCAGTGAAAAGACCTGGCCAGACCCTAGCCCCTTACAAGATGTTGAAAACCTGAGATGAACTGCAACTAGATAATGATGAAAAAGATGATGATGTGTATAGTGACTGTATGAATTCATTAAACTTGTTGAACAAGGCATTAATCTTGTGGAGTACACATATGATGTGCTGTGATGTCAGTGTCACTCTTGCTGTGATGGTGGAGTTCAACAAACCCTGTATGTTCACACTAATATGTAGTCACAGCAAACAAACAATATTTCAGGGTATAAGAACAGTTGTAAATCTATGAAGGACTGATGGTTTCAGTCATTGTACACTGAAGGATATACTAAGAAGGATATCAGAGCACAAGGGGATCCACCACTGTGCAATGAAGATGACCCTAGTTAACAAAGTGAAAATATTACAAAACACTATCCCTACATAACACAAGAAATGACCTCAGGGTACACAAACTGAACATACAGAGGCAAGACTGACATCAAACAATATTACTCTGATGACAAAAGTTGCTTGATATTCCAAAAACTGTTTTAGGAATATAGTACCCTGGAATCAGGTGAAATGAACTCCAAATCCAGCAACACCTAATTTTCCCTTTCTCCTAATTAAACTTCTTTCCTAGTTCTTATCTACTCTTTCCTCATCTGCAACTGATATTTTAGGATCTTCACCCCACAATATCAAAGGCCCTCTACCTAACAATATAAAAGGCCCTCTACCTCACAATATAAAAGGCCCTCTACCCCACAATATAAAAGGCCCTCTAACCCACAATATAAAAGGCCCTCTAACCCACAATATAAAAGCCTCTCTACCTCACAATATAAAAGGCCCTCTACCGAGCAATATAAAAGGCCCTCTAACCCACAATATCAAAGGCCTTCTACTCCTACTACACTTATCTAATTTACCCATCTTTATCTCAGCTTGAGAAACACTGTACCCCTCTCTCTTCTGCCTCCTTTCTCCACTCTTCTTTACAGTTGACCAATCAGAATCACAACTCACAAGTCATAATTTAAACATTAACAAAAAAAATTCACAATATGCACTCTCAGCTTTGTACAAGTCACAGATAATTCTTATGTGTTATATATTATACATGTTAATGTACACCATCTTGTCTCTTCCTATTTCTTCATCCTGTGTATTATTGTATGACTAAGGTGTAAGCAGAAATGTACAATACTTGTTGTGGATCCTAACCTGGTGGCTCATTAGTCAAGTCACTTTATGTCAGGTGACACAGTTCTCTCTGGCACCAGATAGTGCAGTTGTCACAGATGCAATATCTGTCTACTGTCAAAACTTGCAAGTTATTTTCCTTAACTCCAAGTTATCAACTTATGTGAGCTTCAATGTTATATATACAACAATATGTAAGCACATATATACAGGAGTATATACGTGAGAGACTGGCTTACTATACCACAGACTGGCTTATATTTAGGAGATCAGTTTCTAACACCTCTATGACATCTCTAATAAGCTGATCAAACAAGTGGCCTAACATTTCAATTTAGAAAAAATGAAGATATTTCTGTACTGTGGTCTGCTCTTGTTCTTTCAATGAACTATACACCTCCACACCAGTAGTATCAGATTTTGTAAACTGAACCATAAACTTCCACACCACTAGAACCGCTTTATCACAATTATCATCTTTCATCCGCTGCTGGCGAGATTCTTCAGCTGCCGTACGTGGAGCGGTGCTCCTCCCAGCCAATGAAGAAAGATGCAAATGGGGTTGCCGCGCAGCATCACTGCGGAAAAGGTTGTAGAAAGGATAAAGCGAAGCAAACAGTCTAATCACGGCACCTCTGGTCTGGAGGTCGGCCACGTCCCGAGTGCAGTCATATCGGGTGAAATGCATGAACCGGCTTGTCCCAGAGGTTAAGACACTGCTGGCGAGACTCTTCGAATGCCGCGCGTGGAGTGAAGCTCCTCTCAGTCAAGGAAGAAAATGTGGAAAAAAATAAAGGTTGCTGTGCGGCGCCGACATGAAAAGGTGGTGGAAAAGATAAAGTGAAATTTAATCAGTATTCCAGTAGTATCGCTGCGAGAGCTATACATACCACGGTGCCTCTGCTCTAGAGGCCGGCCACATCCGAAATACACCTACACTGGTGAAATATGCCTAAACCGGCACACACCAGGGGTGGAACTTGATGGCTAGACATGTCATACCACCTCCGCTCTAGAGGTTGGTCAAGCCTGATATACACCCATACTGGTGAATTATGCCTGAACCGGCTCACACCAGGGGTGAATCTTGAAGGCTACGCATGTCACAGCACCTCTGCTCTAGAGGTCGGTCATGTCCCAAACACGCCCATACTGTGATAATATGCCTAAACTGGCTCAACCCAGGGGTGGAAGTCACTAGTGGCAAGGATTTGTCCTCCTGGACAAAAGCTCAATCCTGGTCACAACTAAGGAGGGTAGCGGCCACGACTGCAAAATGCTGAAGTCAGAGACACTGGACCAGCGCAGTCTAGATAGGCAACCACCTCTCACCCAGTGGGGATGTTTGCGTATCCTAATCACGCTGAGGTTTTCCGGTGAGAAAGTCCAACTCTGGACTGGATGGGCAACCACCTCTCACCCGGCGGTGATACACGGGTATCTGAAAACACGTCGAGGTTTTCCGGTGAGAAGGTCCAACTCTGGCCTGGGTGGGCTACCACCTCTCACCCAGCGGGGATGCACTGATATCCTAAACACGTAGAGGTCTTCCAGTGAGAAAGTCCAACTCTAGACTAAACTGGTGCAACGAAAACCACAGTGTCACGCAATCCGTTTCAGAGACCCACCAAGAACACAAGCTAAAGCCCTGCAATACTCTGAACCTCTTGTGGTCTTCTCGGGGATCTCGTGTGGTCCTTTCGGGGACCACACAGGAGACCACAGGACCTAACGAGGACCACAGGCGTAAATTCAGTAGGATCACAGTGCGGTCTTAGTGGTAGAAGCGAACGATGAAGAAGATCATCTTTCATCTTTATATAACAAATTGTTCAACTTGTTACAGTGTCATAATATGTAATGTTTCAACAAAATACAATCATATCTAGTATACTTACCAATAGTGCTCAACTTCTGAGTGACAAGGAGTGTTCTAGATCCCATTCTTGCTGCAGCGCAGGCTGCCTCAGTCCCTGCATGTCCGCCACCAACAACCACAACATCAAAACTACTCTCTCTATTTCCTAGTAATTGTTCTTGACATGAGCTATAATTTCTGTCAGTCAAGAACAAGTGCCTGGGGAAAATGATAATGGGTGCACTGTGAATTCTACTTTAGGATATTATTTCTATTTTTTGTACTTTCTGATATTTATAAAAATTGGTATAAATGTTGTGACCGCTTTAACTGAAAACTGCATTGACTGAAACTGCTTATTTCAAGGCTTGCCTGTACCTTGTAAAATATATTTGTAAATCACCTGGACATGTTCAGTCTAATTACCTTACAATATACTGTATGTCTGTGGTTTGTTTGATCAGAATATGTGATATCTTCTTACTGAAGATACATATTGAAGATAAAGTGAATCTTGGACAAGGCACATTTACAAAGTCCAGTCTAGCACTGACTGGATATCAAAAGGAGCTATTGGTCAAGTTCAACTATCCTGGACACACATTTATAATGGCTATCTTCTCCCTACATGAGGTAATCAATACACAAATAGGAAAGGCAGATAAAACATTTGACAAACTAAGGAAAAAAGGATGGAACAACAAAAGATTAACTCTGATGAGAAAAACTTTTGATGGATCTGAAATATGGAAAACATATTCAAGGCATCATCATCATGTGCTGTGCCAACTGGTGTTGGCTATTATGCTTCTCCAGAGTATCCAATCCTTCATGCAGGCCATCAGCTCAGTTGGTGATCTCCTCTCACACCATCCCGTCAGACTGTCCAGTATCATTTCTCTTGGTCTTCCTCTTGATCTTCTTCCTTCTATTTTTCCTGTTGTTATAATATTTTCAATGCCCCCTCTTCTCATTGCATGTCCTATGAAAGTACATTGTCTCTCTCTTATCTTTTTGACAAGGTTTTTTGTCTCTCCAGCTCTTCTCCTACATTCTTCATTAGTTATTTTTGCTGTCCAGGGGATTCGCAACATTCTTCTCTATTGAAGGCATGAGGAAAAAAACTTCAGCACACAACCCAAAGTAAATACTACACAGCAGACTTCAGGAGAGGAGATAATGAGGGAGACTAAAATTTAGATATTAAGATACAGGTGTATCATCCATGAGAAATTCTTCCATAAGACAAAAAGACTATAGAAAAAAAAAACTGGTGAAAGACCAAATTACATGGAGATAACTGTGAAAAAGGGCACATCATTACTGAAGGGGAAATAAGAGCCAAAACTGAAGACAAAAGATGCAAGTGTAAAGAGACTAGACCTTACAACACACACATTGCTTACTGCTACAGTGGTTGATGATGCAAATCCAGTACTGGTAGAAACAGCCATCAGAGCTCTTCAGCAAAATAATGTTCCACAAATCACATACTGATGGAAACACCCATCAGAACTCTTCAGCAAAATAATGTTCCACAAATCACATACTGGTAGAAACAGCCATCAGAGCTATTCAGTAAAATAATGTTCCACAAATCAAATACTGGTAGAAACCACCATCAGAGAAAAATAATGTTCCACAAATCACATACTGGTAGAAACACCCATCAGAGCTATTCAGTAAAATAATGTTCCACAAATCAAATACTGGTAGAAACCGCCATCATAGAAAAATAATGTTTCACAAATCAAATACTGGTAGAAACCGCCATCAGAGAAAAATAATGTTCCACAAATCAAATACTGGTAGAAACAGCCATCAGAGCAAAATAATGTTCCACAAATCAAATACTGGTAGAAACAGCCATCAGAGCAAAATAATGTTCCACAAATCAAATACTGGTAGAAACAGCCATCAGAGCAAAATAATGTTCCACAAATCAAATACTGGTAGAAACAGCCATGAGAGAAAAATAATGTTCCACAAATTCAAAATTAGGTAATATCTACTCTTTTCATAATCATCTTCTAAAGAGAGAAAGTGTTATTACTCTGTGATATGCTCAGGGTTCAGGAGCCTTTGCTGTCACTACATCAAGCTCAGGGTTCAGGAGCCTTTGCCGTCACTACATCAAGCTCAGGGTTCAGGAGCCTTTGTCGTCACCACATCAAGCTCAGGGTTCAGGAGCCTTTGCCGTCACCACATCAAGCTCAGGGTTCAGGAGCCTTTGCCGTCACTACATCAAGCTCAGGGTTCAGGAGCCTTTGCCGTCACTACATCAAGCTCAGGGTTCAGGAGCCTTTGCCGTCACTACATCAAGCTCATGGTTCAGGAGCCTTTGCCGTCACTACATCAAGCTCAGGGTTCAGGAGCCTTTGCCGTCACTACATCAAGCTCAGGGTTCAGGAGCCTTTGCCGTCACTACATCAAGCTCAGGGTTCAGGAGCCTTTGCCGTCACTACATCAAACTCAGGGTTCAGAAGCCTTTGCCGTCACTACATCAAGCTCAGGGTTCAGGAGCCTTTGCCGTCACTACATCAAGCATGAGGCTGTGTCAGCAGCAATGCAATGGCTAGTTACCCAGGATGTGGTGCATGGTTTCATTGTGATGTATTCACAGAGTATGACTGTGATGTATTCACAGAGTATGATTGTAATGTATTCACAGAGTATGATTGTGATGTATTCACAGAGTATGATTGTGATGTATTCACAGAGTATGATTGTGATGTATTCACAGAGTATGACTCTAAGGTTGAGAAAAAATTGCTTCAAAAAGAATGGGTTCATTTGTTAAGCCTGTCAACTGTGAGGAGTCTAGCGTGGTTTTATTGTTCACGGCAAGCAGGAGTACACAGCAGTGGAGTGGCAGATAGGGTTGCTGGTAAAGATAAAGGTAAAGGTAATCCTGTCATGCCTTAGAGGCACATAGGGATATGGTGTTAGTGCCCATATTTTCCTTGACCTGTCAGCACACTTGAGGGTGATATGGTCAGTATCACACCTGGCTGCCTTGCCTTTCCTTCCCCAACTCCAGAAGAAGTCGGGCACCCATTTCTACAGCTGGGTGACTGGGGTGCCTCCGGCTGGATTCGAACCCCCTCTTTGCCATAAGAGACTAGTGCACTAAACACTTCGCCACTCAGACACCTAGGGTTGCTGGACAGGCATAAATAAATCACTGGCTGAGAATGGACAAGGGTGACATTGCTTTAGCCATATTGGAAAGACTACGGGAAAATGAAGAGCAGGAATGGAAGAACAATGTAATTGTGAAGCGATTGCTAGAGCTAGGACAAATTAAAGGTTCTGGTAGGAAATCTGAACTGTGTGGCAGAAAACGCATTGTAAAGAACAAACACTTGATGGGAACTATTAGAAAACATACTCTTGGATGCATGCTGTGGCATAGCATATATGGGGTTGTTCTGAATGCAATGATGCCAGAGTCTGATTCTGAACCTTTATGCTTAATTTGAGTACTTTATTGTTTATATAACATAATTACCTGAATTATTTTATTGTGATGTCCTAGTTAACTTATGTTTGTAATGTCCTGAATCAGTTATGTTTGTGATGTCCTAGATTATTTATATTTCTAATGTCCCAGATGGGATAAGTCTGATAATGTATGTTTTTGACAGTCTGAACGTGCTCATTCTGAGTTATGACAAGTTTTAAGCTTGACTTGTTTACATTATGACAACCTTTAAGCTTGACTACCTACAAAGATTTGTTTACATTATGACAACTATTAAGCTTGACTGGCTACAAAGATTTGTTTACATTATTATGTCTTTTATTCTTGACAACCTATAAAGATTTGTTTACATTATGTCCACTTTTAAGCTTGACTGCCTATAAAGATTTGTTTACATTATACAACCTTTAAGCTTGACTACCTATAAAGATTTGTTTACATTATTATGTCTTTTATTCTTGACAACCTATAAAGATTTGTTTACATTATGTCCACTTTTAAGCTTGACTACCTATAAAGATTTGTTTACATTATGACAACCTTTAAGCTTGACTACCTATAAAGATTTGTTTACATTATGACAACCTTTAAGCTTGACTACCTATAAAGATTTGTTTACATTATGACAACCTTTAAGCCTGACTACCTATAAAGATTTGTTTACATTATGACAACCTTTAAGCTTGACTACCTATAAAGATTTGTTTACATTATGACAACCTTTAAGCTTGACTACCTACAAAGATTTGTTTACATTATGACAACCTTTAAGCTTGACTACCTACAAAGATTTGTTTACATTATGACAACCTTTAAGCTTGACTACCTATAAAGATTTGTTTACATTATGACAACCTTTAAGCTTGACTACCTATAAAGATTTGTTTACATTATGACAACTTTTAAGCTTGACTTTCTACAAAGATTTGTTTACATTATGACAATTTTTAAGTTTGACTGCCTATAAAGATTTGTTTACATTATGACAACCTTTAAGCTTGATTACCCATAAAGATTTCTTTACATTATGATAACTAAAGCCTAAATATGTCATGTAATAATACTTTTCTCTGTCCAAGAAACTTCAACCTGTCTGTTGATAATAATGTGAAATATGCTGGTGATCATATATAATATGGTCCCTAGAGACCAAAAAATTCACATACACTGTACATGATGCTGCACCTTAAGTAAGGCTATGTTGAACATGAAGCTGTGTTGGCACTGTGGCTGTGCTGTAAAGAGGTACTTTTTCTGCAAGCAGCAAGGTCTACCAAAAATACAGCTTGACCCACACACTCACCACACTTCTCCGATATACTCCTACTATCCTACACCCTAACACTCGATACAATTCTCTGATATACTCCTACTATCTTACACAATAACATTCGTCACACTACTCAGATATACTCCTACTATCCCACACCCTGACACTCGCCACACTTCTCTGATATACTCCTACTATCCCATACCCTAACACTCGCCACACTTCTCTGATATACACCTACTATCCTACACCCTAACACTCGTCACACTTCTCTGATATACTCCTACTATCCCACACCCTAACACTTGCCACAATGTATAAAATAGTAAAAAGTAGGAGCAGCTTTATTACTTAACGATTACAAAGCTGTGACGTTTCGGCGTGAGCCTTAATCATACAAAAACATACAGGACGAAGAAATAGAGAGAGGAGATAAAGTATAAATTCACATGAATACTATTTTTAAAAAAATTTTTTTTAAGGTACTCAGCTGTAAATTCTAAAGTGTGACTTGTCCGGCGGTGTGTGTCAGGAATGGATTTAGTAGAATGTGGAGACTGTTTAAACAGAGACCTGTGACATGTGGTCGGTGGGTTGTAACTGGGGGTGGTGGATGGGGAACCGGGGAGGGGACAGAGAGTGATACAATATTGACCTAGCTAGGAGAAGTCAAAACAGATGATTGGGGAAGAGGGGTTGTAGAGTGATGCTGTGAGGAAGTTTGAAAAGTAAGAATGGGTGGACTTAGTGGAGAGGTACTATAATGATTGAAGAAAATGTTACATGTAGCTAATCAGCGAGTTTAACCCATGTGGCTCTAGTGTCCCATAATTTTGAATGCAGTGGTTCTCAAGTGCCAGGCGGCTCGTGTCATCTGCGTGACATTGTTTGATGGCTGTTACCAGAAAATCAGATTTGCCTCTGTGGTTGGGGCCATTGAAATGATTTGGGACTGGTTTCGAAGCATGCTGGGCAATGTCGTACAGAAGTTTTTGCATGCGGTCCCCTAATCTGAGGCCAGTCTCACCAATATATGTTATCCTGCATATTTTGCAAACGATGACATATATCACATTACGGGATTCGCATGTGAATCCCTCATGAAGGGTGAGGATAGTTTTGGGAAAGGTGATTGTGTTCGTTTCCCAGACTACCAGGCAGGTAACGCAGCGGGGGCGGTTACATTTTCTGGTGCCAACACATGTAAGGCTCTGCTTCAAGTGGCTGTGGACGAGGATATCCTTAAGGTTTGGCTCCATTTGTATGCCAATAGGGGTGGATCAGAAAAAATGTCGCGAGTGTCGGAGTCGAGTTGGATTATCGGCAGATGACGATAAAGAATTTTCTTAACTATCTGACTGTACGCGTGGAAGTGCAGTACTAACTTAACTCTGTCAGATGGAGTAACAGGCTTTTTCCTGAATACTTCTTCACGGCTCACTAGTTGGATACAGTTGAAGGCTTCACGAAGGACCTTTTCTAGGTAGTGGCGATGACGGAAAAATTCTAATAACTTGTTGGACTGATCTATAAAGTCCAAATTATCCTGACATATGCGGTGAAGACGGAGGAGTTGGGAGTATGGGATGGAGTTCTTACAGGCTTCAGGATGGGAAGAGGTATAAAGCAAATAGGCGTGGCCGTCGGTGGGCTTGTAAAATACAGAGGTGACAAGCCTGTTTGTGCCAATAGAAATTTTAATGTCTAAAAAGTTAACAGACTTGTCAGAAATTTCATAAGTGAATTTTATGTTGTTATTGAGTGTGTTGGCGAATTCAATAAATTTTTTAAGGTCTTTCTGTGGCATACTTGTGATTCCAATGCCATCATCGATGTACCTTTTATAGAATTATGGAAGTCTGCCAGTGTAGGTTTCCCATAATGTGACTTCCAGAATTTTTTTTTTTTTTTGAATAGTATGCATGTGAATCTATACTTTATCTCCTCTCTCTATTTCTTCGTCCTGTATGTTTTTGTATGATTAAGGCTCACGCCGAAACATCACAACTTTGTAATCGTTAAGTAATAAAGCTGCTCCTACTTTTTACTATTTTATACATTCTGGTATCACAGCTTTACTGCAGTGCTTCGTGTGTAGTTATATACTTATACACCAATTATTGTGTGTAACACTTGCCACACTTCTCTAATATACTCCTACTAACCTACACCCTATCACTCGTCACATTTTTCTGATATACTCCTACTATCAAATATCCTAACACTTGACATACTTCTCTGATATACTCCTACTATCCCACACCATAACACTCACCACAATTCTTTGATATACTCCTACTATCCCACACCATAACACTCACCACTCCTACTATCCTACACCCTGACACTCACCACATTTCTCTGATATACTCCTACTATCCTACACCCTAACACTTGCCACACTTCTCTGATATACTCCTACTATCCTACACCCTGACACTCGCCACATTTCTCTGATATACTCCTACTATCTTACACCCTAACAGTCGCCACACTTCTCTGATATACTCCTACTATCTTACACCCTAACATTCGCCACACTTCTGATATACTCCTACTATCTTACACCCTAACATTCGCCACACTTCTCCGATATACTCCTACTATCCCACACCCTAACACTCGCCACACTTCTCTGATATACTCCTACTATCCCATACCCTAACACTCGCCGCACTTCTCTGATATACACCTACTATCCTACACCCTAACACTCGCCACACTTCTCTGATATACTTCTACTATCCCACACCCTAACACTCGCTGCACTTCTCTGATATACTCCTATTATCCCACACCCTAACACTTGCATCACTTCTCTGATATACTATCGCAAACCCTGACACTAGCCACACTTCTCTAATATATTCCTACTATCCCACACCCTGACATTAGCCACACTTCTCTGATATACTCCTACTATCCGACAACATAACACTTGCCACACTTCTCTGATATACTCCTACTATCTCACATCCTAACACTTGCCACACTTCTCTGATATACTCCTACTATCTCACACCCTAACACTCGCCACACTTCTCTGATATACTCCTACTATCTCACATCCTAACACTTGCCACACTTCTCTGATATACTCTTACTATCTCACACCCTAACACTCGCCACACTCTCTGATATACTCCTACTATCTCACATCCTAACACTTGCCACACTTCTCTGATATACTCCTACTATCTCACACCCTAACACTCACCACACTTCTTTGATATAACTCCTACTATCTCACACCATAACACTCGCCACACTTCTCTGATATACTCCTACTATCCCACACCCAGACACTAGCCACACTTCTCTGATATACTCCTACTATCCTACATCCTAACATTCACCACACTTCTCTGATATACTCCTACTATCCCACACTCTAACACTCACCACATTCTCTGATATACTCCTACTATCCCACACCCTGACACTAGCCACACTTCTCTGATATACTCCTACTATCCCACACCCTAACACTTGCCACACTTCTCTGATATACTCCTACTATCCCACACCCTAACATTCGCTGCACTTCTCTGATATACTCTTACTATCCCACACCCTAACACTCGCCACACTTCTCTGATATACTATCCAAAACCCTGACGCTCGCCACACTTCTCTGATATACTCCTACTATCCCACACCCTAACACTCGCCACACTTCTCTACTCCTACAATCCTAGACCCTAACACTCACCACACTTCTCTGATATACTCCTACTATCCTACACCCTAACACTCGTTACACTTCTCTGATATACTCCTACTTTCCCACACCCTAACACTCGCTGCACTTCTCTGATATACTCCAACTATCCCACACCCAGACACTAGCCACACTTCTCTGATATACTCCAACTATCCCACACCCAGACACTAGCAACACTTCTTTGATATACTCGTACTATTCCATACCCAGACACTAGCCACACTTCTCTGATATACTCCTACTATCCCACACCCATACACTAGCAACACTTCTTTGATATACTCGTACTATCCCACACATAGACACTAGCAACACTTCTCTGATATACTAATACTATCCCACACCCTGACACTAGTCACAATTCTTTGATATACTCCTACTATCACACACCCTGATGCTAGCCACATTTCTCTGATATACTCCTACTATCCCACACCCAGACACTAGCCACACTTCTCTGATATACTCCTACTATCTCACACCCAGACACTAGCCACACTTCTTTGATATACTCCTACTATCCCACACCCAGACACTAGCCACACTTCTCTGATATACTCCTACTATCCCACACCCTGACACTCGCCATACTTTTCTGATATACTCCTACTATCCTACACCCTAACACTCGACATACTTCTCTGATATACTCCTACTATATCACACACTAACACTCGCCATACTTCTCTGATATACTCCTAAGATCCCACACCCTAACACTCGCAACACTTCTCCGATATACTCCTACTATCCTACACCCTGACACTCACCACATTTCTCTGATATACTCCTACTATCCTACACCCTAACACTTGCCACACTTCTCTGATATACTCCTACTATCCTACACCCTGACACTCGCCACATTTCTCTGATATACTCCTACTATCTTACACCCTAACAGTCGCCACACTTCTCTGATATACTCCTACTATCCTACACCCTGACATTAGCCACATTTCTCTGATATACTCCTACTATCTTACACCCTAACATTCGCCACACTTCTCTGATAAAATCCTACTATCCCACACCCTGACACTAGCCACACTTCTTGATATACTCCTACTATCACACACCCTGATGCTAGCCACATTTCTCTGATATACTCCTACTATCCCACACCCAGACACTAGCCACACTTCTCTGATATACTCCTACTATCCCACACCCAACACTAGCCACACTTCTTGATATACTCCTACTATCCCACACCCAACACTAGCCACACTTCTCTGATATACTCCTACTATCCCACACCCTGACACTCGCCATACTTTTCTGATATACTCTACTATCCTACACCCTAACACTCGACATACTTCTCTGATACTCCTACTATATCACACACTAACACTCGCCATACTTCTCTGATATACTCCTAAGATCCCACACCCTAACACTCGCAACACTTCTCCGATATACTCCTACTATCCTACACCCTGACACTCACCACATTTCTCTGATATACTCCTACTATCCTACACCCTAACACTTGCCACACTTCTCTGATATACTCCTACTATCCTACACCCTGACACTCGCCACATTTCTCTGATATACTCCTACTATCTTACACCCTAACAGTCGCCACACTTCTCTGATATACTCCTACTATCCTACACCCTGACATTAGCCACATTTCTCTGATATACTCCTACTATCTTACACCCTAACATTCGCCACACTTCTCCGATATACTCCTACTATCCCACACCCTAACACTCGCCACACTTCTCTGATATACTCCTACTATCCCATACCCTAACACTCGCCGCACTTCTCTGATATACACCTACTATCCTACACCCTAACACTCGCCACACTTCTCTGATATACTTCTACTATCCCACACCCTAACACTCGCTGCACTTCTCTGATATACTCCTATTATCCCACACCCTAACACTTGCATCACTTCTCTGATATACTATCACAAACCCTGACACTAGCCACACTTCTCTAATATATTCCTACTATCCCACACCCTGACATTAGCCACACTTCTCTGATATACTCTTACTATCCGACAACCTAACACTTGCCACACTTCTCTGATATACTCCTAATATCTCACATCCTAACACTTGCCACACTTCTCTGATATACTCCTACTATCTCACACCCTAACACTCGCCACATTTCTCTGATATACTCCTACTATCTCACACCATAACACTTGCCACACTTCTCTGATATACTCCTACTATCTCACTCCCTAACATTTGCCACACTTCTCTGATATACTCCTACTATCTCACAATCTAACACTTGCCACACTTCTCTGATATACTCCTACTATCCCACACCCAGACACTAGCCACACTTCTCTGATATACTCCTACTATCCCACACCCAGACACTAGCCACACTTCTCTGATATACTCCTACTATCCCACACCCAGACACTAGCCACACTTCTTTGATATACTCCTACTATCCCACACCCAGACACTAGCCACACTTCTCTGATATACTAATACTATCCCACACCCTGACGCTAGCCACACTTCTCTGATATACTCCTACTATCCCACACCCTAACACTCGCCACACTTCTCTGATATACTCCTACTATCCCACACCCTAACACTCGCCACACTTCTTTGATATACTCCTACTATCCCACACCCTCACACTCGCCACACTTCTCTGACATACTCCTACTATCTCACACCCCGACACTCACCACACTTCTCTGATATACTTCTACTATCCCACACCCTGACAGTAGCCACACTTCTCTGATATACTCCTACTATCTCACACCCTAACATTTGCCACACTTCTCTGATATACTCCTACTAGCCTACACCCTGACAAACACAACATTTCTCTGATATACTCCTACTAGCCTACACCCTGACACTTGCCACATTTCCCTGATATACTCCTACTAGCCTACAATCAAGATACAAATCTTATGGACATCCTCGTCCATAGCCACTTGAAGCAGAATCACTTATTTATTGGTGGCAGAAAATGCAACCACTCTTGCTGGGTCACTTGCCATGTAGTGTGGGAAATTAAAACGATTACTTTTCCCAAAAACTATCCTCACCCTCCATGAGGGACTCACACTGAGTCCCTCATGGAGGGTGAGGATAGTTTTTGACACTGAGTCCCAAAATGTAATATATGCCACTGTGTGCAAAAAAAAGTAAGATAACAAATACTGGTGAAACTGATCTCAGATTAGGAGACCACATGCAGAAACATGTACAATATCACCAAATATGCTTCTAAACCAGTCCCAAATCATTTTAACAGCCCCAATCACAAAAGCAAATCTGATTTTCTGGCTACAGTCATAAAACAGTATCACTCTAATCATAAGCTGCCAAGTGCTTGAGAACTGTTACATTCAGGAATACGGGACATTAGAACTCCATATCTTAAATTCAAAATTCAACTATATTTAACATTCCCTTTCTCCACAATAATATTCCCCCTGTACAAAACTACTCTTTCCTCATCTGCAACACATATTTCAGAACCTCCTCACTTATCTTATATCTTATATCCTTTCCATGCCATTCAACATCACATAGGGCTCACAAGATAGTTCACCAATTTTCTGCAGTAGATTATTAATCCTCTAACTCAACTACATTCACCTGTTCCACCCACTTTTCTACCTGATAGGTCACCAATGTATCACTCTCTCCTTTCTGTGATCCCCACCGTCTCATTACTACCAACCAATCACACATCTCAAGTCTCCATTTAAACATTTTCAAAACTCTGTCGCACACACTCCTGGACACAGCTTCTTACAAGTCACAGCTAAGTGCTCCATTTTTTTTTTTTTTTTACATTACTATTTGTTTAAAGCTTTCATGTGAATTTATAGTTTATCTTCTTTCCCTATTTCTTTGTCCTGTATGTTCTTGTATGATTAAGGTGCAGACCAAAACGCTGCAACTGTGTGGTCATTAATTAATAAAGTTGCTCCTACTTCCTTTCTTAAATAGTTTTTAACATTTTGTTATTACACTTTTACTGCAGTGGCTTCATGTAAAGTTATATATATCTGGTTATATATACTTATACACTAATTATTCAAGGTCTAAAGGGGCTGTATGATAAAGTGAAGTCCACAGCCATTCATGTACTTTCAGGTTCTAAGGACTGTTATAGCCAGAGGTGGGGAGGGGGATACGCTCTCCACTCCAATGAAATATCTCCAAGCCGTGCATCTCAAATAGCCTCTGACAGTCAAGTCTAGCTCCTGGCCTTCTTGTGGCAGAACTGTTCAAACTGACAGGAGAAGGCAAATATCTGGCGCCTGAAAACCAGACGCTTCGGGTAGATGAGAGTCATGTTTGGTAGCTCATCTACCGTTGCTGGCGAGATTCTTCAGCTGCCGTGCATGGAGTGGGGCTCCTCCTGGCCAGTGAAGAAAGGTGCGAATGGGGTTGCTGCATGGCGCCATTGTGGAAAAGGTGAAAGAAAGGATTAAATGAAGTAATCAGTAGTCTCGAGGTTAAGACTGCTCAAATCACAGCACCTCAGCTCTGGAGGTTGGCCACATCCTATGTGCACTCCTACTATCCCACACCCAGACACTAGCCACACTTCTCTAATATATTCCTACTATCCCACACCCTGACATTAGCCACACTTCTCTGATATACTCCTACTATCCCACAACCTAACACTTGCCACACTTCTCTGATATACTCCTACTATCTTACACCCTAACACTCGCCACATTTCTCTGATATACTCCTACTATCCCACACCCTAATACTTGCCACACTTCTCTGATATACTCCTACTATCCCACACCCAGACACTAGCCACACTTCTCTGATATACTCCTACTATCCCACACCCAGACACTAGCCACACTTCTCTGATATACTCCTACTATCCCACACCCAGATACTAGCAACACTTCTTTGATATACTCCTACTATCCCACACCCAGACACTAGCCACACTTCTCTAATATACTAATACTATCCCACACCCTGACGCTAGCCACACTTCTCTGATATACTCCTACTATCTCACACCATAACACTCGCCACACTTCTCTGATATACTCCTACTATCCCACACCCTCACACTCGCCACACTTCTTTGATATACTCCTACTATCCCACACCCTCACACTCGCCACACTTCTCTGACATACTCCTACTATCTCACACCCCGACACTCACCACACTTCTCTGATATACTTCTACTATCCCACACCCTGACAGTAGCCACACTTCTCTGATATACTCCTACTATCTCACACCCTAACATTTGCCACACTTCTCTGATATACTCCTACTAGCCTACACCCTGACAAACACAACATTTCTCTGATATACTCCTACTAGCCTACACCCTGACACTTGCCACATTTCCCTGATATACTCCTACTAGCCTACAATCAAGATACAAATCTTATGGACATCCTCGTCCATAGCCACTTGAAGCAGAATCACTTATTTATTGGTGGCAGAAAATGCAACCACTCTTGCTGGGTCACTTGCCATGTAGTGTGGGAAATTAAAACGATTACTTTTCCCAAAAACTATCCTCACCCTCCATGAGGGACTCACACTGAGTCCCTCATGGAGGGTGAGGATAGTTTTTGACACTGAGTCCCAAAATGTAATATATGCCACTGTGTGCAAAAAAAAAGTAAGATAACAAATACTGGTGAAACTGATCTCAGATTAGGAGACCACATGCAGAAACATGTACAATATCACCAAATATGCTTCTAAACCAGTCCCAAATCATTTTAACAGCCCCAATCACAAAAGCAAATCTGATTTTCTGGCTACAGTCATAAAACAGTATCACTCTAATCATAAGCTGCCAAGTGCTTGAGAACTGTTACATTCAGGAATACGGGACATTAGAACTCCATATCTTAAATTCAAAATTCAACTATATTTAACATTCCCTTTCTCCACAATAATATTCCCCCTGTACAAAACTACTCTTTCCTCATCTGCAACACATATTTCAGAACCTCCTCACTTATCTTATATCTTATATCCTTTCCATGCCATTCAACATCACATAGGGCTCACAAGATAGTTCACCAATTTTCTGCAGTAGATTATTAATCCTCTAACTCAACTACATTCACCTGTTCCACCCACTTTTCTACCTGATAGGTCACCAATGTATCACTCTCTCCTTTCTGTGATCCCCACCGTCTCATTACTACCAACCAATCACACATCTCAAGTCTCCATTTAAACATTTTCAAAACTCTGTCGCACACACTCCTGGACACAGCTTCTTACAAGTCACAGCTAAGTGCTCCATTTTTTTTTTTTTTTACATTACTATTTGTTTAAAGCTTTCATGTGAATTTATAGTTTATCTTCTTTCCCTATTTCTTTGTCCTGTATGTTCTTGTATGATTAAGGTGCAGACCAAAACGCTGCAACTGTGTGGTCATTAATTAATAAAGTTGCTCCTACTTCCTTTCTTAAATAGTTTTTAACATTTTGTTATTACACTTTTACTGCAGTGGCTTCATGTAAAGTTATATATATCTGGTTATATATACTTATACACTAATTATTCAAGGTCTAAAGGGGCTGTATGATAAAGTGAAGTCCACAGCCATTCATGTACTTTCAGGTTCTAAGGACTGTTATAGCCAGAGGTGGGGAGGGGGATACGCTCTCCACTCCAATGAAATATCTCCAAGCCGTGCATCTCAAATAGCCTCTGACAGTCAAGTCTAGCTCCTGGCCTTCTTGTGGCAGAACTGTTCAAACTGACAGGAGAAGGCAAATATCTGGCGCCTGAAAACCAGACGCTTCGGGTAGATGAGAGTCATGTTTGGTAGCTCATCTACCGTTGCTGGCGAGATTCTTCAGCTGCCGTGCATGGAGTGGGGCTCCTCCTGGCCAGTGAAGAAAGGTGCGAATGGGGTTGCTGCATGGCGCCATTGTGGAAAAGGTGAAAGAAAGGATTAAATGAAGTAATCAGTAGTCTCGAGGTTAAGACTGCTCAAATCACAGCACCTCAGCTCTGGAGGTTGGCCACATCCTATGTGCACTCATACCGGGTGAAATGCCTAAACCAGCTTAACTCAGGGGTTAAGACACTACACTGCTGGCGAGATTCTTTAGATGCCAGGCATGGAGTTAAACTCCTCTTGCCAATGAAGAAAATGCGAAAAAGAAATTAGTGTTGCCGTGCGGCGCTGATGTGAAAAGGTGATGGAAAGGATAAAGTGAAGCTTAATCGGTATGTCCAGTAGTCTCGCAGTG
The DNA here is from genome assembly GCA_009760885.1 of Achatina immaculata. Lineage (NCBI taxonomy): Eukaryota > Metazoa > Mollusca > Gastropoda > Stylommatophora > Achatinidae > Lissachatina > Lissachatina immaculata. The sequence goes on along the minus strand of CM019693.1, from coordinate 46,387,333 downwards.
AGAGCTACTCATACCACGCCACCTCTGCTCTAAAGGCCGGCCACGTCCGATATACACCCATACTGGTGAAATATACCTAAACCGGCTTAAATCTGGGGTGAAACTTGATGGTTACTCATGTCATGGTACGTCTGCTCTAGAGGTCGGTCACGTCCTAAACACACCCATACTGGGATAATATGCCTAAACTGGCTCAACCCAATTGTGAAACTTACTAGTAGCAAGGATCTGTCCTCCTGGATAAAAGCTCCATCCTGGTCACAACTAGGAAAGGGAGTGGCCATGACCACAAAATGCTAAGTCGGAGACACTGGAGCAGTGCAGTCTAGATAGGCAACCACCTCTCACATGGCGGGGATGTATGTGTATCCTAATCATGCTGAGGTTTTCCAGTGAGAAAGTCCAACTCTGGACTGGATGGGCAACCACCTCTCACCCGGCGGGGATACACGGGTATCTCAAAACATGTCAAGGTTTTCCGGTAAGAAAGTCCAACTCTAACCTGGATGAGCAACCACCTTTCACCCAGCGGGGATATACTCATATCCTAAATATGTCAAGGTTTTCCAGTGAGATACTGGTGCAACGAAAACTACGGTGTCATGCATTCCTGCTTCTGAGACTCACTGATAATACAGGCTCAAGCCCTGTGATACTCTGAAGCTCTTGTGGTCCTGTCGGGGATCTCGTGTGGTCCTTTTGGAGACCACAGGACCTATCAAGGACCACAGGAGTAAATTCAGTAGGATCACCGAGAGGTCTTGGTGGTAGAAGCAAATGAAGAAGAAGAACTTTCAAAGCATGTTTCACCAAGTCAGCATAACTAAACTTTCTTTTAGCTTTCTCTTATAAACATTTTGAAAGCATAATGTGTTAAATGATGACTGGTTTGGTTTATGAGCTTTGCTCATGAACAAAGTCTTACCAGCACGTGTAGTTTTAGCATATTCTTCATCTTTCCATTTTAAAATCTTTCATTTTTCTATAAAAATGATGTCTGCTTTGGCAATCAGCAACACATAGCTGGCATCATGATTGGCAAACCATAGCTGAACAAGACTTTATCCCTCTTCAGTGTTGGTATCCCTAGTAATAGACCTAGCATGGCTAATGAGGCTAGGATCGCCATAGTCCCCATAGCAGTGGAATCTGCAAATTAAATATTGCACGTTTTGTCTGCACTTAGGGACTGAAAGAAATATGCTCCATGACCTGGTTCCAATCAGACACAATATTGTACCTCAGAATCTTCACAGCATCGACTGTAAAGAACACCAGCTCGTAGTTCCAAGGATAATGAAGAAATAAATACTTCAGTACTACCATTAATTAAGTAAACTCACCTGAACAAGTTAGGTGATCTGTACCATGTAGAATCTGTAAAAAACGTGTGTATTTCACGTTTACTATGAGGCGATTGAATACATTTTGTCCACGATACCCGTGCTTTTGCGTACATGATCTATGATAATCAAAACTTGTCTTTCACGCAGTGGTCAAAGTTGTTTAGAAATCTAATGCTCAAAGATTGCTTATTATCAGTTTCTTGTATGAACATCAACGAAACATTCTGCTGTCGACACCTGTAAATACCGTGGCAATAATATACAGCTCCTGGACAAGGTTCTCTCTTCTACATGTGCATATTAACTCATGAAACTTCTGTCCAGCACATAAATGCAAAATTGTTTATTATCCACCTGCTTTAAATGCTTAAACTGTGACATGCCAAAGTTATCCTTCTCCTTCATGTGGGCAATACAAGCATGACCTCCCTTTCAGGGTGACCAACAGAACAAGCATCACCTCCCTTACATACCAACCGACCAATCAGGAGTTACTTTACAAGGTGAACAATGGAACATTCAGGTTCTCCCTTACTGGGTGACCAACCAACAAAGCAACCATGATCACCCTTATAGGGTGACCATTCATTCATTCATTCCTTTGCATGTCCCTTGCGGAACTTTGACTCCCAAACAGCACTCCTGTAGGCCTCTCGGTTGTGAGCAAGATGGCCTGCTGCTGCTGCATCCATTTCCAGATCATCAACGATGTCTTGCAGCCATCTTCGTTTCGGTCTTCCTCTTTTTCTTTTTCCCATTATGTATCCTTCCAATACGGTCTTCTCTAAATTATCATGACGTTTAATGTGGCCAAAATATTTAAGTTTTCTCTCTTTAATCCTCTTTACTAGTGACCAACTGAACAATAATGACCTCTCTTACAGGGGACCAACTGAACAATCAAGACCTCCCTTAAAGGGTGACCAACTGAACAATCATGACATCCTTACAGGGTGAACAGCTTGAATGCGCTAAAAAGTCATCATCATCAGGTGCCGTGCCGACTGGCGTTGGCTATTATGCTTCTCCAGAGTACCCGATCCTTCATGCAGGCCATCAGTTCAGTTGGTGATCTCCTCTCACATCATCCCGTCAGACTGTCCAGTATCATTTCTCTTGGTCTTCCTCTTGATCTTCTTCCTTCTATTTTTCCTGTTGTTATAATATTTTCAATGCCCCCTCTTCTCATTGCATGTCCTATGAAAGTACATTGTCTCTCTCTTATCTTTCTGACAAGGTTTTTTGTCTCTCCAGCTCTTCTCATACATTCTTCATTAGTTATTTTTGCTGTCCAGGCTAAAAAGTACCAGAAATTAAAAAGCATTTTAAGCACTAAAATATAACTATGGTAATTTGGTATGAATAATAAAAGTTATCCATAATAACAGAGAATATAAACTTTTAAAGTAATTTAAGGGGCGGAGACAAAAAAAATATACTGTACAGTAAAATAAATTTATGTAAAAATAAAATGATTCTTACATCTTACATCCTTCCTGTGCTGTTAAACATTACATAGCGCTCACATGATAGTTTGCCAAGTTTTACTGTTTTCACGTGCATAAATGATGGTTGATATTATATTTTAATTGAATAGTCTTAACTTGGTTTTTGTGCTTATAACTTTTGAATGCCTTATGTCTCAAGATTATTGAAGGTCAATGCTGCTTTTGCAATTTGAATTCTAATTTCCTTTCTGATGTCACCATCCTGGTCTATGTAGCTGCCGAGGTATGCAAATTGGTGTACTTCTTCAACAGCTGTTCCTTCTATGTATATTTTTCCTTTGTGTATTATTTTTGCTTTTTTTCCTTCTTCTTCATTCACTTCTACCACCAAGATCACCTCGTGATCCTACTGAATATACTCCTGTGGTTCTCACACTAGTCTCATTTAGGATGGAGGCTCAGAGCATCATGGGGCTTGGGCCTATATTCTCAGTGGGTCACAGAAGTGGCATTGCGTGACACTTTGGTTTTCATTGCACCAGTTTAGTCTAGAGTCGGGCTTTATCACCGGAAAACCTCGACGTGTTTTGGATATTAGTATATACCTGCCAGGGTGTCTGAGTGGCGAAGTGGTTAGTGCACTGGTCTCTCATGGCGAAGGTCGGGGGGTTTGAATCCGGCTGGCGGCACCCCAGTCACCCAGCTGTAGAAATGGGTACCCGACTTCTTCTGGAGTTGGGGAAGGAAAAGGCAGCCAGGTGTGATACTGATCATATCACCCTCTAGTGTGCTGACAGGTCAAGGAAAATATGGGCACTAACACCATATCCCTATGTGCCTCTAAGGCATGACATGGTTACCTTTACCTATATACCTGCCAGATGAGAAGTGGTTGCCTATCTAAACTGCACTGGTCCAGTGTCTCTGACTTTAGCATTTTGTGGTTGTGGCCGCTACCTTTCCTAGTGGTGACCAGGATGGAGCTTTTGTCCAGGAGGACAAATCTTCGCCACTAGTGAGTTTCACCCCTTGGTTAAGCTGGTTTAGGCATATTATCCCAGTATGGGTGTGTTTAGGACGTGACCGGCCACTAGAGCAGAGGTGCTGTAATATGAGTAGCCCTCACCGTGAATCTATTGGCCATACCAATTAAACTTCACTTAACCCTTTCCATCACCTTTTCCTCAGCAGTGCTACACACAACCCTAATCGCATTTTTCTTTATTGGCAGGGAGGAATTTCACCCCACGGGCGGCAGCTGAAGAATCTCGCCAGCAAAGTCTTATTTTAACCCCTAAGTTAAGTCGATTTAGGCATTTGAGCCAGTATGGGTGTATATAGGGCGTGGCTGGCCTCTAGAGCAGAGGTGCCGTAATATGAGTAGCCCTGACTGTGAGACTACTGGCTACTTCACTTAATCTTTTCCATCATCTTTTCCATGATGGTGCCGCAGTTTAAACAGTTCCACCATGAGAAGGCCAGGAGCTGGACTTAGACTGTCGGAGGCTATTTGAGACGCACGCCATGGAGACATTTAATTGGAGTGGAAGGCATATCCTTCACCCCACATCTGGCTATTACAGTCCTTAGAACCTTTTTCCTTGTTAATTTCAAGTTCTATTTTACTAGCCAGTGAAGACAGGGTATCTATTTTTTCTTGCATCAATTTCACATTGTCACTAGTAAGAGTTTGGTCATCTGCAAAATCAAGATCTTCTACTTGGGTCTCATGTACCAAATCAATTATTCTTGGAGATTTCAATATTAATTACAAACAGATGCTACATAGAATGATATTGTTTTATCATACAATTTATCCCAAATTATCGCTAAATCCATCAGAGTAACTGAAACATCATCCTCACTAATAGATCACATATATGTAGCTCATCTAGAAAACATTATAGAATGTAAAGTCCCTCACACATCACTGAGTGATCACTATCTGGTCTGTTACACATGGGCACGACATGGCTTGAAAATTCCCCAAAATAAATATCTTATATCCTTCCCGTGCCGTTAAACGTCACATAGGGCTCGCAAAGTAGTTCGCCAAATTTTCCTTTCTTCGGCGAGTCTTTCAACCTCATCAAAGGACTTTATGCCTGTTAATTTGGCCTCTCTTAACAATGTCCTCTTCAGAGTTTCACACGGTCTGCCTCTTTTTCTTTGGCCTGTTGTGTTCCACTTGATAGCTTGTTTTGGGATTCTCTGATCATTTCAGAATAACTTTGCAAAATATTTTTAACACATCTGATAGTAAGGTTACTCCTTTCCAGTTATTGCAGTCGCTAAGGTTGCCTTTTAAAAATTATTATGGAAAACACAATGATAATTACTTATTAAAAAATTACCCTCAAAATTGTTTTAATATGAAAATTCCAGAATCTCCCAGTGGACTTGTGATATATTTGCTGCTTCATTTTCCTTTGTACTATATGTTTCTGTTGTTCAGTTTTCTTTAAGATTTCATTCTATAATACATAATTATAGCAGCACCCAACACTTCATTTTTAGTCCATATTTCACAGCCACAACTTTTTTTCAAGTTCTTTAAACTGAAATGATTGAAAACTTTGGATTTAGTTTCTCATCATCAGCTTTCACATGCAGCAACATTATGGGAGGTGCCAATGCTAACTATGATAGATATGGAAATGGATTTTCTCCAGCAGAATAGGATGCGATGAAGCCTCTATATAAAAGAAGAATGTATCTGAAACATTAGTCCATGCTACATTTGTCAAATTTATCCAATGGCTAATGTGAGTCAGGCTCCTAGCATCCTCAGTTTTTCTCTATGTCCTAAATTCCAGGTTTTATATGCTTCATACATTTTTTGCACTAAATAAGTTAATTAAAGGAAAGGAAAGAAAAAAGAGACAGGATCTGCTGCCAACAAGCTGCGATGTAGTCAACTGATCTATAAGTGAAGGTGTTTGGATCGGAGTATTTGTCAGGTTCCAGGCCTGGCCACAGGAATCTATCAGATAGATTGTCAAATAAAAAGCTTTAAATCCATTTCGGGTAGATGAGCCTCATTAGTCTTGGTTGGTAGCTCATCTAGGAGAAGGAAAACTGATTTCAAACCCCCCTGCTGCCTTGTAGGGTAGGCTCTGGCCAGAGTCAAAGGCCAGTGGAGTAAACCATAAACAAACCGGTGGAAGGCAAGGGGAAACCAACACTGTACATACCCAAGACCAATCATGACTATCCAAAATTCTTTGAATCATAATGACATTAATGGGGGTTCCAGTGTGACAGGTGATACCAGATCGTCATCAAACTACTGTATGCAAAGAAAACAAAAGCAACACCACAGTAATTGCAACATAGAACATTAGAACATTAACAGAACTTGGAAAACTGGAAAACATCAAACAATAAATGAAAAGAATGGAAATTAACATCCTTGGGTTATATGAAATGAGATGGACTGGAGCAGGAAGCAGAGATCATAAAGACTTCAAAATAATATATTCCAGGAGAAACCAGCATAGAAATGGAGTTGGCATAATACTGGATAAGAAGACATCAAGAACTGTGAAAGGTTTCTGGTGCATATCAGACAGAGTGTTAATTGTTAAATTACAGGGCCACCCAATAGACACAAATCTCATCCAAGTACACGCACCAACTTCAGAAAGCTCTGATGATGAGATAAAAGAATTTTACAACAATCTGGACATGGCAATGAAACACAATAATTAGTATATAAGTATATAACTATACACGAAGCACTGCAGTAAAGCTGTGATACTAGAATGTATAAAACAGGAAAAAGTAGGAGCAGCTTTATTACTTAATGATTACAAAGTTGTGACGTTTTGGCGTGAGCCTTAATCATACAAAAACATACAGGACGAAGAAGTAGAGAGAGGAGATAAAGTATGGATTCACATGAATGCTATTTAAAATAATTTTTATTAATTATTATTTTTTTTTTAAAAATTATTTTAAATAGCATTCATGTGAATCCATACTTTATCTCCTCTCTCTACTTCTTCGTCCTGTATGTTTTTGTATGATTAAGGTTCACGCCGAAACGTCACAACTTTGTAATCGTTAAGTAATAAAGCTGCTCCTACTTTTTCCTGTTTTATACATGGCAATGAAACAGTGCAAACTATGGGAAGTAAACTTTGTGCTGGGTGATTTAAATGCAAAAGTAAGGACTGAACAAGACATTGAAGCTACTGGCAAGTATGGACTAGGAATCAGAAACAAAAGAAGAGAAATGTTGACTGAATGGTCAGAAAAGAATAAAATGATAATAGGAAATAACTTGGTTTCAACAACACCCAAGGTGACCATGGACATGGAGAAGCCAAAATAATAACATACGTAACCAGACAGATTAATTATGATCAACAGAAGATTCAGGAACTCACTAATATCCGTGAAAACAAGACTAAGCGCAGATTGCAGCAATGACCACATCCCAGTCATAGGAAAAGTGAGAATCAGGCTAAAGAGGTTAAAAGTAGCAACTAAAAACAAAGAACTAGATAGAGAGCTGTTACGATAAGATAAAGCAATACAAGAACAATGTAGGACCATTGTATATAATAGATATAATGCTTTGAAGAAGACTGAAACAAGTGATGAACAATGGAATATGCTCAAAGACTCTATTCAGCAAACATCTATCGAAATCCTACCTCCAAATAAAAGACACGCTAAGCAGGGGTGGATGACAGAAGAAATTTTGCAACTAATGGATCAGAGAAGAAGTCTTAAGGAAGATAAAGATGAATATGACAAAATAAATAAAGAAATAAGACACAAATGCAATAAAGCTAAGGAGGAGTGGCTAAATAAGAAATGTAGTGAAATAGAGACACACCATCATGGAAACACAAGAGATATGTACAAACAAATGAAGGAGTTAGCAAACAAAAGGACATATCACAAGACTGATTGCCTGAAGTCAAAGGAGGGGCATACAGTAATGGACAGAGATGAAATAATGGTAAGATGGAGTGAATACATTAGAGAACTCTATGAGGACAATAGAAGCGAAATAGATATACTAAATAATAATGAAGGGCCCTCACATTTAAAAAGCAGAAATGGAAGAAATCACCAAAACACATGAAAAACAACAAAGCACCAGGACCAGATCAAATCACCAAGGAGGAATTGGAAGCATTTGGAGAGCTTGGCATAGAAATAATTACCAGATTGTTGAATGACATCTATAACAGTAACTATGTCGGATCAGACGTTTTGCAATCAATTTTCATTGTCCTACCAAAGAAACAAGGTGCAGCTGAATGTGAAGACCATCGAACCATTAGTCTTATCAGCCATGTTACCAAAATCCTACTTCATATGAGAAGAGTCAGGAGCAAAATAAAACCAGAAATCGCTGAAGAGCAGTGCAGCTTTATCGAAAGAAAAGGTGCAAGTAATGCCATATATATAATAAGAACATTGATGGAGAGACAAATAGAGGTAAAGATGGACCTATACTTATGCTTCATAGACTACTGTAAAGCATTTGATAAAGTGAGACACACAAAGAAGTTATAAGAATGCTGGAAGACATCAACATAGATTGGAAAGATCTGAAACTTATCAAAAACATATATTGGCAGCAATCAGCAATGAGAGTAAAGAACCAAATAGGAGCATTCCAAGATATAAAATTGGGAGTGAGACAAGGATGTGTTTTATCTCCTGACCTACTCTCCTTGTACAGTGAAAACATAATGAGAAATATAGAGAATATGCCAGGAATATCAGTTGGCAGGTACAACTGTAACAACTTAAGATATGCAGACAACAAAGTCCTGATTGCTAAAACTGAAGGGGAGCTACAGACTCTTCTGGACCTCATGGTTCATGAAAGTAAAAATAAAGGTCTCAGCCTGAACAAAAAGAACACTGAATTGATAGTCATCTCAAAGAAAAGAATACCACCAAAATGTAGCATTACCATCGATGGCACAAATCTGAAACAAGTTGATAGATTCAAATACTTAGAAACTATTATAACAACTGATGGGAAATGTCACAATAAAATAAAAAGCAGATGTGAGAAGACAGCCAAGTCAGCATTCCAGACAATGAGACACATCTTGTGCAACAGATCCGTATCAATGGAAACAAGATTCTGAGTACTTAAATGTTACATCGAGCCAATTCTGTTTTATAGGCGTGAAGCATGGTTTATGAATAAGAGAGTACAGCAAGAAATGTAGGCCTTGGAGATGTGGTTTATAAGAAGAATGTTGAAGGTACCATGGACAGCCAAGAAAACCAGTGAAGAAGTCTTAAGAGAGGCTGGAGTTAAAAAGCAAATTATAGCAAAGATCAGAGGCAGATAAGTGAGATTTACAGGACATTTCCTAAGAAGAGGAAAATTGGAACACACTGTGGCAACTGGAAAAATTGAAGGAAGAAGAGATGGAGGAAGAGAGAGAGAGAAGTTACTGGATGGGCTGTGAGTATGGCTAGAAAGAAAGTCACTGGCGGATCTCATAATGAAGTCTAAAGACAGGGAATTGTGGAGAGAAATGATCGCCTAAGCCATGCAGTATTGCATTTGAATGAATGAAGTTAATTAATAGCAACATCTAAAAATTTTTCGGAAGACATCTCAATTGCTGTATGAGTTCCATGACAGATTTAACAGTTGAGCTTTTTATTTCACTCTCTTTTATTTTACTTTATTTCACCTTATTTTACTTCTTCCTGAAATCTACATTCAGTGATTTCTCTCTCAAACTTATAAACAAGGTATGGTTTACCATCTAAATAATCATGTGTTGTATCATTTCCATTTAGCTTTTTTTGCTGGTTTTAAAATCATTGAGTTAATAGAATCATTTAGATGCTGAAGAACATTCAGTAGCATAGTAGGATCTTGTATCACCACTTCAGATTTTGTGTTTCTTCTTTGAACTACAAAATGGGTATCTTTTAAGAAAATGAGAATAACGTGATTTCTTTCATTGCAAAGCATAGAGTATAGAAGTTCAACTGAAAAGTATCCTTCATTTCTTGCAATGAATTTTTAACTCATTCCACTGATTGAAAACTCCCATTATATCAATGTCAAGTGATGGCTATCTTGTGTGCTGGGCTGAATATTTATTGTGGTGAAAAGTTGTTCATATTTTGCTCTGTGAACTTAAGAATGTGAGAACCAATATAGATTTCCTTTATCATAATATCTAAATCCCTTGGCAAGTGCAAAGATACAGCATGGGAGAGAGTTAGTTGAAGTGAGTGATATCTTACTGAAGTAGGGGTTCTAATGTCTAGCAGGCACAAAGATATGCAAGATAAAATAAACAAGCTAACTCAGAATGCTAACAATATAGAATTAAAGATCAATGTAGGAAAGACGAAGTTAATGAAACAAAATGTGAACAACATAAATGTACTGAGAACAGATAAACAAGCTAGTGGAGGAGATCAGTCAACAAATTTGTATACTTATTGCATCACTTTCCTCTGACTATGCACTTCATGCTATTGTATTGCATTTATTTTATCGTGCTCTTCATCTATTCAATCATTTTGAGTTTTATAAATAAAGTGTTTTGTGCTTGCTCTCAGAACATAATAGTGAGCGTATGATTCATACTGAAGTATCATGAGTTTGTTTTCCCTTTGGAACAAATGTGTTAAGAGCACACTTATCTTAACATAGTCTTTGTGAGACAGGGAACATAGATCTGTTTGCTTAAAAACTCTGACCTACTTCTGTAGCCCAGAAACCTGTAGCAATCAACACTAATTGTAATTGTTATTTTTGTAAAATGTAATGTCAGGCTGGTGGACAGATGGGGACAAGGAGATCGCCAGCAGGGATGAGGAAAATCTGGTGTGAAACCAATGAATCCAGGACGTGACAAGCCTATGGGTCTTTACAATAATGGCTATCCGAATAATGTAAATAAAACAGAGCCAGCAGACTATAGGTGGCTGGGAATATATTGTTGAGGCACTCATCGAATTCCTCATCCCAAAGTCAGAGTGTCTCTGTGGAACTGTCTCAAAGCCATCTGGCCAGCCAGCGCTGAATGCTGGATCTGATGTGGAGAAGGGGCTTTAAACAGGTATATGTAAGAGAAATAAATAAAAAGGATAAAGGCAGTGAGAAGGGAGATGAAAGAGTGAGGGGGGGGGGGAGTGGAAGGGAATCTTACTTAGATCTTACATCCTTCCCGTGCTGCTAAACGTCTCATAGGGTTCACATAGTAGTTCGCCAAGTTTTCCTGTTTTCTGCAAGCTTTTCAAACTCATCAAGGGATTTTATGCCCACTAAACTGGCCTCTCTTAACAATGAAAAAAGGGAATTATGATTAATTTTGATGCACTTGGCCATGACTAACATATTTTTGCCTAAAAAGCATGTTTTAGCAGCAGAGACTAATTCTCAGAAGCGACAAGTTCACCTGAAGGTGAAATCTAATTCTCGGAATCACCTGAAGGTGCAATCTCCCATTTTATTTAGTACCACCATACAAATGAGACCCAGAATTTCTCCCCTTTACCAAATCTTAACCCAGGTTCTAAACTTTCAACTTTCATCAGTCTGGCTACCTGGGAACTTGTATGTATGGATTACAGTTCATTTATTACAAGGACAACAGCACCACAAATGTAAATAACTATACTGAACTAATTAATGTCTTCTTCTTCGTACACATTTAGCAGCAATGCGTGATGCCCTGATTTTTGTGATGCACCTTCTGGATGGGTACCTCTGACTTCAGCACCTTTCCTTGCTAGGGCAGACTGTGGTCTTGCTCTGAATGCCATGAAGATAGTGGTGTAGGATGGCCTATTTGTTTTCCAGCCTGTGGTGGCTGTAGGCCCAACAGCATCGCTGCAATTAATCAAAGCCTTAACAATTAATCAACACATTACTGGGATCCACTTATAGTTATCCATCTCTTATCCAGTTATTTGACTCAAGTTACCGAGGTTCTACCATCTAGCTAATTACTGAAATATATGTTGCTTACGCAACCTTAGTAAAAATATTCTACGTTATGTTGCTTTCACAACCTTCTTCCTTAAATCTATTTATGAGTTACAAAATTAATCCTCATAACTACAACATAGTGAAAACAAACTCATCTTCTTCTTCGTATGTACACTGGCGATGATGCGTGGTACCTTGATTTTTGTGATGCACCTTTTGGCTGGGTACCTCCAATTTCAGCACAAATCCTTGCTAGGACAGACTGTGGTCTTGCTCAGACTGCCATGAAGACAGCGGCGTAGGCTGGCCTGGCCAAAACTTTGTTTTCCAGCTTCTGTGGCTGTATTTAACATCTACATTGCAAAACATCATGAGGAATGTAGGAGAGGAAAAGGAAACGGCTAAATTTGACTCAACATTGAGGGCCACCGGATTCCATAAATTAGATACACCGATGATGCTGTCCTTCTGTCAAATAATAAAGGTAGATAGAGGTGTATGGTGCAGTTTTACAAAGCAGCAGAGGGAGTAAGTAATTGAGAAAAAACGAATAGAAAGTATGAGAGTAAGATGAGAAAAATAAATATACAACATCCAATATTTCAGCATGAGCCTTTTTCGAGGATTACATACACAAACAAAAAATGACATATAACTAACAAAACGAAAAACTTATCTGAATGGCATCCTCCTGAGTATGAAACACAAGAATGCATGTCACATAGGCGAGGCATAGAGACCACGAGGGATCACAAAGGATAGTAGATGAAGCCAATCGAAAATATGAGGCAGGGAAAGGGAGAGAAGCAGGTGGGGTGAGAGGGGAGAAAGGGGAAAGGCAATAGACACCTGTAGGCCACTAGAGAAGCAGGTGTGGAGGGAGGGGGGAGGGAAAATGGAGAGATAATGAATGAAGAACTGAGATGAGATATCATGATCAAGAGTGTAGACAAGGGAGGGGCCATTGTTTGTTGGAAGAAAGAATTATGCATCTGAGAGACTATGGACCAGCTGAGCAACACTCTCACCTTCAAGATCCAATTCTGGCCAACAATCATCATCAGCAGACTGGTCTTTCTCCCTCCGTTACTCATCTACACATCCGCGACAGCTGCTTAAGGAAGCCATCCTTCTATCTACTCCCTAAGATACACAAACCAGGCAACCCAGGAAGACCCACAGTGTCTGCTTTTTCCTGCTCTCTGACTTTCTGGACAGTATCTTTCAACCTCCTGTCACTAGTCTGCCCACTTATCATAAGGACATGAACCATGTTCTCACTGCTTTTGAGACCCTTACACTCCTGCCTGGTCACACATACCATATCTTCACTCTTGATGTAGTGTCCTTATACACATCCATCCCACATGATCAGGGACTTCAGGCCATCAAGTTCTTTCTGAACAAAAGACACCATCCTTCTATTCCTACGTCTACTATTCTGCGCCTTACACAACTTGTCCTCCAACTCAATTCATTTGAATTCAATGGCCTGTACTTCAACCAGATTAGTGGTGTGGTCATGGGTACCAAAATTGGCCCCAGCTACGCATGTCTGTTCATTGGCCACTTCAAAAACAAGGTTCTGAGAGCCTATAGAGGGCCTTTTCCAGCCTTCTATAGAAGCTACATAGATAACAGCATTGAGACCACAACAATGCCAGAGGAACGAATGAATGAACATATTTTATTTTCAAAGGGTTAAAAATTGGGCCAGCAGGCCCCCGTCTGACATTCTGCCCTTCACACACAGCTTTCACTCAGTCACAGTCGTTCAGCATTTGTTAATGAGCATAATAATTATGAAGACACATTAAATGATTACATAAATAAATAAACTTATCTCATGTCCATACAATCTACACTCTTATTTATGCAATATGAAATAAACTTGCATTCTTACAATCATTCAAATCTAACAAATTTATAGAAAAGTAGTATTAGAAAAAAATTGCAACACTCAAGCCATACTTTAAACTACTTTAAACTATGCTTAGGGAGACATATAGTCCATATCAAACAGATGTTGACAAAGTTTAAAGTTATAAGAACGAATATTACATATACGTTTTATGTGAATTGGTATGGCATTCCAAAGGTGGGCAGCTGAGTAAGAGAAGCTTTTTTTAAACATGTCAAACCTTGGTTTTGGGAGAATACAATTGCTAAAGCGTTGACTGTGCTTTGGGTTGGATTTGAACAACAACCACAGATGGTGTGGAGCATTGTGCGATAGAATTTTATGAATTAACTTGGCCTTGTTGAAAAGAAATCTCTTCTTGAGGGGTAGAATATCAAGATGTTTGTCCTTATTTGTAATATGTGTTGCATATTTGTCATCTATACGCTTTACTGCTCATTTTTGAAGTGAAGAAAGTCTTTTCATGTTTGACATGGAATAACCATCCCTGACTGTGGAGCAGTAGTCCAAGTGTGTTTGTATCTGTGATATGTAATATATTTTTCTGGTGTCTGTGTCAAGAAAATGTTTAATTTTAATAAACTGGTAAACTTTTTGTGCAATGAGTTTGGTTAGATTGTCTACATGATGATTCCAGCTGAGGTGGTGGTCAATCATGAGACCTAGAGTTTTATGTTCACTAACAGTCTCTATCTGTGAAGTTCCAGCGTGGAGCTGTAGTGTTGTTGTGGTGAATTTGTTAATTTCTATCTTCTTGTTATGAGCATGGATTTTGATTTGCTGGTGTATATGAGCATTCTGTTGTTGCTCCAGTTAATTAGACTGTTTATTTCAGTTTGAAGAGTTGACTCAAGGTTAATACAGCCAATGTCACTAGCGTAAACTGTGCAGTTATCAGCAAAGGTGTCACAAGATGATTTTTTGAGATAAAGTGGAAGATCATTGATGTAGATGGTAAACAGGAGATAACCAAGAATAGATCCTCGTGGAACACCATTATAAACCACAGATGAACTTGCCTTAGAGTTTCTGAGGCAGACTACCTGCTGTCTGTTGGAAAGAAAAGATGTAATACATTTTGTCAAGTCAGGGTGTAACCTATAAGTCTCAAGCTTTCTAACTAGGATTTCATGATCAATCATGTCAAATGTTTTTTTAAAGTCAACAAAGATAGCACCACATATTTTATCATCGTTTATATTAGATAACCAATCTGTAATTTTTATTAGAGCTCTGTGGCGAGAATGTTTTGGCCCAAAACCTGACTGACAGTCAACAATCAAATCATTTTCTTGCATGTGTTGTAAGGTTGTTTTTTGTACATGTTTTTCTAGGGGTTTTGACAAAGTTGATAGAATGGAAATTGGTCTATAGCTTCGGGGATTTTTCTCAGAACCAGATTTAAAAAGGGCATATGTTTTTGCAATTTTAAAAGTCTGAGGAAAATGACAATGTGCAATGCACTGATTGTAAATGTATGTTAGTGTATCTTTAATTACTGGGGCTGAGTAGCATAATATCTGGTTGCTGATTTCATCAAGTCCTGCTGTGTTGTTCTTTAACGATGAAAGATAATTGTAAACTTCACTAAATGACAAGAAAGGAGTACTGGATTGCTTTAGATTTGCACAGTTGCTACCTATAAATGTATTTAATTCACTTAAGTCAAAAGTAGGGGTTGATAGTGAAGATTTTAAGATATTGACTTCTTCTCTGAAGTGATTGGTGAACTCTTCACATGTGGGCACATGATTGTAACTCTGCAAGTCAGACTCTGATTTATTCTGAACTAGGTTCCTAAAGTAATTTCTCTTTTCTTGCCTAATTAAATACTGAACTCTATTTCTAAGTAACTGGTAGCTAGTGAATTCCTTAATTTTGTGGGCCTCATCACTTTCCTAGGCTGCAATGAATTCAAGAACAATGCAGAGATAAGACAGATGACTGAACAACAACCAGTCTCATGGGTGATCAGGAAAAGGAGATGGACATATGTTGGTCACTTGATGAGAAGAAATGATCAGAGAATCCCAAAACAAGCTATCAAGTGGAACACAACAGGCCAAAGAAAAAGAGGCAGACCGCGTGAAACTCTGAAGAGGACATTGTTAAGAGAGGCCCAATTAACAGGCATAAAGTCCTTTGATGAGGTTGAAAGACTCACCGAAGACAGGAAAAATTGGCGAAGTACCTTGCGAGCCCTATGTGACGTTTAATGGCACTGGAAGGATATAAGATAAGATCACTTTCCCTCATGACTTGCAATATCTCAGGTGTTATCCAGGGGGACTTCACTTGATGTTTAACTCTCATCTCTTTAATAGAAACATGCTTGTTAAAGATCTCCCTGAAGATTTTTATCCAGTATTCCAGGGCTTTATCAGGGTCAGTTAGTTGGTACACATGATCTAGAGCTGCTGCTTGTAACTCTTTCAGAAATGATTCTAAGCTGAATTTTCTAAAACTTCTAAATTTAATACTGGTATGTTTATTTTTTTGAATTTTCAAGCCATGTCGTGTCCATGTGCAATAGACCAGATAGTGATCACTCAGTGATGTGTGAGGGACTTTACATTTTTACATATATGTGATCTAATAGTGTGGATGATGTTTCAGTTACTCTGGTAGGTTTAGTGAAAATTTGGGATAAAATGTTTGATAAAACAGTATCATTCCATGTTGCATCTGTTTGTCTATAATTAATATTGAAATCTCCAAGAACAATTTTATACCCTCTAAATTAAAATCAAAACATAATCCATCATACTTGTAAAGTGATCATACCACGACACTGTTGCATTTGGATTATGATACAGAAACCCGATTAAGATTGGGATCTGCTTTGGAAGTTTGATTTCCAACCATATACATTCAATATCTGGTGTCTCAAGGTCTGTTCTACAGAAGGAGTGTATGTCTGTGGTAACATATACAACTAATCCTGTCTCAAGGTCTGTTCTACGGCAAGTGTGTATGTCTGTGGTAACATATACAACTAATCCTGTCTCAAGGTCTGTTCTACAGCAGGAGTGTATGTCTGTGGTAACATATATAACTAATCCTGTCTCAAGGTCTGTTCTACGGCAAGAGTGTATGGCTGTGGTAACACATACAACTAATCCCATCTCAAGCTTCCTAGTAGGTCACATCGAAGTAAATTATAACCGTCTATGTCTTTGTCAGTTATATTTTTGTTTAGACGACTTTCTGAAAAGCCAAAGACATGGAAGTTATGATTAACTATATTAGTTGCCTCAGAAAGTTTCCCTAAGAGGTGGTAAATGTTTAAATTGCCAATTCTGAGACTTTCCTTTTATAGCCACTCACCAACTATCTGGGACATTTTCCACAACTAGTAATGCTACGGTTGCAATGATAGATAATTGAATAACAAGATACTTCATGAAATTTCATAGTTCCTATTGTCTGAACATCGGTGACATGTGGTGCTTGTGGATGACAGACATAACGAAGGCTTGGCTTAAAGCTGCTAGGATGAACTCATGCATGAGATAATGTAAATCTTGATTCTACTGCAGTGGGTGTGGTAGATTCTGGGTTATGTTAGCAGTGGTTTGCCTGGATGGTTGGTGGGTGTGGTAGATTCTGGGTTATGTTAGCAGTGGTTTGCCTGGATGGTTGGTGGGTGTGGTAGATTCTGGGTTATGTTAGCAGTGGTTTGCCTGGATGGTTGGTGGGTGTGGTAGATTCTGGGTTATGTTAGCAGTGGTTTGCCTGGATGGTTGGTGGGTGTGGTAGATTCTGGGTTGTGTTAGCAGTGGTTTGCCTGGATGGTTGGTGGGTGAGGTAGATTCTGGGTTGTGTTAGCAGTGGTTTGCCTGGATGGTTGGTGGGTGAGGTAGATTCTGGGTTGTGTTAGCAGTGGTTTGCCTGGATGGTTGGTGGGTGAGGTAGATTCTGGGTTGTGCTAGCAGTGGTTTGCCTGGATGGTTGGTGGGTGTAGTAGATTCTGGGTTGTGCTAGCAGTGGTTTGCCTGGATGGTTGGTGGGTGTGGTAGATTCTGGGTTGTGCTAGCAGTGGTTTGCCTGGATGGTTGGTGGGTGTGGTAGATTCTGGGTTGTGCTAGCAGTGGTTTGCCTGGATGGTTGGTGGGTGTGGTAGATTCTGGGTTGTGCTAGCTGTGGTTTGCCTGGATGGTTGGTGGGTGTGGTAGATTCTGGTTGTGCTAGCTGTGGTTTGCCTGGATGGTTGGTGGGTGTGGTAGATTCTGGGTTGTGCTAGCAGTGGTTTGCCTGGATGGTTGGTGGGTGTGGTAGATTCTGGGTTGTGCTAGCTGTGGTTTGCCTGGATGGTTGGTGGGTGTGGTAGATTCTGGGTTGTGCTAGCAGTGGTTTGCCTGGATGGTTGGTGGGTGTGGTAGATTCTGGGTTGTGCTAGCTGTGGTTTGCCTGGATGGTTGGGGCTGCTGAGTGGGAAAGAGCAGGAACATGGAGCCATGTGAAGAGGATGGGTCATGGAGAGGATAAAGGAGCTGGAGTTGGAGTTGGTATGGAGGCAGGTGGTGAGGTTTTGGAGGACACAGAGGGTTGCGTAATCAGAGGAGAGGTGGTCCCCCATGTGTTAGGGTTTTTAGTTGTCTTCACTGCCTAATGTTGCCTGACGGTGGCACTCTATCCTGCGGTGTTCGAGCAGGGTACTTGATATTTTTAGCTAGTATCTCTCTCTCTTTCTCTCTGAACCTTAAGCGCCCAGGGCACATGGGGCTTCCGCAAAGGTTTTCCACAAATGCCTGTCCTTCGCCTTTTTTTCTGCTCTTGCCCAGGTGAGCCCTCTATTGCTCAACATCCTTTCTGTTGTTCTTCTCCATGTCTCTTTTGGTCTACCCTTACTTCTGTTCCCCTGTGGTGTCCATCTTAGTGCTATTTTTGGTAGTGAGGTGTCAGTCATTCGGAGTACATGTCCCAACCATCGCCAGCATCTTTCTTCAATAATTGCTGTCAGTGGCTTCATCTGCATCTCTGCCAACAAGATGTTACTTCTTATACTGTTTGGCCAAAATATTTGTCTAATTCTTCGTAAACATTTTTAGCTAGTATGCTAGTACCGATATTGTTGGTGTGGTCTTGGTCATGATAAAGTCTGTTCTTAGGAGCTACAGACTCCGAAGAGAAGAACGGGGCGTTATCGATGAATCTTAGGTTGTTTTGTTGGCACAGTGTGCTGAGAATTCTGTTGTTGTTGTATGCCAAACGACGGCCAGCACCAGCGAAGGCAAGAATGACTGAGGATATGAAGATTGACGTGTTTGGAAATTTCTGTTTAATTGTCGATATTAGGACATGAAGATCGTAGGGTCTAAGAGTCAAACCATTCATGCTGTCACTGATACCAACATGAACTGTTGTCCTCATGATCTTTGGGTTGACGTTGAAGCTTCTCAGTGTTCCTATTATTTTCATGATACCAGCCCCTGGTACTGGAATCACTGAGACTATGGACAACTGGTCAGATCTTGACAACTTCATAGTTTTTTAAGCAGTACAATCCTGTCATTTCTTTCACCTCCCATGTCTCTACTACTTCTGCTAACTTTCTTGACATTGCCGTTACCATCGGCAGTACCGGGCTTACTACTTCTGCCCACTATAAACCTATAGACTCTCACAGCTATCTCTTGTACTCTTCCTCCCATCCCAGATCATGTAAGGACCCTATTCTTTTTTCCCAGCTTCTTAGGTTGCGACGTTTGTGTACTGCGGATGTAGATTTTCATGATCAAGCCCACAAAATTCTAGATTTCTTCCGCCAATGCGGCTATCATGTTCTCTCATCGTCCTGGAACCATGCTGGCCATATATAGTGGCAACAGCCCTCACTCCTAAACCGCACTGTAGTTGGACAGAGTTAAACTGGTACTCATGCACCACCCTCATAGTTTGGCAGTTAAAAACATACTGTTTCGCCATCTCCATCTCCTCCAGACTGAGCCTGATACACGTGGAGTCTTTGGGGGAACCCCCATTGGTGGCCTACAGACAGGACAAGAACCTCAGGGAGCTTTTAGTTTGAAGTCGCCTTAAAACAGATGACACTTTTTATGGTACCAGACGTTGTGGATGTCGTAGATGCAACACTTGTCTGTTTGTTGTTGAGGCTAGCCAGATCTCCTTCCCTAAATCCACGTAATCAGTTCGGGAGGGTTCACCTGCACTTCATGCACTGTTATTTATGCTATTATGTGTAAACGTTGTGATATGAAGTATATAAGGGAGACCGGTTTACACTTAGGAGACTGTTCCGGTTTACACTTAGGAGATTGTTTTCACCATCTTAACGACATTTGTAAGAGGGCTTGGACACCGGTGGCTAAGCATTTTTGTGTAAGCAACCACAAGGTAAACAAGACATTTCTTGTTAGTGTGATCCACTCTTGTTCTGCCGATGTAGGAGGGTCCTAGAACAGCGCCTTATTTTCTAGGCTGGCTATCTCCACCCAGCTGGAATTAACAATGTATTCAGCTTCCTTTAATTTCTTTAGTTTTCCACTTTTTCTCTGCGATTTATACTCTACTTTCTTTCTCCTACCATTCCCCCATCTTTTCTTCTCTGGCAGCCTATCAGTGTTTATTACCCCTGCGGGTCCTGTTCTTCATTCACCAGTTTCATATTATCTCCCTGCTCCCCTCAGTTCTTCATTCACCAGTTTCATATTATCTCCCTGCTCCCCTCAGTTCTTCATTCACCAGTTTCATATTATCTCCCTG
Source organism: Achatina immaculata (assembly GCA_009760885.1). Taxonomy (NCBI): domain Eukaryota; kingdom Metazoa; phylum Mollusca; class Gastropoda; order Stylommatophora; family Achatinidae; genus Lissachatina; species Lissachatina immaculata. The sequence continues at coordinate 46,366,948 of CM019693.1, read as the reverse complement.
CTCCCCTCAGTTCTTCATTCACCAGTTTCATATTATCTCCCTGCTCACCTCAGTTCTTCATTCATTATCTCTCCACCTCTCCCACCCCCGGACTCCTGCTTCTCTAGCGGCCTACAGGTGTCTAATGCCCTTCCCCTTTCTCCCCCACTCACCTGTTTCTCTCCCTTTCCCCGCATCTTATTTCCGATTGGCTTCATCTGCTATCCTTTGTGGCCCCTCGTGGTCTCTATGCCTCGCCTATGTGACATGCATTCTTGTGTTTCCTACTCAGGGGATCTCACAAAGATTATGTTAAGATAAGTGTGTTCTTAACACAGCTGTTCCCAGGCTGTTGGTATATGTCTTGAATGGTTGCTGTGATCATATTTTTCTTTTCTAAACCACAATGAAAGGTTGCCTTGGGTTTTCCCTCATCGCTTGTACCTAAATTTGTGAAAGTTCTCTGCAATATTTTATGATACAGTGTAGTTTCTTTTCTCCACCTCAGTAATTCTTTTCATATTACATCATTCAGCTACAGATGTGCTATGATTACAGAAATATATTGATACATAACTGATTTCATAACAAAAAAATTTATAAGGAAAAGACTATTTTAAACTCATGAGGCCCCATATCAGGCCTGGGGCCCACCAATGTGTCTTCACAGTGTGCTCACCCTATTGCTATGCCCCTGTTCAGATGCAATATTGTTACTTTATTCACACAACAATGCTTCAGAACAAGTCCACAGTGGTACTACATGCAAGAGTCTGAACACATCTTCATAAGATTCAAACAAACATATAATAATGGAACATGGTGATGATAGATCTGTGCAAATGCATGATGATGATGATATTCAGTTACTCAAGTTAATGCCAGAACCCAAGAGAACATGAACATACTGGCAACAAACAACTTAAACTGGTTGTTCCACCACAAACAAAGAACAGGAGATATTATCTTGTCCCTTAAGTTATGGTTAAAGCATCATAACATCTTGCACTGACAGTTAGACTCAGACAAACTTAATACTTTCTCACAAAACAACTAAACTTACAGTCTCCCTCACAATTCTCACAATCGATGCAAGAAGTGGTAACTTGAAACTTCTCCGGTCAGTGCAGATAAGCTCAGCAAATTTAAATAGTTAGCTAAATCTGTCTTCACTGAGTAGCAAAATAGGACTTGAAATTAACAAGGACAAAACAAAAATAATGAAAATTCCCATTAATAAAAATGGAAAAATACATGTAGAATGGACAGATGTTGACTTCCCAATTTGCATACCTTGGCAGCTACATAGACCAGGATGGTGACACTAGAAAGGAAGTTAGAATTAGAGTTGCAAAAGCAGCATCGATCTTCAAGAATCTTGAGAACATATGGAATTCAAAAGTTATAAGCACAAAAACCAAGTTAAGACTATTCAATTCAAACATAATATCCACACTCATTTATGCATGCGAAAGCTTGAAATCAACTAAAGAAAAGACAAGAAATTAGACTCTTTTGAAAACAAATGCCTAAGGAAAATACTCGGCATCAAGTGGAACGAATTCAAGAACAATGCAGAGATAAGACAGATGACTGAACAACAACCAGTCTCATGGGTGATCAGGAAAAGGAGATGGACATATGTTGGTCATGTGATGAGAAGAAATGATCAGAGAATCCCAAAACAAGCTATCAAATGGAACACAACAGGCTGAAGAAAATGAGGTAGACCACTTGAAACTCTAAAGAGGACACTGTTAAGAGAGGCCAAATTAATACGCATAAAATCCCTTGATGAGGTTGAAAAGCTCACCGAAAACAGGATAAATTGGCAAACTACCTTGCGAGCCCTATGTGATGTTTAACGGCACGAGAAGGATATAAGAAGACAAGAAGAAGAAACCTGAAAAACAAAGGAAATAACCCCAGAAAAATACAATGTTACACTGGCAATCCAACTTTTCAGAATCCACTTGGCCAACAGTTTCTGCATACTCATGCTCATGAATTAAACCCAGCGCATTCCCTGAATATCTCCGCGTCTCAACAACTGTTTTAGCTGAAATTCATAAACCAGCCAAAATACCTCATGAACATGACCAACAATTTCTCGAGTTGACACTGTTGAAGGCCTTCCAGATCTTGCTGCATCTTTGGCCTCAGAATCTCCATGCTGAAAGTCAGCACACCATTTATTCACTGCTAAATGTGATGGGCACTTGTCATTCAATGTTTGCAGCTTACACTCTTGGATTTCCTTTTGTAGGAGCAGGAACTTAATGGCAGCCTGTTCCACATCTAAAAATTCCACACCTTTTGTGACATGATTCTATCATTGATCTGAAAAAAAAAGTAAAAAATTATCACTGTGATTCTGCAAACTGGCACTCTACATTATTAAAAAAAATAGTTCTTTCTGGCTAGTGATAAAATTACACTCAGATTTTTGGACATGTGTTTGGTCAATAACCTGTTAGTACCCCCCTCCCCTCCCCCACATACTTTGAGGAATGTCTTCTCAGGTAAAAGATATGAAAACTTTATTTGTTTGTACCCAAAGCCAATATTTGTTGGGTTCACTGATCAACCTTCATGATTCACAATTTGAAATAAAGCAAAGTCTCTCAATTCAAGTGCCACTGTCTGTCTAAGGAAACTAACACAACAGAAGCTTGCATTCTTAACACTACAGTCATAAAGTGACAATATATTCTACAACTCCTGCTTGACAGTGTTTGATATATTTGCTAGATTAACTGAGTTTAGACTCATAACTGGTTAAGTTTTTGAGTTCCTGATAAATTTCTTGTCCATCTCTGCTCTTTATGTAACAGAATAGCCATTCTGTTCAGAGAGTTTTTGTGTATTGCTAATAATTGTGTTGCGTAGACTACGTCATTAGGAAAGTACGTGTGCAAAGAAGTCGTTAAAAAGGTCCGTGTGAAAAAGCCGGTCGTTAGGCAGTTTTTGTGTGATCGTTGAACTGGATGGACGTGTCGGGCGAACGAGAATGGGGTAGAGCGAGTCTTGTTGTCAGAATTAGTTTAGTTTGTTTTTTTCTGTGTGGCTGCAGTCCTTGGTAAGCCTGTAAGTATGGTTTTTGGTATGAATAAATCATTGTAAGGTTTTCCTTGCCCATGTGGCGTAGATATTTCACGCCGGGCATTTGTTGCTGTGAATTTCTGTAATAAATGTGTGTTGTCTGATGATAAACTACAACAAATCGGCTTTGTGGAAATTCTCATTGTTGACCAGGTTGTTTTGGTTGGAAGACTGCCAAGTTATGTTCAAGTTGTTGTATTCGTACTAATTTTGTGGAGTGGAAAACCTGGGTGTCTTGTTGTATTTTCTTAGTGTATAATACAGAAAATTAGGTGATGTTTAGAACACCAGCAACAAGAAGAAACTTATAAGTTGAAACTGTACTCCACAAGAAGAATCAATCAAACCAGTAGTCTCCTTGTAAGGGGAATCCTGCTTCATTTAGCCAACCAGTTTTTTTCTTTTTTTTTTTCAGTCTCTCTCTCCAGGAGAGCTTCTTTTTTGTATTTGTGAATGAAACTAGTCACCAAATCTATTACTAAATCTTTACAATGTGATGTTTCCCTTAAACACATTAATAGTTTTTTAATGGTGAGATTCGATTTTTAACTGTAGTTTTCATAAGATGACAGAAAGTGTTTTCTTTTAAATTTAAAAAAAAAAACCAAACGGTTAATTAAAAAAAGGCAGAAAGTTTTTTTGTTGTTTTTATTAAAAAAAACATATAGGCTACGACACTTTATCTTTTCACACAACACACATACCATGACACTTTCTATTTTCTCTTTTTATACTTTCACACAACACACACATAGCATGACACTTTCTACTTTCTCTTTTTATACTTTCACACAGTACATATACCATGACACTTTCTACTTTCTCTTTTTATACTTTCACACAGTACATATACCATGACACTTTCTACTTTCTCTTGTTATACTTTCACACAGTACATATACCATGACACTTTCTACTTTCTCTTTTTATGCTTTCACACAGTACATATACCATGACACTTTCTACTTTATTTTTTTTATACTTTCACACAGTACATATACCATGATACTTTCTACTTTCTCTTTTTATACTTTCACACAACACATATACCATGACGCTTTCTACTTTCTCTTTTTATACTTTCACACAACACACACATAGCATGACACTTTCTAATTTCTCTTTTTATACTTTCACACAACACACACATAGCATGACACTTTCTACTTTCTCTCAAGGTCCAAGCTGCCAGGCACAGGATATCATGTCCTTAGACAGGTTTGTCACTGAGCATTTCCCACGTCAGGATGCCAAACCATCAAACATCCTTTCTCTCTGTTTAGTTGTCTCTTCTACCTTCAATCCTCCCTGATGTCATTAGGCGTAACCTAATTCTAAAAGTCTGCACTTTCATATAATACATATACCATGAGACATCCCATTTTCATATAATACATATACCATGACATATTCCTCTTTCACATAATACATATACCATGACACATTCCTCTTTCACATAATACATATACCATGACACATTCTACTTTCACATAACAAATATGCCATGGCAGTTTTTACTTTCATATAATTAATATATAATATAATAATAAACTCCCCCGTGTGGTACCCGGGATCTGCAAAGAATAGGACCACTGTACCCTACCATGCATGATCGTAAAAGGCGACTAAGGAGGGTTCAGCATAGGGCCAGCAACCCTATCTGGTAAAAAACTATCAGACTGCTACAGAAACAGAAGCAAGGGAAAAAGCAAATGCAGGTGGAAGGAGAAATGCGTATCAGGAAACTGAGCCCATGAAGGTTGTGGATGAAAGCCAGCCACTGGAAGTCCCCAGCCCGACTGCAGACCTCCTGGAACCTAAACAAAAGATGCAAATAGGCAGCTGGAATGTAAGAACACTAAACCAGACTGGAAAACTAGCACAAACCATCAAGGAAATGCACAGATACAAACTAGACATACTAGGAATACAAGAAGCAAGATGGACAGGACAAGGCAGAAGGAAATTAACAACACAGCACACAGAAGATACAATAATATGGTCAGGTAAAGAAGATCTTCATGAAGGAGGAGTAGCATTGATTATAACAAAAGAAGCATCAAGAGCATTGCTGAAATGGACCCCAATAAATGAGAGATTATTATATGCACGGTTCAACTCAAGATTCACGAAGCTGTCTATTATAGTTTGTTATGCACCAACAGAAGCAGCTGAAGAGGAATTAAAAGAAGATTTTTACAACAGCCTCCAAGCCACAGTAGAAACAATACCCAAGCATGATATGCTACTCATCTTGGGTGACTTCAATGCAAAAGTAGGTGAAGGAAATGAAGATAGAAGAAGAATCATGGGAAGAGAAGGAATCGGAGAAATAAGTGAAAATGGAGAAAGACTGTGCAGTTTCTGTGAAGAAAACATGATGACCATCGGAGGGACAATTTTCCAACACAAAAACATCCATAAGGTGACTTGGAGGTCACCAGATAAAACCACAGAAAACCAAATCGATCACATACTAATAAACAACAAGTGGAAACGGTCACTACAAGATGTGCGAGCAAGGAAAGGAGCAGATATAGGAAGTGATCACAACCTTCTGGTAGCAAAAATAAAACTAAAATTAAGGAAAGCCAGAATCGGAGAACACAGAAGATACATTTTGATACAAGAAAACTGATAGACCAGCAAACAAGAAATGAATTCTCAATAATACTTAAGAACCGCTTCAGTGTCCTACAAGACGAAGCAGAAATGTCCATATTAGAGTTCAATAAAACACTACAGGAAACAGCAAAAGAGGTGCTGGGATATCGGAAAAGGAGAAAAGAGGAATGGATAAGTGAGACCACATGGGAAAAGATAGAGCAAAGAAAAGAAATCAAGAAAAAATTACTGAACACCAAATCACAACGGCTTAAAGAACGAGTTTTAAGTAATTATGCACAAAAAGACAAAGAAGTGAAGGAATCATGCCGTCAAGATAAACGTCAATATTATGACAACTTAGCAGAAACAGCAGAGAAAGCAGCATATACAAATGACATGAAAACCATATATAAAATCACAAAGCAGATGACAGGTAACTTCAATACAAGATGTGAAAGTGCAGTAAGAACACAAAATGGACAACTGGTCAGTGGAGAAAGAGAAAAAATTGAAAGATGGAGGGAACACTTTAACACCCTACTAAACAGAACACAAGCAGCACAAGCAATAGATATACCTGAAGCAAAAGCGGAACTAAACATCAATACAGGACCAATAACAATAAATGAAGTAAAAGAGGCGATAAAGATGCTAAAATCAGACAGGGCACCAGGTGAAGATGAAGTGACTGCTGAGATGTTGAAAGCAGAAGAAACAGAAACACCAAAACAACTTTGCCGGATATTACAACAAATTTGGGATTTAGAAAAAGCCCCAGAGGAGTGGAAAACTGGTCTTATAGTAAAACTACCAAAGAAGGGTGACCTCAGAGATTGCGGGAACTGGAGAGGCATTACCCTACTGCCACTCACTAGTAAAGTATTTTGCAGAATAATCATCAACAGAATTGTACCAACACTTGAGGAAAAACTTCGGAAAGAGCAGGCAGGATTTAGGAAAGGAAGATCATGCATAGACCATATATTTGTACTTAGACAAATATTAGAACAGGCAAATGAGTGGCATAGCACAACATATGCATTATTCATAGATTTTGAGAAAGCCTTTGACAGTGTCAACAGAGATGCACTGTGGAAAATCCTAAGATGGCATGGCCTCCCCCATAAAATAGTTAATGTAATCAAAGCCCTATACGAGGGTTTTCAGTGCAAAGTTATCTGTGGAGAACATACCTCCAGCAGCTTTAGGGTACAAACAGGAGTGAAACAGGGATGTGTACTATCACCAACATTATTTATCTTGGCAGTAGACTGGTTAATGAAGGAGGCAACATCAGACAAACGCAGAGGATTACAATGGACCCTTGACACAGTGCTGGAGGACCTTGACTTTGCGGACGACATTTGTCTATTATCAAGCAGTCACAAAGATATGCAAGATAAAATAAACAAGTTAACCCAGAATGCAAACAACATAGGACTAAAGATCAACGTAGGAAAGACAAAGTTAATGAAGCAAAATGTGAACAACAGAAATGTACTCAGAGTAGATAACAAGTTAGTGGAGGAGGTCAACGAATTTGTATACCTTGGCAGCAGAGTAGTAGAAAATGGAGACAGCACAGAGGACATCAACAGCAGACTTACTAGAGCAAACCAGGCTTTTGCAATGCTACAGAATATATGGAAATCAAATAAACTAAGCATAAATATGAAAATCAGGATATTTAAGAGTAATGTTCTAAGTGTACTACTCTATGGAAGTGAATGCTGGAAAATCACCAAAACCATAGAAAACAAGTTGAATTCTTTCCAGACTAAATGTTTACGTAGAATTAAAAAATATTTTGGCCAAACACCATAAGAAATAACATCTTATTGGCAGAAATGCAGATGAAACCACTGACAACAATTATTGAGGAAAGACGCTGGCGATGGTTGGGACATGTGCTCCGAATGACTGACAACTCACTACCAAAAATAGCACTAAGATGGACACCACAGGGGAGCAGAAGTAAGGGTAGACCAAAAGAGACATGGAGAAGAACAACAGAAAGGATGTTGAGCAATAGAGGGCTCACCTGGGCAAGAGCAGAAAAAAAGGCGAAAGACAGGCATTTGTGGAAAACCCTTGCGGAAGCCCCATGTGCCCTGGGCACTTAAGGTTCAGAGAGAGAGAGAGATAATAATAAACTGGTGAAGTAAAGATTGCAGGAAACATCAGACATGGAGATGACACAGTACTGATAACAGAGAGTAGGAAAACATTACAAAAACTCCTAGATAGTCATAGAAGAAAGTATAAAAAAGGGTTAGATTAAAACACTAATAAAACAGAAGTAATGGTGATATCCAAGAAAAGTAAAATACCACAATGCAGAATTATAGTGCAGAGGAAGATATGAAGACAGATCAATAGATACAAATAGTTAAGTACAGTCATAACACCTGATGGCAGGTGCACTGATGAAATCAGAACTAGGGTAGCAATGGCAAAGACAGTTTTTGGGAAAAAAGAAGAACAAATTAACAAATCAAAAACTATCACTGACAATAAGAAAGAGAGTTCTGAGAAGCTATATAGAACCTATACTACTTTATGCAAGTGAAACGTAGACTATGAATAAACAACTAAAATGAAGAATAAAGGCTAGTGAAATGTGGTTCTTAAGAAGGATGTTTTGCATACCATGTTTGTCCAGAAAAACAAAATAAGATGTATATACCATTAGAGCAGGCAAAAGAATATCTCAAACTAGAGCCACACATAAGAAAAAGGCAATCAAAGTTAACACATCAGCAGATGTGAAGGTCTAAAAAAATTGGTTACAACTGGAAAGATAATTGGCAAACGACAGAGAAGGCAAAGAAGACAGAAATACCTGGATAGTCTTAACTGCATGGTTTTGTGGAAAAACAACAAATGAAGTGATTCAAGACATGGGAGATTGAACAAGAGAGAGATGACCGCTTAGGCCTATCAGCATGGCTCTATCTGATCTATCTGATATAATTAACATATATACAATGCCAATTTCTACTTTTACATATTAGTTAGAGATAAGAGAAATATTTCCACGATGAATGCTGGATTTCTTTTGCCAACACAGCTATCCAGAACATGTTCTCACTTCATCCCGGAACCGCATATCAGCCATATCTTGCAACAACAAGCTTTCACTCCTAAACCATCTTGCAGCTCGTACAGAATAAAACTGTTACCTATATACCACCCCCATAGTCTAGCAGGAAAGGACATTTTGTTTCATCAAATCCATCTCCTCCAGACTGAGCCTGATAGACAAGAGCACTTTGGAGAACTCTACTGGTGGAATACAGGAACAAAAACCTCAAGGATATTGGCTAGAAGCCGCCTCAACCATGACATTCTCTGGTACCAAACAGTGTGGTTGCCACAGATGCAATACTAGTCCGTTTGTTGTTGAGACAAGCCCATGGTTCCTTCTCAATGTCCACCTTATCAATTCAAGAGGGCTTTACTTGTATTTCTCACAGCATCATGTATGCCATTATGTGCAAGTGATACTATATGAAATATGTAGGGTAGATTGGCTTACTTTCAGGAGATCAATTTCATCAACATCTGAATGACATATCCAAGAAAGCACTAACACCAACTGTCAAGCACTTCTGTCAAGGAGAAAGAAGACCACCATGGAAAATGGGACATTTCTGTCCCTGCAATCATCTCTTGTTCTTCAGATGAATGATTTTGGAAAGTTCTGGAATAGCACCTTATTTTGTAGGCTGACCATCTCTGCCCTACTGGGATTAACAATAAATTCAGCTGTCGTTGATCTACTTTATATCTATTTTCTACTTTTTTTCTATTTCTGCTATTGATGCCCAGCTTTCCTGTCTTAGCCCCACTCACTTCGCTGTATTTTCTCACTCTCACCATGAGAAATTATAGGTTAATTTTCCAGCCCTTTCTATCCTTTTTTCTAGCCATCCGAGGAATCTGACAGCTTTCTTGTCTAGCTACCCGAGGAATTTGACAGCTTCCTTGTCTAGCCACCCAAGGAATTTGATAGCTTCATTGTCTAGGCACCTGAGGAATTTGACAGTTTCCTTGTCTAGCCACCTGAGGAACTTGACAGCTTCGTTGTCTAGCCACCCAAGGAATTTGATAGCTTCATTGTCTAGGCACCCAAGGAACTTGACAGCTTTGTTGTCTAGCCACCTGAGGAATTTGACAGCTTCCTTGTCTTGGCATCCTAAGCTTTACAGCTTCCTTTTCTAGGCATCCTTAGCTTTGACAGCTTTCTTGTCTAGGCATCCTAAGCTTTGACGGTGCATTGTCTAGGCATCCTAAGCTTTGATGGTGCCCTTGTCTAGGCATCCTAAGCTTTGATGGTGCCCTTGTCTAGGCATCCTACGCTTTGACAGCTTCCTTGTCTAGGCATCCTAAGCTTTGAAAGCTTTCTTGTCTAGGCATCCTAATCTACCAGTTTTGTCCTTTTCAGTGATCTCTATTCATTCTACCTTCCACCTGTCCCCATATTGTTTTCTCACTTTTGTTACTTGCACCATCTCTCTCTATTCATTCTACCTTCCACCTGTCCCCATATTGTTTTCTCACTTTTATTACTTGCACCATCTCTTTCTATTCATTCTACCTTCCACCTGTCTCCATATTGTTTTCTCATTTTTATTACCTGCACCATCTCTTTCTATTCATTCTACCTTCCACCTGTCTCCATATTGTTTTCTCATTTTTGTTACTTGCACCATCTCTTTCTATTCATTCTACCTTCCACCTGTCCCCATATTGTTTTCTCATTTTTGTTACTTGCACCATCTCAGTGGCTTCTGTTTAGGCCATAGTTATCTGATGGAACCAAGGTGAAACCACATGGGGCATGACGCCATGTTGTTTACCATCTGGTACCGTTTGTAACTGCCCCTTTATCTCATTTCTCAGCCATTCACCTGTTTTCAATTTGTGCTTACTTTCATCTATCTGAGTGTATTTTGGGCTCATCTTTTTTTACATGAAAAAGCCTACGTTTTTATTTTTCATCTATTTTTCATGTTTTTATTTGCTGTTATTTTTGTATCTGATCTCTAAAAATGACTTTAGCTGAAATATTGGACGGTTGTATGTTCTTCATTTATACACACTAATCTTACTTTCAACCATTCTTGTTTCTGCCCACTGTCCTTACCCTTTCATTTTTTTTGTGTGAAACTGAACTGTACACCTCAGTCTACCTTTACTTTCCTCATATACTGTGACAATTTTTACTTTCATGTAATTAACTCATATAATGTGACAATTTTTACTTTCATGTAATTAACTCATATATTGTGACACTTTTTACTTTCACTTAATTAACTCATATACTGTGACACTTTTTACTTTCACTTAATTAACTCATATACTGTGACACTTTCTACTTTCAAACAATCAAAATATAAACTATGATAATTAATACTTTCACATACATGTAAAAAAAACAAAACATACAAGTGCGCACGCACACACACACACTAGTTTCTACAGTCAATGCATTTACCATGACACTTCTATTTAATTATCTTTAAATATACAAGTTGTAATTATTTTACTGAATGAAATAAAACAAGTCTGTATAAGGTGTTTCACATGCAAATATGAATTCAATATGAACATCATTTTTACAAAAACTTGTTATGATATGAAAACTATTTTCATAACAAACCCATCTGCTTTGCATAATGCTGTCCGTCACCTCGTGTGGCCGCCTGTAAATGGCAAATAGAGAGAAATGATATGTTACATCAAGTCTGTTAAATTCTTGTGTGCATTTGTCAGTTGTGGGCCAAAAGAAACAGCAAAAGTCAGGGGATGTGAGATGAAGTAAATATGTGGACAAGAAATTCTACTGCTGACTATGTGCAGTCATACATTTGTCCTAAAAACATCTGAGATATTTGGTAGTTTAAAAAAGAAGACAAAAAAAAAAAAAAGAAAAAACTAAAGTTCTTGTATCAAACTGCTACATAAGTCAGTGATTGTTGTAGCATATTCACCAATTTTTTAAAATTATTTTTTGCTTTATATTTTACAACAGGCTAGGAATAAGAGAAAGTATAACAATATGTCTGTACCATTTCTTATCTAATAATTTTAACTACAATTTTAACAATTTGAAAACAATGGATCTTGTACATATCAAAGTGTTCAAGCAAAATATGATTTTATGTGGGAAAATAAGAACAAAAATATGTGCAAATACAAACAAGGCATTTCTCTTATTCTTGCACCATCTCTTTCTATTCATTCTACCTTCCACCTGTCTCCATATTGTTTTCTCATTTTTATTACCTGCACCATCTCTTTCTATTCATTCTACCTTCCACCTGTCTCCATATTGTTTTCTCATTTTTGTTACTTGCACCATCTCTTTCTATTCATTCTACCTTCCACCTGTCCCCATATTGTTTTCTCACTTTTGTTACTTGCACCATCTCAGTGGCTTCTGTTTAGGCCATAGTTATCTGATGGAACCAAGGTGAAACCACATGGGGCATGACGCCATGTTGTTTACCATCTGGTACCGTTTGTAACTGCCCCTTTATCTCATTTCTCAGCCATTCACCTGTTTTCAATTTGTGCTTACTTTCATCTATCTGAGTGTATTTTGGGCTCATCTTTTTTTACATGAAAAAGCCTACGTTTTTATTTTTCATCTATTTTTCATGTTTTTATTTGCTGTTATTTTTGTATCTGATCTCTAAAAATGACTTTAGCTGAAATATTGGACGGTTGTATGTTCTTCATTTATACACACTAATCTTACTTTCAACCATTCTTGTTTCTGCCCACTGTCCTTACCCTTTCATTTTTTGTGTGTGAAACTGAACTGTACACCTCAGTCTACCTTTACTTTCCTCATATACTGTGACAATTTTTACTTTCATGTAATTAACTCATATAATGTGACAATTTTTACTTTCATGTAATTAACTCATATATTGTGACACTTTTTACTTTCACTTAATTAACTCATATACTGTGACACTTTTTACTTTCACTTAATTAACTCATATACTGTGACACTTTCTACTTTCAAACAATCAAAATATAAACTATGATAATTAATACTTTCACATACATGTAAAAAAAACAAAACATACAAGTGCGCACGCACACACACACACTAGTTTCTACAGTCAATGCATTTACCATGACACTTCTATTTAATTATCTTTAAATATACAAGTTGTAATTATTTTACTGAATGAAATAAAACAAGTCTGTATAAGGTGTTTCACATGCAAATATGAATTCAATATGAACATCATTTTTACAAAAACTTGTTATGATATGAAAACTATTTTCATAACAAACCCATCTGCTTTGCATAATGCTGTCCGTCACCTCGTGTGGCCGCCTGTAAATGGCAAATAGAGAGAAATGATATGTTACATCAAGTCTGTTAAATTCTTGTGTGCATTTGTCAGTTGTGGGCCAAAAGAAACAGCAAAAGTCAGGGGATGTGAGATGAAGTAAATATGTGGACAAGAAATTCTACTGCTGACTATGTGCAGTCATACATTTGTGCTAAAAACATCTGAGATATTTGGTAGTTTAAAAAAGAAGACAAAAAAAAAAAAAAGAAAAAACTAAAGTTCTTGTATCAAACTGCTACATAAGTCAGTGATTGTTGTAGCATATTCACCAATTTTTTAAAATTATTTTTTGCTTTATATTTTACAACAGGCTAGGAATAAGAGAAAGTATAACAATATGTCTGTACCATTTCTTATCTAATAATTTTAACTACAATTTTAACAATTTGAAAACAATGGATCTTGTACATATCAAAGTGTTCAAGCAAAATATGATTTTATGTGGGAAAATAAGAACAAAAATATGTGCAAATACAAACAAGGCATTTCTCTTATTCTTCCTCTCATATCTAAAGTGCTTTATCTATAATTTTTCATGGCTAACTATGTATAATTTGTGCTAATGCACTTTGCTCTCAGTATACATAAATCTACAATTATACAGGATAAAACCAGCATACATAAATCTACAATTATATAGGATAAAACCAGCATACACAGATCTACAATTATACAGGATAAAAAAGCATACATAAATCTACAATTATATAGGATAAAACCAGAATACATAAATCTACAATTATATAGGATAAACTCGCATACATAAATCTACAATTATACAGGATAAATCCATTCATTCATTCATTTGTATGTCCCTTGCGGAACTTTTGCCTCCCTAACACCACTCCTGTAGGCTTCTCGATTGTGAGCAAGATGGCCTGCTGCTGATGCATCCATTTGCAGATCATCAACGATGTCTTGCAACCATCATCGCCCTGGTCTTCCTCTCTTTCTTTTTTACCATTATATACCCTTCTTAATGTGTCCAAAATATTTAAGTTTTCTCTCTTTAATCCTCTTTACTAGCCAGCCTTCTTCAATATTAAGTTCTTGTAGTATAGATATATGTGTTCTTTTTTTGTGTCCATGATATCTGAAGAACTCTTCTGTAGCATTTACATTCAAAGGCATTTATGTGTTTCTCAGTTGTTTTGTTAAGTGTTTTGTTAAGTGCTTGTGCTTGCCAACATAACAGTGCTTATGATATGGTTCTCAATAAATAACCATCTTGCCAACATAACAGTGCTTGTGATATGGTTCTCAATAAATAACCATCTTGCCAACATAACAGTGCTTGTGCTTGCCAACATAACAGTGCTTGTGATATGGTTCTCAATAAATAACCATCTTGCCAACATAACATTGCTTGTGCTTGCCAACATAACAGTGCTTGTGATATGGTTCTCAATAAATAACTATCTTGCCAACATAACATTGCTTGTGCTTGCCAACATAACAGTGCTTGTGATATGGTTCTCAATAAATAACCATCTTGCCAACATAACATTGCTTGTGATATGGTTCTCAATAAATAACCATCTTGCCAACATAACAGTGCTTGTGATATGGTTCTCAATAAATAACCATCTTGCCAACATAACAGTGCTTGTGCTTGCCAACATAACAGTGCTTGTGATATGGTTCTCAATAAATAACCATCTTGCCAACATAACAGTGCTTCTGTAGGGTCATGACTGAAAGAACCAATTGAATGAAATTTCTAGGCTAAAGATTTGACAGCATCTCAGGATTCAAAGATCATGTAGACTACGTGACAACTAAAGCCAGCAAAAAGATTAGCTGCAATAAAAATAATGGCTGCAGCAAACCCTCAGCAGTGGCTGCTCATTCTCTTATATCAGTGGTTGGTCCTTTCTGTGACAGAGTATGCACTGGGAACTTTAACACTCAGTCCCACACAGACTGGAATACTTGAGAAAATAAAGAATGATACCTGGGGGGGGGGAGGGTGTGTCTGGGTCATGTGGTCTGTGATTTGTTGGTTTATAACTGTTTAATGAGGCTGAAGATGTTATCGGAAATTGATGTCTGCATCTTATCAACATTCCATCCTATTATGTGGATTTGATATTCCTTCTTATATTTTACATACACCACAACCATTCCCTATATTATCCTTGCCCATACTTGTCTGTCTCCCACCCATCATGTCTTCTCACACTTACTTATTCACTCTGAAACACTGGGAGGTTTTGTCACACCCATCATGTCTTCACTTATTCACTCTGCAACACTGGGAGGTTTTGTCACACCCATCATGTCTTCACTTATTCACTCTGCAACACTGGGTGTTTTTGTCACACCCATCATGTCTTCACTTATTCACTCTGCAACACTGGGTGTTTTTGTCATACCCATCATGTCTTCACTTATTCACTCTGCAACACTGGGTGTTTTTGTCATACCCATCATGTCTTCACTTATTCACTCTGAAACACTGGGTGTTTTTGTCATACCCATCATGTCTTCACTTATTCACTCTGCAACACTGGGTGTTTTTGTCATACCCATCATGTCTTCACTTATTCACTCTGCAACACTGGGAGGTTTTGTCACACCCATCATGTCTTCACTTATTCACTCTGCAACACTGGGTTTTTTGTCACACCATCATGTCTTCACTTATTCACTCTGCAACACTGGGGTTTTTGTCACACCCATCATGTCTTCACTTATTCACTCTGCAACACTGGGTGTTTTTGTCACACCCATCATGTCTTCACTTATTCACTCTGCAACACTGGGTGTTTTTGTCATACCCATCATGTCTTCACTTATTCACTCTGCAACACTGGGTGTTTTTGTCATACCCATCATGTCTTCACTTATCACTCTGAAACACTGGGTGTTTTTGTCATACCATCATGTCTTCACTTATTCACTCTGCAACACTGGGAGGTTTTGTCATACCCATCATGTCTTCACTTATTCACTCTGCAACACTGGGTGTTTTTGTCATACCCATCATGTCTTCACTTATTCACTCTGCAACACTGGGTTTTTTGTCACACCATCATGTCTTCACTTATTCACTCTGCAACACTGGTGTTTTTGTCATACCCATCATGTCTTCACTTATTCACTCTGCAACACTGGGAGGTTTTGTCACACCCATCATGTCTTCACTTATTCACTCTGCAACACTGGGTGTTTTTGTCATACCCATCATGTCTTCACTTATTCACTCTGCAACACTGGGTGTTTTTGTCATACCCATCATGTCTTCACTTATTCACTCTGCAACACTGGGGTTTTTGTCATACCCATCATGTCTTCACTTATTCACTCTGCAACACTGGGTGTTTTTGTCATACCCATCATGTCTTCACTTATTCACTCTGCAACACTGGGTGTTTTTGTCATACCCATCATGTCTTCACTTATTCACTCTGCAACACTGGGTGTTTTTGTCATACCCATCATGTCTTCACTTATTCACTCTGCAACACTGGGTGTTTTTGTCACACCCATCATGTCTTCACTTATTCACTCTGCAACACTGGGTGTTTTTGTCATACCCATCATGTCTTCACTTATTCACTCTGCAACACTGGGTGTTTTTGTCATACCCATCATGTCTTCACTTATTCACTCTGCAACACTGGGAGGTTTTGTCACACCCATCATGTCTTCACTTATTCACTCTGCAACACTGGGAGGTTTTGTCACACCCATCATGTCTTCACTTATTCACTCTGCAACACTGGGTGTTTTTGTCACACCCATCATGTCTTCACTTATTCACTCTGCAACACTGGGTGTTTTTGTCACACCCATCATGTCTTCACTTATTCACTCTGCAACACTGGGAGGTTTTGTCACACCCATCATGTCTTCACTTATTCACTCTGCAACACTGGGAAGTTTTGTCACACCCATCATGTCTTCACTTATTCACTCTGAAACACTGGGAGGTTTTGTCACACCCATCATGTCTTCACTTATTCACTCTGCAACACTGGGAGGTTTTGTCCTACCCAGAGGGAAGCAAAAACACAAGCCATTCCTGCCGCCCGATGATATGGTAAAAATACAGTGTCAGACAATGCCTCGTTTTAGCCTTGTTTCCATATTGTGTAGTGGCTGGGTCATTGGGAATTTACAGCAGTGTTCACAGGTAAGTGTTTTACTGTTCTCCACCAGACCTCTTGCATGAATTGATTTTTCATTATTTTTATCTTCTCCTTGTTGAACTTAAGTCCTATTTTGTTAGCCACTGATTGTGGGGCATCTGTTTATTCTTGCTTCATTTCCACATTTCAACTAATAAGTGGCGAACTATGGTAATAAAACTACATTAAGAAGATAAACCAATTTTGGTTTATCTAATTATATTAAATGAAAGCTGAGACAATTTCCTATAACCAGAATTTCTACAAAATTGAACATGGGGTTTTAAGGTCTATTCAGACAGGTGAGTTTATTTTATCTTTGTATACTGAGGTAATACTGCTACA
The DNA here is from genome assembly GCA_009760885.1 of Achatina immaculata. NCBI lineage: Eukaryota > Metazoa > Mollusca > Gastropoda > Stylommatophora > Achatinidae > Lissachatina > Lissachatina immaculata. Next base: position 46,349,403 of record CM019693.1, on the reverse strand, counting down.
ACATTTTTTAGATTTTAACTTGTCAGAGCACTAATCTACAGCTAAAAATGAAGACAAGATAGTAAAACTCAACATACATACATCATGACTATGCATTTTAACAATATATCCACTAGCCTAAAATGTCTATGAAAAATATTATTATTTGCAATATTAAATGATATTCCATAGTATATTAAATTCCTAAAAAAAAAATAACAACAGACTATAGACTGTTAAACACAGAATGACACTAGTGTGTACCAATATCAGTGTTATATCTTGTGGATTATCATTTTTTAAAATTTCAATATTATTAGCCATAACAAAACTTAATCATAACAGATGACACACACAGTGATATTAATGAGATAATAAATGTCATATAAAATCTTATCATGAAATGCAAATGTTACAGTTATAATATGGTTATATTGATCATGAAATGTAAACTCTCGAAATGCTCTCAGAAAATGTTTCAATCTCATTTTACTGTTTGAAAGTCTTTCTTTCAAATGCTTGCTTCAAGTTTAAGCAAAATTTAGTTTATACTTCCGATATAGTATCCATGTAGTCTTCTCTTGATGATAGTTTACATATTAAATCATGCATCACACTTAGCTCACGATTTTACTCCAAATCACACTTTGCTCAGATTTTACTCCAACTCACATTTACCTCAGATTTTACTCCAACTCACATTTACCTCAGATTTTACTCCAATTCACACTTTGCTCAGATTTTACTCCAACTCACACTTTGCTCAGATTTAACTGCAAGGCACATTTAGCTCAGATTTTACTCCAACTCACATTTACCTCAGATTTTACTCCTGCTCAGATTTAACTACCAACTCATATTTAGCTCAGATTATACTCCAACTTACACTTTGCTCAGATTTTACTCCAACTCATACTTTGCTCAGATTTTACTCCAACTCACACTTTGCTCAGATTTTACTCCAACTCATACTTTGCTCAGATTTTACTCCAACTCACACTTTGCTCAGATTTAACTCCAGCTCATACTTTGCTCAGATTTAACTCCAACTCACACTTTGCTCAGATTTTACTCCAACTCACACTTTGCTCAGATTTTACTCCAACTCATACTTTGCTCAGATTTAACTCCAGCTCATACTTTTCTCAGATTTTACTCCAACTCATACTTTGCTCAGATTTTACTCCAACTCACACTTTGCTCAGATTTAACTCCAGCTCATACTTTGCTCAGATTTAACTACCAACTCTCATTTAGCTCAGATTTTACTCCAAGTCACATTTAGCTCAGATTATACTCCAACTCACACTTACCTCAGATTTAACTGCAAGGCACATTTAGCTCAGATTTTACTCCAAGTCACATTTAGCTCAGATTATACTCCAACTCACACTTACCTCAGATTTTACTCCAACTCACACTTTGCTCAGATTTTACTCCAACTCACACTCTGCTTTCAGTAAAAAAAAGTATTTCCACACATACATTAGCAACTTGGTTTTCTTATCTGCATTAAAAAAAAAACAAACTGGTTTTTGTATTTTCTCTTCATTGACCTTGCTAGAAGAAAAAAACTGATTTTTGTATTTTCTCTTCACTGACCTTGCTAGAAGAAAAAAAATGGTTTCTGTATTTTCTCTTCACTGACCTTGCTAGAAGAAAAAAAATGGTTTTTGTATTTTCTCCTCACTGACCTTGCTAGAAGAAAAAAAAGCCAAAACTCCTAAACCTGAGGAGCAGAAATGCCAAGGACAAGAAACTAACCTTGTTGATCTCTACATGTCTCTCTTTGCTGACTATTTCCTCAAGGATCTCACCATCTCCTTTCACAAGCCTGAAATTTGATAAGAAAACGGACACTCAACATACTATAGAACATGAAAGGACTCAAGGCTCTCAACCTGAGGATTTGCGAAATTTAATATTGAAGTTTTCATGTAAGAAATATTATTCTAAGCTTCTTACATGTTACATCCTTACTGTGCCGTTATACATCATACAGGACTCACATGGCAGTCAGCCAAGTTTTCCTGTTACCTGTGAGCTTCTCAACCTCATCAAGGGATTTTATGCACACTAGTTTGGCCTCTCTTAATGATGTCCTCTTTAGAGGTCGATCTCTTTTTCTTCAGCCTGGTGTTTACCACTTGATTGCTTGTTTTGGGATTCTCTGTTTATTCTCATCATGTGACCGACATATATCCATATGCCCATCTCCTTTTTCTGATCACACATGAGACAGGTTGTTGTTCGCTCAACTGCCTTATCTCTGTGCTGCTCTTGAATTCATTCAACTTTATACTTAGTATTTTCCTTAGGCATTTGTTTTCAAAAGAGTCTCTTTCTTTAGTTGTTTTCCAGCTTTCACATGTGTAAATGTGGGTGGATATTACATCTGAATTCAATAACTTGGTTTTTATCCTTATAACTTTTGAATGACATATGTTCTCAAGATTCTTGAAGGTCAATGTTGCTTTTGCAATTCTAACTTCCTTTCTGGTGTCACCATCCTGGTCTATGTAGCTGCCAAAGTATGCAAATTGGTATACTTATTCAACAGCTGTGCCTTCTATGTATATTTTTCCTTCTTGATTAATGAGAAGTTTCATTATTTTTGTTTTTTCCTTGTTAATTTAAACTCCTATTTTACTAGCCAGTGAAGACACATCTGTTTTTTCTTGCATCAAATTCACATTGTCACTGATAAGAGTCATCAGCAAAATCATGATCTTCTAGTTGAGTCCCATGTACCCAATCAATGCCCATTTTACCTGTGCAACATGTTTTCATTATGAAGGCTATGGCAATTCCAAAACGCAAGGGAGATAGTATATATCCTTGTTTCTCACTTGTTTCAATCTGGAACCATTTACTCATTCCTTCTTCTGTATTGACTGCACAAACATATCCATTGTAGAGATCATTCAAGATGTTGATAATTTTAGATGGTATTCCATATAGTCTTAAAATTATTCACAGTGAATCTTTGTGTATGCTATCAAATGCCTTTTTAAAGTCTATGAAGTTCAGGATTAATGGTTTTTGCTTTTCAATATGATCTTCAAGTACTACTCTTAAAGTAAAGTCTGGCAGAGACAGCTTCTCCCTTTTAGAAGTCCTGCTCGTTCTTCTCTCATTGCTGTATCCACTATATCTTTAAGTCTATTCAGAACGACTTTGCAAAATACTTTTGACACAACTGATAGTAAGGTTACTCTTCTCCAATTATTGTAGTCACTAAGGTTGCCTTTTTTTGGGTATTTTAACAATGACTCCTTTTTTCCATTTAGAAGGGATCTTTTCTTCTTTCCAAACTTTATTAAACATTCTCTGTAGTTGTCTCATGTTGTCACTGTTAATAGCTTTTAACATTTCAGCTGTTATTTCAACTTCACCTGCAGCTTTGTTGTTAGCCATTAGATTCACTGCTGTTTCAATTTCATTCAATGTAATTTCATCTAGTCTGACATTTAGTTGTGGGACTGGTAAGTCGGTTTCAAGGTCTATCAATTCTTTTGGGTATGGTCTATTAAGCCCATCTTTGCTTTTGGTCTTTACTTGTTGTTAATAGGGTGCCAGTTTTGCTAAAGACTGGACTTTCTATTCAAACTTTTTACTTTATTGTCTTGTTCTTTGTATGTTGCTTTTGCTAAATCTTTTCCAAGATCTGTCTTTACACTCAACATGGTTAATTTGGCTGCTCGTCTTTCATGTATGTACAAGTGTATTTCCATGTATTTTCTGATATCCATGCTTTTCTATTTGTTTTTTGCAGTCCATTACTTCCTTTTGCTGCTGTGATTATGATTGTGCTGTAAGAATTCCATAATTCATCTATATCTATCTCCTCTACCTCACTGAGTGTTGCAAAATGATTGGTAAGTTCCAGAATGAAATTACTGTTAGCATTTTCTTCATGCAGGCTGTAGCTGTTTATCTTTTAAAGTAGTGATTTTTTGTGTTGGCTTTTCAGTTTTAGTCTTATTTTCCCTATACTCAGGTTGTGATCACTGTTAAATACTGTACCTCTGTATGCTCTTACATCTATCAGAGATGTTCTGTATTGCTTTCTAATATAAAATTCTAAGCTTACAGCACTGATATTATACAGGTTTAGTTTAGGTGAAGCATATGTAGGTCTTTGTTTTACAAAAATGTAAGAAACATTATTCTAAGCTTACAGCACTGATATTATACAGGTTTAGTTTAGGTGAAGCATATGTAGGTCTTTGTTTCAGCAAGTGTATATATATGATAAATATTGCACAAGTAATGCAATATATATCATAAGATCACTAACAGAACGGCCCATGGAAGTTAAAAAGATCTGTATCTATGTTTTATAGATTACTGCAAAGCATTTCTTAAAGTAAAACAGAAAGAAATCATACAAATGTTAAAAGACATAAACAAAGATGGGAAAGACCTGGAATCATAAAACAGATATATTGGAAACAAATACCTGCAATTAGGATTGATAATCAAACAGGAGTGTATCACAACATAGAGGGACAACAGCAAGGTTGTGTTTTATCCCCTAACCTTTTCTCCTTCTATACTGAAAGAATTAAGAGGCACACTGAAAACATGCCTGGAATAGCAGTGAGAGGATACAACCTAAACAATCTAAGATATGCAGACAACAAAGTACTGATAATCCAAAGCGAAGAAGAGCTACAAGCCTTATTAGACAAAATCATATAAAAAATGTGAGGAGAAAGCCTTAGTTTAAATAATAAGAAGACAGAAGTCATGGTCATATTCAAGAAAGGAACACAAGAAAAATGTAGCATGAATGTAAAAGACACAGAACTAAACCAAGTGGACAAATTCAAGTCTTTAGGAACAATAAAAAAAAAAAGAACAAATATATCTATACTACAAGAGCTTAATATTGAAGAAGGCTGGGCAAAAAAGAGAAATTATGGCAAAATTCAGAACATGACAGTCCAGATTTGTAGGACATGTTTTAAGAAGAGGAAAACTGGAGCACTTAATAACAACCGGAAAATTGGAGTGAAAAAGGGACAAAGGAAGACAAAGAAACAAGATAACTGACAGACTAAAAGAATGACACAAAGCACAGTCCAAAACACAGCTTACAGAAAGAGCAAGGGACAGATGGTTGTGGAAATCAATGACGACCAAACCTGACTGGCACTGACCAGAGAGATTGATTGATTGATTGATCTTTATTTCAAAAGGGTTAAGAATTGGGCACGCAGGCCCGTCTGACATTCTGCCCTTTATCATACATCTTTCACTCTATTCCAGACATTCTACAAATATGCTGTTCATATAACAAACATAACAACATTGAATCTGAGAGACATAAAATAAAATATAACATTTACGTTTCGCTCTTAAACATTCACTCAGTACAGAAGTAACTACATACATATATAAATGAATATCTACTAAACAAAATTTTCGGGATTATTCAGAAAACAATTAATTGTATTCGGTGTCTGTAAGAGCAGCTTAAGATAACTTTTAAGTTTTATAATTCATGGAGGCATGTAGTCGACATCAAATAGATATTGGGAAAGCTTGTAGTTGTAGGAAGGAGTATAATTTATATTTTTTATATAGGATGGGAGGGTATTCCAAAGATGAGCAGCAGAATAACTAAAGCTTTTCTTGTAAAGATCAAGTCTAGGTTTTGGAAGACATATGTTGTTCAAGCGTTGGCTGCACTTTGGGTTAAATTTAAACAGGTTCTATAGATAAGGCGGGGCATGCCGTGAAAGAATTTGATGTACTAACTTGGCCTTGTTGAAGAGGAACCTGTTCTTAAGAGGTAGTATTTTGATACGTTTGTGATGATTAGTTGATTGTGCTTGATCTTTGTCACTAATAAGCTTTACTGCTCGCTTTTGGAGAGAGCAAAGCCTTTTTGTATTTGACACTGAGCAACCATCCCAAACTGTTGAGCAGTAGTCTAAATGTGTTTGTATATGAGCTATGTAGTATGTCTTCCTAGTGTCTTGATCTATGAAGTGCTTAATTTTAGCTAATTGGTATACTTTTTGTGCGATGAGTTTTGTTAGACATCGCACATGAGAGTTCCAGGTCAGATGTTGGTCAATAATAAGACCTAGTGTTTTGTGCTCGCTAACGTTTTCTATCTGTGATGTTTCTGTACAGAGCCGAAGTGTTGTTTTTGTTGCGTTTTGTAGTTTCTGTCTTGTTGTTATGAGCATTGATTTTGTTTTATCGGTGTTTATAATCACGCCATTATTTTTGCTCCATCCAATTAAATTGAGAGTTCCAACAAGGGCTGTTGGGTTACAAATAAAGCTCAGACAGCATGTTTTAGATGGCTGGATGATATACAACTACCTGTACAAGTAATCACCATGGGCATATCAGCTGAAAACACTGCATAAAAATTCAGAGTGTACTAGAGGACAGTGTTCTTTCTGCCACCCTCTTTCTTATTTATATCAATGATACTGTGAAAGATCTACTAATAAATATCCACTCTGCCAAATATTTTGATTACTTGGCTATTTGGACATCAGTGGACAGCATAGCAGTACTAACAACATTAAAAAGCAGAATGCAGGCAACACTAAACAGCTTTGAATCCTGGGCAGCAAAACAAGGGAGTCCAAATTAAAACCTCCAAAGCAACAACTACATTCTCCCTATCCAACAAAGATGAAAGAGTAAACATGCAAATGCAAGGAAAAGACCTGCCCTGTGAAGATAACCCAACATATCTTGGACTAAAACTGGATTAAAGACTTACGAGTACCTGGAAGCCACATTTCAGGGCCACTGAAACAAAAGCAACCAAGACGCTGTCCATTATAAAAAAAAAACAAACTAGCAGGCACAAATGGAGGGGGGTGGGGAACAGTAATATTCTCAAACATGTCTATACAGACATGGAGTTAGACCAACACTGGAGTATGTAATGATGGCATGAGCCACAGCGTCAAAAACCTGCAGTTAGACCAACACTGGAGTATGTAATGATGGCATGAGCCACATCATCAAAAACCTACAGTCAGACCAACACTGGCGCATGTAATGGTGGCATGGACCACAGCATCAAAAACCTGCATTTAGACCAACACTATGGATTCCCTCCCACTGTGGGATACCAGGCAATGAGAAAGCTGACCATCTGGCCAAAGAGGGCACTGAAATGGAGCAACCTGACATACCAATCACCTATAATCAGAAGAAAAGCATGATAAAAACCTACAGGAAGCCACAAACACCACCACATGATGACTATCACATGCTAAACAGAAAGGAACAAGTCACCATCTTCCGTCTTCGAACAGGACACAGCCGACTCCGAAGTCATATGTATACAAAGTTTAAGGTTGGTACTACTAATCTATGTACATGTGCCCAGGTGCCCCAAACCGTGGAACATATCCTCCAGAACTGCATCAACTACGAGACACTGAGAAATAATTACTGGCCCAGTGAAACCACTAAAGAAGATAAGCTCTACGGTTCCATACATGAGTTACAAAAAACAGTGAAATTTATCCAAGAGACAGGACTGCAGATATAGACAGACAGTGCGAACGAAGAAGAAGAAGAAGAAGTCCAACACTGGCGCATGTAATGGTGGCATGGACCACAGCATCAAAAACCTGCATTTAGACCAACACTGGCGCATGTAATGATGGCATAAGCCACAGCATCAAAAACCTGGAGTTAGAACAACACTGGCGCATGTAATGGTGGCATGGACCACAGCATCAAAAACCTGCATTTAGACCAACACTGGCGCATGTAATGGTGGCATGGACCACAGCATCAAAAACCTGCATTTAGACCAACACTGGAGCATGTAATGGTGGCATGGGCCACAGCATCAAAAACCTACACAGATCACCTAACAAAGCTGCAAAGTGCAGGACTCAGACAGATCATTGGAGGATTAAAGACTACCCAAACTCCGGAGATCATCTGAGCTCTATTTCACATCTTTTTTATTATTATCTGTATAAGACAGGAGCAAAGGATGAACTCCTTACTAAAAAAAAAGACTGACTAGTGTCTAAGTGTGCTTCTGTACCTAGCCAATGGAATATCATCCATACCCAAAGGGGAAGTGTTTTGCTTCCACCATTGAGCCGTTGCTCTTGTATTGAGTTCTATAAGTGGGATGGGGGCCTCTGAGGAGGACCCTACCCGTTCATTCTGAACATCCCTCAACAAATGTGTGAGGGTATCGCCAACCCCTCCTGCATGTGCCTCATCAATGCTGACTTGCGATTCAACACTGTCGGCATCACTACTGCTGGAATTGGTTCCCTCCTCAAACAGAGGCAGAACAAACCGCACTGAATGCAAAATGTGCAATTTCTGAGAATGAGGCTTCCACCACTGGGTTCCACTTTGTGTATATCGTTGTGTGGACCTTACAGGTTCTACCATCTGCCTGGTTCTTGATCAGGAAGGTAACTGGAGACAGGCACCCCCACCGCTGTATAAAATGGGGCCCACGGATGGCACATCTAATTTGGAATGGCATGCATGAATTCTACATGCCATAATATCTCCCACTGAACTGTTTGGCAGCTCCACATGTTCGTTATGACCTGCTCTGTCTGGATCGAGTCTTATTTAAATGATGAAACACCTGAAGGAGCACACACTTGCTGCTGCAACAACCTGATCTCTGTAGGATTCTTCCCATAACACCATACATGGGGGGAGGGGGGGCCAATAAATCCAGGGGTAGCCAAGGGTGCCTGCCATAATAAAAGAAGAAGGGAGACATCCCAGTACTCTCATTCACGTTCATATGAATGGACCCACTGCCATTGGTAAGAATACATCCCACATCTGTAGAATCTCATGCACACACTTCAATAAAATATCGATGAGGGTGTAATGCATTCTTTCATTCCTGGCGTTGCTCTGTGGGTGATAAATACCATAGGAAAATGCTGGACATAGAGCTGCTTAAACAGCTGTTTCAGTGAGTTAATCACAAACTCAGCTTCACTGTCTGGGATAGAATGACACAGGATTATCCGCTGCAACAAAACCTCAGGCACTGTATAGGCCGTCTTGTCTGGGACAGAGAAACATTCTGGCCATAATGTCTGCCAATCTACTACATGAAGGATGTACTTATTTCCAGCCAAGTCGGTGGATATGGACCTGAGAAATCCAGCATCTTTTGGAATGGAAAGGACAGAATATCTGTCTTCTATAGTGGTGCATTCTTGTGCAGAATGTTGCATTCCCAGCATCGGCCACAAGATTCCACATGCTGGTAACAATACTGAAACACGTTTGGCCAACTGAGAAGCCAACACAGAATACACTTTATCTTGACCCACCTGTCCATTTCTTCATGGAACTGTAACAACATATTAGATCGGAGATGACTAGGAACATACAATCTCAATCGTCCCTCAGGTTCATCAGGCTTTGAAAGAAAATACATTCTGTCCTGATGTATTATGAAGTTCTTATATTTTGGGGCACTAGTTCCTGCTGATTCTATAGACAGTTTGATTATGGCTATTTCATGATCTCGTCCCTGCTCAGTCACTAGATCAAATCAATCTATGTCCAGGATATCCAATGGATAGGATTTGCATTTGCTGCTGCAATCTCTTTGGCATTTTCACAGAACTCCTCATCCTCTGTGGCCACAACTCCTGGAGCATCTATCCTAGAGAGGATGTCTTCTGAGAAGTTTTGACAACCTTTAATATATTGGAGCTCAAAATCAAAGCAGCTGAGATTCAACATCCATCATTGCACACTGGCATTCTGATTCTCTTACTTGCTGAGAAACGCATCCACCAAGGGTCTATGGTCAGTCTTCACTACAAAGTGTCTATTCACCAGAAAATAATTCAATTTCTGCATGGCTTAACAGACAGCAGAATCTTCTCTTTCAAAAGTAGACCACTTAGTCTGGGATTATGGCAGCTTCTGCAAAAGAAAATAAAGAGGCTCTTCCACAGACAGCCCTTCAGAACTGGAAGCTGTTTGCACCAAACAGGCTCCAACTGCAACATTGGAGCCATCTGTGTACATGGTAAGTGAAATCAGGAAGCGAGAGAAGTGGTAACTTCACAAGGCGATCCTTCAAAAACTGGCAATCTGTTAATCATTTGAATCTATGGTCATTCTTGATGAGATCAACTATAGGAGCCACAATCTCAGAAAAATGGGGAATGAAACATCTATAATAGCTACACATCCCCAGAAAATAGCACACCTCCTTTGCATTCAAAGAAACTGGCATTTCAGCTATAGCTCTGACCTTCTCAGGATCAAGAGATATGTCCGACTGACTGATTACATAACCGAGTCTTGGAGGCCGCGAAATGGCATGTCAATGGCTTAAGCTTGACCTTATTTTTGCACAACCAGTTGAACACCATCTGAAGATCACAAACATGATCCTTGACTATTCCATATGTGAACACCAGTATGTCATCGATACAGGCTTGTGCATACTTTCCTACTGTGTCCATGAATGCAACAGAGGTAGATGGTGCCCCTTTTAAGTCAAACCTCATGAAGTTAAACCAGAAACAGCCAAGATGCCAGCTGAAGGCTGACTTCTGCTGTGCATCTTCAGACACGGGAATACACCAAATGCCGTATCTAGCATATAAAGCGCTGAAAAACTTGGTTTTACTTATTGGGCTCAGATTATCTTCAATGTGTGGCAGTGGATAAGACACTGATTTGGTTACAGCACTGAGTGAATGGTAGTTGCAAAAGAAATGATGCATACCATCTTTCTTGGTCACCAACACTTGGTCATTAGTCAGGTGGCAACTACTCTGAGATTGTGGGGGAAATGATTCCATAATGCAGCATGCTCTCACCTGCCTACTTGCCAAAGGAGTATGGTAAGGCTTTCTGGAGATTGGTGGATGATCACCCGCATCTATATCCATCTGAACTGTCAAGGTGTGAGAAATCTTGGAATCAGTCAAGACAAAGACATCCGGATTCTGTGCCAACAAACTAGATATTGTGTTCTTGTGCACATCGGGGCACTGTATTTGTTGAATGATACTCTCCGAATGACTTTCTGTTGATGACTCTGCTGTAATACAATCTTTCTCAACAGAGTCCACTGAATCTGCGAGAGAAGCCAATTTGCCTAAAATACACACATACTTTAATTTGATGTGCTTACTGGAATGATTTATTACTGTCATTACTGGACAGTGACAAGTGTGGAGCTCAAAGGCTGAGTCCACCAACTCTATCTCTAGTTGTGACATAAGAAATGGTGTGTATGACACCCTGGACCAGATATGAACTTCCAGAGGGGAAACATGGCTGGGCCTTAATTTTCAAAGAAATAAGATTAACAGAACGGGGAGAAAGAAGAGAAGAATGCTGAACTCGAAGAATAGAAGCTATGTGTACATCCTGCTCTAATGGAATCTTCTTGTTGTGAATGTCAAGTAAATGTTGTGAATGTTGGAGTTGTAATCTGAAACAGTTCCTGAAAAATCAGAAAATCACGCCCAAGATTGGTGGATCGGCTCATGTTTCTAACCACACAGAAACAGTGAGTAACAGTGACAGTCTGAAGAGTAACTCTAGCAGGCAAGAGTTTCAGAGAAGCAGATAATGATCTGTAAACAGAATGCTTGATCAAACAGACACCGGCACCTGTGTCTAACAAAGCTCTAACCTTACATGATGCTATATTGACAAGGACAGAAGTCCAGTAGGGGGATTTGCATTCACCGAAAGTAAAGGTGAAGCATGCGAAAATGAGACAGATCTTTTGGCAGGTTTAGACAGTGTGAATATAAGATCAGATGCACATGAGCTCACAGTGCACTGAACTGTCAGTTTAAATGTGACCGACTCTTTCTAGAACTATGCCTACAAAAATGGGCAATGTAGCCCCGTCTTCTGCAATTGCAACAAGATCTGCTTTCTTGTGGTAGAGTATGCACAGGTCTTTCAATCTTTGTGTTTGACCTCTGGTGGTCGATCCTACATTTTTCCTTAAAGATTTGGACTAGTTGCCTCTGTGCAAACAGAGAAGCCAACTCCGTGACATTATAGGCAACTCTGGCTGTCTTGCTGATGCGGTCAACCAAACTTTGAACTGACTCTCCAGGAGTCTGTTCGACGGAAGCAAGCTTTTTCCAAGCCTCTTAAAGAGTCCTCAGCACTCAATAATGTGTTTGGAGCACAGGAAAGGCACTATCAGCTGCAGGACACTGCTGGATATGCTGAAAAGGGGAGGGGGGAATTTGGGCATATCCTGAGTGTAATGATGATGACCCAGACCATAAACCATAAATGACAATATCCATCCATACAAATATATCTCAGAAGATGCTTTTAAAGTCATTCATACAATCACATGTAAAGCCTGCTAACTTGCAAAAATAATCATAACATAATTTTAGAATGTCATATGAACTATGTTATGGCTTTTTTAAAATTAGACTTTTCAAATCCAGTATGGTAGTCAATGGGCATTCAAATTATGTGTACAGCTGTGTATACAAAACAGACAAGAACTCTTTATGTTTAAACAAGTACAGGATTCTGTTTTATAGAAAGTTAATATATCAGAACAAACATGAGATATTATATCAGAAAAATCATAGGCTATATCAGAACAAGCATAAGGTTACTATAATTGATGAAGCTGAAATACAGACAGATTACATAACTGATGAAGGTAAAATAGGGATAAATTAGTATTACAAATTGTGAGGTAGCAAGCAAAATAGGGATAAATTAGCATTACAAATGGTGAGGTAGGAAGCAAAATAGGAATAAATTAGCATTACAAATTGATGTTTCTCACTTTTCTGCATGCTTTCTTTAGCTTTATTCTAATTTTTCCACAGAGTGGGTTGTGGTCACTATTGCAGTCAGCTCCTGGCATGGTTTTTGTTGTCAGTAATTCATTCCGGAATCGTCTGTTGATTAATACGTAGTCTATCTGGTTAAAAGTCTTTTTGTCTGGGCTGCACCACATTGCCAGTCTTCGAGGATGTTGTTTAAACCAGGTGTTTCCTACAACCATGCTGTGTATTCTTGCCCATTCAGTTAATTTACAACCTCTGTCACTCCTCTTTCTTCCCCCCCCTCCCATGTATAGTCACCAATGATGTCTGAAGTTCTTCCTTTAACAACTTTGGCATTATCAGCCACGCTTACACCAAACTGTATCAGTTTAACTTTGACACCAACTGCAGTAAAACTGGTTTTAGTAATACAGATAGATACAGTTGTATGGTATAGTTTTACAAAAAGATACAGGGACCGAGAAAAGTGAGAAAAAACACAAATAATGAAAAACATACAACATCCAATATTTTGGCGTAAGCCTTTTTCAAGGATTGCATATAAAAACAAACACAACATATAATGAAAGAATAAAAATGAAAAACTTAGCTTTGTGGCATCCCTTCCTGTATACAACAGAATACACCCTAAAGACAAGGCTGGGAGACCACAAAAGAAAACAAAGTGAACCAATCGGATGTTAGTGGCGATGAAAGGGAAAGAACAATGTGTGTGTGTGTGTGGGGGGATGGGGGGGGGGGGGTGGGGGAGAAGGGAAGCTAGGAGATAACGTGAAACTGGTGTATGAAGAAATGTAGTGAAATGTGCAGGGCTCATTTCCCTCTTGGAAATATCATCAAGATGTTGACCAAAACGGTCTACTAAGCACAAATCGGTCTCCCCTATATACCTTATATCGCAACGTTTGCACATAATGGCATAAATGACATTGCGTGAAGTGCACATGAAGGCCTCCTGAGAGCACAGACTCCTGTGGCAAAACATTTTTGCCAAAGAAACCACAGGGGAAAACGTGACATCTCTGTTAGTGCAATCTGCACCTGTTCTTCTGATGTACGTTCTCAGAAGGCTCTAGAACAGCGCCTTATTTTCCAGGCCAGCTGGAATTAACAAAATATTTAGCTTCCTTTAAATTTCTTTAGATTTCCACTTACTTTCTCTATTTATACTCTACTTTCTCATATTAGCTCCCACACATTTCGCTACATTTCTTCACTCATCAGTTTCACGTTATCACCCCCCCCCCCACCCCCCAACCTTCTTCTTTAGCAGCCTAGAGGTATTTATTGCCTCTTGATCTCTTTTCTGAGTGCCCTTCCGCCCACACACATCCACATCATTCTCTCCCTTTCACTGCCACTATCATCCAACTGGTTCAATTTGTTTTTTCTTTGTGGTCTCCCAGCTTGTCTTTAGGGTGCATTCTGTTGTATTGTGTACAAGGAGGGAATGCCACAAAGCTAAGTTCTTCATTTTCATTTTTCTTCTTTTATTATATGTTGTGTTTGTTTTTATATGTAATCCTTGAAAAAAGGCTCATGCCGAAATATTGGATGTATGGTTTTTCATTATTTGTGTTTTTTCTCACTTTTCTCAGTCCCTCTTTGTAAAACTGTACCATACACCTCTATCTACCTGTATCACTTTGACACCAAACTGTATTAGCCACACTTACACCAAATTGTACCAGCCACATTTTGACACCAAACTGTATTAGCCACACTTACACCAAATTGTATCAGCCAAATTTTGACACCAAATTACATCAGTCACACTTTGTCATCAAACTGTCATCATCATCATCATCATGTGCCGTGCCGACTGGCGTTGGCTATTATGCTTCTCCAGAGTACACGATCCTTCATGCAGGCCATCAGCTCAGTTGGTGATCTCCTCTCACACCATCCCGTCAGACTGTCCAGTATCATTTCTCTTGGTCTTCCTCTTGATCTTCTTCCTTCTATTTTTCCTGTTGTTATAATATTTTCAATGCCCCCTCTTCTCATTGCATGTCCTATGAAAGTACATTGTCTCTCTCTTATCTTTTTGACAAGGTTTTTTGTCTCTCCAGCTCTTCTCCTACATTCTTCATTAGTTATTTTTGCTGTCCAGGGGATTCGCAACATTCTTCTAATAAACCACATTTCTGCTGCTTCCAATGATTTTTGTGCAGACTTGCCTATTGTCCATGATTCACTTCCATATAACAAGATAGGTTCAATATAGCATTTTAGGACTCGTTTTCTAACATTCATTGATAAGGATGTGTTGGTCAATATGTTTCTCATTCTCTGAAATGCAGTCTTTGCTTGGCCTATTCTGTTCCTAATTTCTGTTCTGCATTTCCCATCTGAAGTTATTACTGCTCTAAGGTATTTGAATTTCTGCACCTGCTTTAGAACAGTTCCGTTTAATTTAATACTGCATGCTGGTGGATTCTGTTTCTTAGATATAACCATAGTCTCTGTCTTTTTGATGTTCAAAGTAAGGCCTTTCTGTTCACTTTCTTTGGCGACTTTATTCAAGAGATTTTGCAGGTCTTGTTGGTTCTCAGCTATCAGTACTGTGTCGTCAGCATACCGAAGGTTGTTAATATTGCATCAAACTGTATCAGCCACATTTTGTCATCAAACTGTATCAGCCACATTTTGTCATCAAACTGTATCAGCCACACTTTAACACCAAACTGTGGAACAAATATTCCAACTAATACACTCTGATACCAAACTGTGGAACAAATATTCCAACTAATACACTCTGACACCAAACTGTGGAACAAATATTCCAACTAATACACTCTGATATCAAACTGTGGAACAAATATTCCAACTAATACACTCTGACACCAAACTGTGAAACAAATATTTCCACTAATACACTCTGACACCAAACTGTGGAACAAATATTTCCACTAATACACTCTGACACCAAACTGTGAAACAAATATTCCAACTAATACACTCTGACACCAAACTGTGAAACAAATATTCCAACTAATACACTCTGACACCAAACTGTGAAACAAATATTCCAACTAATACACTCTGACACCAAACTGTGGAACAAATATTCCAACTAATACACTCTGATATCAAACTGTGGAACAAATATTCCAACTAATACACTCTGACACCAAACTGTGAAACAAATATTTCCACTAATACACTCTGACACCAAACTGTGGAACAAATATTTCCACTAATACACTCTGACACCAAACTGTGGAACAAATATTTCCACTAATACACTCTGACACCAAACTGTGAAACAAATATTTCCACTAATACACTCTGACACCAAACTGTGGAACAAATATTCCAACTAATACACTCTGACACCAAACTGTGGAACAAATATTTCCACTAATACACTCTGACACCAAACTGTGGAACAAATATTCCAACTAATACACTCTGATACCAAACTGTGGAACAAATATTCCAACTAATACACTCTGACACCAAACTGTGGAACAAATATTCCAACTAATACACTCTGACACCAAACTGTGGAACAAATATTTCCACTAATACACTCTTGACACCACACTGTGGAACAAATATTTCCACTAATACACTCTGACACCAAACTGTGGAACAAATATTTCCACTAATACACTCTGACACCAAACTCTGGAACAAATTCATTCATTCATTCATTTGCATGTCCCTTATGGAATTTTGCCTCCCTAACAGCACTCCCGTAGGCCTCTTGGTTGTGAGAAAGATGGCCTGCTGCTGATGCATCCATTTGCAGATCATCAACGATGTCTTGCATCCATCTTCGCCTTGGTCTTCCTCTCTTTCTTTTTCTCATTACATATCCTTCCAAACAAGTCTTCTCTAGATTATCATGACGTTTAATGTGTCCAAAATATTTAAGTTTTCTCTTTTTATCCTCTTTACTAGCCAGCTTCTTCATTATTAAGTTCTTGTAGTATAGATATATTTGTTCTTTTTTGTGTCCACGATATTTGGAGAACTCTTCTGTAGCATTTACATTCAAAGGCATTTATGTGTTTCTCAGCTGTTTTGTTAAGTGTCCAGGTCTCACGGGCATATGTTGCGATGGGAAAGATGCATGGCCTTAAAAATCTTATTTTTGTAGTTCTGTCTGTTCCTCTCCACAGATTCTTTAGTTGTTTTACTTTCTGAAGAGTGATAGATGTCCTCCTTTTAATTTCCCTCATTGTATCTCCATTATTAGTTAGCAGTGATCCAAGATATTCAAAACTCTCCACTTCTTCAAGTTTTTTCTCACTTATACATATATCAGCTGCCTTGTTTGTTTTGTCAGTTGTCATCAATTTAGTTTTCTTTGCATTAAGATAGTGGTTTTGCTATTCGCTGTTCTTACGGACTGAAATAATTACTTTTTCCATTCCTTTTTGTGTTGTGGACAGTAATACTGTGTCATCAGCATATCTAATCTCTGGTATTTCATAACCTCCAATTGTTATGGCATCATAATATTATTTCTCTACATCTTCTCTAACATTCCTCATTATATTTTCAGTATACAAGTTAAATAAGTAAGACAACAACATGCACCCCTGACAGACCCCTTGTTTTATGTCAAACCATGTTGTTTCACCATTTATTCTTACTGCTGCTTGTTGATCTAGATATAGCAGTGATGTTAATTGTATCAAATGTGTTGGAAATCCCATTTTTTCCATTATTTCCCACAATTTCTGATGTACATAATCAAATGCCTTTGAGTAGTCTATAAACGATAAATATAGATTCGCATTAAACTCTCTGCATTTCTCTATTATTAATCTTATACCTACTACATTAAAAATTATAAGTTATGAAATACCAGAGATTAGATATGCTGATGACACAGTATTACTGTCCACAACACAAAAATACAGACTAATCATGTCAGTCCGTAAGAATAGTGAACAATAAAACCTTTATCTTAATGCAAAGAAAACTATGACAAAACAAATAATAAGGCAGAAGATATATATATCAATGAGGAAAAATTGGAAGAGGTGGAGAGTTTTTAATATCATGGATATCATATAACTAATAATGGAGATACAGTGAGGAAAATTAAAAGGGGGACATCTATCACTCTTCAAAAAATTTTTAAAAACTACAGAAGCTGTGGAGAGGAACAGACAGGACTACAAAAATAAGATTTTTAAGGGGATGCATATTTCCCATTGCAACATATGCCTGTGAGACCTGGACACTTAACAAAACAGATGAGAAACACATAAATGTCTGTGACTGTAAATGCCACAGAAGAGTCTTTCAAATATTATAGACACAAAAAGAACAAATATATCCATACTAAAAGAAGAAGAAAAGGCTGAAGAAGGTTGGCTGGTAAAGAACAGAGAAACTTAAGTATCTTGGACACATTAAAACATCATGAAAATTTAGAGATGCAGCATCAGCATCAGGGCATCTTGCTTACAACCGACAGGCCTACAGGAGAGGTGTTAGGGAGGCAAAGTTCCACAAGGGACAAGAAAATGTCTGATTAACTGAGAGGCCTACAGGAGAGGTGTTAGGGAGGCAAAGTTTTTCTCATTACATATCCTTCCAAACAAGTCTTCTCTAGATTATCATGACGTTTAATGTGTCCAAAATATTTAAGTTTTCTCTTTTTATCCTCTTTACTAGCCAGCCTTCTTCATTATTAAGTTCTTGTAGTATAGATATATTTGTTCTTTTTTGTGTCCACGATATTTGGAGAACTCTTCTGTAGCATTTACATTCAAAGGCATTTATGTGTTTCTCAGCTGTTTTGTTAAGTGTCCAGGTCTCACGGGCATATGTTGCGATGGGAAAGATGCATGGCCTTAAAAATCTTATTTTTGTAGTTCTGTCTGTTCCTCTCCACAGATTCTTTAGTTGTTTTACTTTCTGAAGAGTGATAGATGTCCTCCTTTTAATTTCCCTCATTGTATCTCCATTATTAGTTAGCAGTGATCCAAGATATTCAAAACTCTCCACTTCTTCAAGTTTTTTCTCACTTATACATATATCAGCTGCCTTGTTTGTTTTGTCAGTTGTCATCAATTTAGTTTTCTTTGCATTAAGATAGTGGTTTTGCTATTCGCTGTTCTTACGGACTGAAATAATTACTTTTTCCATTCCTTTTTGTGTTGTGGACAGTAATACTGTGTCATCAGCATATCTAATCTCTGGTATTTCATAACCTCCAATTGTTATGGCATCATAATATTATTTCTCTACATCTTCTCTAACATTCCTCATTATATTTTCAGTATACAAGTTAAATAAGTAAGACAACAACATGCACCCCTGACAGACCCCTTGTTTTATGTCAAACCATGTTGTTTCACCATTTATTCTTACTGCTGCTTGTTGATCTAGATATAGCAGTGATGTTAATTGTATCAAATGTGTTGGAAATCCCATTTTTTCCATTATTTCCCACAATTTCTGATGTACATAATCAAATGCCTTTGAGTAGTCTATAAACGATAAATATAGATTCGCATTAAACTCTCTGCATTTCTCTATTATTAATCTTATACCTACTACATTAAAAATTATAAGTTATGAAATACCAGAGATTAGATATGCTGATGACACAGTATTACTGTCCACAACACAAAAATACAGACTAATCATGTCAGTCCGTAAGAATAGTGAACAATAAAACCTTTATCTTAATGCAAAGAAAACTATGACAAAACAAATAATAAGGCAGAAGATATATATATCAATGAGGAAAAATTGGAAGAGGTGGAGAGTTTTTAATATCATGGATATCATATAACTAATAATGGAGATACAGTGAGGAAAATTAAAAGGGGGACATCTATCACTCTTCAAAAAATTTTTAAAAACTACAGAAGCTGTGGAGAGGAACAGACAGGACTACAAAAATAAGATTTTTAAGGGGATGCATATTTCCCATTGCAACATATGCCTGTGAGACCTGGACACTTAACAAAACAGATGAGAAACACATAAATGTCTGTGACTGTAAATGCCACAGAAGAGTCTTTCAAATATTATAGACACAAAAAGAACAAATATATCCATACTAAAAGAAGAAGAAAAGGCTGAAGAAGGTTGGCTGGTAAAGAACAGAGAAAACTTAAGTATCTTGGACACATTAAAACATCATGAAAATTTAGAGATGCAGCATCAGCATCAGGGCATCTTGCTTACAACCGACAGGCCTACAGGAGAGGTGTTAGGGAGGCAAAGTTCCACAAGGGACAAGAAAATGTCTGATTAACTGAGAGGCCTACAGGAGAGCTGTTAGGGAGGCAAAGTTCCACAAGGGACAAGAAAATGTCTGACTAACTGAGAGGCCTACAGGAGATGTGTTAGGGAGGCAAAGTTCCACAAGGGACAAGAAAATGTCTGACTAACTGAGAGGCCTACAGGAGAGGTGTTAGGGAGGCAAAGTTCCACATGGGACAAGAAAATGTCTGATTAACTGAGAGGCCTACAGGAGAGCTGTTAGGGAGGCAAAGTTCCACAAGGGACAAGAAAATGTCTGACTAACTGAGAGGCCTACAGGAGAGGTGTTAGGGAGGCAAAGTTCCACAAGGGACAAGAAAATGTCTGATTAACTGAGAGGCCTACAGGAGAGCTGTTAGGGAGGCAAAGTTCCACAAGGGACAAGAAAATGTCTGACTAACTGAGAGGCCTACAGGAGAGCTGTTAGGGAGGCAAAGTTCCACAAGGGACAAGAAAATGTCTGACTAACTGAGAGGCCTACAGGAGAGCTGTTAGGGAGGCAAAGCTCCACAAGGGACATGCAAATGTCTGATTAACTGAGAGGCCTTGAGTAGAGCAGTTAGAGAGGCAAAGCTCCACAAGGGACAGGTATATGACCGATCCACCCTCATTTATGCATATGAATGCTGGAAAACAACTAAATAAATAG
This sequence comes from Achatina immaculata, assembly GCA_009760885.1. Taxonomy (NCBI): domain Eukaryota; kingdom Metazoa; phylum Mollusca; class Gastropoda; order Stylommatophora; family Achatinidae; genus Lissachatina; species Lissachatina immaculata. Next base: position 46,328,730 of record CM019693.1, on the reverse strand, counting down.
AAAACAAACTAGATTTTTGAAAACAAATGCCTAAGGAAAACACTCAGTATAAAGTTGAATGAATTCAAGACCAACACAGAGATAAGGCTGATGAATGAACAGCAACCTGTCTCATTGGTGATCAAGAAAAGGAAATGGACATATATCAGCCACATGATGAGAAGAAACACATGATGAGAAGAAACAATCAGAGAATCCCAAAACAAGCTATCAAGTGAAACACAACAGTTCGAAGAAAAAGAGGTCGACCCTGTGAAACTCTGAGGACATTGTTAAGAGAGGCCAAATTAGTATGCATAAAATCCCTTGACAAGGCTGAAAAACTCACTGAAAACAGAAAAATCTGGTGAACTATCATGCAAGTCCTATATGACGATTAACAGCACAGGAAGGATGTAAGATGTATGGATCTCCAAATGCCACAGTGCACTATGACACGGGAACAGTAAAGTTTATCCCAAGATGTTTACCCAAGTCTACCCCAAGATGTTTACCCAAACAGCTTATTGATATTGAGTTAAGGAAGAGTGCAGACCTGGATTTTGGAGAAGCTGAAAAGCTTGTTTTTCTAAGGAATGAAGAAGCTAGTGGAATGATACAAGAAGTGCATCAACTTGCAGGAGGATTATGTGAAGAAGTGCATCAACTTGCAGGAGGATTATGTGAAGAAGTGCATCAACTTGCAGGAGGATTATGTGAAGAAGTGCATCAACTTGCAGGAGGATTATGTGAAGAAGTGCATTAACTAGCAGGAGGATTATATGGATTATGTTCACTTGCTCAGTTACTGGTATTAACCCCTGTAGCATTATGTAAAAAAACTCGTGTCACTCTTACAGCATTGAATATCTCTCTTTCTCTCTCTCTCACACAAACACGCATGCATGCATATGCACACACACACACACACACAAAAACTCGAGTAGAACACCCAACATTTATAAAGAGGCAGCAAATATTTATTATGCCAGAATTAAAAATAACATTTCTTGACACAGACTGATGATGACAGTGAAAATAGTGGCAATGATGATGATGGTTATGGTGGTATAAAATTATGTTGAGAGTAAAAGTGGTCACAAATGATAACGATTATGCTCAAGGCAATTCCCTTTTCATTTTCCTGTCTCTCATGTCTACTTTGTTTATGATTTTTTCAAGGTCTAATCATACAAAACTGTGCACTTTTACTTTACTGTGTTTCTTATTTGTGAAAATGTGTCTCTGAAATGAATGCATTTATCATTTCCAGCAAATGTTCTCAAAGTGTGTAGTGGAAAACAACAAAACATGGCTATATTTAGCATGACCCACATGTGGAATCTGCTGCTCCAGCAGCCTCTCACATTATCTTATAATTAGATGAGCCACTGTTTATGATAGAGCAATAAAACACAGGGATAACACTACAAAGTGCATCTGTGTATAACTGTCATGTTAACTCGGGGCTAACACTGTAAGAATGACATTCAAGTGCAAGTTAACTTGGGAGAATGTTAAAGGGTTAAAAAGTTTGCTGCCCTTTCTTTGTGATCCTTCCTAGTATTTTACATTATAGACAACAGACTTTCAGAGCAAACATATTTTACAAAGACAATGCAGATTTTATATCAGAGCAAACATATTTTACTAAATAGACAACACAGACTATATCAGAGTAAACATATTTTACATCACATACAACACAAACTTTATATCGGAGCAAAATATACTTTATGTAATAGACATTTTATATCAAACATATTTTACAAAGACAACATAAGTTTTATATCAGAGAAAACACCATGAGGGCCAAGTAAATATACTTATTAAACAGATCACAAAGCTTATGTTACAAGCAAACAGAGATATAGCACTATCTTTACTAATCTGGTTCTCAGCAAGAAGAATCTTTACCTCTCTCTGCCTGTTTCTTTATCATATACTCTATGAATTATGCTTTGCTGCTTCTCCCATTCCTCTTTGGTCATTGGCTTCAGGACACGTGGTTCAGGTCCAGAAGGTTTCACAATACAAGGCTCAGGTGGAGACTTACGACCTGTAAAGACTGGACAAAGAATTATGCTTTAAACAAATGAAAAAACACTAAGCAAATTGCTAGGGTTCATCTCATAACAAGACAAAATATTCACATTAGGTCTAATGACAAACAAAAATTGTATCTACAAGCCAATCAAAAAATCTCTAGACTGTCACTAGCAAAAAATGGCACACTAACTGTACTATTATAGGTGAATTTGTCCCATTTGAGTAATTCTTATTTGGATGCTATACACTGATTCCAGCATCTTCGTCACATCAGAAAATTCTTCTTCCAGCATCCAACACATCCTGTGATTGTATTGACAAGTACTCAACATCACTGAAAAGGAACTCTTTGATGGCCATTTTAAGGGGAACAACTGACTACGTCATTTTGGATCAGAAATCACTGGGCAGTCATTGTCAATTATTTTGGTCTTGTGTCAGGACTTTTCAAATAAATGTTGCCTCAGTACTCACTTCACATCAAAATGCTTTGACATAATCCTTGATATTCCAACTCTGTCTTGAATGTTCTGACATTTCCCTCATTATTTTTTTTATCTGAATCATTAATTTTTTTATAGTTCTAAGACTATCTCAGCATTCTTTGATACTGGTGGATAATAAATCTTAGCATTCTTTGATACTGGTGGATAATCTCAGCATTCTTCAATACTGGTGGATAATCTCAGTATTCTCTGATACTAGTGGATAATCTCAGCATTCTCTGATACTGGTGGATAATCTCAGCATTCTCTGATACTGGTGGATAATCTCAGCATTCTTTGATACTGTTGGATAATCTCAGCATTCTCTGATACTGGTGGATAATCTCAGCATTCTTTGATACTGGTGGATAATCTCAGCATTCTCCGATACCGGTGGACAACCTTAAAATAGAATCATATGGCACCTAAATAAATAAGTATATATGCTGTCTAATGGGATTTACAACTTAGTTTATGTAGAACTACTTTCTGGTTTAGACTTTACGCAATCTGTAATTATTGATCTACACAGAACTTCATGTTTCTATGTTATCCTCTTAGAAACATCTAACAAGACAACCCAAGCACACGACTTGTTAACAGAATTCTTTTAATTCTGTTCTTTATTCTATCTAAGGGATATAATTCATGGTAAATTTGATATTTTGACTAACTGATTAAATCCCGTATTTCATTATGACATAGATTGTTGGTGTAAAGGAAGGTCATTCTTGACACTTTAAAAATCCTGAGATTTATGATCATATTTGATGAACTTTTCCTTGACATGTTTTTTTTACTCAAGCTTAGTTAAGACCTTAGAAAATCTTGGGGGTAGCGAATTTTATCCTGATATGTTTTTATTAAATTTGGAATCTCCAGTTAGTTTTTCACTGAAGGTCATTTCTGGACATTGAAATTCTGAGATTTTGATTGAACTTTCTCTATACTTGTTTTTAGGGCTAACTAAATTAGGTTGTTTTACAAAGACTAGTCCAAGGTCTTTAACAGGCGATTTTCAAAGTTTAGACTTTCTCATGGGCAAATGTTCATGAAAATAGAAAAGTAGAAATTGTTGAGCATATTTAAGCGCTGAACTTTTACACAGGATTATGGATTGATTATTGTTTAGATGCAGATTTGAATGTGGAATTAGGATAGAAGATAGAAGGGTGAGACTCAATGTGATTAGTGTGAGCTATGTGATTATACTGAGTGAGATTTTTGATAGATAGTTGAGAGATCTGATATCATTATGAGTTTGAAAGTGTTCTAGGAAATTGTGTAGTAATTTGTGATGGAATGTGAGTTGAGTTTTCCTTCCATGGATCCAGATAAGTTTACTTGTAACTGAAGAATGTAAAAATAATTTTTTTGAAGCATTGTAGGACTTATAAGGTCTGATAGTTGTGTTATAACTATAAGAATAGTGAAGAGCAGAACCTCTATCTTAATGTGAATAAAACTAAATTGATGACAACTGACAAAACAAACAAGGCAGCTGATATATGTATCAATGAGGAAAAACTTGAAGAAGTGGAGAGTTTTGAATATCTTGGATCACTGCTAACTAATAATAGAGATACAATGAGGGAAATTAAAAGGAGGACATCTATCGCTTTTCAGAAAGTAAAACAACTAAAGAATCTGTGAAGAGGAACAGACAGAACTACAAAAATAAGATTTTTAAGGCCATGCATCTTTCCCATCGCAACATATGCCCGTGAGACCTGGACACTTAACAAAACAGCTGAGAAACACATAAATGCCTTTGAATGTAAATCCTACAGAAGAGTTCTTCAAATACCACGTACACAAAAAAGAACAAATATATCCATACTCATTCATTCATTCCTTTGCATGTCCCTTGCGGAACTTTGCCTCCCAAACAGCACTCCTGTAGGCCTCTCGGTTGTGAGCAAGATGGCCTGCTGCTGCTGCATCCATTTCCAGATCGTCAACGATGTCTTGCAGCCATCTTCGTTTCGGTCTTCCTCTTTTTCTTTTTCCCATTATGTATCCTTCCAATACGGTCTTCTCTAAATTATCATGACGTTTGATGTGTCCAAAATATTTAAGTTTTCTCTCTTTAATCCTCTTTACTAGCCAGCCTTCTTCAATATTAAGCTCTTGTAGTATAGATATATTTTTTCTTTTTTGTGTCCACGATATTTGGAGAACTCTTCTGTAGCATTTACATTCAAAAGCATTTATGTGTTTCTCAGCTGTTTTGTTAAGTGTCCAGGTCTCACAGGCATATGTTGCGATGGGAAAGATGCATGCCCTTAAAATATCCATACTACAAGAGCTTAATAATGAAGAAGGCTGGCTAGTAAAGAGGATAAAAAAGAGAAAACTTAAATATTTTGGACACATTAAACATCATGATAAACTAGAGAAGACCTGTTTGGAAGGATATGTAATGAGAAAAAGAAAGAGAGGAAGACCAAGGCGAAGATGGATGCAAGACATCGTTGATGATCTGCAAATGGATGCATCAGCAGCAGGCCATCTTTCTCACAACCGAGAGGCCTACAGGAGTGCTGTTAGGGAGGCAAAATTCCATAAGGGACATGCAAATGAATGAATGAGTTGTGTTGTTTTCTTATGGATCCACTGAAAGGCTTCTTGTGAGAATGTAAGCTGGCATTTATGTCCATTCATGTTGTATGTCTGGCAGTTGGTGTGAGTGTAGTGTAGTGTTGTATGTCTGGCAGTTGGTGTGAGTGTAGTGTAGTGTTGTATGTCTGGCAGCTGGTCTGAGTGTGAGTGTAGTGTTGTATGTCTGGCAGCTGGTCTGAGTGTGAGTATAGTGTTGTATGTCTGGCAGTTGGTGTGAGTGTGAGTATAGTGTTGTATGTCTGGCAGCTGGTCTGAGTGTGAGTATAGTGCTGTATGTCTGGCAGCTCGTCTGAGTGTGAGTATAGTGTTGTATGTCTGGCAGCTGGTCTGAGTGTGAGTATAGTGTTGTATGTCTGGCAGCTGGTCTGAGTGTGAGTGTAGTGCTGTATGTCTGGCAGTTAGTGTGAGTGTGAGTATAGTGCTGTATGTCTGGCAGTTGGTCTGAGTGTGAGTATAGTGCTGTATGTCTGGCAGTTGGTCTGAGTGTGAGTATAGTGCTGTATGTCTGGCAGTTGGTGTGAGTGTGAGTATAGTGCTGTATGTCTGGCAGTTGGTGTGAGTGTGAGTATAGTGTTGTATGTCTGGCAGCTGGTCTGAGTGTGAGTATAGTGTTGTATGTCTGGCAGCTGGTCTGAGTGTGAGTATAGTGCTGTATGTCTGGCAGTTGGTGTGAGTGTAGTGTAGTGCTGTATGTCTGGCAGTTGGTGTGAGTGTGAGTGCAGTGCTGTATGTCTGGCAGTTGGTGTGAGTGTGAGTGTAGTGCTGTATGTCTGGCAGTTGGTGTGAGTGTAGTGTAGTGCTGTATGTCTGGCAGTTGGTCTGAGTGTGAGTATAGTGCTGTATGTCTGGCAGCTGGTCTGAGTGTGAGTATAGTGTTGTATGTCTGACAGTTGGTGTGAGTATAGTGTTGTATGTCTGGCAGCTGGTCTGAGTGTGAGTGTAGTGCTGTATGTCTGGCAGTTGGTGTGAGTGTGAGTATAGTGCTGTATGTCTGGCAGTTGGTCTGAGTGTGAGTATAGTGCTGTATGTCTGGCAGTTGGTGTGAGTGTGAGTATAGTGCTGTATGTCTGGCAGTTGGTGTGAGTGTGAGTATAGTGCTGTATGTCTGGCAGTTGGTGTGAGTGTGAGTATAGTGTTGTATGTCTGGCAGCTGGTCTGAGTGTGAGTATAGTGTTGTATGTCTGGCAGCTGGTCTGAGTGTGAGTATAGTGCTGTATGTCTGGCAGTTGGTGTGAGTGTAGTGTAGTGCTGTATGTCTGGCAGTTGGTGTGAGTGTGAGTGTAGTGCTGTATGTCTGGCAGTTGGTGTGAGTGTGAGTGTAGTGCTGTATGTCTGGCAGTTGGTGTGAGTGTAGTGTAGTGTGCTGTATGTCTGGCAGTTGGTGTGAGTGTGAGTATAGTGCTGTATGTCTGGCAGTTGGTGTGAGTGTAGTGTAGCCCACTCCTTCCTTATATGGCGAACAAGCTCTTGTCCAGGTTAGGAGTAGTTTGTTCATTACAATCAATATTTGTCATTCTCACTGATCATTGTCCATTCTTTTCACAATAAATACACAGCTTATTTGATTCCATAAAATTCGGGTGTCAGTGGTCTTCAAACTGTTGTATTGTCTGAGTACCCGTACATTTAGACTGAGAATTTAAGCTCGTTGAAAATATTATACTGGTAAGGTACTAAGATAGTTAAAAAACTAGTATAGACTTCCCACTAGAACAACATCTGAACAAGTTGACTAAACTTGGCAGCCTTTTGACATCACATAGGTCAACACTGAGGATTCCAACAAACCCAATAGTGTAGATTTACAACAGACAACACAAATTTATTGATTGTTAGAATGGAGGGTGAAGTTTTGAGGATGAAAAAATGTCTGCATATGGCAGGGATAACAAATACAGCAACAAAACTTCCCTGTGAGAACAACATCATCATATGGAAATAGAGCCATGTTATGAAAGGAAAATACAAAACTCACATACTTACAATTCAAGAATTACACACTGAAACCAACAATTCACTCTCAAAAAACAACATAATGAATTCCCTCCAATGCAGAACCCTCTAAAAACTGTTACTACATTCTAACTTGAATTTTCTCAACTGAAGCTTGATTGTCTGCCCTAAAAAGGACAAAAACCACAAAATCTACGTACTGACAACTTCCATGAAAAATGAATCTAGCGAGTATACTCTAACCTGAATATATCTCAACTCAAGTCCAAAACTGAACTTAACTTCACTGACTATCATCCTGTCTGTAACTCTAACATGACTCTTTTTTTCTAAGAATCAGTTCCTAAGACTCATTTCCTAAGACTCCCTATGAAATTTATCTAACCATGAACTCCTGTCACACGTGAAAGTGTTTATGACTCTCAGCTGTTTCTAACATAGTTTTCGTGCAACTTACCCTATAACCTTAACTTTTTGACAGTTACTATTTTTAGCTCCCTCTGTGAACTTAAAAATTCAAGTGTCAAAGGGGTGAGATCTTACTACCAAGAGGGTCACTCATATTTTACTCAACTTATAAGCATTTGTCTCCCTTTTATCATGCCTAGTCTTTTACTTATGGCTAATTCTGCTACAATTGCAGTATTCTTTGACTGCTGGACAATCTCAGAATTCATTCATTCATGACTCTTTTTTTCTAAGAATCAGTTCCTAAGACTCATTTCCTAAGACTCCCTATGAAATTTATCTAACCATGAACTCCTGTCACACGTGAAAGTGTTTATGACTCTCAGCTGTTTCTAACATAGTTTTCGTGCAACTTACCCTATAACCTTAACTTTTTGACAGTTACTATTTTTAGCTCCCTCTGTGAACTTAAAAATTCAAGTGTCAAAGGGGTGAGATCTTACTACCAAGAGGGTCACTCACATTTTACTCAACTTATAAGCATTTGTCTCCCTTTTATCATGCCTAGTCTTTTACTTATGGCTAATTCTGCTACAATTGCAGTATTCTTTGACTGCTGGACAATCTCAGAATTCATTCATTCATTCATTTGCATGTCCCTTGCAGAACTTTGCCTCCCTAATAGCACTCCTGTAGGCCTCTCAGTTGTGAAAAAGATGCCTGCTGCTGATGCATCCATTTGCAGATCATCAACAATGGCTTTGTCCTACAGCCATCTTCACCTTGGTCTTCCTCTCTTTCTTTTTCCCATTATGTACCCTTCCAAGACAGTCTTCTCTGGATTATCATGATGTTTAATGTGTCCAAAATATTTAAGTTTTCTCTCTTTAATCCCCTTTACCAGCCAACCTTCTTCAATATTAAGCTCTTGTAGTATGGATATATTTATTCTTTTTTGTGTCTATGATATATGAAGAACTCTTCTGTAGCATTTACATTCAAAGGCATTTACGTGATTCTCAGCTGTTTTATTGAGTGTCCAGGTCTCATAGGCATATGTTATGATGGGAAAGATGCACGGCTTTAAAAATCAAAACTATTCAAAACTATCCACTTCTTCAAGTTTTTCCTCATTGATACACATATCAGCTGCCTTATTTGTTTTGTCAGTTGTCATCAGTTTAGTTTTATTCGCATTAAGATAGAGGTTTTGTTTTCTGGTGTTCTTACGGTCTGACATAACTAGTTTTTCCATTCCTTTTTGTGTTGTGGACAGTAAAACTGTGTCATCTTCATATCTAATCTCTGGTATTTCATAACCTTAAATTGTTATGGCATCGTAATATTCTTTGTCTACATCTTCTCTAACATTCCTCATTATATTCTCAGTATACAAGTTAAATAAGTAAGGCAACAATATGCACCCCTGACAGACCCCTTGTTTTATGTCAAACCATGTTATTGTTTCACCATTTATTCTTACTGCTGCTTGTTGGTCTAGATACAGCAGTGATGTTAATTGTATCAACTGTGTTGGAAATTCCATTTTTTCCATTATTTCCCCCAGTTTCTGGTTTTGTACACAATCAAATGCCTTTGAGTAGTCTATAAAGGATAAATATAGATTCACATTAAACTCTCTGCATTTCTCTATTATTAATCTTATATTGAATATATATATATAATTGGCGAACTACTTTGTGAGCCCTATGTGACGTTTAACGGCACGGGAAGGATATAAGATAAGATTGAATATATGATCTCTTGATCCTTTTCCTTGCCTGAAACCAGCTTGGACCATATTGACTTCTTCTATTTTCTTACGAAGTCTACCCATTACGATTTTTAACAGAATTTTACTGGCATGACTAATCAGGGCACTAGTTCTTTAGTTTCATTTTTTCATACTGGTGGATAATCTCAGCATTATTTTATACTGCTGGACAGTCTCAGCTTTTTTTTGTATACTAGTGAACACTCTCAGAATTTGTTGCACTGCTGGACAATTTTGGCATTCTTTGATACTGTTGGATGGTCTAAGCTCTGTTTAATAATTGCTAACTAAAGTTCATCCAGTCACATAAAATACTAAGTACAACTAATTGCTGCTGAAATATTCTGTTGGATTCTGTAATCAATGTTTTAAGCTTTAAATAAAATACTGCAACCGCACATGCACACACACACATGCACACACTGATGTACATCTACCTACTCCCTCACATCACTTTTGTTATTTTTAGGGGAAAAAAATGACAAATTATAGCCAAAAGTCACTCTGCACTACATCCTCACAGCATCACTTTGCAACCCCTCTTCCCCAATCATCTGTTTCAACATCTCCTAGCTAGGTCAATATTGCATCACACACTCTCTCTCCCTTCCCCGGTTCCCCATCCACCACCCCCAGTTACAACCCACCAACCACATGTCACAGGTCTCTATTTAAAGTCTCCACGTTCTACTAAATCCATTCCTGACACACACTGCTGGACATGCCACCACCTTACAATTTACAGCTAAGTACTCTTTAGAAAAAAAAATTTTTTTTTTTTTTAAAAATTTTAAATAGTATTCATGTGAATCTATACTTTATCTCCTCTCTCTCCTTCTTCGTCCTGTATGTTTTTGTATGATTAAGGCTCACGCCGAAATGTCACAACTTTGTAATCGTTAAGTAATAAAGCTGCTCCTACTTTTTCCTGTTTTATACTTTCCACAAACTCCTGTCCTTTGCCTTTTTTTCTGCTCTTGCTCAAGTGAGCCCTATATTGCTCAACATCCTCTCAGTTGTTCTCCATGTCTCCTTTAGTCTACCCTTACTTCTGTTCCCCTGTGGTGCCAATCTTAGTGCTATTTTTGGTAGTCATCAGACATCTGGAGCATGTCCTAACCATTGCCAGCGTCTTTCTTCAATAATTGTTGTCGGTAAGAACTGTACTTATATATATATATATATATATATATATATATATGGGGGACACTTGTGGCAGAAGGATAAAGTCTGCTTTCATAGAGTATCTGCTACTGACTACTAAGGCTTTAAAACAAAACTTGGATTAGCTTTATTAATTAACAAGCACAGAGTCAACAACATTTCAGTTTATAGCTTAAACAAAAACATACGGGACAAAGAAAATGATAAGAAGACAAAATATACATTCATAATGATATACAACAAATAAGAATGTAAAAGTAAAAGGAAAAAAGGCAGCACTTAACTGTAACATTTCAGAAGTTGCCTCTGAAAGTGCATGTAGTGAAGTATTGTGGATGTTCAAATGAAGACTTAGGAAATTTGATGCCAATCTGAGTGGCTGGTAGGAGAGAGGGAGTGGAGAAAGGCTGCGGCGGGCGGGGGAGATACAATGTTTGTCACAGCTTTACTGTGTAGCTTTGCGTGTATTTGTATATTTAGATTTATAAATACTTATATTATACTATCTTACTGCGAAGAAAACTAAACTGATGACAATTGACAAAACAAAGAAGGCAGCTGATATATGTATCAATGAGGAAAAACAGGAAGAAGTGGAGAGTTTTGAATATCTTGGATCACTACTAACTAATAATGGAGATACAATGAGGGAAATTAAAAGGAGGGCATCTATCGCTCTTCAGAAAGTAAAACAGCTAAAGAATCTGTGGAGAGGAACAGATAGAACCATAAAAATAAAATTTTTAAGGGCATGCATCTTTCCCAAATTAACAGGCATAAAATCCCTTGATGAGGTTGAAAGACTCGCCGAAAACAGGAAAAATTGGCAAACTACTTTGCGAGCCCTATGTGACATTTAACGGCACGGGAAGGATATATAAGATAAGATAGAGCTTTGCTGTCTCCTGTTTTTGTTCCTTTCTCTGCCTCTTTTGCCATACTTCATTCATTCCTTTGCATGTCCCTTGCGGAACTTTGCCTCCCAAACAGCACTCCTGTAGGCCTCTCGGTTGTGAGCAAGATGGACTGCTGCTGCTGCATCCATTTCCAGATCGTCAACGATGTCTTGCAGCCATCTTCGTTTCGGTCTTCCTCTTTTTCTTTTTCCCATTATGTATCCTTCCAATACGGTCCTCTCCAAATTATCATGACGTTTAATGTGTCCAAAATATTTAAGTTTTCTCTCTTTAATCCTCTTTACTAGCCAGCCTTCTTCAATATTAAGCTCTTGTAGTATAGATATATTTTTTCTTTTTTGTGTCCACGATATTTGGAGAACTCTTCTGTAGCATTTACATTCAAAGGCATTTATGTGTTTCTCAGCTGTTTTGTTAAGTGTCCAGGTCTCACAGGCATATGTTGCGATGGGAAAGATGCATGCCCTTAAAAATCTTATTTTTGTGGTTCTGTCTGCTCCTCTCCACAGATTCTTTATTTGCTTTACCTTCTGAAGAGCAACAGATGTCCTCCTTTTAATTTCCCTCATTGTATCTCCATTATTAGTTAGTAGTGATCCAAGATATTCAAAACTCTCCACTTCTTCCAGTTTTTCCTCATTGATACATATTTCAGTTGCCTTGTTTGTTTTGTCAGTTGTCATCACTTTAGTTTTCTTTGCATTAAGATAGAGGTTCTGCTCTTCGCTGTTCTTGCGGACTGACATAATTAGTTTTTCCATTCCTTCTTGTGTTGTGGACAGCAATACTGTGTCATCAGCATATCTAATCTCTGGTATTTCATAACCTCCAACTGTTATGGCATCGTAATATTCTTTGTCTACATCTTCTCTAACATTCCTCATTATATTTTCAGTATACAAGTTAAATAAGTAGGGTGACAATATGCACCCCTGACGGACCCCTTGTTTTATGTCAAACCAAGTTGTTGTTTCACCATTTATTCTTACTGCTGCTTGTTGGTCTAGATACAGCAGTGATGTTAATTGTATCAAATGTGTTGGAAATCCCATTTTTTCCATTATTTCCCAAAGTTTCTGGTTTTGTACACAATCAAATGCCTTTGAGTAGTCTATAAAGTATAAATATAGATTCACATTAAACTCCCTGCATTTCTCTATTATTAATCTTAGATTGAATATATGATCTCTTGATCCTCTTCCTTGCCTGAAGCCAGCTTGGACCATATTGACTTCTTCTTCTATTTTCTTTCGAAGTCTACCCATTATGATTTTTAACAGAATTTTACTGGCATGACTAATCAGGGCAACAGTTCTGTAGTTGGTGCATAATTTCAGGTTACCCTTTTTTGGCAGTGGTATGAATACAGTTCTTTTCCATTCTTTTGGCCAAATACCTGAATGCCATATCTTTTTACATAGTGCATGATAGATTGTTGCACACTCCTTTCCTCCTGCTTTAATAAATTCAGCGGTTATCTCATCACATCCTGGTGATTTACCATTTTTCAGATTCTTTATTGCCATACTATGTACTCTCTTTTATCATTTCTGCCTGAAATCATTTCTTATCATTTCTGTATGATGCTTTTGCCAAATCTCTTCCAAGATCTGTCTTTACTTTCAACATGGTTAATTTGGCTGCTTGTCTTTCATGTATGTAATTCCATGTGTTTTCTGAAATCCATGCTTTTCTATTTGTTTTTTATAGACCAGCATTTACTTTTGCTGCTGTGTTTATGGCTGTGCTGTAAGAATTCCATAATGCATCTATATCTATCTCCTCTACCTCAATGAGTGTTGTGAAATGATTGGTAAGTTCCACATTGAAATTACTATTGGTATTTTTTTCCTGTAGGCTGTGGCTGTTTATCTTTCTGAGTACTGATTTCTTTTGTTGACTTTTCAGTTTTAGTCTTATTTTCCCTATGCACAAGTTGTGATCACTGCTAACATCTGCACCTCTGTATGCTCTTACATCTATCAGAGATGCTCTGAACTGCTTTCTAATACAAAAGTGATCTATCTGGTTTCTGGTTCTATCATCTGGAGATATCCATGTTATTTTATGTATCTCTTTGTGTGGAAATATTGCTCCTCCAATGACCATGCCCTCTATTAAACACAGTTCAATTAAACTTTCTCCATTCTGATTCTGATTCCATATCAATTCCTTCTTTCCCCATTACTTTTGCGACGTCGGTGTTAACTTTCCCTACCTTAATGTTAAAGTCTCCCAAGACAATTAGGATGTCATATTTAGGGGCTTTGTTGATAAGTTGTATTTGGTGATAGAAATCATCTTTTATTTCATCATCTGCATCTTTCGTGGGTGCATAACATTGTACGATTGCCAATCTTCTGTGTCTTAATTTGTATCATGGTCTTATTATATTATTGTTCACTGGTTTCCATTCTATGAGACTTTTTGCTGCTACATTTGACATTATTTTACCTACCTCCTCTTGATGTTTCCCATCATCTCTGCCTGAATGTATTATTAACTTATGGTTTGTTGCCGCTCTTTTCCCTGTTTCTGTTCATTACATTTCACTGTTGCCCAGTACGTCTAGGTGGTATCTCTCGATTTCTCAGATTACCTGAGCAGTTTTTGATGGTGCTGCCATTGTTCTTATGTTCCAGAATCTCTGTCACATATTTGGGGCCGATGAATTTATTCTTTCGATCTTTGTCTGAATTCTTCAGAGTTGGTATCCCTGACGATTTGTTGTGAGTTTCCATAACAAATCCTCTTTTCACCATCTAGAATCACCTCTAAATAGGTCCCAGGATAAGGTTGTTAGCTTTAAGCCTAAACTCCCAGTTCAGGATAAGTGACAGATCAAGTGGAATTCCACTGATTGGTACATGCTTGCAAAAGAGCATTAAAAAACACCCGCTATCTTGCACATCACTACCGGTGTATGCATTATTAAATTAGTTTAAAGTATGGCTTGATTGTTGTATCTATTATACTGCTGTTATATAAATTTGTTTACAATAAATGTGAGACTGTAATTAAATTTATTTCATGTAGTTACATAAAGCAGAATAAGGGGTGTATGGAAGGAAAGGGTTTCTTAATTATCTATTTTTTCATTTTTTGCTTTTTTATGCACGTTATGTTCAATAACAATTGTTGAATATCTGTGACTGAATGAAATTTGTATGATGAAGGGCAGAATTTTAGATGAGCCTGCATGTCCAATTCTTAACCCTTTGAAAATAAAGTCTGTTCATTTGTTTGTTCAAACCAATCTGTTGTCTCACTATTTATTCTTACTCCTGTCTGTGGGTCTAGATGCAGCACTGTTATTAACTGCAATACATGTAATGGAAATCCCATTTTCTTCCGCTATTTCCCAAAGTATCTGGTGTTGTACACAAATACTTTTGAATAGCCTATGAAAGATAAATACAGGTTCACATTGAATTCTCTGCATTTCTCTATGATTAATCTCATATTGAATATATGATCTCTTGTTTCTCTTCTCTGTCTAAAACCAGCTTGGAACTTTATTGACTTCTTCTGTTTTCTTCCCATTATGATTTTTAGTAGAATTTTACTTGCATGGCTGATCAGGACAACAGTTCTGCAGTTTTTGCATAGTTTAAAGTGCAGTCATACTGTCATAAAATATAAGGTCACAATCGATATGGTTTTACTAGTATTTCCACACAACATAAGCCACATAGATCTGACTTACATTCATACTGTCATAAAATAAACACAACATCAGATCTCTTCTACACTCATACTGTCATAAAATAAACACTACACCAAGATCTGATTTACATTAATACTGTCATAAAATAAACACTACATCAGATCTATACCCATACTGTCATAAAACAAACATACTGGATCTCTTCTACATTATCTTAAACACTACATCAAGATCTGATCTGCATTCATACTGTCATAAAACAAATATCACACCAGATTCATTCTACATTCAAACTGTCACAAAACAAATATCTCTTCTACGTTCATACTATCACAAAACAAAAACTATATCAAGATATATCTACATTCATACTGTTACAAAACAAACACTACATCAAGATGTATCTACATTCATACTGTTACAAAACAAACACTACATCAAGATATATCTACATTCATAACTGTCACAAAACAAACACTACATCAAGATATATCTACATTCATGTCACAAAACAAACACACTCTCTCTCTCTCTGAACCTTAAGTGCCCAGGGCACATGGGGCTTCCGCAAGGGTTTTCCACAAATGCCTGTCCTTTGCCTTTTTTTCTGCTCTTGCCCAGGTGAGCCCTCTATTGCTCAACATCCTTTCTGTTGTTCTTCTCCATGTCTCTTTTGGTCTACCCTTACTTCTGTTCCCCTGTGGTGTCCATCTTAGTGCTATTTTTGGTAGTGAGTTGTCAGTCATTCGGAGCACATGTCCCAACCATCGCCAGCATCTTTCCTCAATAATTGTTGTCAGTGGTTTTATCTGCATTTCTGCTAATAAGATGTTATTTCTTATGGTGTTTGGCCAAAATATTTTTCTAATTCTTCGTAAACATTTAGTCTGGAAAGAATTCAACTTGTTTTCTATGGTTTTGGTGATTTTCCAGCATTCACTTCCACAGAGTAGTACACTTAGAACATTACTCTTAAATATCCTGATTTTCATATTTATGCTTAGGTTTTTTTTATTTCCATATAGTCTGCAGCATTGCAAAAACCTGGTTTGCTATAGTAAGTCTGCTGTTGATGTCTTCTGTGCTGTCTCCATTTTCTACTACTCTGCTGCCAAGGTATACAAATTCGTTGACCTCCTCCACTAACTTGTTATCTACTCTGAGTACATTTCTGTTGTTCACATTTTGCTTCATTAACTTTGTCTTTCCTACGTTGATCTTTAGTCCTATGTTGTTTGCATTCTGAGTTAGCTTGTTTATTTTATCTTGCATATCTTTGTGACTGCTTGATAACAGACAAATGTTGTCCGCAAAATCAAGGTCTTCCAGCACTGTGTCAAGGGTCCATTGTAATCCTCTGCGTTTGTCTGATGTTGCCTCCTTCATTAACCAGTCTACTGCCAAGATAAATAATGTTGGTGATAGTACACATCCCTGTTTCACTCTTGTTTGTACCCTAAAGCTGCTGGAGGTATGTTCTCCACAGATAACAAAACAAACACTACATCAAGATATATCTACATTCATATCTTCATATATCTACATTCATAACTGTCACAAAACAAACACTTTCATTCATTTGCATGTCCCTTGCAGAACTTTGCCTCCCTAATAGCACTCCTGTAGGCTTCTCGGTTGTGAGAAAGATGACCTGCTGCTGATGCATCCATTTACAGATCATCAACAATGTCTTGCAGCCATCTTCACTTCGGTCTTCCTCTCTTTTTTTTTTCCCATTATGTACCCTTCCAAGACGGTCTTCTCTAGATTATCAAGACGTTTAATGTGTCCAAAATATTTAAGTTTTCTCTCTTTTATCCTCTTTACTAGCCAGCCTTCTTCGATATTAAGTTCTTGTAGTATGGATATATTTGTTCTTTTTTGTGTCCATGATATTTGAAGAACTCTTCTGTAACATTTACATTCAAAGGAATTTATGTGTTTCTCAGCTGTTTTGATAAGGTGTCCAGGTATCACAAGCATATGTTGCAATGGCAAAGATACATGCACTTAAAAATCTTATTTTTGTAGTTCTGTCTGTTCCTCTCCATAGATTCTTTAGTTATTTTACTTTCTGAAGAGCGATAGATGTCCTCCTTTTCTTCTTCTTCTTCTTCGTTCGCATTGTCTGTCTATACCTGCAGTCCTGTCTCTTGGATAAATTTCACTGTTTTTTGTAATTCATGTATGGAACCGTAGAGCTTATCTTCTTTAGTGGTTTCAATGGGCCAGTAATTATTTCTCAGTGTTTCATAGTTGGTGCAGTTCTGGAGGATATGTTCCACAGTTTGGGGCACCTGGGCACATGTACATAGATTAGTAGTACCAACCTTAAACTTTGTATACATATGACTTCGGAGTCGGCTGTGTCCTGTTAGGAGACGGAAGATGGTGACTTGTTCCTTCCTGTTTAGCATGTGATAGTCATCATGTGGTGGTGGTTGTGGCTTCCTGCAGGTTTTTATCATGCTTTTCTTCTGATTATAGGTGATTGGTATGTCTGGTTGCTCCATTTCAGTGCCCTCTTTGGCCAGATGGTCAGCTTTCTCATTGCCTGGTATCCCACAGTGGGAGGGAATCCACTGCAAAGTGACTCCATGTTGTAAGCCAATTTTTGACAATAAGGTAGATAGAGGTGTATGGTGCAGTTTTACAAAGTGAGGGAGGAAGTGAGCAAGGTGAGAAAAAAAAACGAATATAAAGTATGAGAATGTATAAATGGAAAACATACAACATCCGATATTTCGGCGTGAGCCTTATTCGAGGATACATGCAAAAACAAAATACAAACATATATAACTTATCTGAAGCGTCTTGCTCTCAGCAAAGCTTAATTGTGTGTGGAAGAAGGAGGAGGAAGAAAAAAAAAAAAAAAACGTTGCCAACAGACAAAAGATTCCCGATATAGCCAATCATAGCGAAGAAGCGGAGAGAGAGGAAGGCAATAGAAACATGATAGCCGCTAGAGGTGTCGGGTGGGGGGGGGGAAGGGGAGAGAAAATTGGACGCAAGAGATAATGAATGAAGAACTTAAACACCTACAGGGAGGAAATGTAAAACTGGTGAATGGGACAAGACCAATATGTTGGCAGAGAAGGAAATAGGATGGTGGTAGGGAGGGGTAGCATAGAGAAAGAAATTAGAGTATAAAAAAGGCCAGTGGAAAAAGAAAGAAGTTACAGAAAGCTGAAGACATTGTTAATTCCAGCTGGGTGGAGACAGCCAGTCTGGAAAATAAGGCGCTGTTCTAAGACCCTCCGAGATCGTACATCTGGGGAACAAGAGCGGATCGCACTAACCGAAATGTCCTGTTTGCCCCTGTGGTTACCAAGGCAAAAATGTTTAGCCACAGGTGTCCAGGCCCTCTTAGAAATATCATTGAGATGCTGGCGAAATCGATCTCCTAACCGTAAGCCAGTTTCCCCTATGTACTTCAAACCGCAACGTTTGCACATGATAACATAAATGACATTTCGTGAAGTGCAGGTGAAGCCCTCCTGTACCGACAACGTGGATTTAGGGAAAGAGATCTGGCTGGCCTCGACAACAAACGGACAAGTGTTGCATCTACGGCGTCCACAACGTCTGGTACCATAAAAAGTGTCATCTGTCTTAAGATGACTACGAATTAAAAGGTCCCTGAGGTTTTTGTCACGTCTGTAAGCCACCAATGGGGGTTCCCCAAAAAGTTCACGTGTCTCAGGCTCGGTCTGGAGGAGGTGGAGATGGCGAAACAGTGTGTTTTTAACTGCCAAACTATGGGGGTGGTACGTGAGTACTAGTTTCACCCTGTCCGAGCAACAGTGCGGTTTAGGGGTGAGGGCTTGTTGCCGCGATATATGGCTAATGCGGATCCAAGACGACGAGAGAACGTGGTCTGGATAGCCGCGTTGACGGAAGAAATCTAGTAATTTGTGGCCTTGATCCTGGAAATCCAAATCCTCCTTACACAAACGTCGCAACCTAAGAAGCTGGGAAAAAGGAATAGAGTCCTTACACGATCTGGGATGGGAGGAAGAGTACAAGAGGTAGCTGTGCCGTCACTATCGGCCCCTCCGGGCTTACTACTTCTATCTACTATAAACCTACAGACTCTCACAGCTACCTCTTGTACTCTTCCTCCCATCCCAGATCGTGTAAGGACTCTATTCCTTTTTCCCAGCTTCTTAGGTTGCGACGTTTGTGTAAGGAGGATTTGGATTTCCAGGATCAAGGCCACAAATTACTAGATTTCTTCCGTCAACGCGGCTATCCAGACCACGTTCTCTCGTCGTCTTGGATCCGCATTAGCCATATATCGCGGCAACAAGCCCTCACCCCTAAACCGCACTGTTGCTCGGACAGGGTGAAACTAGTACTCACGTACCACCCCCATAGTTTGGCAGTTAAAAACATACTGTTTCGCCATCTCCACCTCCTCCAGACCGAGCCTGAGACACGTGAACTTTTTGGGGAACCCCCATTGGTGGCTTACAGACGTGACAAAAACCTCAGGGACCTTTTAATTCGTAGTCATCTTAAGACAGATGACACTTTTTATGGTACCAGACGTTGTGGACGCCGTAGATGCAACACTTGTCCGTTTGTTGTCGAGGCCAGCCAGATCTCTTTCCCTAAATCCACGTTGTCGGTACAGGAGGGCTTCACCTGCACTTCACGAAATGTCATTTATGTTATCATGTGCAAACGTTGCGGTTTGAAGTACATAGGGGAAACTGGCTTACGGTTAGGAGATCGATTTCGCCAGCATCTCAATGATATTTCTAAGAGGGCCTGGACACCTGTGGCTAAACATTTTTGCCTTGGTAACCACAGGGGCAAACAGGACATTTCGGTTAGTGCGATCCGCTCTTGTTCCCCAGATGTACGATCTCGGAGGGTCTTAGAACAGCGCCTTATTTTCCAGACTGGCTGTCTCCACCCAGCTGGAATTAACAATGTCTTCAGCTTTCTGTAACTTCTTTCTTTTTCCACTGGCCTTTTTTATACTCTAATTTCTTTCTCTATGCTACCTCTCCCTACCACCATCCTATTTCCTTCTCTGCCAACATATTGGTCTTGTCCCATTCACCAGTTTTACATTTCCTCCCTGTAGGTGTTTAAGTTCTTCATTCATTATCTCTCGCGTCCTCTTTTCTCTCCCCTTCCCCCCCCCCGACACCTCTAGCGGCTATCATGTTTCTATTGCCTTCCTCTCTCTCCGCTTCTTCGCTATGATTGGCTATATCGGGAATCTTTTGTCTGTTGGCAACGTTTTTTTTTTTTTTTTCTTCCTCCTCCTTCTTCCACACACAATTAAGCTTTGCTGAGAGCAAGACGCTTCAGATAAGTTATATATGTTTGTATTTTGTTTTTGCATGTATCCTCGAATAAGGCTCACGCCGAAATATCGGATGTTGTATGTTTTCCATTTATACATTCTCATACTTTATATTCGTTTTTTTTTTTTTCTCACCTTGCTCACTTCCTCCCTCACTATGTAAAACTGCACCATACACCTCTATCTACCTTATTTATATTAACCAGTTTTACTGCAGTCGCCATCCAATTTTTGACAAGGCATCCTTAAGGTCTGGTAGTTTGTTGCACTGAAGAGCTTCCAGTACTGATCTTGCATCTGTGAGAATGACTACAGGACATGTATCAATTCTGGAGTCTGATAGTTTTTCAACTGCAGCAATAATTGCCCTAACTTCTGCATCAAAGTTGTTGCAGTATTTTCCAGTGGGTATGGAAATCTTGTCAATGGTGTTGTTTGGATATTCAATATGTGCTCCTGTCCCTCCATTCTTTATGGCACTGTGTGCAGATCCATCTGTATACACACGTATCCAGGTGTCACATGGATATTTGTCATCTAGCACACTAAGTGTGGCTGTTGATCTTACAAGACTGCTTTGCATCTCACCATTCTGCACACCTTTCACTTCAGTCTGAATAGTTATTTGTGTATAATCTGCTTCTTTCCATGGTGTATGCTCTGGTACAGATGATAATGGAGCGACTACAGTTGGAAGGTCAGGTATCAGCTTACGCATACGCTTGGCCTGGTGAATGAAGCTGCTTCTTTTAAGCCGGCTTAATGCCAAGTTATTGAATCTCTCCTTTAGAGGATGGCTTACAGAGCTAAGGAATTTCTCTCCCATGGTCATGACCTTTGTTTCTCTACGTTCCTTTAGCGCTTGAACACCAACTATTTTCTGCATTTCTACTATTGGTGTGGACCTCATGGCACCTGTGATAATCCGTAGTGACTGATTTTGAACCTTGTCTAGATTATGCAGCGTAGTGTTTGATGCTGTGCACCAAGATGTTGAGCCATATTCTAAATGTGGTAGAATACTTTGCCGATATACATTCTTGAGGATTCTTTCACTAGCTCCCCATGTAGTTCCACTTAATTTTCTTAATATGGCTAGTTTTCTTCTGGCTTTTGTTTCTGCACTGTTGATGTGTTGCTTCCAAGTCAGTTTAGAGTCAAGAGCCACTCCTAAGTAAGTGGGTTGGTTGTCCATCCTTAAGGATATTTCATTTACAAAGATCTTACCTGCTTTCTGTTTAAATGAGAGAGTGAACAGAGTGGTACTTGATTTCTCTGTGTTGATACTTACACACCATTTGTTTGTCCATGATGTCAAGATGTCTGCTGCTCTTTGGAGTCTCTGTGTAGCAACTGTCGCATATTCATCTGTACACCACATGACCAGATCATCTGCATACAGTGCCGCTTTGATTCCATAGGGAAGTTCCTTGACCAGGTCATTAATGAATACAAGGAATAGTGTAGGTGAAAGGACTCCTCCTTGTGGTACACCGTGTCGCAGAAGTACTTTCTGGCTTTTGTGTCCATCCATTACTACTCTAGCTCTTCTATTGTGTAAATAGGACTTTATCCAGTTGTACAGTCTTCCATTCACATTGCAGTTTCTTAGTTTCCACAGCAGACCTTTTTTCCATACTTTATCAAAGGCTTTCTTCAGGTCTATCCACGCTGCTAGTACAAGGTTTTTCTCTTGGAATGCATCCTCAATCTCTTGAGAGAGATAGGTCATTTGATCTTCTGTACTGTAGTACTGCCTAAATCCTGCTTGTTGTGGAATGAGAAGGTTTTCACTTTCTAGGTACCATTTTAGTCTCAGGTCAATGATGTGTTCCATTGTTTTGCATAGGCAGCTAGTGAGACTGATTGGCCTGTAGCTGGAGGCAGTATCACTGTTTTTCCCTGGCTTTAGCAGTGGTACCATGCTTGCTTCCTTCCAGATTTGAGGTAACTTATTGAAAATATCCAACAGCTTTCCCATTGCTGCCATTCCCAGGTTCTTGATCATTTCATTGGACACTCCATCTGGTCCTGGTGATTTCCTTGGTTTCAGTTTACTGACTGCTAGGTCTAACTCGCTGCGTGTGATTGGTGCATCCATGACCTCCACTTTTCTGACTTGTTCCTCTTCTTTCTGTGGGTCAATGCGCACTGCACGCTCTTTCTCTGGATGGATATCAATGTTGCAGTCCTGTGCAAACATGCGAGCAAAGTGATCTGCTACCTGCTTACCTGTAAGAGTTTTCCCATCCTCTATTAGTGTAATCTTTGTACTTCTTCCAGTACTCTCATTATTTAACTGTTTGATTAGTTTCCACAGTTTCCTTCCATCCTTTTCAAAGTTTAGGGACTCCGTTTTCTCTCTCCAACTTTCCCGTCTGGCTTGCAGCTTGGTTCTCTGAAATTTGGCCTTAGAATGTTGGTAATTATTGTGGTGTTCTTGGCATGGTCTATTTTCTGCTTGCTTTTGAGCTGCTTCCACATCATCATGGAGTTTTCCCAGCTCACTAGACCAGTATGGTTTATAGTCCCTGTGAGCTCCTCTGGGAATGGTTTCACGAGCGGCCTGAAGGATACAAGCATTGAATTCCTTCACTATGCTGTTAATATCCTTACCTTCTATGGACAGCTGTCCCACCAGGATACCTGTATGATGTCTGTACATTGTCCAGTTTGCTTTTTTATAGTTCCATCTGGGGAGAGGATTACTGGTGTCAAGGAGTTCATTTTCTATTGTCAAGAAGACTGGTCGATGGTCGCTACCTCCAAGTTGTTCTCCAACTTCACGTGTAATGTTCCACTTCAGATCTGGAGAGTGGAATGCCAGATCTGGTGCTGAGGTTGTACGCCAAGCCCTTGAGTAAAATGTTGGGGGATCCATTGGCTGGTTGATCAGGAGAAGTCCATTATCATCCTGCCAGCTCTCA
Source organism: Achatina immaculata (assembly GCA_009760885.1). Lineage (NCBI taxonomy): Eukaryota > Metazoa > Mollusca > Gastropoda > Stylommatophora > Achatinidae > Lissachatina > Lissachatina immaculata. Next base: position 46,305,465 of record CM019693.1, on the reverse strand, counting down.
ACTTCCTCTCCTCTCTTGTCTATGTGGTCATAGCCCCAGCTCTGGGAATGGCTGCCACAGACCATCAGTCTCTCTTTGTGTGGGATTGTTTCTAAAGCAAGTGGGCGGTCATTAGGACAGTAATAGTTAAGGAGGTGGAAATCTGTATTACTACTTTTTAGATGGATCATCTGATATTCGGCTCCTTCCATGAACACTCCCACCTGACATGCGCTGATGTTATTCTTAACAAGTGTGAGTACTCCTCCTTTTCTTCTGTCCTGTCGGTCTGATCTAAAACACTGGTAGCCTCTGATTTTAAAGGCGGCATCTTTGGTTAGGTGTGTCTCCTGTATGCAGCATATACTTACCTGCTTTGCAAAAAGTATGTTCTCTAGTTCCACCTTTTTGCTATAGCCATCTCTAACACTGCTGACACCCTCAGCATTCCACTGCATTATTTTAAGTTCTTGCTTTTTGGCTGTTTTCTTCCGTTGGATTTTTTGGCCAGTAGCTCTACTCTCATGTCTCCTGACTCCACAAGACGAACTGAGAGGACCTCCAGTAGCATTGGGTGGACCCTTTCGAGGCAGGGGGCCCGGCACTGCACCTGCCTGGTTAGTCTTCACAGGGCGAGCACATTGTTTGAAAACTGCAGATAGAGACATTTCATTAGCGATAATGCGTGTTACCCTGATTTTTGCGATGCGCCTTTTGGCTGGGTAACTCCGACTTGAGCACCTTTCCTTGCTAGGGCAGACTGTGGTCTTGCTCGGACTGCCATGAAGACAGTGTGGCTGGCCTGGCCAAAACTTTGTTTTCCAGCTTCTGGTGGCTGTATGTAAGTTCCTTATCCATGTCAGATGGTTTGGAGACAGTTCCACAAAGACACTCCGACTCTTGAGATGAGGAATCTGATGAGTGCTTCAACGATATCCATTCCCCGCCACCTATAGTCTGCTGTCTCTGTTTTGTTTACATCATTCTGATAGCCATTGTTGTAAAGACCCATAGGCTTGTCACGTCCTGGATTCATTGGTTTCACACCAGACTTCCCTCATCATCGCCAGAGATCTCCATCTCCCCATCCATCCACCAACCTGACATTACATTTTACAAAAATAACAATTACAATTAGTGTTGATTGCTACAAGTTTCTGGGCTACAGAAGTAGGTCAGAGTTTTTAAGCAAACAGATCTACGTTCCCTGTCTCACAAACACTATGTTAAAATAAGTGTGCTCTTAACACAGTTGTTCCCAGGGGGGTCCTCTTTTTAATTTCCCTCACTGTATCTCCATTATTAGTTTGTAGTGATCCAAGATGTTCAAAACTCTCCACTTCTTCCAATTTTTCCTCTTTGATACATATTTCACCTGCCTTGTTTGTTTTGTCAGTTGTCATCAATTTAGTTTAAACAAACACTTATCTTATCTTATATCCTTCCCGTGCCATTAAACGTCACATAGGGCTCGCAAAGTAGTTCGTCAATTTTTCCTGTCTTAGGCGAGTCTTTCAACCTCATCAAAGGATTTTATGCCTATTAATTTGGCCTCTCTTAACAATGTCCTCTTCAGAGTTTCACGCGGTCTGCCTCTTTTTCTTTGGCCTGTTGTGTTCCACTTGACAGCTTGTTTTGGGATTCTCTGATCATTTCTTCTCATCAAGTGACCAACATATGTCCATCTCCTTTTCCTGATCACCCGTGAGACTGGTTGTTGTTCAGTCATCTGTCTTATCTCTGCATTGTTCTTGAATTCGTTCCACTTGATGCAGAGTATTTTCCTTAGGCATTTGTTTTCAAAAGAGTCTAATTTCTTGTCTATTTCTTTAGTTGTTTTCCAGTTTTCACATGCATAAATGAGGGTGGATATTACATTTGAATTGAATAGTCTCAACTTGGTTTTTGTGCTTATAACTTTTGAATTCCATATGTTCTCAAGATTCTTGAAGATTGATGCTGCTTTTGCAGTTCTGATCCTAACTTCCTTTTTAGTGTCACCATCCTGGTCTATGTAGCTGCCAAGGTATGCAAATTGATTGACTTCTTCAATATCTGTCCCTTCTATGTGTATTTTTCCATTTTGATTAATGGGAATTTTCATTATTTTTTTTTCGTCCTTATTAATTTCAAGTCCTATTTTGCTAGCCAGTGAAGACAGGCTATCTGTTTTTTCTTGCATGGAATTCACATTATTACTGATAAGAGTTATGTCTTCAGCAAAATCAAGATCTTCTAGTTGGGTCCCATGTACCCAGTCAATACCTGTGTTACCTGTGCAGCATTTTTTCATGATGAAGTCTATTGTAATCCCAAAAAGTAAAGGAGACAGTATACATCCTTGTTTCACACCTGTTTCAATCTGGAACCAGTCACTCATCCCTTCTTCTGTCTTGACTGCACAAACATATCCATTGTATAAGTCCTTAATGATGTTGACAATTTTAGATGGTATTCCATAAAGACTTAAAATTCTCCATAATGAATCTTTGTGTATGCTATCAAATGCCTTTTTAAAATCTATGAAGTTCAGTATTAACGGTTTCTGCTTTTCAATATGTTTTTCAAGTATTATTCTGAGAGTAAAGATCTGGTTGAGACAGCTTCTCCCTTTTCGAAATCCTGCTTGTTCTTCTCTCATTGCAGTATCCACTATATCTTTAAGTCTATTCAAAATGACCTTGCAAAATACTTTTGACACAATTGATATTAAGGTTACTCCTCTCCAGTTGGTACAGTCACTAAGGTTGCCTTTTATTTGATATTTTAACAATGATTCCTTTTTTCCAATTAGAAGGGACATTCTCTTCTTTCCAAATCTTGTTAAACATTCTCTGTAGTTGTCTCATGTTGTCACTATTGATAGCTTTTAGCATTTCGGCTGTTATTTCATCTTCACCTGCAGCTTTGTTGTTAGCCATTAAATTCACTGCTGTTTCAATTTCATGCAATTTAATTTCATCTAGGTTGACATTTAGTTGTGGGGCTGGTAAGTCAGTTTCAAGGTTTAACAATTCTTTTGGGTGTGGTCGATTAATTATTTCTTGGAAGTGTTCAGCCCATCTTTGCTTTTGGTCTTTATTTGATGTTAATAGGGTTCCAGTTTTGCTAATGATTGGTCTTTCTTTAGATGCAATAGTATCTGTTAACCTCTTTTGTATGTTATATAAAATCCTTTGTTGAGGTTGAAAGACTCGCCAAAGGAAAAATTGGCGAACTACTTTGCGAGCCCTATGTGACGTCTAACGGCACGGGAAGGATATAAGATATAGTTTTGCTGTCTCCTGTTTTTGCTGCTTTTTCTGCCTCTTTCACCATATTGTCTATGTATTCTCTTTTATCCCTTCTAGCTGAATTTTTTACTTTCTTGTCTATTTCTTTGTATGTTGCTTTCGCCAGATCTTTTCCAACATCTGTTTTTGCATTCAACATGTCTAATTTGGGTGCTCGTATTTCATGTATGTACTTACATGTGTTTTCTGATATCCATGCTTTTCTATTTGGTTTTTTAAGTCCAGCACTTGCTTTTCCTGCTGTGATTATGGCTGTGCTGTAAGAATTCCATAATTCATCTATATCTATCTCCTCTACTTCACTGGGTGTTTTGGAATGATTGGCAAGTTCCTGATTGAAATTAATGTTATTATTTTAAACAAACACTACATCAAGAAATATCTACATTCATACTGTCACAAAACAAACACTACATCAAGATATATCTACATTCATACTGTCACAAAATGACTTTTTACACATACCATTTCCTTCAGTCATTTTGGTCACAACAATGTCCTGAGAAACTTCCTTTGTGGATTTCCTTTTATCCTTTTTTTTTTTCTCTTTTTTCTTTTTCTTTTCCTTCACTTTCTTCCTTTTCTTCCTCTCTAAAGATGATGGTGATGAGGAGGAAGATTTTCTGAAAAGAGAATATATTGTAAAAATTAACTGCTCATCACTGTAAAAAATTAAAAGTTAAAGAAACATTACTTCCAACATTACAAAATTCAAACATCAGATTCAGCATTAAAAAACTTTCAAGTAAACACACAGAATTCAACATCATAAAACTCAAACATTAGATTCAGCATTAATATCCTCTAATGCGGTGGTTTATGATCTGTGATGTGTGGCTGTATTATCAAATTGGAATTATAAGTGCCATCTATTGAATAAAAACAATTAACGCCTCATGGCTTTGCAGTATTACATATAAGATGGTGGTCCACAACTTGTATGTATTTGGAAAAGTGGTGCTTGGATACAAAAAGTTTGGGAACCATTGCTCTAATGTACACATGAACCTTCAACATTTAGTCTAGTCATTTGCCTGTCCCTTGTGAAACTTTGTCTCCCTAAATGTACTGAATTCTGTCTCACACTCTTCCCAAGTGTTAAAATTAGATCTGTCAGGCCTGAAGGACTCACCACTAGATATTTTTTTCTATCGACCTTCCATGTTGCTGCTAGAGTTTCTTGGTATGAATAATTTGCCACTGCTTTTCTTCTGGGCAGTGAATGTACTAGTCAGTGATCGTAGCCATTGTCTCTACACATGCAGCTTTGTTGTTAGCCATTAAATTCACTGCTGTTTCAATTTCATGCAATATAATTTCATCTAGGTTGACATTTAGTTGTAGGACTGGGTGTGGTTGATTAAGTATTTCTTGGAAGTATCTGACCCATCTTTGCTTTTGGTCTACTTGATGTTAATAGGGTGCAGTTTTGCTAAGGATTGGTCTTTCTTTGGGTGCAATAGTATTCGTTAGCTTCTTTTGTATGTTATAAAGAGTTTTGCTGTCTCCTATTGCTGCTTTCTCTGCTTCTTTCACCATATTGTCCATGGTATTCTCTTTTATCCCCTCTAGCCGAACTTTTTACTTTACTGTCTAGTTCTTTGTATGCTGCTTTTGCCAAATCTTTTCCAAGATCTATCAACATGTCTAATCTGGCTGCTTGTCTTTCGTGTATGTATTTCCATGTGTTATCTGATAACCATGCTCTTCTACTTGTTTTTTGCAGTCCAGCACTTGTTCTTGCTGCTGTGATTATGGCTGTGCTGTAAGAATTCCACAATTCATCTATATCTGTCTCTTCTACCTCAATGAGTGCAGCAAACTGTTTGGTAAGTTCCAGATTGAAATTACTCTTAGTATTTTCATCCTGTAGACTTTGACTGTTTACCTTTCTGAGTATTGCTTTCTCGTGTTGGCTTTTCAGTTTTAGTCTTATTTTCCCTATGCACAGATTGTAATCACTGTTGACATCTGCACCCCTGTGTGCTCTTACATCTATCACAGATGTTCTGAATTGCTTTCTAATACAAAAATGATCTATCTGATTCTGGTTCTATCATCTGGAGATATCCATGTTGTTTTATGTATCTCTTTATGTTAAACTATTGTTCCTCCAATGACCATGCCCTATGTTAGACACAGTTCTATTAACCTTTCTCATTTCAGATTTGCCATATCAATCCCTTCTTTCATCATTACTTTTTTAAACATCAGTGTTATCTTTTCCTACCTTGGCATTGAAGTCTCCCACGACAATTAAGATGTCGTGTTTAGGGACTTTGAGTTGTAGTTGGTGATAGAAACTGTCTTTTATTTCATCATTTGCATCGTTTGTAGGTGCATAGAATTGTACGATTGTCGTTCTTCTATGCCTTATTTTGTATTGTGCCCTTAACAAATTCACTGGTTCCCATTCTTTAAGGCTCTTTGCTGCTACAGTGGACATAAATATACCCACTCCTTCTTGATATTTCCCATTGTCTCTGCATAAATGTATTATTAATTTATGGTATACTGAACCTATTTTATTATATGGAAGTGAATCATGGACAATAGGCAAGTCTGCACAAGTCACTGAAGCAGCAGAAATGTGGTTTATTAGAAGAATGTTGTGAATTCCCTGGACTGCAAAAATAACTAATGGAGAATGTTTCAGAAGAGCTGGAAATAAAAAAAAATCTAGTCAAAAAATAAGAGAGAGAGAATGTACTTTCATAGGACATGCAATGAGAAGAGGGGGCATTGAAAATATTATAACAACAGGAAAAACAGAGGGAAGAAAAGCCAGGGGAAGACCAAGAGAAATGATACCGGACAGTCTGATGAGATGGCGTGAGATAAGATCACAAACTGAACTAATGGCCTGCATGAAGGATCATGTATTCTAAAGAGGCATAATAGCCAACACCAGTCGACACAGCACCTGATGATATATACTGTCCAAAAAAAGAAACACATAGCTTATATAAGCTTCATTTTTTATGTTATGATAAAAATTTTATTTCTGGGTATCTCAAACCATACCAAAACCTGTCACCAAGATATCAGGTCCATGATTTAGCATGTATAGTCAGAACGCAGTAGCTGCCCTTGCTAATCACGCATTTTTTTACCATAACTCACCTTGCATTTATGGAAAAGTCGTGATTTTTTGGTGAGCACAACTCACTTCCCACGCAAATGAAACCCTATAAAATGATGAGGTTACACAAACAAATTCAGTTAATTTTCAAGCAATTATGGCGCGTTTATTGAAAATTTATGAAACATTGCTATTGGTCACCTACAAGCAGGTGAAATTCAAAGTCAGGCTGCCAGACATTTAAACATGCACCAGATTACCATCAGCTGACTTTGGCACCGTTTCCAAGCCATTGGCTCAGCTGAAGACCAGCACCACAGTGGACAACCCAGGGTGACAACAGCAGCTGATGATCGCTTTATTCTGGTTCATCACCTCAAGTGCCCAGTCACTGCTTGCAGGACGTCATGTGTTTGATCAAACTGTCCAGAACAGACTGTATGAAGCTGGACTGGTGGCACGATGACCTCACCGAGGTCCTGTCTTAAAGAGACGCCATCACCAAAATTGACTTGTCTGGGCCAACCAGCATCGGCCTTGGACAACTGACAATCAATGGAGACGTGTCTGGTTTAGTGATGAATCTTCCTTTTTGTTGCACCACCATGATATGCGGAGAAGGGTCTACCGTAGGCCAAATGAACATTTTGCCCAAAATTGTGTTGATGAAGCTCCACCGCATGGTGGTGGAGATGTAATGGTAAAAATTAAAAAGATCAATTTCAATGGAAGGAGCCCATTGGTGCAGATTAAGGGAGGCTTGAATGCAGAACAATAATGAAATTCTTAGACCCCATGTCCTTTGACTGCGCAAAGGTCTGTGTTTCAACAGGACAATGCCAGACCCCATTCTGCACAGTTCACCACACAGTTCCTGACTGTCAACAACATTCTCACCCTTCCCTGGCCATCCCTGTCTCCAGACATGAATCCGATCGAGCACCTGTGGGATAAGCTGCAAAGATGTGTTTGTCGCTGAAACATTTCTCCAGCCAATCATTGTGATCTGTGGCAGGCACTCCAGGAAGAGTGGGCAACCATCCCACAGGCGCATATCAGACATCTGATCGCATCTATGCCCAGGAGATGCCAGTTGCTGATCAATGCAAGCTGATGCCACACACCATACTAACTTGAGAACCCCTGGGACTAACAAATTCTCATCACACATATGCAAGGAACTGTCAAGTGAGTGTTGAAACCCTTAGGTATTATTGTGTGCAATTTGAAAGTTTTATTCATTTAATTTAATAAGCTATAGAATATCAAAGTTATGGCTAAAATTGGGTCATCAGTAGTTATGCTTGATGGTGGTGGTGGTGAATTTGGCCTCTCTTAACAATGTCTCTTTACAGTTTCACGTGGTAAACTTTTTTTTTCTTTGGCCTGTTGTGTTCCACTTGGCAGCTTGACTTTTGGATTCTCTGACTTTCTTATCATCACATGTTTGATATATGTCCATTTCCTTTTTCTGATCACCCATGAGACAGGTCATTGTTGAGTGTCTTATCGCTGCATTGGTCTTGAATTTGTTGCACTTTTATTCACCTGGGAACAACTGTGTTAAGAGCACACTTATCTTAACATAGTGTTTGTGAGACAGGGAACATAGATCTGTTTGCTTAAAAGCTCTGACCTACTTCTGTAGCCCAGAAACTTGTAGCAATCAACACTAATTGTAATTGTTATTTTTGTAAAATGTAATGTCAGGTTGGTGGATGGATGGGGAGATGGAGATCTCTGGCGATGATGAGGGAAGTCTGGTGTGAAACCAATGAATCCAGGACGTGACAAGCCTATGGGTCTTTACAACAATGGCTATCAGAATGATGTAAACAAAACAGAGACAGCAGACTATAGGTGGCGGGGAATGGATATCGTTGAAGCACTCATCAGATTCCTCATCTCAAAGTCAGAGTGTCTTTGTGGAAATGTCTCCAAACCATCTGACATAGAGAAGGGACTTACATACAGCCACCAGAGGCAGGAAAACAAAGTTTTGGCCAGGCCAGCCACACTGTCTTCATGGCAGTCCAAGCAAGACCACAGTCTGCCCTAGCAAGGAAAGGTGCTCAAGTCGGAGTTACCCAGCCAAAAGGCGCATCGCAAAAATCAGGGTAACACACATTATCGCTAATAAAAAGTGCAAACAAAGAAGAAGAAGAAGTTGCACTTTTATAAGAGTACTTTCCTTAGGCATTTGTTTTCTATTTCTTTAGTTGTTTTCCAGTTTTCACGTGCATAAATGAGGGTGGATATTACATTTTAATTGAATAATCTTAACTTGGTTTTTGTGCTTATAATTTCTGAATGCCACATGTTCTCAAGATTCTTGAAGGTCAATGCTGCTTTTGCAATTCTAATTCCAACATCCCTTATGGTATCACCATCCTGGTTTATGTAGCTGCTGAGATATGCAAATTGACTGACTTCTTCAACAGCTGTTCCTTCTATGTACATTTTTCTTTCTTGATTAATTTGAAGTTTCATTATTTTTGTTTTTTCCTTGTTAAAGTCCTATTCTACTAGCCAGTGAAGACAGTGCATCTGTTTTTTATTGCATTGAATTCACATTGTCACTGATAAGAGTTATGTCATCTGCAAAATCAAGGTCTTCTAACTGAGCCCCATGTACCCAATCAATCCCTGTTTTACCTGTGCAACACTTCTTTATGAAGTCTATAGCAACTCCAAAAAGCAAGGGAGATCACCTTAAGGAAATACCAAAAAAGGAAAACTATATTTAACCACAAATGAGTCAAAGAATATGGATTTATGCTAAAAGCAGATTTTCATTTTTGTGTGTACATTATTCCAATCTGACATGGGGATGGCAGTAAGAAAAAAGATACAGCTGAATGACACACTGCCATAGTGGGTTCTTACTAATAAGGATGAATTATATAAAGTTGTTGGGGATAAAACTTGGAGTGGCAAAAAATGAATGATTCATCAAGAGCTCAAGATGGATGGCCAAAGAACAGGTGAATGAATGAATGAATGAATGATCTTTATTTTAAAATGGTAAAGAATTGGGCATGCAGGCCAGTCTTACATTCTGCCCTTCATCACTCCATCTTTCATTCTTCCCACGCAGTCAATTTACTACAAGTATACAAATTACATTAGGAAAAAAAAAACATGTAATCAGTTACACTGAAGGAGGTACTAAAAAGAAAAACAGACAACCTATGGATGTGTTAAGAGTGCTTGAGTGATGGTTTTTACTAACTAATGAACTAATACAAAAAGTACAGGATCATGAAGGCAGTTATCAGTACTCCTGAGATGGTTACAGTAAACATTAGAGTAAACCTGACAATCCTATCACAAACATGAAGGTCATCATCCATTCCATATAGCAATTCTCACACAGAACAGATTTTGTTCAATGATGATCTCTGCTTGGCAAAACAGAAAATGTCTATAAGTGGACTCCATGAAAGCAGAGTTTCAAATCTGTGTCAACTTCTCAGAAGAATGCTTGGCCATGTACAAACAATATCTAGCCAAAATAAAACTCTTAGAAATGGCAAGTTAAGGACAGGGGGGGAAAAAAGGCATTCATGTCTTACAGTCCACGATAAAAAAATAAAGTTATGTCTTTCAGTTCATGCTCAATTCATACAGAAGGTACGACAATTAAATAATGAGACTGATTTTATTATGGCCAAGACAAAAATGACATCTGTGAAGCAAAGCATGGAATCCAAAGAGGCAACCTTCATCTATGATCTGGCAACTTTTCATTGCTGTCCGATAAATAGACAACAAACAAGTTGCCATTTTGTCGACCTAGTTAGAATGTGCATTGTTACATAATCTTCATGGATAAAAAAGCTAACATTAAATTCTGTTTAAAACTCAGAAAAAAAGTTCCATTGAGACAGTTGAATTGATGCAATAAGTTTATGGGAATAATTGTTTATCTCGTGCACAGATATTCAGGTGGTATTCACAATTCAAAAGTGGTGTGGAAATGATTACAAATGCAACTAGACATGGATGCCAAATTTCTGTTTGTAGTGAGGAACTCATTGCAAAAGTCAGAGAACGGATACAATAAGATTGTTGTTTGACTGTGAGGATGATGGCAGATGAATTTGGTGTTAATTCATAAAATTTTGGTGGAAGATTTGGGCAAGAAAAAAGTTGCTTGCAGGTTTGTACCACATTCATTGTCTGATGACAAAAAACATCAGCATGTTGAGTACGCAAAAGACATCATCAAAACATGTTGCAGAAATAAATATTTCTTAAATTTGATTGTTGCAGAGGATGAAACATGGATTTTCTGCTATGATCCCACAACTAAACACCAAAGTGCCCAGTAGAAGTCATCATCATCACCAAAAGGCAAAATAATTCATCTTCAAAAGTTGAAAGTGAAGACAATGTTAGTGTGCTTCTACAACAGCAAAGGAGTTATTCACAAAGAATTTATTCCAGAGGGACAGATTGTCACTGCCAAAGTGTATTTATGTATTTTGAAATGCATATTGAAAAGGATTCTCTGAGTCCGACCTGAGTATTCAACACTCGGCAGTTTTTTCCATCTTCATGATAATGCACTGGCCCACTGGGCAGTAGATGTACAGGAACTTTTGGCCTAAAAGCAAGTGTGTGTTCTCAACCATCCACCCTATTCCCCAGATTTGTCTCCCTGTGATTATTTTCTAAAGAAAGACCAATCCTTAGCAAATCTGGAACACTATTAACATCAAATAAAGACCAAAAGCAAAGATGGGCTGAACACTTCCAAGAAATACTCAATCGACCACACCCAAAAGAATTGTTAAACCTTGAACCTGACTTACCAGCCCCACAACTAAATGTCAATCTAGATGAAATTAAATTGCATGAAATTGAAGCAGCAGTGAATTTAATGGCTAACAACAAAGCTGCAGGTGAAGATGAAATAACAGCCGAAATGCTAAAAGCTATCAATAGTGACAACATGAGACAACTACAGAGAATGTTTAACAAGATTTGGAAAGAAGAAAAGGTCCCTTCTAATTGGAAGAAGGGAATCATTGTTAAAATACCAAAAAAGGGCAACCTTAGTGACTGTAACAACTGGAGAGGAGTAACCTTAATATCAGTTGTGTCAAAAGTATTTTGCAAGGTCATTTTGAATAGACTCAAAGATATAGTGGATACTGCAATGAGAGAAGAACAAGCAGGATTTCGAAAAGGGAGAAGCTGTCTCGACCAGATCTTTACTCTCAGAATAATACTTGAAGAACATATTGAAAAGCAAAAACCATTAATACTGAATTTCATAGATTTTAAGAAGGCATTTGATAGCATACACAGAGATTCATTATGGAGAATTTTATGTCTATATGGAATACCATCTAAAATTGTCAACATCATTATGGACTTATACAATGGATATGGTTGTGCAGTCAAGACAGAAGAAGGGATGAGTGAATGGTTCCAGATTGAAACAGGCGTGAAACAAGGATGTATACTGTCTCCTTTACTTTTTGGGATTACAATAGACTTCATAATGACAAAATGCTGCACAGGTAACACAGGTATTGACTGGGTACATGGGACCCAACTAGAAGATCTTGATTTTGCTGATGACATAACTCTTATTAGTAATAATGTGAATTCCATGCAAGAAAAAACAGATAGCCTATCTTCACTGGCTAGCAAAATAGGACTTGAAATTAACAAGGACAAAACAAAAATAATGAAAATTCCCATCAATCAAAATGGAAAAATTGGCGAACTACTTTGCGAGCCCTATGTGACGTCTAACGGCACGGGAAGGATATAAGATATAAGATAAGATTATTTTCTATTCCCAAAATTAAAGTTACCATTGAAAGGACGCTTCTTTGATGATACTGATGACATCCAGAGGGCTGTAACATTGATTTTAAGGGCCATACCAACAGAAAAACTGCAGAGGTCATTCCAATGTTTGTTAGATCATGCCACTTACTGTATCAATGCACAAGGGGCTTACTTTTAACAAAATACAGGTTATATTATATCTTCAACCGTTGTTTATTTTATTTTTTATATTTTATTTTTTATGTTATTACTCTTATTACTTCATTGTCGGACCTTGTACAAGAGTCATTCACATAGTTCCTGGACTGAATGAATTTTGTTACTAAATGAGTAGACTTACTGGCTTCTTGGTCTAGTCTCCTTTATTATTTCACTGTCGGACCCTGTACAAGAGTCATTCACATAGTTCCTGGACTGAATGAATTTGTTTACTAAATGAGTAGACTTACTGGCTTCTTGGTCTAGTCTCCTTTAAAGTAGCCTCCTTGTAATTGTATACACTTACTCCAGCAGTCCTGCCATTTGTGGAACCACCTCTGGAAGTCACTTTGTAAGACAACCCTCATTTATCTTGTTGCATTTGAATTTCTTCAAGTTCACTGAACTGGCGACCTTCCAATGTTTTATTCAGATGTGGAAACAAGAAGTTGCAGATAGCAAAGTCAGGTGGGTATGGAGGGTGTGGAAACAATGGAATGTGGTGTTTTACCAAAAATTCATTTGTTTTGACAGACATGTGCTGGGGCATTATTATGGTAAAGGATCCAATCAGTGGTATGCCACTTCTCAGGGCGATGTCTGCACACAGCATCGCCGAGGCACTGTAGGACTGCTATATAGAATTCTGTATGCACTGTCTGCCCTCTAGAGATGTATTCAAGATGAATTAAGCCATCAATGTCAAAGAACGCAATCAAATGGTCTTGACATTGGACTTCATCTGCCATATCTTGATGATGTTTGTCATTAGCTCTGTTTCCGGGTCATACATGTACACCCAGCTTTCATCACCAGAGATTATTGATGACATGAAGTTGGGATCATTTTTGGATTACTCAAGCAGATCAGTGCAAACTGACAGATGATCTTCCTTTTGCTCTGCAATCAGAAGACGGCATGAGTTTTGCTGACACACGTCTCATATTCAATAACACAATAATTGGTGTATAAGTATACAACTATACACTAAACACTGCAGTAAAGCTGTGATACTAGAATGTATAAAATTGGAAAAAAGTAGGAGCAGCTTTATTACTTAACGATTGCAAAGTTGTGACGTTTCGGCGTGAGCCTTAATCATACAAAAACATACAGGACGAAGAAATAGGGAGAGGAGATAAAGTATAGATTTACATGAATACTGTTTTAAAAAAAAAAAAATTTTTAAAGGAGTACTTAGCTGTAAATTGCAAGGTGTGGCTTGTCTGGCGGTGTGTGTCAGGAATGGATCTGGTAGGACGTGGAAATTGTTTAAATAGAGACCTGTGACATGTGGTCGGTGGGTTGTAACTGGGGGTGGTGGATGGGGAACCGGGGAGGGGAGAGACAGTGACGCACTACTGGCTTAGCTAGGAGAATTTTTTTTTTTTTTTTTAAACAGTATTCATGTAAATCTATCTCCCGTGTGGTACCCGGGATCTGCAAAGAATAGGACCACTGTACCCTACCATGCATGATCGTAAAAGGCGACTAAGGAGGGTTCAGCATAGGGCCAGCAACCCTATCTGGTAAAAAAACTATCAGACTGCTACAGAAACAGAAACAAGGGAAAAAGCAAATGCAGGTGGAAGGAGAAATGCATATCAGGAAACTGAGCCCATGAAGGTTGTGGATGAAAGACAGCCACTGGAAGTCCCCAGCCTGACTGCAGACCTCCTGGAACCTAAACACAAGATGCAAATAGGCAGCTGGAATGTAAGAAAGCTAAACCAGACTGGAAAACTAGCACAAACCATCAAGGAAATGCACAGATACAAACTAGACATACTAGGAATACAAGAAGCAAGATGGACAGGACAAGGCAGAAGGAAATTAACAACACAGCACACAGAAGATACAATAATATGGTCAGGTAAAGAAGATCTTCATGAAGGAGGAGTAGCATTGATTATAACAAAAGCAGCATCAAGAGCATTGCTGAAATGGACCCCAATAAATGAGAGATTATTATATGCACGGTTCAACTCAAGATTCACGAAGCTGTCTATTATAGTTTGTTATGCACCAACAGAAGCAACTGAAGAGGAATTAAAAGAAGATTTTTACAACAGCCTCCAACCCACAGTAGAAACAATACCCAAGCATGATATGCTACTCATCTTGGGCGACTTCAATGCAAAAGTAGGTGAAGGAAATGAAGATAGAAGAAGAATCATGGGAAGAGAAGGAATCGGAGAAAGAAATGAAAATGGAGAAAGACTGTGCAGTTTCTGTGAAGAAAATATGATGACCATCGGAGGGACAATTTTCCAACACAAAAACATCCATAAGGTGACTTGGAGGTCACCATATAAAACCACAGAAAACCAAATCGATCACATACTAATAAACAACAAGTGGAAACGGTCACTACAAGATGTGCGAGCAAGGAAAGGAGCAGATATAGGAAGTGATCACAACCTTCTGGTAGCAAAAATAAAACTAAAATTAAGGAAAGCCAAAATCGGAGAACACGGAAAGATACATTTTGATACAAGAAAACTGATAGACCAGCAAACAAGAAATGAATTCTCAATAATACTTAAGAACTGCTTCAGTGTCCTACAAGACGAAGCAGAAATGTCCATATTAGAGTTCAATAAAACACTACAGGAAACAGCAAAAGAGGTGCTGGGATATCGGAAAAGGAGAAAAGAGGAATGGATAAGCGAGACCACATGGGAAAAGATAGAGCAAAGAAAAGAAATCAAGAAAAAATTACTGAACACCAAATCGCAACGGCTTAAAGAACGAGTTTTAAGTAATTATGCACAAAAAGACAAAGAAGTAAAGGAATCATGCCGTCAAGATAAACGTCAATATTATGACAACTTAGCAGAAACAGCAGAGAAAGCAGCATATACAAATGACATGAAAACCATATATAAAATCACAAAGCAGATGACAGGTAACTTCAACACAAGATGTGAAAGTGCAGTAAGAACACAAAATGGACAACTGGTCAGTGGAGAAAGAGAAAAAATTGAAAGATGGAGGGAACACTTTAACACCCTACTAAACAGAACACAAGCAGCACAAGCAATAGATATACCTGAAGCAAAAGCGGAACTAAACATCAATACAGGACCAATAACAATAAATGAAGTAAAGGAGGCGATAAAGATGCTAAAATCAGACAGGGCACCAGGTGAAGATGAAGTGACTGCTGAGATGTTGAAAGCAGAAGAAACAGAAACACCAAAACAACTTTGCCGGATATTACAACAAATTTGGGATTTAGAAAAAGCCCCAGAGGAGTGGAAAACTGGTCTTATAGTAAAACTACCAAAGAAGGGTGACCTCAGAGATTGCGGGAACTGGAGAGGCATTACCCTGCTGCCACTCACTAGTAAAGTATTTTGCAGAATAATCATCAACAGAATTGTACCAACACTTAAGGAAAAACTTCGGAAAGAACAGGCAGGATTTAGGAAAGGAAGATCATGCATAGACCACATATTTGTACTTAGACAAATATTAGAACAGGCAAATGAGTGGCATAGCACAACATATGCATTATTCATAGATTTTGAGAAAGCCTTTGACAGTGTCAACAGAGATGCACTGTGGAAAATCCTAAGATGGCATGGCCTCCCCCATAAAATAGTTAATGTAATCAAAGCCCTATACGAGGGTTTTCAGTGCAAAGTTATCTGTGGAGAACATACCTCCAGCAGCTTTTGGGTACAAACAGGAGTGAAACAGGGATGTGTACTATCACCAACATTATTTATCTTGGCAGTAGACTGGTTAATGAAGGAGGCAACATCAGACAAACGCAGAGGATTACAATGGACCCTTGACACAGTGCTGGAGGACCTTGACTTTGCGGACGACATTTGTCTATTATCAAGCAGTCACAAAGATATGCAAGATAAAATAAACA
Source organism: Achatina immaculata (assembly GCA_009760885.1). NCBI lineage: Eukaryota > Metazoa > Mollusca > Gastropoda > Stylommatophora > Achatinidae > Lissachatina > Lissachatina immaculata. Next base: position 46,289,219 of record CM019693.1, on the reverse strand, counting down.
AGCTAACTCAGAATGCAAACAACATAGGACTAAAGATCAACGTAGGAAAGACAAAGTTAATGAAGCAAAATGTGAACAACAGAAATGTACTCAGAGTAGATAACAAGTTAGTGGAGGAGGTCAATGAATTTGTATACCTTGGCAGCAGAGTAGTAGTAAATGGAGACAGCACAGAGGACATCAACAGCAGACTTACTAGAGCAAACCAGGCTTTTGCAATGCTGCAGAATATATGGAAATCAAATAAACTAAGCATAAATATGAAAATCAGGATATTTAAGAGTAATGTTCTAAGTGTACTACTCTATGGAAGTGAATGCTGGAAAATCACCAAAACCATAGAAAACAAGTTGAATTCTTTCCAGACTAAATGTTTACGAAGAATTAAAAAAATATTTTGGCCAAACACCATAAGAAATAACATTTTATTAGCAGAAATGCAGATGAAACCACTGACAACAATTATTGAGGAAAGACGCTGGCGATGGTTGGGACATGTGCTCCGAATGACTGATAACTCACTACCAAAAATAGCACTAAGATGGACACCACAGGGGAGCAGAAGTAAGGGTAGACCAAAAGAGACATGGAGAAGAACAACAGAAAGGATGTTGCGCAATAGAGGGCTCACCAGGGCAAGAGCAAAAAAAAGGCGAAGGACAGGCATTTGTGGAAAACCCTTGCGGAAGCCCCATGTGCCCTGGGCACTTAAGGTTCAGAGAGAGAGAGAGATGTAAATCTATACTTTATCTCCTCTCCCTATTTCTTTGTCCTGTATGTTTTTGTATGATTAAGGCTCACGCCGAAAAGTCACAACTTTGTAATCGTTAAGTAATAAAGCTGCTCCTACTTTTTTCCAATTTTATACATTCTAGTATCACAGATTTACTGCAGTGTTTAGTGTATAGTTGTATACTTATACACCAATTATTGTGTTACTGAATATGAGACGTGTGTCAGCAAAACTCATGCCGTCTTCTGATTGCAGAGCAAAAGGAAGATCATCTGTCAGTTTGCACTGATCTGCTTGAGTAATCCTACTTTTTTCCAATTTTATACAGTCTCATATTCAAATCTTCACTTAGAATTTTATGACAAATAGCAACTGCTATTCCTACATCCTCTGTTATCTCTCTGACTGTTAAACATCAGTGCAAATGATTTCTCGCACATATGCCACGGTCTCATCGGTGTGGGAGGTGGATGGTCTGTCAGAGCACTGGTCATCTTCAAACAATTGGTGCTCACTTTTAAAGCAGGAAAACCACTCAGATGTCTTCGATTAACTTAGGAAGAACTCACCAAAAGCTGATTAACTTAGGAAGAACTCACCAAAAGCTGATTATAGTATTTCATAAGTTTCAGCATTTTTTTCTAGGCAAACATAGAAATCAATGCACACACATACATGCTGTTGAATTTTCTTACTCATGTTGATAACAGCGGGAACCTGCATGTATGCATTCACTTGGAGGCTTGTGCCGTGTGAATGACTGAAGATAATGAGTTCAGATTTTACATGTGCACTCAGGAATGATTGCTATAAACTCATGCCTTGGCGAAAGTCTGGGGTTCAGATCCAACCAGAGGCATCCCAGTCACCCAGCTGTAGAAATTGGTACCCGACTTTTGGAGTTGGGGAAGGAAAGGCGGCCAGCCGTGATACTGACCACATCACCCTCTACTGCGATGACAGGTAAAGGAAAATATGGGCACTAACACCATATCCTTATGTGCCTCTAAGGCATAACAGGATAACCTATATGTTACATTCGCTTTAAAATTTATTTTTTAAAAAAATAATAAAACTGAAAACAGTTCCCATGTGTTCAGTGTCCTACTCTGACAATTAAAATTTTCAATGTTCTTCATTTTCAACATTGGAAAACGCTCTCTCTCTCTCTCTCTCTCTATCGCACATTCACACATACAAGCACACACACCAATCATCACAATAAAAATACATTTCAAAACGCCCGGAAATTTAAAAGGAACTAACCGTTTCTTTTTTCCTTTAGTTTCCGTAGTTTCACATTTCTCTAACCTCCTAAAATTAACCTTTCTTGACAGTCGTTTGTGCTTTGTGTGTGTTTTTGACGAAGACTTGCGACTTTCGCCTTCCTCTCCTGAATCAAGGGAACTTGAATCGGAAGTATGACATCCTTTCCTTGGTAGCGATTTATGCTTGGGCGTCTCACTTGACTTTCCTGCATGTGAATTTCCCGTCATTGAATCGGTTTTAGCAGCTATTAAATAAATACGCTTTCTTTTTCTGCTGTGATTTAAGACGTATGTCAACTAGCGTGCGAATCGCAACACGATCATTGAGAAACATTCATGAACATATCGCCATGTTTACGTTTCATACAGGGCAGTTCCTGTGGATATCTGCACGGCATTGTGCGTGCTACAGAAAATATCATTCATTCATTCATTTGCATGTCCCTTGCGGAACTTTGCCTCCCTAACAGCACTCCTGTAGGCCTCTCGGTTGTGAGAAAGATGGCCTGCTGCCGATGCATCCAGTTGCAGATCATCAATGATGTTTTGCAGCCATCTTTGCCTTGGTCTTCCTCTCTTTCTTTTTCCCATTATGTACCCTTCCAAGACGGTCCAGAAAATATCAATATACACTAAATATAAGGACAATATGGACGTTTGACACAATCTGCCCCAGAAAGATATTGAATATTTACTGGTCACCCTCAATTAATAAAACAAACTTGCTTGCCCAGTGTGAACTATTGGATCAGTGACAGCGATGAGACTAGAATCAGAAATCAGAAGACGTAACTGTAACTGTAGTCAGTGACTGGCACCCCTGCACTCTGGACATTCTCATATGTGCTCCGCCTTCCATTCCAACACCCACTGAAGTGTGTGCCTGCTGATAGATGCAAGGGTTCAAAATCAGACTTCGGTGTCATTGCATTCAGGACAGCCCTATATATGTTCTGTCGCACACGGCAGCATCTGTCTATGAGTATGTTTGTTAATAGCTCCCATCAAGTGTTGGGACAATTTTTTTCTAATAGGAAACAATGAAGCTTTCGTACAGTAAAGTAACAGAAGACAGTTTTGTAAGACAAGACATTGAAAAAATCGTAGACAAAGGACTTTTAGACTTGAGAGAAAGAAAAATCACAAAAGAGTTACCTGGGACTCGAACCATTGACTCCGATAGAACGAGCAGCCATCTAGCAACGAGAGGACAACGTATCAATGAACTACACTATTTCATACCCACCAACCCCCCAAAAAGGTGTTTGAAAGAGAGGTCATTAGTACATGTCCAATCAAAATGAAGATAATGACACCTGGAAAGAAACAAGGTCATGACTTGATGTGGTGACTTCGAAGGCTCCCAAACCTTGTGCCATTCATGTATGTAACCAGTAATCACCTTTAGGCATCTCATCTAGATCGAACACTGACATTATTGTATCATCAGCCTCAGCCATCCAGGATCTGCCTCGTTTGATGCATCTGTCCTTTATCAACCCCAGCTCCTTATGGAGAGGATGATCCTTCATGCCAGCAACACTGATGTATGCCTTTGCTTGAGCATACCTGTATTTTGATCTCACACTCAGCATATCAAACAGAAAATGCATGTCGGCACAGAATTATCCCTGATGTAACCCTAGACCGCTCTCATTTCTCATTGCCTCGTTCTGTACACGCACTACTCTTTTCAGCCGTACATTTGACAGAGTGAGTAAACCTAGACCATACTTCAATGGTGACATCACCAGTGCCTGCATCAGCAAGAATAGAGTGCGCTGTGGAAAGTTTGCTGCTAACTTAACTGCTCTAAACACGTTCCTGGCCTATTGAATTACATTGTCCACATGTTGTAGAAAGAACAAGGATCTATCAAATATATTCTCTAGATACTGCATGAAGTGTTTTCTCATAATATATTGTCCTTGATACTTCACAATGGGAACTTTAGATCCTACAATTCTGTTATTTAATGAACACCACAGGATGCTCGCTTTTTGAGGGTTTATAACCGCATTGTTATCCTCACCCAGTCATCTGATCCACCCTGATCTGTATCCCTGTGGCTAATTCCTCTCTACATCTCCCATGCCCATATTTGACAGTCGCCATTCATTCCACACCACTTCCAAATAATAGCACAATGCCAGTAGAACATACCTTGAGTAGCACAGGAGACAAGGGAGACCCCTGAGGCAACCCCGTTACAATGGTTCTGGGCTCTGAGATCCATGATCTGTATCTGAAGACAACTGATCAACCTAACAGCATTGAATCTGTCCATCGAACTAATCTTGCATCTTCCTCAAACTCTCTATCAGAAGTGTCAACAGCATTGTATAATCCACTCTGCTGTATGCAGCCTCAAGATTAAGTGCCACAACTACAGTTTCCTCCTTTTTCTGGGATCCCTCATGTACATCATATGCCAGGATATACATTTCCAATACACAGCAAGGGTAAACTTCCTCAGATATACAATGCCGCCCGAGCCATGTTTCACCTGAACGAGGACTGCTAATCTAATTGCAAAAAATGTATAACTCTATGATCACCTCATTAGCATACTTTGTTGTAAGGTGGGACTTTGGGAGTGAACCATGTGTTTCGGTTTTCATGGCTAGGCCTTGCCGCGTTAATTGAGCTCTCTCGCTCACATTGTAGTCCCATTTTGATCAGAATCACCTGCCCATTCTAACATGTCAATTATTTCAATGTGTAGTCCTGCTTTGATCAGAATCGCATGGCTGTTGCAACTTCCTCTCGCAGGGTTGGAGTAACATTAGAATCCAGGAAATCAAAGAGAATCTGTATTTCCTGTAGGAACATTATATAAAAATCATACAATAAATGCTCCAAAACAGGTGCTTGTTGTCTGGTGCTCCTGCAGTTCCAATAACCAACATTTAAACATTTCAGCCTTACTCTACTGGTTTTAGTCCTTTTCTTACACTTCCCTGGTCTTCTTACACCCACACCCACCCCTCAATAATTCTTTTTTATTCTCTACCCCTGTCTGTTTAACTCCTTATTTATGTGATAGTACAGAGGACTGATAATGATGATTAGGTCGTTATTGTTGTCTTTCATAACTAATAGAGCATAAGGCATCAATACAGTTCCTCCAGCCAATCCTGTCTTGTGCAAGTCAAGATACCTCAAACAATGTCTTCCTCACTTCCTTTAGTTCTTCCTATATTGTGTGTTTCAATGTCCCCAATGGCCTGCACCTCTTTCTTTTCCCTTGAGGTAATCAGTTCAAGGCGGTATAAGAGTGTCTTACTCTTTCAATTCGTAGTATGTGGCCCAGCCATCTCCATCATGGCCTTTTGGCTTCTTTACTAATGTTCTCAATGCCTGTTCATTTGGTTATTTCCTCATTTGTCACATGTTTTTCCTAGTGTATTCTTAAAATTTTTCTGAGGCATCTTCCTTCAAATCCTCTCACTCTGCTTTCATTTCTATGATTCTTTCTAAGATTCTTTCCTTATTTTTTTTTCATTGATTCTTATGATCTTAATCTTGTCTGGATATATATAGTCAGACCTACTGACTTGGCTATTTCATAAATCCTAGTTGTCTTTTCCTGTGTGTCTCTTTGGTATTGTGAGATTAGACCAGTATCATCTACGAAGTCATAATCCTCTAGGTGGTTTGTGAGCCCCCACATTAATCCTCTAGGTCTGTCTTTGTTGGCAGTCTTCATTATCCAGTCCATAACGATCAGGAAAATAACTGGGGAGAGTATGCATCCCGGTCCGTTTTGACCTAGAACCATGTAGTTTGTTGTCTGCCATGTTTCATGCAGCTCTGGTTGTTCGCATATATATTTTTCATAATATTTTTTTTTTTTTCAGGAATCCATAGGCCAGCAGTATCTTCCACAGGGACGGATGATAGATGCTATCGAAGGCCTTTTCAAAGTCCACAAAGTTTATATAAAGCTCCATTCTAATGACTGTTCAATAATTGTTCTCAAGAGGAATATCTGGTCTGTCTATGATCTCCTCTTTCTGAACCTGTTTTTCTCTAAGTATCTTGTCCACACTGCCATTGATTCTTTGTAAAAGTACCCTACAGAAGATTTTGCTGGCACAGATGGAAGAGGAAGTCGATTCCTTTCCAGTTCATGCATTTTGTGAGATCGCCTTGTTTTGAGATTTTAATAGTGATACCTCTTGTAAATGCTACAGAAGAGTTCTTCAAATATTATGTACACCAAAAAGAACAAATATATCCATACTACAAGAACTTAACATTGAAGAAGGCTGACTATTAAAAAAGATTAAAGAGAGAAAACTTAAATATTTTGGACACATTAAACGTCATGATAATCTAGAGAAAACCATCTTGGAAGGGTACATAATGGGAAAAATAAAGAGAGGAAGACCAAGGCAAAGATGGCTGCAAGACATTGTTGATGATCTGCAAATGGATGCATCAGCAGCAGGCCATCTTTCTCACAACCGAGAGGCCTACAGGAGTGCTGTTAGGGAGGCAAAGTTCCACAAGGGACATGCAAATGAATGAATGAACCTCTTTCTTATGAATCTGGTACCTTCTTTCTAAACTTTGTTGAGAAGGTCTTCCAGGATCTTAGCACTAAGGGTAGTATCCACCTTTAGCATATCTGCTGTGATTCTGTCTTCACCTGTTGTTTTGTTGCTTTTGCTTTGTTGGATGGCTATCTCAGTTTCTAGATTTTGTGATACTACTTTGCTTGATATTGAGTTGCGGGCTTGGTGGTGGTATGTCAGCTTCTATTTCTCGATCTGGTATACTGAGTGGTTTTTGGAAGTGTTCTTCCAGTCTGATATGTTCTTATTCTCTCCAAAGATGGGCTCCATGCTTGTTCTGAACAGCGATGGTTCAGATGGTAAATCCTCTGGTCAGAGCCTTGGTAATTTGGTATATTGTTCTAGTCTCCTTTGTGTGCTGCTTCTTGGGCTTCTTTCACTAGTGTGTCTATATATTGTCTCTTCTTACCTTCATTGTAATCTGGGTGTTCTTTTGTGAGTATTCTTTTCTTAGGGTCTCTTCGTCTTCTTACTAGCTGTTAGAATTTTGTGTTTAATGTCTTTCCTCTCTTCTCATCCATGATTCCTCCGAAATCCAGTCTTTCTGTTGTCTTTCACACTTTCCAAGGATGTATTGGCTGACCTTGTTAAACATTTCTTGGATTATTAGGTACCACTCATCTATTGGTTTATTTGTTGTGTAAGCTAATGCTAGGGTGAACTGCGTTCTGATTGTTGAATCCTTGAGTCGAAGATTGGTTCTTCTGTTGCTCTCCTTACTCTCCTCAATTTCAGTCTTTTCTTACCCAACAGCAACTGGTGGTCACTTCTGACATCAGCTTCTCTCATTGTCTTCACATCACAAAGTGACCCTCTCCAGTTGTTATATGATCGATTTGGTTGCTGATTTTTCCATCTGGTGAATTCCAGATGGTTTTGTGAATTCTCTTGTGCTGAAAGACGGTACCTCATATAATTAATTAACTTTTTCTGCATAGGTCTGCCATTCATTCTCCATTATTATTCCTTGATCCCATGCCATGTTTCTCCATGCATTGTTCATATCCTTGGTTGTTCATTCCTACCTTTGCATTGAAATCTCCCATTACCAGGAGAATATCATGTGCTGGTATCTTATCTATCTGATCGTGGAGGCATTTGTAAAACTCCTCTTTTTGTTCTTCTTCTGCCTGTTCTGTAGTGCATAGTATTGCAAGATGGTACTCTTAGTGAATTTTGAACAAAATCTGACAGATAAAAGGGATGGCGACTGTAGTAAAACTAGTTCAAATAATAAAGGTAAATAGAGGTGCATGGTGTATTTTTACAGAGTGGCAGAGGGAGTGAGTAAAGTGAGAAAAAACAAATAGAAAGTATGAGAATGTATAAATGAAAAACATACAACATCCGATATTTTGGTGTGAGACTTTTTCAAGGATTACATGCACAAACAAGACAAAAACATATAACTAAATGAAGAACTTATCTTCATTTGGCCCCCTCCAGAAGTAGGAAACAGAGAAATGCGTGTCCACTAGAAGAAGCATAGGGACCACATGGGACAACACAAAGGATAAGCCGATAGAGCCAATCGTAAAGAAGAGGTGGAGAGAGAGGAGAAAAACAGGTGGTTGAAGGGGGGTGGGGGGAGGCAATAGAAACATGACAGTCGCTAGAGGAGAAGGTGTTGGGGGAGAGGAAGCGGAGAGATAATGAATGAAGAACATAAACACCTGCAGAGAGAAAATGTGAAACTGGTGAATAGGACAAGACCCTATAAACACCAATATGTTGCCAGAGAAGAAAAGAGGGTGGCGGTAAGGAGGGGTAGCTAGGAGAAAGAAAGTAGAGTTTAAAAAAAGGGGGGGGGGTGGAAAACTAAAGAAATTACAGAAAGCTGAAGACATTGTTAATTCCAGCTGGGTGGAGACAGCCAGCCTAGAAAATAAGGCGCTGTTCTAGGACCCTCTGAGATCGTACATCAACAGAACAAGAGCGGATCGCACTAACAGAAATGTCCTGTTTTCCCCTGTGGTTGCTTAGGCAAAAATGTTTAGCCACAGGTGTCCAGACCCTCTTAGAAATATCATTAAGATATTGGCAAAAATGATCTCCTAAGCGTAAATCGGTCTCCCCTATGAACTTCATACCACAACATTTGCACATAATAGCATAAATAGCATTGAGTGAAGTGCAGGTGAAACCCTCCTGAACTGATTACGTGGACTTAGGGAAGGAGATCTGGCTAGCCTCGACAACAAATGGACAAGTGTTGCATCTATGGCGTCCATAATGTCTGGTACCATAAAAAGATAAATGACACTTTCTATTCGTTTTTTTCTCACTTTACTCACTCCCTCTGCCACATACACCTCTATTTAACTTTATTATTTGAATAAAATCTGACCCGTATTATTCGTGAACTGACAGGCTCCTATTCTAGTAGACTCCTTCCTGCCATTTTGTCCATCAATACAGCCACACCTTCACAATGTTGATCATCTGTTCTGCCTGAGTATCAGATGATTTCTCCCATGTTTGTTATAGTCTTCTCTGATCCAGTAAATCTGACCTTGCTTAATCCTAGTATGTTTAATCTATACTTTTGCATATCTTTAACTACATGTCCTGCTTTCCCAGTACTGGACATGGCGTGCATGTTCCAGGCTCCTATCCTTAGTTGTTGCTTTGGGGTGGCCAAGGACTGAGTCTGACCAGAGACTTCCTCATGGCTTTCATCCCCGTTTGTCACTGGTTGTATCACTACCGCAGTCCCTAGCTGCTTCACCAATACTTGACATGTAGACTCTTGCTTCACCAATACTTGACATGTAGACTCTTGCTTCACCAAGACTTGATATGTAGACTCTTGCTTCACCAATACTTGACATGTAGACTCTTGCTTCACCAATATTTGACATGTAGACTCTTGCTTCACCAATACTTGACATGTAGACTCTTGCTTCACCAAGACTTGACATGTAGACTCTTGCTTCACCAATACTTGACATGTAGACTCTTGCTTCGCCAGGACATGACATGTAGACTCTTGCTTCACCAAGACTTGACATGTAGACACTCTCATTGCTGCTTCACCAAGACTTGACATGTAGACTCTTGCTTCACCAATACTTGACATGTAGACTCTTGCTTCACCAGGACTTGACATGTAGACTCTTGCTTCACCAAGACTTGACATGTAGACTCTTGCTTCACCAAGACTTGACATGTAGACTCTTGCTTCACCAAGACTTGACATGTAGACACTCTCATTGCTGCTTCACCAAGACATGACATGTAGACTCTTGCTTCACCAAGACTTGACATGTAGACTCTTGCTTCACCAATACTTGACATGTAGACACTCTTGTTGATGTTTCTGTACCAAGACTTGACATGTAGACACTCTTGTTGATGTTTCTGTACCAAGACTTGACATGTAGAATCTCCTGTTGATGTTTCTGTAGCACTCTGATGATTTTTGTTTTGTTTTGCCAAATAAGATTGCTGGCCCAATGCTGAACCCACTTCAGTCGCCTTTTACAGTCATACTTGGTAATGTACAGTGGTCCTATTCTTTGTTTCCCAGGCAAGTGCCCAGGTTTCCTGGATGCCACATGGAGGTAACGTCCTAATACTTTGCCAAAATTTCCCTTATCAAAGACAATAGAAAAGACACAATAAACAGATTAAAACACACAAAAACTTATCTTTGATCCATTTTATATCTCTGTGGAATGCACAAACTATCATCAAAGACTCTGCAAAAGGGGAATAACGAAGGGCAGACATTCAGAACTTTGCAGAAAAGATCGAGCTGTATTCAGCCAATATGCCATTGGCACTGTCACCCAGCACACACTACGAACAATACTGAGGTTAAAGGCTGAGTATATATGGGAGTGTTCTGAGTGCAAGGATGCCTATCTCTAGGCCAGCAGCAGAGCATGGCTATTCTTCAAGTTCAAATTCAAGTGAACAAATGTTTGAAACATCAACACGTGTACAGCTGGATAAAAGAGATGCAACAGGAAGCTTGGGAATTTGTTTTTTTTTTTTGTTTATATGAGCTGAAATAATCTGTATTAAAAATGATCTCAATTCTAGGTTCAAATTGCTGTGCTGCCTCCAATTTTTTTCTGTCCCAAGAATTTTTTTTTAAGCTTCATCTGAATCTTCTTCTAGTCTTTAGTATAGAATATTTTAATGCACCATGTGTTTGTCTTGTCTTGTCTCCTTCCTTATCTACCTTTCAGTGTTGAGAGGACAAACAGACGTCTTAATAGAGATTGGCAGTTTGCTTCATATCTTATCTTATATCCTTCCCGTGCCGTTAAACGTCACATAGGGCTCGCAAAGTAGTTCGCCAACTTTTCCTGTCTTCGGCGAGTCTTTCAACCTCATCAAAGGATTTTATGCCTCAGTTGGTTTCTCTGTGAGTTTCCATAATGATATCTTTTTTTCCTATCTGGAGTTGCCTCTAGATAGGTCCCAGGATAAGGTTGTTAGCCTTATTCCCAACTCCCGGTACATGATATGTAGCAGATCAAGCGGAATTCCACTTCATATAATAGGATATTTAATTCTTCTGTAATTTCCTCACTGCACCTCTTGCATGGGCGATCCCTTCCTCTGTTACCTACAAATCTTAGTGTGAATATCTTTCGTGGCATACTGTCTGGTGGTAACCACATAACATGGTCAAACCATCTGACTTGCAGCATATACTGAATATCACGTATAATAACAGTTAACAGTTTTGCACTCTGTCTTCTGAGGAGGGGGGTATATTAAATGTGATCATTCATTCATTCATTTGCATGTCCCTTGCGGAACTTTGCCTCCCTAACAGCACTCCTGTAGGCCTCTTGGTTGTGAGCAAGATGGCCTGCTGCTGATGCATCCATTTGTAGATAAATGATGTCTTGCAGCCATCTTTGCCTTGGTCTTTGTCTCTTTCTTTTTCTCATTATGTACCCTTCCAAGATTATCATGATGTTTAATGTGTCCAAAATATTTAAGTTTTCTCTCTTTAATCCTCTTTACTAGCCAGCCTTCTTCAGTATTAAGTTCTTGTAGTATGGATATATTTGTTCCCTTTTGTGTCCATATTGCATTTACATTCAAAGGCATTTATGTGTTTCTCAGCTGTTTTGTTAAGTTTCCAGGTATCACAGGCATATGTTATGATAGGAAAGATGCGTGCCCTTAAAAATCTTATTTTTGTAGTTCTGTCTGTTTCTCTCCATAGATTCTTTAGTTTTTTTTACTTTCTGAAGAGCGATAGATGTCCTCCTTTTAATTTCCCTCATTGTATCTCCATTATTAGTTAGTAGTGATCCAAGATATCCAAAATTCTCCACTTCTTCCAATTTTTCCTCATTGATACATATTTCAGATGTCTTGTTTGTTTTGTCAGTTGTCATCAATTTAGTTTTCTTCGCATTAAGATAGAGGTTTTGCTCTTTGCTGTTCTTACGGACTGACATAATTAGTTTTTCCATTGTGGACAGTAATATTGTGTCATCAGCATATCTAATCTCTGGTATTTCATAACCTTCAATTGTTATGGCATCGTAATATTCTTTGTCTACATCTTCTCTTTGTCTACATCTTCTCTAACATTCCTCACTATATTTTCAGTATACAAGTAAGGCAACAATATGCATTCCTGACAGACCCCTTGTTTTATGTCAAACCATGTTGTTGTTTCACCATTTATTCTTACTGCTGCCTGTTGGTCTAGATACAGCAGTGATGTTAATTGTAATTTTTTCCATTATTTCCCACAGTTTCTGGTGTTGTACACAATCAAATGCCTTTGAGTAGTCTCATTAATTCATTCATTTGCATGTCCCTTGCGGAACTTTGCCTCCCTAACAGCACTTCTGTAGGCCTGTCACTTGTGAACAAGATGGCCTGCTGCTGATGCATCCATTTGCAGATCATCAATGATGTCTTGCAGCCATCTTCCCTTTGAGTAGTCTATAAAAGATAAATATAGATTCACATTAAACTCTCTGCATTTCTCTATTATTAATATTATATTGAATATATGATCTCTTGATCCTCTTTTTTGCCTGAATCCAGCTTGAACCATATTGACTTCTTCTTCTATTTTCTTACAAAGTCAACCGACTATGATTTTTGTACTGCCATGACTAATCAGGGCAACAGTTCTGTAGTTTATGATCAATTTCAGGTTACCCTTTTTTTTGGCAGTGGTATGAACACATGGCATGGGAAGGATATAAGATATAAGATGAACACAGTTTTTTTTCCATTCTTTTGGCCAAATACCTGAATATCATGTTTTTACACAGTGCATGACAGATTGATGCATATTCCTTTCCTCCTGCTTTAATAAGTTCAGCTGTTATCTCATCACATCCCGGTGATTTACCATTTTTCAGATTCTTTATTGCCCATAAAACTTCTATTGTTGGTTCAGGTTCTTTCTCCCCCAATAATAATTCACACTGTTGATTTCTGCTATCACAGTCAGCTGTTTGATACATTCCTCTGCAATATTCCTTCCATCTTTCTAGAACTTCCTCTGTCTCTGTCAAGGTATTCCCAATTTCGTCACAAATTACATTTAGCTTAGTTGTGACATTTCTTGTCAATGTCTTCATTTCTTTAAACATTTCACTATCTCTTCCACACTTCTGATGTCTTTCTATTCTTTCATAACAATCTTGTATGTATTGTTTTTTGTCTTTTCTTATGTTTCTTTGTACTTCTTTTATTAAAGATTTAAATTCCTCTTTGTTGTTGTTTGCTACTTTCCATTGCATCTTCATTCTCTACGTTGTTTTATCAGTTCTAGTGTGCCTGCTGTAATCCATCTATTCTTTTGTGTTTTCTTTACTGGAACCATGTCTTTAGTTGTTGCGGCCTGCGTAGCCAGTTCATCTGGTGTCATCTCCTCCTGCTCAGCTATCAGGATTTTGAAATGCTTTTTTCACTTCTATACCATATTGTTCTGGTATTTTTGTAAGATCAAAGTGAAGTGGTCTTGATCCTGTAATTGTCTTTTTAAAATGTTATCTTCATGTCAGCTATTATCTTGGATCATTACTAACTAATAATAGAACTTTGTCTTCCTAACTGTACTGACTTCTGTCTCACACTCTTCCCAAGTGTTAAAACTATATCTGTCAGGCCTGCAGGACTCACCACCAGATCTTTTTTTCTATCGACCTTCCATGTTGCTGCTAGAGTTTCTTGGTATGAATAATTTGCCATTACTTTCCTTCTGGGCAGTCAATGTACTAGTCAGTGATCATAATCATTGTCCCTACATTGAGATCATCTGCCTACCATCATAGAATGGTGACCATAACCAACATTATCTGTCGGCTGCTCTCATTCTATCCACCACCTGCTCCCATGGTTTCATGTTACCCTGATCGGGGGGGGGGGGGCTATAGGGGTTACTCCACCTTGCCCAAGGGTGTCCCGTAGACTAACGGAGGTAAGGAGGAGTCTTACTTCTTCTTTCATAGGGAATACCCCTACCCCGCTAACCAAATTAAATGTGATATTCTGCTGAATATACAGAATTTCACATATAATATATCCCCCCAGAGGACAGAGTACAAAATTGTTAACGAAATGAAAATGATATCTGTGAAGAAGAACAAGAAAATAAATTAGTAAATTCCACAGCACCAAAATTGTCACTTTTCCTTAAAGATACCCACAAGCCAGACCTAGTTACGGCAAAGGCGTCATTAACACCCAGCGGAAAACATGTTTTCAGAGCAAATATGGCGTCTCGGAATAAAGTAACAGCTACTGAAGCAATTCAAAGCCAAATAAAAACACTATGCTTGCGTGAATTTCCCTGCGGGACGGGTAGCTGGGTACGTTGTTTTAAACTAAATGTTACATTTTCTGCCTGGAAATGAATGCCACGTGTAAATATTGAGTGACATCGTTTATAATCAAGTTTTGAATTAATATTATAGTGATTTTGATAGATTAATTCATTCCCTTTTCCTGTCTAATAGAAGATTGGGATAAATAAATACCCGGGCAATGCGTTGAGGCATACTCAATTTTGATAAAGTGTGGACATCACTTCATTCATTTGTACCTTTCACATGTGCTCACAAAGCTCAGGCCACTACTCACCATTTGAATCCACAAAATTCAGGCCAATACTATCCATTTGAATTCACAAAGCTCAGGCCACCACTCTCCACATGTACAGACAACTCCCGCTTTTCGACTGCTCGCTGTTTCGATCTTTTGTCAGTTATAAACAAAACCCAAGCGTTCTATCTGGCCTGCTTTTTCGATCTATTTCATTCACCATCCATACAGTTCTGCTCAGATCAGCCAGAAGCTTTGTATCAAACTGGATTCAATACCGCCAGTCTATTCATGCATATAATATTTTTATGTCCCTGTGCTTATAATATCTTTACATTTGTATTCATAATGTGCCCAAAGTGAGTTTGAAAAAAAAAAAAAAAGCTAGAATTAACAAAAGTTAGTGATACAGACATGTTCCAAACAGATATCCTGATATAGGGCACAACTAGGTGTACCACACTCAACAGTATAATTCTTAGATCGAAGCCAAAGTGTTATAAAAAAATTGTAAACGCTATGCCAGTACACGCAGAAGACTTTAGGAAGTGGAACAATTTATTGCTTGTTTATATTTTGCACACATTTGCAAGTGAAACATAGTGTGTTATTTATTTTTTTCACTTTTGAAACGTGCAGTTACAAGTTAAAAAAAAAATTGGATTCCCCTTTTTACCACTTCTGGTGTTCTTTTCTCTAACCAGTTAAATAAGTGGGGAATCTTGTATTCACAATCTCAGATCAAAACCCCTTCTCAAAATCATGTCACAGGATTGAGATCTCTTCTTATTTTATGTGGAATGGTACAGTATGTGCTACAACTGTATGATTGACCAGTGTGCTGAAAATTAACAGTTTGAGTGCAACAGAAGTGATTCAACACAAGTTTTTTTTAAAAACCTTAAGTGCTCTCTGTGATTATCAGCATGGCAGATTTCCATGAGCAGCATGTTTGTATCAAATTCTGATTCAAGTTAAGAAAAATAGCTACAGAAGGCTATCAAATGTTGAATATGGCTTTTGGTGAACATATTATGAGTCATTCAAAGACATTTGAGTAGTTTTCCCAGTTCAAGGTGGGATGAGTGGGGAGGGGAGAGGGGTTAGAACATCAATTGATGATGACAAGCACCCAGGTCAACTAGTATTCAGTGCCAGAAATGATTGAGAGGGTGCGTCATGTATAGATATATATATATATGTATGTGTGTGTGTGTGTATATATATATATATATATATATATATATATATACACACACATATGAAATAACCAAGATTCTTAGAATAGAAGTAGTGCATTCTATTCAGTAGCACTCTCATTTCATTTTGATAAGGAGAATATGTCTTTCATGGAAACAAGTTAAGGTATTATAACAGAAACATAAACACATATGTATATATACGCAGCTGGAGCACTTTTTGATCTTGTGTTGATGTAACATTAGTAACTTCACTTAGGAGGCAAAGATATTTGGTCTACTTGAACCATGATCATTTGATATAAGCTGTAATTCATATAAATCTGGATCATCTCTGCCAAGCTGTTCTCTTTATCTCCCTCTGTCGCTCTCTCACTTCGCCTCTTACGTACGTTTTCCAGTTAACAAATCCAGATGAGGCTATCGAATACTGGATCAAGATATTTCAAAACATTTTTGACAAGCATGTCCCCTTCAAAGAGATGAGAGTAAAACATGTAACAAAATCCCTGTGGATAACTCCCGATATATTGCAACTCATGAGGAAACGGGATGAAGCTCACAAAAGCAGAAATTTCAGTAGCTATTGTTCACTTAGAAATAAGGTGCAGTATTTAATTAGGCAGGACAAGAAAAATTACTTCAGAAATTTAGTGAAAGACAAAACTGATAGTAAATCAATCTGGAAAGCAATTAATACTCTTGTAAATAAAAGGAAGCAAACTGACCCACAAACACTTAATGGTGAACATACTTGCACTAACTTCAGTGAACATTTTAGGGAAGAAATTAGTATTCTAAAATCTTCATTACCGACCCCTAATTGTGACCTGAGCGTGTTGAAAACTTTCAGCGACAGTAAATGTGTAAAGCTAAAACAAATTAATATTCCTTTCCTCACAGTCGGTGAGGTTTATAACTACATCCAGTCCTTAAAGAACACTAACTCAGCAGGATGTGATGACATTAGTAACAAGATACTATACTACGCTGCACCAGTTATCACAGACACACTAACATACTTATACAATTTGTGCATTGACAAACAATATTTCCCTGACGCTTTTAAACTCGCCAAAGTTTTTCCTGTTTTTAAATCTGGACAGACTAGTGACCTCTCAAACTATAGACCCATATCCATTCTGTCATCACTATCTAAACCTCTTGAAAAGCATATACAAAAGTTAACACTGCTCCACATGCAGGAAAACAATCTACTAATAGACAGTCAGTCAGGTTTTAGACCAAATTACTCCTGCCACACAGCATTAACTAAAATGACAGAAAGCTGGCTGTCTAATATAAATGATGACAAATTGTGTGGTGCTGTCTTTGTTGATTTCAAGAAAGCCTTCGATATGATTGATCATGAAATTCTTGCAAAAAAGTTGGAAGGCTATAGATTACACCCTGACCTAACAAAATTTATTACATCTTTTCTCTCAGGTAGAAAACAAGTAGTTTGCTTTAGAAACAAAATATCTGGCTCGTCTGTGGTTGATACCGGTATTCCTCAAGGTTCCATTCTTGGTCATCTTCTCTTTGCTACCTATATTAATGACTTACCACTACATTTAGAGCACTCTTCATGTGATCTTTTCACTGATGACTGTACTGTTTACAATAGTGACTATGACATCAATAAACTACAGACAACGCTCCAAAATGATATAAAGAGTTTGATTAAATGGAGTAATAAAAATGGTATGTTGATAAACACCAACAAAACAAAATCCATGCTCATCACTACAAGACAGAAACTGCAGAATGCAACAAAAACTTCACTACAGCTTTGTGCTGGTACTAAGGCAATAGAAAATGTTCATGAACATAAAACCCTAGGACTCATCATTGATCAGCATTTAACTTGGAATTCTCACATACATAACCTAACAAACTTGATTGCACAGAAAGTTTACCAATTAGCCAAAATTAAACATTTTATCAACAAAGACACAAGAAATATATACTACATATCACACATACAAACACACTTAGATTACTGTTCCACAATCTGGGATGGATGCTCAGTCTCAAACACAAAAAGGCTCCACTCACTTCACAAGCGAGCATTAAATCTGATTTGTGACAAACACCCAGTACAGACTGTAGATCAACACAAACAACTCAAAATTCTACCCCTCAAAAATAGAATCATTTTTAACAAAGTTAAGTTTGTTCAGAGAATTCTGTCGCACAATGCTCCGCGTTACTTGTGGTCACTGTTTACGTATAATACTAAACATAGCCAGCGTTTAAAAAACTGTCTTCTTCCTAAACCCAGGATTGATCTGTACAAGAAAAGCCTTGCATACTCTGCAGTACAGCTCTGGAACACCCTCCCCTATCATTTAAAATCCATTGGTAATACTTCATCCTTTAACTCAAACCTGTTTCATTATTTACTTGCTTGTAATTATATGCCTCCATAAAATAACCAGCATTCTCTCAACACGTGACTCGCCAACCATCAAGTACTAAAATGACATAGTTAGAAAAGTAACTTGTTAGACATTGTTAGAAATTATTTTAATGTCTGTTAAAAAAACATGTTAGAAGATCTGTATTTACAATGTATTTTTGTTTATGTATATGTCTGCGTGTGTATGTCTGCGTGAGTGCTATTTTATTAGGTTAATTACTTCTTCTCTTTTACTTTGAATGTAGTAGCTAAATCTTACACTCTTTTGATATGTTTTTTTCCTAATTCAATTTGTATATTTGTACTAAATCAAGTGTGGGAGGAATGAAAGATGGAGTGATGAAGGGCAGAATGTAAGACGGGCCTGCGTGCCCAATTCTTTACCCTTGAAAAATAAAGATTATTCATTATTCATTCATTCATTCATTCATTCACTTTCTCTATATGTCTTGCTTGTTACTTTCTTTGTACTTTTCGAGAAAATTAGTTAACTTCTCATGGTGCCCCTAAAAGATTGATAACAGGCCTCACAGAAGATCCAGAAAAGCAGAAAAGGAGGATAATATTAAACAGTCTCTCAGAGAATGAGAACAGAACCTGACTAGGAAAAAGATAAATCCCAGACACACATTGTTTTTGTCTGTCTGTACTGTTCATTTAAAATAATCAAGCTACAAGTTTTTTTTTATGGCAGTCTGGTCTGTGGTTAGGCTAGGCACTGTCTGGAATCTGGTGGTACTGAGTTCAAGTCCCAGCAACGGTTACTAATCTGGTGGTACTGAGTTCAAGTCCCAGCAACGGTTACTAATCTGGTGGTACTGAGTTCAAGTCCCAGCAACGGTTACTAATCTGGTGGTACTGAGTTCAAGTCCCAGCAACGGTTACTAATCTGGTGGTACTGAGTTCAAGTCCCAGCAACGGGTACTAATCTGGTGGTACTGAGTTCAGGTCTCAGCAACGGGTACTAATCTGGTGGTACTGAGTTCAAGTCCCAGCAACGGGTGCCACCACACCAAAAAGTAGGACATCCTCATCCACAGCCACTTGAAGCAGAGCCTTACATATGTTGGCACCAGAAAATGTAACCGCCCCCGCTGCGTTACCTGCCCCGTAGTTTGGGAAACAAAAACAATCACCTTTCCCAAAACTATCCTCACTCTTCATGAGGGATTCACATACGAGTCCCGAAATGTGATATATGTCATCGTTTGCAAAAGATGCAGGATAACATATATCGGTGAGACTGGCCTCAGATTAGGGGACCGCATACAAAAACATCTGTACGACATCGCCCAGCATGCTTCAAAACCAGTCCCAAATCATTTCAATGGCCCCAACCACAGAGGCAAATCTGATTTTCTGGTAACAGCCATTAAACAATGTCACGCAGATGACACAAGCCGCCTGGCACTTGAGAACCGCTGCATTCAAAATTATGGGATGCTGGAACCACATGGGTTAAACTCGCTGTTTAGTTACACGTAACATCATCTTCTTCAATCATTATAGTACCTCTCCACTAAATCCACCCCTTCTTACTTTTCAAACTTCCTCACAGCATCACTCTGCAACCCCGCTATTTTCTCTGCAACCCCTCTTCTCTGCAACCCCTCTTCCCAAATCACTTGTTTCAGTTTCTCCTAGCTAAGCCAGTAGTGCGTCACTGTCTCTCCTCTCCCCGGTTCCCCATCCACCACCCCCAGTTACAACCCACCGACCACATGTCACAGGTCTCTATTTAAACAATTTCCACGTCCTACCAGATCCATTCCTGACACACACGGCTGGACAAGCCACACCTTGCAATTTACAGCTAAGTACTCCTTTAAAAATTTTTTTTTTTTTTTTAAACAGTATTCATGTGAATCTATACTTTATCTCCTCTCTCTATTTCTTCGTCCTGTATGTTTTTGTATGATTAAGGCTCACGCCGAAACGTCACAACTTTGTAATCGTTAAGTAATAAAGCTGCTCCTACTTTTTTTTCCGATTTTATACATTCATTTTAGAAAAGATTTATCTTCAGATAATGCTGTCCAACATTGGTCATAGCAAATTCACGAGACTCGTAATGTTCTGCATTGAGAAGGAGCAGGAAGACTCATAAAAAATTATTGTTAGAATCTGGGGAAACATTTTATCAAAGCCCACAGAAATCAACTAGATGAGCCTCTTTGCAGTTAAGTATGCCACAAACAATTGTTTGAAGGGTTGCTCATAACTGCTACACCTCCATACCTACAGAGTGCAGACTGTGCAGGCTTTAAAGCCAGATGATAAACCCCACTGTTTCCAGTTTGCCAAATGTTGAAGCTGATGAAAATTACCTTCATAGTTGGATATTTAGTGATAAAGCAAAGTTTTACATATCAGGGAGGGTAATTTATCATAACTGCAGAGTATGGGGATCTGAAAACCCTCAAACCATTCAAAAAATCAAAAGATATTGCAGAAGTGAATGTCAGCTGTGCTTTGTCATGTTCAGAGGTTTTGGGGGCTCCTTTACTTTGTGTAATTGACAGTGATGACCTACCTGGACATGCTACAGTTGTATCTGTTACTCAAGTTTGGAAGATCACCAGCCATTTGCAGTGTTCCAGTACGATGATGCACCTCCACATTGGGCTCTTATTGTCCAAGAATTTCTTGACATGCATTTTCTTGGGTGGTAGATTGGCTTTTTTGACCTCCACACTCACCCAGTTTTACACTGACTGTGAACATACTGTCATCAGCATATGAAATACCAGAGATTAGATATGCTGATGACACAGTATTGCTGTCCACAACACAAAAAGGAATGGAAAAACTAATTATGTCAGTCCGCAAGAAAAGCGAAGAGCAGAACCTCTATCTAATGCAAAGAAAACTAAATTGATGACAACTGACAAAACAAACAAGGCAACTGAAATATGTATCAATGAGGAAAAACTGGAAGAAGTGGAGAGTTTTGAATATCTTGGATCGCTACTAACTAATAATGGAGATACAATGAGGGAAATTAAAAGGAGGACATCTATCGCTCTTCAGAAAGTAAAACAAATAAAGAATCTGTGGAGAGGAGCAGACAGAACCACAAAAATAAGATTTTTAAGGGCATGCATCTTTCCCATAGCAACATATGCCTGTGAGACCTGGACACTTAACAAAACAGCTGAGAAACACATAAATGCCTTTGAATGTAAATGCTACAGAAGAGTTCTCCAAATATCGTGGACACAAAAAAGAACAAATATATCTATACTACAAGAGCTTAATATTGAAGAAGGCTGGCTAGTGAAGAGGATTAAAGAGAGAAAACTTAAATATTTTGGACACATTAAACGTCATGATAATTTAGAGAAGACCGTATTGGAAGGATACATAATGGGAAAAAGAAAAAGAGGAAGACCAAGACGAAGATGGCTGCAAGACATCGTTGACGATCTGGAAATGGATGCAACAGCAGCAGGCCATCTTGCTCATAACCGAGAGGCCTACAGGAGTGCTGTTTGGGAGCAAAGTTCCGCAAGGGACATGCAAATGAATGAATGAATGAATGAATGTGAACATACTGTTACCTGCTGCACAGGTAACACAGGTATTGACTGGGTACATGGGACCCAACTAGAAGATCTTGATTTTGCTGATGACATAACTCTTATCAGTAATAATGTGAATTCCATGCAAGAAAAAACAGATAGCCTGTCTTCACTGGCTAGCAAAATAGGACTTGAAATTAACAAGGACAAAACAAAAATAATGAAAATTCCCACCAATCAAAATGGAAAAATACACATAGAAGGGACAGATATTGAAGAAGTCAATCAATTTGCATACCTTGGCAGCTACATAGACCAGGATGGTGACACTAGAAAGGAAGTTAGGATCAGAACTGCAAAAGCAGCATCAATCTTGAAGAATCTTGAGAACATATGGAATTCAAAAGTTATAAGCACAAAAACCAAGTTAAGACTATTCAATTCAAATGTAATATCTACCCTCATTTATGCATGTGAAAGCTGGAAAACAACTAAAGAAATAGAAAAGAAATTAGACTCTTTTGAAAACAAATGCCTAAGGAAAATACTCGGCATCAAGTGGAATGAATTCAAGAACAATGCAGAGATAAGACAGATGACTGAACAACAACCAGTCTCATGGGTGATCAGGAAAAGGAGATGGACATATGTTGGTCACTTGATGAGAAGAAATGATCAGAGAATCCCAAAACAAGCTATCAAGTGGAACACAACAGGCCGAAGAAAAAGGGGCAGACCGCGTGAAACTCTGAAGACATTATTAAGAGAGGCCAAGTTAACAGGCATAAAATCCTTTGATGAGGTTGAAAGACTCGCCGAAGACAGGAAAAATTGGCGAACTACTTTGCGAGCCCTATGTGACGTTTAACGGCACGGGAAGGATATAAGATATAAGATATAAGAACATACTTTATAGACACTATTTAAAAGAGCCCTGTGACCTCCACACTCACCCAGTTTTACACTGACTGTAAACATACTTTATCTCTCTCTCTGAACCTTAAGTGCCCAGGGCACATGGGGCTTCCGCAAGGGTTTTCCACAAATGCCTGTCCTTCGCCTTTTTTTCTGCTCTTGCCCAGGTGAGCCCTCTATTGCTCAACATCCTTTCTGTTGTTCTTCTCCATGTCTCTTTTGGTCTACCCTTACTTCTGTTCCTCTGTGGTGTCCATCTTACATACTTTATAGACACTGTTTAAAAGACCCGTGTGACCTCCCTCAATGAACTGAAGTTCAGAATTGTTTCTGTGATCAAAACAGCTACACTGTAAAGTCTGGAGAACACTTAGAGGGAAATTGAATACAGCTTGGAAATCTTATATGCCACAAAAGCTGCACATGTTGACGTTGTTTAGCTTTCTGCAGTTATGAAAACTTTTTGAGTTAAACTTTCATATTCAGTAAAGGTAATCCTGTCATGCCTTAGAGGCACATAGGGATATGGTGTTAGTTCAGTAAGCAGTTTTACTTATTTTATTTTTCCAGTTTGAAAAATATAGATGACAGAAATTCCAATAATGTTAAATCCTCCTGTAATGCTTGTTTCTGTTCATTTTTGGTTGCATTATAATCATAATATAATCATACCTCCTCGTATTTGATATCCATAACTTTAAACAAAATGCACTGCTTACTACTGTCATTTATCTTGACTTTGTATCACCAGTTTTATCACAACAATGACTGTACAGTTGCAAACAAAAGTAATTTTTGGCACAGAATATGTTCCACCATGAGATTTTTTCAATTCTCAAAATTATGTTTATAAGACTTACCTCCAGCAGTGGTGAATTTTATCATTTCACAGATCACTGTATTGTATTTTCTGTTTCTCTCTCCTTTGCCCCTCCTCCTCTTCTGTGTGACTGTGTGTGTATGTGTGTGTGTGTGTGTGTGTCTTTGTTTTTGCCTCATAATGATAGGTTCAGAGTTTCTGGCTTTCTGACTTATCTCCACCTTGTTTCAGAGTAAGAAGGAGCCACAGTTGGAGACCATTATTGACAAAAGAGAGGATTTATCAGAACCAGAAACAGGTAATCATGCATGATGTCAGACATACTGTTTGTCATTCATCATGTGGTCTTAGTGATGCTTGTCATGTGATAGAAAAATTTATTAACATTATATGATAGAGATATTTGTTTGCTGGCTTATAGTAATAATGTTATTTCTCTTCATATGATGTTTGAAATTTTGGTTGTCAGCACACGATATTAAAGATGTTTTTCATCAGAATATGATGTTAAGATGTTGTTTGTCAGTATATGATGTTTGAAATTTTGGTTGTCAGCACATGATAGTGAAGATGTTTTTCTTAGCATATGATGTTAAGCTGTTATTTGTCAGTGTATGATGTTAGAAATCAACAGATTTGATGACTATAATTTCAACAATTAGAATTCAATGAAAGCTTTGAAGTTTTAGAACCTTAAAAAAACCAGCAAGAGATCAGAGTGACACATTTCAAGCTAGAATTGATGTTCCTCCAAACTCCATTTTTTTTGTCTTAAGCATTGCATATATATTGCCATGTCTTACTAATTTAGCTTTACTCATAATTCAGTTCTTTTTCTACCCTCCTTTAATATCTTTTTCCTATAGTTTTCTTAGATTAACTCAGTTTCTTGCATTTTTTTAAAAACTAAAATTCTTGTCTTGCCTTCCAAAACTGTCTTTTCTCCTAAAATTTCAGTTTTGAGGTTTATTATTCTGTTTTAATTTTCTGCTAGCAGAAGTAGCTAGTACTGCTCAAGTAAATAGGGACAAAGAAATGCCTACCACCATGTAAGAAATCTCAAACTATGGCTCAGTATCTTGGAACAGCAGAAGTGGTTTTTATTTTGTTGTCTACCTCAATGGAAGTGTAGTGGCACAGGGTTTGTGGGCCTTTGAAGTCAGCGCATCAAGCATGTGAATGGAAACTGAGGATGTGTCAGTGGAATGTCTAGTTGCCCATGAAGTAGTTCATGGCGTCAGTGTGACAGATTATTAGAGTCAGTGTGACAGATTCTTAGAGTATGCTTCATAAGACTGAGAACAACAATTGCTTCAAAAAGAATGGGTCCATCTGTTAAGCCAGTGATCTGTGAAGGACCTAATGTGGTTTTATTGTTCAGGGCATGTGGGAGTAGATGACAATGAAGTGGCAGATAGACTTGCTGGACAGCCTAAAATAAATGCCAGGCTGAGAATGGACACAGGTGATATTGCTAAATAGTATTGGACAGACTGCGGGAAAATGAAGAGAGGGAATGGAAGAACAATGTAATTGTGAAGTGATTGCTGGAGCTAGGACAAATTAAGGGTGCTGGTAGGAAATCTGAACTGTGTGACAGAAAACACATCATAAAGAATCAGCACCAACACCTAATGGGAACTGTTATCAAACATAGTCTTGGATGGATGCTGCAGCATGTGATGGAACATATATGCAGTGATGCTAATCTGATTTCGAACCTTTGAATAATTTTACACCACAGTGTTACAAAGAAATGCCTATGATTCAAAGCCCAATTTTCACCTCCATTTAACAATACTTTGGGAAGAATTTAAGTTCAGAGGAACCATATCTGATCCACAATAATAAAGAAATGAAAAGCATAAATTGTGCACCATAATGTTATAAAGAAATTTTTAAAATTATATTATTCATAGTCCATGAACCAGTTTTCACTTCCATTTTGCAATACTAAGTGAATAAATTAAATTCTAAGAAAGCACATTTGATCTACATAGACACAATATCTAATTCACAGTCATTTTCAGTGGCATTAGAAGATACTTTTTTGCTCTAATATGCTATTTTCATCTCTGTAGCAGAATTATTCTCTTTTGTGTCTTATTGTCTTTCAGTGTCATTGATCCAGGAGATCAGAAGGCAGCTTTCTGTTTAAAACCAGGTTTTTTTTTTCTTTGACAAGATAAATAAACAAATTAAGTGCAAGCAAAACACACTCACTTAACAATTAGCATAACAAGTTAACTTCAAACAAAGTGCATCCAGTTCACATAATATATAAAATAAAAGTTCATTCGCACACATTCAAGTCTTGTCTCAATATTTTCTGCATTGTTTCATTCAGTTATAATTTTTAGTCCTTTGTAGTTTTGTGTCTAAGAACATTCTAGACATTCTCTGTTCCAATCTTTTGTATATCTAAGCAGATGGTTTGGAGTTGTTTTTCTGTAATATTAGAAGCTATGTATATATGGCATCACAGGATATTTAATATTTTATGCACTTCATTTTTAAAGTGGCATGAAATTTCATGAAGTAAAATCTGATTCACAATGCAAGGTGAACACACTAAATGCAAAGAAAATTTTTAAACCACTAAAACATAGCTTTTCCCTTTGATGTTTTTTTTTTTTTTGACCAACACTTCATGGAAATTTTAATGTTTTGTGGAGTTTTAGAAGAAACTTACATACACACATATAATGAGATTAAAAGGATGCACATTATCAGATTCACAGTATTAATGCAAAGAAAGCATACATGATTAACAGTATATAAAACAAATTAAATTCAAGCAAAGTATATTAACAATAATAAATATAAAAATTAAATGTGAATAAATTACATTTACCTTATAATGTGCTTCTTCAGAGTGCAGGATCCTTCATGCAGGCCATCAGCTCAGTTGGTGATCTCCCCTCACACTATCCTGTCAGACTGTTCAGTATCATTTCTCTTGGTCTTCCTCTTGATCTTCTTCCTTCTATTTTTCCTGTTATAATATTTTCAATGCCTCCTCTTCTCATTGCATGTCCTATGAAAGTACATTGTCTCTCGCTTATTTTTTTTACAAGGTTTTTTTTGTCTCTCCAGCTCTTCTCATACATTCTTCATTAGTTATTTTTGCTGTCCAGGGGATTTGCAACATTCTTCTAATAAACCACATTTCTGCTGTTTCCAATGATTTTTGTGCAGACTTGCCTATTGTCCATGATTCACTTCCATATAACAAGATAGGTTCAATATAGCATTTTAGGACTCGTTTTCTAACATTCATTGATAAGGATGTGTTGCATAATATGTTTCTCATTCTCTGAAATGCAGTCTTTGCTTGGCCTATTCTGTTCCTAATTTCTGTTCTGCATTTCCCATCTGAAGTTATTACTGCTCCAAGGTATTTGAATTTCTGCACCTGCTTTAGAATAGTTCCATTTAATTTTATACTGCATGTTGGTGGATTCTGCTTCTGTTACTACCTTACCTTCCTTGTTTTTGATGGGCATTTCTATCCTGCATGGTCTATTTGCTAACTTCTTGGTGATTTTATACCATGCTCTCATATTGTTTTTACCAGCTGCCTTTTGTGCCTGTCCTGCCATATTATCAAAATAGGCCTGATTGTCTCTTTTTACACTTTTCCTAACCTCTTTATGGGCCAAATTGTATTCTATCTGAGCTAAAGCCTTAGCTGCTCTTGTTTTACTGTCATTTATTTTTGCTTTCATTTCTGTCCTTCTGTCTATCTTCAATGTTTCCAATGTAATGCACTCCTTGTGGTGAGGTTTCTTAAATCCCACTGTCACTTCACATGGATTGCCCCACATTTCTTTAGCACTATTCCACTCAGTGTTCACATCTACTGTATCTTCTTCGTATAACTCCTGCAGAACCTGAAATCTGTTGCTCAGTTTCAGTTTAAAGTTCTTTGTGATTTCTGGGTCTTCCAACAGTACCATATTATATCTTTTCCTTGCCATGTCTGTTTTATGGCAATTCTTCAGTTTCATTCTCAGTTTGGCTATCAGTACATGGTGGTCAGATACTACATCTGCACCTCATTTCACTCTGACATCTTGCAATGTTCTGTGAAAGCTTCTACTGATACAAATATGGTCTGTCTGGTTCTCAGTGACATGATCTAGTGATACCCATGTGGCTTTGTGTAGAGTTTTGTGTGGAAATACACTTCCTCCAATGACAAGGTTTTTGAGCATGCATAGATCCACTAGCCTTTCTTCATTTTCATTCATTACTCTTAATCCATTTTGACCCATTACTTTCTCATAACCTGTGTTGATCTTACCTTTGCATTGATGTCCCCCATTAGAATTGTTATATGTTTGTTGCTTTGTTGGTCTAAGATTTCCTGCAGTGTGTTGTAGAATTCATCCTTTATTACCTCTTTTGCATCATTTGTTGGTGCATATACCTGGATGATATTCAACTTAATATCCTTTTTTTGTTGAGAAACATGCTGCAATTATCCTTGAGATAACTGCCTCCCAGCTCATCAATGCTCTCTGGGACTCTAGACAGCATTAGTGCCATGCCCTCATGTGTGTCATATCTGGGTTTTGGTGATCTGAAAACATAATTGTCTCTCCTATTGCTAGTCTAAGCTTACCTGTTCTTGTCCAGTGTGTTTTGCTCTGCCCCAGTATATTTATATTATATCTATTCATTTCTCTCACTGTCATGGCAGCCTTTCCATTTTCATTCATTGCTCTAACATTCTGACATGCAATGGTAAAAAGTGTCTTGGTACTCAACTAGGATGTTCCCTTGGGAACAAATGTGTTAAGAACATACTTATCTTAACAGTCTTTGTGAGACAGGGAACATAGATTTGTTTGCTTAAAACCTCTAACCTACTTCTGTAGCCCAGAAACCTGTAACAATCAACACTAATTTTAATTGTCATTTTTGTAAAATGTAATGTCAGGCTGGTGGACAGATGGAGACATGGAGATTGCCAGCAGGGATGAGGAAAATCTGGTGTGAAACTAATGAATCCAGGACATGACAAGCCAATGGGTCTTTACAACAATGGCTATCAGAATGAGGTAAACAAAACAGAGCCAGCAGACTATAGGTGGCGGGGAATGGATATTGTTGAGGCACTCATCAAATTCCTCATCCCAAAGTGTTTCTCTGGAACTGTCTCAAAGCCATCATTGCATGCTACATCTGACATGGAGCAGGGCTTAAGTACACCACCAGAGGCTAGAAAACAGTTTTGGCCAGGCCAGCCTACACCACTGTCTTCATGGCAGTCCAAGCAAGACAGTCTGCCATAGAAAGGAAAGGCACTGAAGTTGGAGGTACCCAGCCATAGGGCGCATCACAAAAATCAGGCTAGTACAAAGAAGAAGAAGAAGCTGGGATGTCAGTTCTGCAGCTTCCTTTTGGCTTTGACTGCATAACATCATGCGCTCTGTTATCAGAGTCCCTTCCTTTTCCAAGACAAAGTTTCCTGGCTTTCCTCTCTGTGTTTCTGTAACGCTCCAGTTTTTTACAGGGAACAAGTCTTCTTCTTCTTCTTCTTCGTTCGCACTGTCTGTCTATATCTGCAGTCCTGTCTCTTGGATAAATTTCACTGTTTTTTGTAACTCATGTATGGAACCGTAGAGCTTATCTTCTTTAGTGGTTTCACTGGGCCAGTAATTATTTCTCAGTGTCTCGTAGTTGATGCAGTTCTGGAGGATATGTTCCACGGTTTGGGGCACCTGGGCACATGTACATAGATTAGTAGTACCAACCTTAAACTTTGTATACATATGACTTCGGAGTCGGCTGTGTCCTGTTCGGAGACGGAAGATGGTGACTTGTTCCTTTCTGTTTAGCATGTGATAGTCATCATGTGGTGGTGTTTGTGGCTTCCTGTAGGTTTTTATCATGCTTTTCTTCTGATTATAGGTGACTGGTATGTCTGGTTGCTCCATTTCAGTGCCCTCTTTGGCCAGATGGTCAGCTTTCTCATTGCCTAGTATCCCACAGTGGGAGGGAATCCATTGTAAAGTGACTCCATGTTGTAAGCCAATTTTTGACAAGGCATCCTTAAGGTCTGGTAGTTTGTTGCACTGAAGAGCCTCCAGTACTGATCTTGCATCTGTGAGAATTACTACAGGACATGTATCAATTCTGGAGTCTGATAGTTTTTCAACTGCAGCAATAATTGCCCTAACTTCTGCATCAAAGTTGTTGCAGTATTTACCAGTGGGTATGGAAATCTTGTCAATGGTGTTGTTTGGATATTCAATATATGCTCCTGCCCCACCATTCTTTATGGCATTATGTGCAGATCCATCTGTATACACACGTATCCAGGTGTCACATGGATATTTGTCATCTAGAACACTAAGTGTGGCTGTTGATCTTACAAGACTGCTCTGCATCTCACCATTCTGCACACCTTTCACTTCAGTCTGAATAGTTATTTGTGTATAATCTGCTTCTTTCCATGGTGTATGCTCTGGTACAGATGATAATGGAGTGACTACAGTTGGAAGGTCAGGTATCAGCTTACGCATACGCTTAGCCTGATGAATGAAGCTGCTTCTTTTAAGCCGTCCTAATGCCAAGTTATTGAATCTCTCCTTCAGGGGATGGCTTACAGAGCTAAGGAATTTTTCTCCCATGGTCATGACCTTTGTGTCTCTACGTTCCTTTAGCGGTTGAACACCAACTATTTTCTGCATTTCTACTATCGGTGTGGACCTCATGGCACCTGTGATAATCCGTAGTGACTGATTTTGAACTTTGTCTAGATTATGCAGCGTAGTGTTTGATGCTGTGCACCAAGATGTTGAGCCATATTCTAAATGTGGTAGAATACTTGCTGATATACATTCTTGAGGATTCTTTCACTAGCTCCCCATGTGGTTCCACTCAATTTTCTTAATATGGCTAGTTTTCTTCTGGCTTTTGCTTCTGCACTGTTGATGTGTTGCTTCCAAGTCAGTTTTGAGTCAAGAGTCACTCCTAAGTAAGTGGGTTGGTTGTCCATCCTTAAGGGTATTTCATTTACAAAGATCTTACCTGCTTTCTGTTTAGATGAGAGGGTGAACAGAGTGGTGCTTGATTTCTCTGTGTTGATACTTACACACCATTTGTTTGTCCATGATGTCAAGATGTCTGCTGCTCTTTGGAGTCTCTGTGTAGCAACTGTCGCATATTCATCTGTACACCACATGACCAGATCATCTGCATACAGTGCCGCTTTGATTCCATAGGGAAGTTCCTTGACCAGGTCATTAATGAATACAAGGAATAGTGTAGGCGAAAGGACTCCTCCTTGTGGTACACCGTGTCGCAGAAGTACTTTCTGGCTGTTGTGTCCATCCATTACTACTCTAGCTCTTCTATTGTGTAAATAGGACTTTATCCAGTTGTACAGTCTTCCATTCACATTGCAGTTTCTTAGTTTCCACAGCAGACCTTTTTTCCATACTTTATCAAAGGCTTTCTTCAGGTCTATCCACGCTGCTAGTACAAGGTTTTTCTCTTGGAAACAGGGAACAAGTCATTGGCCTATCC
Source organism: Achatina immaculata (assembly GCA_009760885.1). NCBI lineage: Eukaryota > Metazoa > Mollusca > Gastropoda > Stylommatophora > Achatinidae > Lissachatina > Lissachatina immaculata. Next base: position 46,258,182 of record CM019693.1, on the reverse strand, counting down.
CCCACCCTCCTTAGTCACCTCTTACAACATATGTGGAAGGTGGCATTGGTCATATTCTTTTCTCCCTGTTAACCACATGGGCATTAATTAATTCATTAAAATAAATTTGCTGCCCTTTATCCAACGTTATGTTAAGATGCATAACTGTAAGGTATCTTTTATGCATAAAGAAGCCCAGTATTCTGCTCAATATTTTGCTGCTGCCCGTTCCATCTGGAAGCCTGTACTTCACTCAAAATGAACATATTTTTCTTTAATTTCAGGAACTGTTTAGCCATTTTTTTTGTAACCATTTCTGCAGGTGTACTAGGTGAGTGAAGCAAAATCAGTTAGAAAACTCACATGAAGCACTCATTTTCAACCTTTACAAACTATAAATTCTCTTTGCTTTAAATTTATTAATTAAAATTAAATTTAACCTCGGTTCTAAGGACTGTCATAGCCGGAGGTGGGTGAGGGTACACTCTCCACTCCAATTAAATGTCTCCTAGGCATGCGTCTCAAATAGCCTCTGACAGTCAAGTCCAGCTCCTGGCCTTCTCGTGGCGGAACTGTTCAGACTGACAGGAGAAGGGGCGAAGGCGAATATCTGGTGCCTGAAAACCAGACACATCGGCTAGATGAGAGTCTTGTTTGATAGCTCATCTGAGAGAAGGAAAACTCTGCTGGCGAGATTCTTCACCTGCCGTGCGTGGAGTGGGGCTCCTCCCGGCCAGTGAAAAAAAGTGCAAAATGGGGTTGCCGCACGGTGTCATTGTGGAAAAGGTGAAAGGATTAAGTGAAATAATCAGTAGTCTCAGGACTGCTCAAATCATGGCACCTCTGCTCTGGAGGTCGGCCACGTCCTATGTGCACCCATACCAGGCAAATTGCCTGAACCGGCTTAACCCAGGGGTTAAACTAAGACACTGCTGGCAGGATTCTTCGTCTGCCGCATGTGGGGTGAAACTCCTCCTGGCCAATGAATAAAATGTGAATAGGGTTGCTGAGCGGCACCGCTGTGAAAAGGTGATGGAAAGAATAAAGTGAAGATTAATCGGTATGTCCAGTAATCTCACAACGAGAACTACTCATACCACGGCACCTCTGCTCTAGAGGCTGGCCACGTCCGATATACACCCATACTGGTGAAATATGCCTAAACCAGCTTAACCCAGTAGTGAAACTTGATGACTACTCATGTCATGGTACCTCTGCTTTAGAGGTCGAACTTGTCCTAAATGCTGGGATAATACGCCTAAACCAGCTTAACCCAGGGCTGAAACTTACTATGGCGAGGATTCGCCCTCCTGGACAAAAGCTCCATCCTGGTGACAACTAGGAAGGATAGTGGCCACGACAGCAAAACACTGAAGTTGGAGACACTGGACCAGTGCAGTCTAGATAAGCAACCACCTCTCACCCGATGGGGATATATTCGTATCCTAATCACGCTGAGGTTTTCCGGTGAGAAAGTCCAACTCTGGGCTGGATGGGCTGCCACCTTTCACCCGGCGGGGATATATGGATATCCAAAACATGTTGAGGTTTTCCAGTGAGAAAGTTCAACTCTAGATTAAACTGGTGCAATGATTGATTGACTGATTGATTGATTGATCTTTATTTCAAAAGGGTTAAGAATTGGGCATGCAGGCCCATCTGACGTTCTGCCCTTTATCATACATCTTTCACTCTGTTCCAGACATTCTACAAATATGCTGTTCATATAACAAACATAACTAACATTGAAGCTGAGAGACATAAAATAAAATATAACATTTATGTTTTGCTCTTAAACATTCACTCAGTACAGAAGTAACTACATACATTATAAATGACTATCTACTAAACAAAATTTTCGGGACTATTCAGAAAACAATTAATTGTATTCGGTGTCTGTAAAACAGTTTAAGAGAGAACCACAGTGTCATGCAATCCTGCTTCTGTGACCCACCGAGAATACAGGCCCAAGTCCGGCGATACTCTGAACCTCATGTGGTCCTTTTGGGGATCTCTTAGGGATCACAGGGAGACCATAGGACCAATCAAGGACCACAGGAGTAAATTCAGTAGGATTACGGGGCGGTGAATGAAGAAGAAGAGGAGAGAAGAGAAATTTAACCTCAATATTTGCATATAGATAGGAACATTTTTTTAAAATTAAATTTCCAACCATTTTCTCAAAAAAAAAAAAAGACAATTGTTGGTAAGCTGATGAAATAATGCACTTTAATACAAAATAAATGAGAATATTTAAGAAAGATAAAAGGAAGATGCAACTAAAAAAAATTAAAATTAAAAACAAATATCCACCAGTGACTGAAACAAAATCAGAGAAACTCATGAGATACACTTACTTTCAGTGTTCAAGAAATAAAATATATACTGAAGTGTACAAGTATGATCTTTTCTCAGTCAAACTGATTAGATTAGTCACTCTTTCTGTCAGTGTTCAAGAAATAAAATATGTACTGAAGTGTACAAGTATGATCTTTTCTTAGTCAGACTGATTAGATTAGTCACTCTTGCTGTCGGTGGCCTCACTAAATATTCATGATATCCAGAGACTCAGATCACAAATCTGACCATGATAGCATGTTAAAAATCATATAAAAGCATGGCTAAAGTCTATCTTGAGTCAAAAAGATTAGATTAGATTAGATTAATTTTCATATCTATCTATCTATGCCTCTGACCCCTCGTGGAGCATAGGCCGCCAACAAGAGCTCGCCAGGCAGTTCGGTCCTGGGCCACTCTTTCCAACTGTCTCCATGTCTGGTTCATTATTTTGATGTCCGTGTCCAGACTTCGGCGCCAGGAGTTCCTTGGTCTCCCTCTCCTCCTTTTACCCTGTGGGATCCATGTTAGGGCTTGCCTTGTAATGCTGGATGTGGATTTCCGTAGGGTGTGTCCGATCCATTCCCACCTTCTTCTTAGGATGTCGTCTTCCACTGGTTGCTGGCCTGTTCGCTGCTGCAGTTCTTGGTTACTTATGGTATCTGGCCATCGTATTTGAAGAATCCTTCTAAGGCATGTGTTAATAAATGTCTGGATTCGTTTCATGATCGTAACAGTAGTTCTCCAAGTTTCTGAACCATATAGCAGAATGGGCTTTATCATGGTGTTAAATACTCTGATTTTCAACTTAATTGACAAGGCTGAAGTTCCCCATATTTTCTTCATCTGATGGAATTTTACTCTTGCCTTGCCCATTCTTGCTTTTACATCAGCTTCTGTTCCTCCCTGCTTGTCTATCACACTTCCCAGATAAGTAAACTTTTCCACCTCTTCCAGTTCCTCTCCTTCCAATATAATTGGCATTTCGTTGACCTCATTTACTCTAAGAACTTTACTCTTGCCCTTGTGGATGGTAAGGCCTAGTCTTGAGGAATTTTCTGCCACTAATATGGTTTTCTCTTGCATCTGTTGCTTAGTCTGGGAGAGAAGTGCCAGGTCGTCAGCAAAGTCTAGATCATCAAGTTGAGTCCAGAGCGTCCACTGAATACCATTTCTCCTATTTTCTGTTGATTTTCTCATAATCCAGTCTATGGCCAGGATAAATAGAAATGGTGACAGCAGGCATCCCTGTCTCACTCCGGTGTTAACTTGAAAGGCATCTGTTAGTTGTTGTCCATGGATTACCCTACATGTCATCCCTTCATAGGAGTTTTTAATGATGGTGGTAATCTTCTCCGGTACTCCATAGTGTCTCAACAGCTTCCATAGGGTCTGTCTGTCGACGCTGTCAAAAGCCTTCTCATAGTCAATAAAATTGACATAGAGGGGTGAGTTCCACTCCAGTGATTGTTCTACGATGATACGTAATGTTGCTATTTGGTCTGTACAGGATCTGTTCTTCCGGAATCCTGCTTGTTGGTCCCTGAGTTTTGGATCTACCGCGTCCTTTATCCTATTTAGAAGAACTCGGTTGAGTACCTTTCCTGGTATTGATAGCAGTGTTATACCTCTGTAGTTGGAGCAGGAGCTCAAGTCCCCTTTCTTAGGTATCTTGACAAGGTAACCTTCTTTCCACTCTGTAGGCACTTGCTCCTCTTCCCAGATCTTCCTGAAGAGGGGGTGAAGAATGTCTACGCTTGTCTCAATATCTGTTTTCAGTGCTTCTGCCGGGATGTTATCAGGTCCTGCTGCCTTGCCATATTTCAGCTGTTTTATGGCTTTACGAATTTCTTCCCTTGTTGGTATACCACAATCTATTCGTAGATCTCTATCGGCTGGTTCAATATTCGGTGGGTTATGAGGGGCTGGTCTATTTAACAATTCTTCAAAGTGCTGCATCCATCTGTCTCTCTGTCCCCAGTCATTGGGTATTGTTTTTCCGTTCTTGTCTTTCACTGGCCTCATCAGCACACTGTAATTTCCAGTCATCTTCTTAATTGTGGAGTATAGATCCTGTATATTTCCCTTCCGTGCAGCTCCTTCTGCCTCTGTTGCCAGTGTTTCTATGTAGTTCCTTTTGTCTGTCCTGATGCTCCTCTTTGTTTTCCTACATGCTTCCCTATACTCTTCTTGTACAATAATTTTACTGGCTCTTGTGCGGCTGTTGTTGAGTGCTGCTTTTTTCTTCTTTCTCTCCTCTATTCTCCTTATGGATTCTGCAGAGATCCACTCCTTGTGGCACAGCTTCCTGGGGCCAAGCACTTCTTGACATGATGAGGTAAATGCTTCTTTCACTCCTTGCCATCTCTTATCAATTGACTCTTCTTCTGGTAGATCTTGTAGAATTTGAAACTTATTGGCGAGTGCGATCTTTAATTCTTCCTGCTTAGCTCTATCTTTTAGAACTGTGGTGTTGTATCTCTGGCGTTGTCTACTGTTACCTCCTATCCCAGTCCTCTTTAGTTTTAACTTCAATCTGGCCACAATTAGATGGTGGTCTGATGCAACATCGGCTCCTCTTTTGCCCCTCACATCCTGAAGAGATCTTCTGTATTTCTTCCCAATGCATATATGGTCGATCTGATTCTCTGTTACCTGATCCGGAGAAACCCATGTAACCTTGTGTATCCTTTTATGATGGAAGAAACTCCCTCCAATGACCAAATTGCTTGTGGCACAAAAGTCAGCAAATCTCTCTCCGTTGTCATTCATTACACCCAATCCTTGCTGCCCCATGATATCTTCGTATCCCCTGTTGTCACTTCCGATCTTGGCATTGAAATCACCCATGGCGATAACCATGTTCCGCTCTGGACGACTCTGCACAATACCCAGCAATCTCTCATAGAATTTTCATATAGTTTAGTCAAATATATGTGTGTTAAGAGAGAGAGAGAGAGAGAGAGAGAGAGAGAGAGAGACATACACACACATGCACATGCACACGCACACCCACACACACACACACACCCACACACACACACACACCCACACACACCACACACACACACACACACACACACGACAGGGATGAATATAAATCTTTAGCAAAAGAAGTAAGGAGAAACATAAGAAAAGACAAAAAAACAATACATACAAAATTGTTGTGAAAGAATAGATGGACATCACAAATGTGGAAGAGATAGTGAAATGTTTAAAGAAATGAAGACATGGACGAGAAATGTCACACCTAAGCTAAATGTGATTTGTGACGAGATGGGAAGTACCTTGACAGAGACAGAGGAAATTCTAGAAAGATGGAAGGAATATTGCAGAGGAGTGTATCAAACAACTGACTATGAAAGCAGAAATCAACAGTGTGAACTATTGTTGGAGGAAAAAGAACCTGGACTGACAATTGAAGAAGTGTTGTGGGTAATAAAAAATCTGAAAAACTGTAAATCGCCGGGATGTGATGGGATAACAGCTGAACTTATTAAAGGAGGAGGAATGAAATGTGCAACAATCTATCAATCACTATGTAAAAACATATGGCATTCAAGTATTTGGCCAAAAGAAGAAAACAGAACTGTATTCATACCACTGCCAAAAAAGAGTAACCTGAAATTATACACAAACTACAGAACTGTTGCCCTGATTAATCATGCCAGTAAAATTCTGTTAAAAATCATGATGGGTGGACTTCTTGAGAATATATGGCATTCAAAAGTTATAAGCACAAAAACCAAGTTAAGACTATTCAATTCAAATGTAATATCCACCCTCATTTATGCATGCGAAAGCGGAAAACAACCAAAGAAATAGAAAAGAAATTAGATTTTTTAAAAACAAATGCCTAAGAAAAATACTCTGCATCAAGTGGAACAAATTCAAGAACAATACAGAGATAAGACAGATGACTGAACAACAGCCAATCTCATGGGTGATCAGGAAAAGGAGATGGACATATGTTGGTCACGTGATGAGAAGAAAGTCAGAGAATCTCAAAACAAGCTATAAAGTGGAACGCAAAAGGCCAAAGAAAAAGAGGCCAAAGTAATAGGCATAAAATCCTTGATGAGGTCAAAAGGCTTGCCGAAGACAGGAAAAATTGGCAACTACCTTGTGAGCCCTATCTGACATTTAACGGCATGGGAAGGATATAAGATATAAGATAAGAAGACTTCGTAAGAAAATAGAAGAAGAGTCAGTATAGTCCAAGCTGGTTTTAGGCAAGGAAGAGGATCAAGGGATCATATATTCAGTATAAGATTAATAATATAGAAAAGCAAAGAGTTTAATGTGAATCTATATTTATCTTTTATAGACTACTCAAAGGCATTTGATTGTATACAACACCAGAAACTTTGGGAAATAATGGAAAGAATGGGATTTCCAACACATTTGATACAATTAACATCACTGCTGTATCTAGAACAACAAGCAGCAGTAAGAATAAATGGTGAAACAACTTGGTTTGACATAAAACAAAGGGGTCTGTCAGGGGTGCATATTGTCACCTTACTTATTTAACTTGTATACTGAAAATATAATGAGGAATGTTTGAGAAGATGTAGACAAAGAATATTACGATGCCATAACAATTGGAGGTTATGAAATACCAGAGATTAGATATGCTGATGACACAGTATTACTGTCCACAACACAAAAAGAAATGGAAAAACTAATTATGTCAGTCCGTAATAATAGTGAACAGCAAAACCTCTATCTTAATGTGAAGAACACTAAATTGATGAAAACTGACAAAACAAACAAGGCAGCTGATATATGTATCAATGAGGAAAAATTAGAAGAAGTGGAGAGTTTTGAATATCTTGGATCACTACTAACTAATAATGGAGATACAATGAGGGAAATTAAAAGGAGAACAGTTATCGCTCATCAGAAAAATAAAACAACTAAAGAAGCTGTGGGGAGGAACAGACAGAACTACAAAAATAAAATTTTTAAGGGTATGCATCTTTCCCATTGCAACATATGCCTGTGAGACCTGGACATTTAATAAAATGGCTGAAAAACACATAAATGCCTTTGAATGTAAATGCTACAGAAAAGTCCTTCAGTTATCATGGACACAAAAAAGAACAAATATATCCATATTACAAGAACTTAATATTGAAGACGGTTGGCTAGTAAGGAAGGTTAAACAATGAAAACTTAAATATTTTGGACATATTAAACATCGTGATAATTTAGAGAAGACTGTCTTGGAAGGGTACATAGTGGGAAATATAAATAGAGGAAGACCAAGGTGAAGATTGCTGCAAGACATCGTTGATGATCTGCAAATGGATGCATCAGCAGCAGAGTATCTTGTTTACAACTGAGAGGCCTACAGGAGAGCTATTAGGGAGGCAAAGTTCCACATGCAACCTGCAAACTATTGACTGATATCTTATATCTTATATCTTATATCCTTCCCGTGCCGTTAAACGTCACATAGGGCTCGTAGAGTAGTTCGCCAATTTTTCCTGTCTTCGGCGAGTCTTTCAACCTCATCAAAGGATTTTATGCCTGTTAATTTGGCCTCTCTTAATAATGTCCTCTTCAGAGTTTCGCGCGGTCTGCCCCTTTTTCTTCGGCCTGTTGTGTTATACTTGATAGCTTGTTTTGGGATTCTCTGATCATTTCTTCTCCTCAAGTGACCAACATATGTCCATCTCCTTTTCCTGATCACCCATGAGACTGGTTGTTGTTCAGTCATCTGTCTTATCTCTGCATTGTTCTTGAATTCATTCCACTTGATGCCGAGTATTTTCCCTAGGCATTTGTTTTCAAAAGAGTCTAATTTCTTTTCTATTTCTTTAGTTGTTTTCCAGCTTTCGCATGCATAAATGAGGGTGGATATTACATTTGAATTGAATAGTCTTAACTTGGTTTTTGTGCTTATAACTTTTGAATTCCATATGTTCTCAAGATTCTTGAAGATTGATGCTGCTTTTGCAATTCTGATCCTAACTTCCTTTCTAGTGTCACCATCCTGGTCTATGTAGCTGCCAAGGTATGCAAATTGATTGACTTCTTCAATATCTGTCCCTTCTATGTGTATTTTTCCATTTTGATTGATGGGAATTTTCATTATTTTTGTTTTGTCCTTGTTAATTTCAAGTCCTATTTTGCTAGCCAGTGAAGACAGGCTATCTGTTTGTTTTTGCATGGAATTCACATTATTGCTGATAAGAGTTATGTCATCAGCAAAATCAAGATCTTCTAGTTGGGTCCCATGTACCCAGTCAATACCTGTGTTACCTGTGCAGCATTTTTTCATTATGAAGTCTATTGTAATCCCAAAAAGTAAAGGAGACAGTATACATCCTTGTTTCACGCCTGTTTCAATCTGGAACCATTCACTCATCCCTTCTTCTGTCTTGACTGCACAACCATATCCATTGTATAAGTCCTTAATGATGTTGACAATTTTAGATGGTATTCCATATAGACATAAAATTCTCCATAATGAATCTCTGTGTATGCTATCAAATGCCTTTTTAAAATCTATGAAGTTCAGTATTAATGGTTTCTGCTTTTCAATATGTTCTTCAAGTATTATTCTGAGAGTAAAGATCTGGTCGAGACAGCTTCTCCCTTTTTGAAATCCTGCTTGTTCTTCTCTCATTGCAGTATCCACTATATCTTTGAGTCTATTCAAAATGACCTTGCAAAATACTTTTGACACAACTGATATTAAGGTTACTCCTCTCCAGTTGTTACAGTCACTAAGGTTGCCCTTTTTTGGTATTTTAACAATGATTCCTTTCTTCCAATTAGAAGGGACCTTTTCTTCTTTCCAAATCTTGTTAAACATTCTCTGTAGTTGTCTCATGTTGTCACTATTGATAGCTTTTAGCATTTCGGCTGTTATTTCATCTTCACCTGCAGCTTTGTTGTTAGCCATTAAATTCACTGCTGCTTCAATTTCATGCAATTTAATTTCATCTAGATTGACATTTAGTTGTGGGGCTGGTAAGTCAGGTTCAAGGTTTAACAATTCTTTTGGGTGTGGTCGATTGAGTATTTCTTGGAAGTGTTCAGCCCATCTTTGCTTTTGGTCTTTATTTGATGTTAATAGTGTTCCAGTTTTGCTAAGGATTGGTCTTTCTTTAGATGTAATAGTACCTGTTAGCCTCTTTTGTATGTTATATAAAGTTTTGCTGTCTCCTGTTTTTGCTGCTTTTTCTGCCTCTTTCGCCATATTGTCTATGTATTCTCTTTTATCCCTTCTAGCTGAACTTTTTACTTTCTTGTCTATGTCTTTGTATTTTGCTTTTGCCAAATCTCTTTCATGATCTGCTTTTGCATTCAACATGTCTAATTTGACTGCTCATCTTTCATGTATATACTTCCATGTTTTATCTGATATCCATGCTTTTCTATTTGGTTTTTCCAATCCAGCGCTTACTTTTGCTGCTGTGATTATGGCTGTGCTGTAAGAATTCCATAACTCATCTATACCTATCTCCTCAACTTCACTGGGTGTTTTGGAATGATTGGCAAGTTCCTGATTGAAATTAATGTTAGTATTTTCTTCTTGTAGGCTGTGGCTGTCTATCTTTCTGTGTACTGATTTCTTGTGTTGACTTTTCAATTTTAGTTTTATTTTCCCTATGCACAGATTGTGATCACTGTTGACATCTGCACCCCTATAAGCCCTTACATCCATGAGAGATGTTCTGTATTGCTTTCTAATACAAAAATGGTCTATCTGGTTTCTAGTTCTATCATCTGGAGATATCCATGTTGTTTTATGTATCTCTTTGTGTGGGAATATTGTGCCTCCAATGACCATGCCCTCTGTTAGACATACTTCAATTAATCTTTCTCCATTCTGGTTAACCATGTCAGTTCCTTCTTTCCCCATCACTTTTTCAATGTCGGTGTTATCCTTCCCTACCTTAGTGTTGAAGTCCCCCATAGCAATTAAGATGTCGTGTTTAGGGACTTTGTTGATGATTTGTTGTAGTTGGTGATAGAAGTCGTCTTTCACATCATCATCTGCATCATTCGTGGGTGCATAACACTGTATTATTGTCATTCTTCCGTGTCGTAGGTTGTATTGTGCTCTTATTATACGACTGTTCACCGGTTCCCATTCTACAAGGCTCTTTGCAGCTACATTTGACATAATAATGCCCACTCCTTCTCGGAATTTACCGTCATTTCTGCCTGAATGTATAATTAACTTACCGTTTTCCGCCAATCTTTTACCTGCTTCTGGCCATCGCATTTCGCTGATGCCCAGTATGTCTAGATGGTATCTCTCCATTTCTCTGATGACCTGAGTAGTTTTTGTTGGTGCTGCCATCGTTCTCACATTCCAGAATCCAACCCTTGTCACATGTTTGGGGCCGACGAATGAGCTCTTCGGAGTTGGCATCCCTGACTGATATATATATATATATATATTAATACTGTCGTGATTTTTCTTGACAGTCTCTTTGTACTCATTGTCTCTTATATTTCGTCCAAAATCTTTTTTAATTACAGACACAAAAATGCTAGATGAGTAAAGTACATTATTGAATGGAGATAAAGAATAGACAGCAGATACCCTAAAACACAATTCTAAAGCTTAGCAGAACACAGTAAGCCACAATTTTTGGACTTCACAACAAGATACTGCAGAGTAGAAGCTCATCTGCACAAACTGGAGTCCACTCAAATCCCACTCTATACATAACAGTTTCCAGAATCTAGAGACTTAGAAAACTTGGCCTTAGGAAAAGCGTATGAATAGAAAACTGTGGAGAATGTGTAATGAATGGAAAACTGTGGAGAATGTGTAAAGGACTACAGATGGTTGGATTCATGAAGACAGCCCCTCTCCTTGTCCAGATGGCCAAGCATATAGAACTGAATGCAGAATAAGAATTTTTGATATTTCAATATATATTGGTAGCAATCAGCAACAATGAGGGTTGAGAACCAAATAGGAGCATTCCAAGACATAAAATTGGGAGTGAGACAAGAATGTATTCTATCTCCTGACATCTTCTCCTTGTACAGCAAAAACATAATGAGAAATATAGAGAACATGCCAGGAAAATCAGTTGGCGTGTACAACCTTAACAACTTAATATATGCAGATGACACAGTCCTGATTGCTAAAAGTGAAGGGGAGCTACAGGCTTTTCTGGACGTCGTGGTTCGTGAAAGTAAAAAGTCTCAGCCTGAACAAAAAGAAGACTGAAGTGATGGTCATCTCAAAGAAAAGAATACCAACAAAATGTAGCATTACCATCGATGGCACAAATCTGAAACATGCTGATATATTCAAGTACTTAGAAATGATTATAACAACTGATGGGAAATTTCACAACGAAATAAAAATCAGACGTGCTCAAGCCAGGTCAGCATTCCAGACAATGAGACACATCTTGTGCAACAGATCCATATCAATGGAAACAATATTCCGAGTACTTAAATGTTACATTGAGCCAATTTTGTTTTATGGATGTGAAGCATGGTCTATGAGTAAGAGAGTACAGCGAGAAATGGAGGCCATGGAGATGTGGTTTATAAGAAGGATGTTGAAGGTACCATGGACAGCCAAGAAAACCAATGAAGAAGTCTTAAGAGAGGCTGGAGTTAAAAAGCAAATTATAGCAAAGATCAGAGGCAGACAAGCAAGATTTACAGGACATTTCCTGAGAAGAGGAAAATTGGAACACACTGTGGCAACTGAAAAATTGAAGGAAGAAGAGACAAAGAAAGACAGAGAGAGAAGTTACTGGATGGGCTGTGAGTGTGGCTAGGCAGAAAGTTACCGGCAGATCTCATAATCAAGCCTAAAGACGGGGAATTGTGAAGAGAAGTGATCACCTACGCCACGCGGTATGGCACTTGAATGAATGAATATTTCAATCTCAGATTTTCATTTAATCTTCTCTTCTTTTCATATGCAAACTGGCCATACAGTTTTTAATCTTTTCTGCCTTTCTTCTAAACCTCTACAAAACATTAAATTTCCACAGAGCATCAGTTAAAAAAAACAACAACAAAAAACAAACAGCAAAGGGAAAAGCTGTTTTTCAGTGGATGAAGGATAAAATGTTCACATATAAGTCTATGACAACATTTAACAAATGAGTAATACTACAGTACTAAATAGAATTTGATTTTAGGGACTGAACTTTTATCACTCTATCACACAGTGGTACCAAGCACTCATATTACTCAACATTATGCTACATTATAGCTTTACACTATAATAGCTTTGTTACTTTCCATCAGTGCTTTCAAAACCTAGATTGTCATATTTTAGATCTTATACATATTTCTCCATATAATAATACTACTAGAAAAAAATATCCATTGCCCCTTTGATTCACTGATATAATCCCTGGAATAATGTGTTACTTTCAGTAACCCAAAACAAAATTAATGAAACTTCCTATTAATTAAGAAGGAAAATATATGTAGGAGGAACAGGTGTTGAAGAAGTAAACCAATTTGTATACCTCGGCAGCTACATAGACCAAGATGGTGATACCAGGAAGGAAGTTAGAATTGCAAAAAGCAGCATTGACCTTCAAGAATCTTGAGAACATATGGCAATCAAAAGTTATAAGCACAAAAACCAAGCTAAGATTATTCAATTCAAATGTAATATGCACCATCATTTATGCATGAAAAAGCTGGAAAACAACTAAAGAAATAGACAAGAAATTAGACTCTTTAGAAAACAAGTGCCTAAGGAAAATACTTGGTATAAATTGGAATGAATTCAAGAGCAATACAGAGATAAGGCAGATGAATGAACAGTAACTTGTCTCATTGGTGATCAGAAAAAGGAGGCAGACATATATCGGTCATGTGATGAGAAGAAACAATCAAAGAGTCCCAAAACAAGCTATCAAGTGGAACACAACAGGCTGAAGAAAAAGAGGTTAATCATGTGAAGCTCATAAGAGGACATTGTTAAGAGAGGCCAAATTATTAGGGATAAAATTCATTGATAGGTTGAAAAGCTCACCAAAAACAGGAAAACTTGGCAAACTACCATGCAAGCCCTATGTGACATCTAATGGCATAGCAAGGAGTAAGATGTAAGATTCAATAACTCAGAATATATAGAAAGACCTTCCAGTGATCAAATGTGTGGATTTCAAAATTGAAAAAGTTGGACATTCTGAAGGCTGTTATGGATATATTGTGTGAGGGTGGGAATGATAGTTGAAATGGGATTATATCTCCTACATCTGCAGAATGAAGGAACTGGGGGTGTAACAAAATGAAGGAAGGAAAAATTTCCTTAGTGGACAGAACAATCAACACATTACAGGGAAAATTAGATTACACACCTTTTACTGGTTACAGGAAAGGTGGCGAAGCAGATATGAAAATGTTCTGACCGCAGTTAAGATCAGTCAGTAAATTCACTGATCCAGAGGAGAGAATAATGAGTTCACAGAAATGTTCCTTCTAAACTGTGCACAAAAAGTGTTCAAAAGCTGACATATCAGAACTCTATGCTTGAAACAGAATAATACATACATTGTGCGAGTGTACATTTTGAAGGTTAAAATGAGTTTTTAAAAGTTTTTATTGATAATATTTTGTTGACTATTAAAATGAATAATTCAATGAATTCAATTCAGTTTATTAATGAATATGTGGATAAAATGTGTTCATATTCTCAAGAGCTAACAAAACACTGAACTCCTTGACATTGTCAGTGATTTTCTTTGTAAAGACATGCTTGAAGAAATAGCAGCAGAATTTTACACATTAGCAGTGTATGGAAGTGATGTCTTATTGTGTACTTCAAACCTCAGAACTGTAACATGTTCACAACTTTCTTTTTGGGTGGGTGGGTGGCGGGTGAGGTTTGGGGGGGGGGAGTAATGAAATTGCAAACTGCATAAAGTATGTATGAGTGAAAAGTTATGAGAGCAGCTTTAGAAGCATGCTTGTTCAGGTCATAGTGAGCATCAGTGTGACTGTGTCACAGGTAGTAAATGTAACTTGAGAAAGCAAGAGTGTGGCTAGTTTAGCTCTTTGGGAACACTTAATAACAACACATCTCAAAACATACTTGAGTTGTCATATAACCAGCAATATCACTATGTCATCATGGCCTTGTTTGCTAGGTGTTTGCCATTCACTACAAACAATGCAGGCAACCCTGGTAGGCATGCATTACCAACAATGCAGGCAACCCTGGTAGGCATGCATTACCAACAATGCAGGCAACCCTGGTAGGCATGCATTACCAACAATGCAGGCAGCCCTGGTAGGCATGCATTACCAACAATGCAGGCAGCCCTGATCTGGTGTGTGATGAATTTTTTGGGGCCTTTTTTTTTTAAATTTGACCTCTCAATTTTTTTTTATCTCTAATGAGACCAGATTTTTAAAAGAAGAAAGATTTAATTTAAGGCAATTTGAAGGACTTTCTCAGTCTACATGAAAAAAAATGAAAGTTGAATGTCCCAGACTTTCAGACAGATCAGAAGTGAGTGATTTACATGGGTTTTTTCTGATTGATTTTCATTCATGTGAATTTTTTTAAAAAATGTAAATAAAATTTTATTGTTTGGAATTTCATGATACTGGAGAAATGAAGTGGTTTAAGATATAAATTTTGATATCTTCTACATTTAATTTGTTCCCTTAGTATTTTGAATTGAATATAATTTAATAGCAAAACACTAAAAATTATAACTGAATGAAAGTAATGAGACATGCGTATCTTGAGAAAATCACACAGAAAGACAGAAGCACTTGGCAGCACATTATAAAGCAAATGTAATAATTTATTATTTTGAATCTGATGTGCTGCCTTATACTCTTTTTTTTAGTTTTTTAAATCTGACAGGCTTTCTTATCACATAATTTGTTCATCTAGTTTTTGTGAATCAGAAATACTCTTTGTGAAATTTCATTCCAGTTGAAAAATTAAATGCTTTACTACATAAACTTATAGTGTTACAGAAACATTTTGCTGCATAAGCTTCCATTGTTACAGAAAAATTTTACTACATAAACTTCCAGTGTTACAGAAAAACTTTACTATATAAACTTCCAGTGTTACAGAAAAACTTGGCTACATAAGCTTCCAGTGTTACAGTAAAACTATAACATAAACTTCCAGTGTTACAGAAAAAAATTGCTACATAAACTTCCAGTGTTACAAAAAAACTTTACTACATAAACTTCCAGTGTTGCAGAAAAACTTTACTACATAAGCTTCCAGTGTTGCAGAAAAAAACTTTACTATATAACCTTCCAATATTGCAGAAAAAAACTTTACTATATAAGCTTCCAGTGTTATAGAAAAATAATTCTGAACTGTTTGTTTTTATACACTTGGATAAGCACTAAACATTCTATTTGCATGAAGCAACACTAAAATTATTGAGACATTGACTTAACTGACTGGAAATGTCATGAGAAAATCTAACAGAAAAACAAGAAGTACTTGGCACCATATTATAAGATAAATGCAGATTCTTCACATTTGGCAAAGACTTGAAGGAATGCACATCAGCATTGAGGATGTAGTGCCTTGGACTTGGCCTTGGCATTGGCATTTCTTTTGCTTAATATGGTGAACCAGATGTGAAAATTAGTTCACTGGCTTTGAAGTTTTTGGTTGATTGATTGATCTATGGTGTTTTCATTTAAAACATTTCTTTATACATTATGGTGTACAATTTGTGCTTTTCATTTGTTCTTTGTTATTGTTTATAGGATTTTCACTGAATTTAATATGTTCACTTAGCATTTTCAGTTGGTAGTGAAAATTGGTTCATGGATTTTGAATCATGACCATTTATTCATTAAAAAAAAAACTTTCTTTGTAATACTGTTGTGTACAAAGTATTCTTTCAGCCAATGTTATCTCTTACATGGGTGATAGATATATCTTTGCATTCTGTTTACCTGGGCATGTCCAGGTACTCCTGCTAGTGATAAATAAAATCTTTGAGACAGTTTCGTGTATGTTATAAAAATGAAAAAAAAAATTAACAAAATTGAACAAGGGGTTTCAAAATCTGATTGGTTTATCAAAATCTAATTGATTTATCAAAATCTGATTGGTTTATCGTTATCTGATTGGTTTATTATTTTGTCTTCACAAAACAACGTAATGGTGTCTCAAAGCAATAATGGTTTTTCCATTGTTCCAGCCATCAGTTTTATGAAGAGAACAAAACTGATCTTAATAAAATGCTGTAGCAGACAAATAGTTTTTTAGCTTCTTCTATCTTATATCCTTCCCATACCGTTAAACGTCACATAGAGCTCACAAAGTAGTTCGCCAATTATTTCTGTCTTCGGCGAGCCTTTCAACCTCATCAAGGGATTTATGCCTATAAATTTGGCCTCTCTTAATAATGTCCTCTTCAGAGTTTCATGTGGTCTGCCTCTTTATCTTTGGCCTGTTGTGTTCTACTTTATAACTTGTTTTGGGATTCTCTGACTGTTTCTTCTCATCACATGACCAACATATGTCCATCTCCTTTTCCTGATCACCCATGAGACTGGTTGTTGTTCAGTCATCTGTCTTATCTCTGTATTGTTCTTGAATTCGTTCCACTTGATGCAGAGTATTTTCCTTAGGCATTTGTTTTCAAAAGAGTCTAATTTCTTTTCTATTTCTTTAGTTGTTTTCCAGCTTTCACATGCATAAATGAGGGTGGATATTACATTTGAATTGAGTAGTCTTAACTTAGTTTTTATGCTTATAACTTTTGAATTCCTTATATTCTCAAGATTCTTGAAGATCGATGCTGCTTTTGCAATTCTAACTTCCTTTCTGGTGTCACCATCTTGGTCTATGTAGCTGTCAAGGTATCCAAATTGATTGACTTCTTCAATATCTGTCCCTTCTATGTGTATTTTTCCACTTTGATGAAGGGGAATTTTCATTATTTGTGTTTTGTCCTTGTTAATTTCAAGTCCTATTTTGCTAGCCAGTGAAGACAGACTATCTGTTTTTTCTTGCATGGAATTCATATTGTTACTGATAAGAGTTGTGTCTTCAACAAAATCAAGATCTTCTAGTTGAGTCCCATGTACCCAATCAATACCTGTGTTACCTGTGCAGCATTTTTTCATTATGATGTCTGTTGTAATTTCAAAAAGCAAAGGAGACAGTATACATCCTTGTTTCACACCTGTTTCAATCTGGAACCATTCGCTCATCCCTTCTTCTGTTTTGACTGCACAAATGTATCTGTTGTAGAAGTCTTTAATGATGTTGACAATTTTAGATGATATTCCATATGGACTTAAAATTCTTCACAATGAATCTCTGTGTATGCTATCAAATGCCTTTTTAAAGTCTATGAAGTTCAGTATTAATGGTTTCTGCTTTTCACTATGCTCTTCAAGTTATATCTTATTCACACAAAAACAAAGAGGATGAAGAAATAGGAAAAGAAGAGAAAGCTTAAATTAAAATGTGTGATATAAAATGCACGCTTTATATGTGTACAGATGACACTCAGAAAGAAAAAAGTGATGACCTACAGGAGCTGATAGTTTCCCCATATTCACCATGGTATATGGACTATAGCTGGAGCATGGAAGCAAGAGGATTGAGAGAAACTGCAGTGAAGACACCATGGGTTATCACTACAGACTTTTTGTACAGTTATTTTAAAACTTTGAAGATCACTGATAAGGCAGTAAGTTTTGTTTGTCATTTTATGTTGTTATAGTACATCAGTTTTTTATGCCATTTTATGATGTTTGGTGACATTGGTTTTTGTTGCCATTTCAAGGTGTTTGATGACATCAGTTTCTCATCATCCTAAGTAGTTTATACATTTTTGCTGTACATGAAGATACATGGACATGAATAAAGAATTAGCAGATGAACTAAGTAGGTACGATGTGTATGTTACCACATTATAGGAAATCAGCTGGCTTGGAGAAAATATAACAGTCATAGGAGAAATGGTACTGTTATACGGAGGTATTACCAATGGAAGACAGAACTTGGGACAGGTTTTGCTGTCAAGAGAAAAGTATGGAACTTAGTGATGGACTTCAGTGCCATCAGTGAAAGAATCCACAGCCTCCACATTGAAGGAACAAAGAAAAATATGATCTAATAAATATGACAGAAGCTTATGGAATGAGAATAAGTAACACTTGTTTTCAAAAACAAACATGGAAATCCCCCGATAATCTAACATGCAACCAGATAGACCAAGCACACAACAAACGTACTTCAGATTAGAAGTTACAGAGGGGCTGAATGCAGCATCGACCTTTATCTTGTAGGAGGTAAATTAAAATTCAGACTGAAGAAAACTTTTTTATAGTAAATTAAATAAAAGCTCGGTAATAAATAGAGATGCTTTGAAAAGAGAAGACACTAAAGAAAAATTCAGAAATGAGCTAAACCAAAAGATAAACACAAGAGGGAATGAAGAAAATAAAAGCATTGATGACAGATGGGAAGATATAAAAATCATTATAAAGAACACAGTGGAAGAATGTCTGGGAGTCAAAACTATAAATAAAAGAAAGAACTGGTTAGATAAAGTCTGCAGAGAGACAGTCATAAAGAAAAGGACAGGGAGACAGATGTGGTTGAATGACATGATCAGCAGAACAAATGAAGAGAAATACCACTTACAATGTATAGAAACTGAAAAAGTTATTCGTCAACAAAAATGACAATATATGAAAGACATGGTAAGCAAGATGCAGACATGCCATCAGAGTAAGAAAAGCAGGGAGTTCTATAAAGAATTGCGAACAGTAAAGCAAGGGTATAAACAACCTCTGCAGAGCTTGAAGGATAGTAATAGAAACATGATAAATAATGAAGAGAAAATCTTTACCAGATGGGAAGAATATTTTGAAAAACTACTAAACTGTGAAGAGCCTATAAGCACATTACCATGTGAAGAAATCTCTCTCTCTCTCTCTGAACCTTAAGTGCCCAGGGCACATGGGGCTTCCGCAAGGGTTTTCCACAAATGCCTGTCCTTCGCCTTTTTTTCTGCTCTTGCCCAGGTGAGCCCTCTATTGCTCAACATCCTTTCTGTTGTTCTTCTCCATGTCTCTTTTGGTCTACCCTTACTTCTGCTCCCCTGTAGTGTCCATCTTAGTGCTATTTTTGGTAGTGAGTTGTCAGTCATTCGGAGCACATGTCCCAACCATCGCCAGCATCTTTCCTCAATAATTGTTGTCAGTGGTTTCATCTGCATTTCTTCTAATAAGATGTTATTTCTTATGGTGTTTGGCCAAAATATTTTTCTAATTCTTCGTAAACATTTAGTCTGGAAAGAATTCATCTTGTTTTCTATGGTTTTGGTGATTTTCCAGCATTCACTTCCATAGAGTAGTACACTTAGAACATTGGTCTTAAATATCCTGATTTTCATATTTATGCTTAGTTTTTTAGATTTCCATATAGTCTGCAGCATTGCAAAAGCCTGGTTTGCTCTAGTAAGTCTGCTGTTGATGTCCTCTGTGCTGTCTCCATTTCCTACTACTCTGCTGCCAAGGTATACAAATTCGTTGACCTCCTCCACTAACTTGCTATCTACTCTGAGTACATTTCTGTTGTTCACATTTTGCTTCATTAACTTTGTCTTTCCTACATTGATCTTTAGTCCTATGTTATTTGCATTCTGAGTTAGCTTGTTTATTTTATCTTGCATATCTTTGTGACTGCTTGATAATAGACAAATGTCATCCGCAAAGTCCTCCAGCACTGTGTCAAGGGTCCATTGTAATCCTCTGCGTTGGTCTGATGTTGGCTCCTTCATTAACCAGTCTACTGCCAAGATAAATAATGTTGGTGATAGTACACATCCCTGTTTCACTCCTGTTTGTACCCTAAAGCTGCTGGAGGTATGTTCTCCACAGATAACTTTGCACTGAAAACCCTCGTATAGGGCTTTGATTACATTAACTATTTTATGGGGGAGGCCATGCCATCTTAGGATTTTCCACAGTGCATCTCTGTTGACACTGTCAAAGGCTTTCTCAAAATCTATGAATAATGCATATGTTGTGCTATGCCACTCATTTGCCTGTTCTAATATTTGTCTAAGTACAAATATGTGGTCTATACATGATCTTCCTTTCCTAAATCCTGCCTGCTCTTTCCGAAGTTTTTCCTCAAGTGTTGGTACAGTTCTGTTGATGATTATTCTGCAAAATACTTTACTGGTGAGTGGCAGTAGGGTAATGCCTCTCCAGTTCCCGCAATCTCTGAGGTCACCCTTCTTTGGTAGTTTTACTATAAGCCCAGTTTTCCACTCCTCTGGGGCTTTTTCTAAATCCCAAATTTGTTGTAATATCCGGCAAAGTTGTTTTGGTGTTTCTGTTTCTTCTGCTTTCAACATCTCAGCAGTCACTTCATCTTCACCTGGTGCCCTGTCTGATTTTAGCATCTTTATCACCTCCTTTACTTCATTTATTGTTATTGGTCCTGTATTGATGTTTAGTTCCGCTTTTGCTTCAGGTATATCTATTGCTTGTGCTGCTTGTGTTCTGTTTAGTAGGGTGTTAAAGTGTTCCCTCCATCTTTCAATTTTTTCTCTTTCTCCACTGACCAGTTGTCCATTTTGTGTTCTTACTGCACTTTCACATCTTGTGTTGAAGTTACCTGTCATCAGCTTTGGGATTTTATATATGGTTTTCATGTCATTTGTATATGCTGCTTTCTCTGCTGTTTCTGCTAAGTTGTCATAATATTGATGTTTATCTTGACGGCATGATTCCTTCACTTCTTTGTCTTTTTGTGCATAATTACTTAAAACTCGTTCTTTAAGCCGTTGTGATTTGGTGTTCAGTAATTTTTTTTTATTTCTTTTCTTTGCTCTATCTTTTCCCATGTGGTCTCGCTTATCCAATCCTCTTTTCTCCTTTTCCGATATCCCAGCACCTCTTTTGCTGTTTCCTGTAGTGTTTTATTGAACTCTAATATGGACATTTCTGCTTTGTCTTGTAGGACACTGAAGCGGTTCTTAAGTACTATTGAGAATTCATTTCTTGTTTGCTGGTCTATCAGTTTTCTTGTATCAAAATGTAACTTTCTGTGTTCTCCGATTTTGGCTTTCCTTAATTTTAGTTTTATTTTTGCTACCAGAAGGTTGTGATCACTTCCTACATCTGCTCCTTTCCTTGCTCGCACATCTTGTAGTGACCGTTTCCACTTGTTGTTTATTAGTATGTGATCGATTTGGTTTTCTGTGGTTTTATCTGGTGACCTCCAAGTCACCTTATGGATGTTTTTGTGTTGGAAAATTGTCCCTCCGATGGTCATCATGTTTTCTTCACAGAAACTGCACAGTCTTTCTCCATTTTCATTTCTTTCTCCGATTCCTTCTCTTCCCATGATTCTTCTTCTATCTTCATTTCCTTCACCTACTTTTGCATTGAAGTCACCCAAGATGAGTAGCATATCATGCTTGGGTATTGTTTCTACTGTGGGTTGGAGGCTGTTGTAAAAATCTTCTTTTAATTCCTCTTCAGCTGCTTCTGTTGGTGCATAACAAACTATAATAGACAGCTTCGTGAATCTTGAGTTGAAGTGTGCATATAATAATCTCTCATTTATTGGGGTCCATTTCAGCAATGCTCTTGATGCTGCTTTTGTTATAATCAATGCTACTCCTCCTTCATGAAGATCTTCTTTACCTGACCATATTATTGTATCTTCTGTGTGCTGTGTTGTTAATTTCCTTCTGCCTTGTCCTGTCCATCTTGCTTCTTGTATTCCTAGTATGTCTAGTTTGTATCTGTGCATTTCCTTGATGGTTTGTGCTAGTTTTCCAGTCTGGTTTAGCGTTCTTACATTCCAGCTGCCTATTTGCATCTTGTGTTTAGGTTCCAGGAGGTCTGCAGTCGGGCTGGGGACTTCCAGTGGCTGGCTTTCATCCACAACCTTCATGGGCTCAGTTTCCTGATACGCATTTCTCCTTCCACCTGCATTTGTTATTTTCCTTCCTTCCGTTTCTGTAGCAGTCTGATAGTTTTTTTACCAGATAGGGTTGCTGGCCCTATGCTGAACCCTCCTTAGTCGCCTTTTACGATCATGCGTGGTAGGGTACAGTGGTCCTATTCTTTGCAGATCCCGGGTACCACACGGGGGATGTGAAGAAATACAGACTTGTAAATCTGAAATAGAGGAACCAGACTTAGAAGAAGTCATCTACAGTATCATGCTTCTACAAAACACCAAAGCAACTGGTTCAGATGGAATTGCTGCAGAACTGATTAAAGAAGGAGGTCTAAATCTACATGAACACATATGTGTAATAATACAACAAATATGGAGAGAAGAAAAACTCCCTAGTGAATGGAGAGAATCGTTACTAATCCCAGTATTAAAAAAAAAAAAAAAGGTGATAAGAGCAAGTGTGAAAACTACAGAGGAATATCATTACTACAAACAAGCTACAGAATACTATCTATTATATTTTTAAATAGATTAAAACCATACAGCAAGAACATACTGGGAATCTATCAGGCAGGTTTTAGGAAGAATAGATCAACCATAGACCAAATATTTTATTTGCGTCAAAGAGCAGAAAAGTACTGGGAATATGAAAAAAAAAAAGTACATAATATCTTCACTGACTTCAAGAAAGCCTTTGACAGCATGGATAGGACCAGCTCATGGAAAGTTATGAAAGAATTTGAGATACCTAATAAACTAATCAATCTTACTAGAATATGTATCGAGGATGCACAAAATATAGTAATATATAAAGAACTGGTTTAAAACAAGGTGATACATTATCTCCATTACTATTTAATTTGGTACTAGAAAAGGTAATGAGAAAAGTGAAAGAAGAAAGCAGTACAGAAGAACAAGCTAATATACTAGGATACGCTGATGACATCGACTTGGGGGAAGGAGTGGGGGGAGCTATGCAAGAAGTCATCAATACCTGCATACACCTGAGAGGTGTAGCACTAAAAGTGGGCTTGACCATTAACCAAGATAAGACAGTATATGAAGATATCAAGAGACCAGAGGCAGAATGATCCAGATTATATAAATGTTGGAAAGATGATTATTAGGAAAGCAGAAACATACAAATATCTAGGCACAACCTTCAACAGAAGCAACATTGTAAGTGAGGAAATTAAAAGCAGAGTACAGATAGGGAATAAAATATACTTTGCCTTGCAACAGCTGTTCAAATCCAAAACAGTTTACAAAACTGTGATAAGACCAGCTGTCATGTATGGATCAGAAACATGGAGTACAACAAAGAAAGATGAACAACAATTGCAGATCTTTGAGAACAAGATCCTAAGAAGAATCTTTGGGCTGATAAAGGATAGTGGAGAATGGAACACTTTTTTATAAATAGGAAACTACGAGGTTTTGGTACGGTAAAGTAAGATAACAAATATTGTAGGATTAAACCTCGAAAAAATCGTAGACAAAGCACTTTAGTGAGACGTGAGAGAAAGAAAAATCACAAGAGAATTACCTGGGATTCGAACACGGACTCCGGTAGGACGAGCAGCCGTCTAGCCACGAGAGGACAGCGTACTATCGACTTAGCCAACTAGCACCCCTAGAAAGAATACTGAACTGAACAGCTTATTTAAATCCTAATGAATTATAAATCTCTTGAAACTGAACAGACTATGCTGGCTGGGGTATGTTGAAAGAATGGAAGAGAACAGACAAATGAAAATTATGTATGCGCAAGAGATGAGGGAAACAAGACTAAGAAGTAGACCAAGACAGAGATGGAAAGACAACATAGAAGAGGATATAAAAGAAATTGGTGTCACCAATAGGAGAGAGAAGATTAGGATGAGAGAGGAATGGAGGCGAACTTTATCTGCTGCAATGAACCTTTTAAGGCTCGGAAAGCTGAAGAAGAAGAAGAAGAATGAAGATACATGATATTGGACGGAGACTAATAAATATGGCAGAAGCTTATAGAATGAGAATAAGTAGCACACGTTTTCAAAATAAGAACATCCAAAAACAAACATGGAAATCCCCCAGTAATCTAACCTGCAACCAGATAGACCATGTTCTAATTGATACCAAGCACACAACAAACATACTTCAGATCAGAAGTTACAGAGGGGCTGAATGCAGCACCGACCATTATCTTGTTGGAGCTAAATTAAAATTCAGTGACATGGTTCTCACTGAACAACCATACTGTTAACACTGATAAGCTTGTTGTGAGAATGGGTGGCAAGGATGTGACCAGAACTAACTTGATGATGTACATGGGAGTGAAGTTTGATCACAGTCTATTTCAAGGAACATGTTGACCATGTGATAACAGAAGCTCACAAAGGTCTATTGGCAGTGAAGGTCATGACAGCTGTCATCATTTAGCAGAGGCTACCAATACTTCTGTACCAGAGACTGGTCCTTGCACCTGTTAAGTACGCCCCAGTAGAGGCTACTAATACTTCTGTACCAGAGACTGGTCCTTGCACCTGTTAAGTACGCCCTAGTAGAGGCTACTAATACTTCTGTACCAGAGACTGGTCCTTGCACCTGTTAAGTACGCCCTAGTAGAGGCTACTAATACTTTTGTACCAGAGACTGGTACCCATCAAGTACACCCTAGCAGAGGCTACTTCTGTACCAGAGACTGGTCCTTGCATTCATCAAGCATGCCCTTCCTTGCATTCATCAAGCATGCCCTTCCTTGCATTCATCAAGCATGCCCTTCCTTGCATTCATCAAGCATGCCCTTCCTTGCATTCATCAAGCATGCCCTTCCTTGCATTCATCAAGCATGCCCTAGTCATTCTCACAGTTAGCCCTGCTCAGATTGAAAAACTTGAAAGGTGCAAAATGAAGCCATGCGAATTATCTTGGTGTGTACAAAACACAATTCCTGTGTAGCAGTGAGATACTCTTCCCCACCATGAATTACAGGATCAAGATCTGGAGGCCATGTGCTTACCTCAAGATAAGTGCAGATAAAAAGCACCGACTGCACCAAGAGCTCCTCAGAGAAAAGGCTGACAGGCTAAAGAGGGGCAAATCATGGATGGGTCGTGCAGAAGATGTTATCAAGCAGGTCTGTGAACCCAACAAAATCAGCTCCAGTGAGGAATGGGTACCTGGGTCTACAGTGTTCAGGGGCAGATCATGGATGAGTCATGCAGAAGATGTTATCAAGCAGGTCTGTGAACCCAACAAAATCAGCTCCAGTGAGGAATGGGTACCTGGGTCTACAGTGTTCAGGGGCAGATCATGGATGAGTCATGCAGAAGATGTTATCAAACAGGCCTGTGAACCCAACAGCATCAGCCCCAGCGAGGAATGGGTACCTGGGTCTCCAGTGTTCAAGGGTACCTTCTCTTGCATTGTCATGCTTGACAAGAGAAGCAGAAAGCAGAACCCACTTGCTGTGAATGCTGAGCTCAACTCCCTCATCAGTGAGAACTCCAGTGAAGCAGATGCTGTGATTTACACAGATGCTGTGATTTACAGGCCGGCTAGCGTAGTGGTTAGAGCACTCGTCTAGCAACCAAATGGTCGAGGGTTCGAATCCCCAGCTGAGCAGGATTTTTTTTCCGACCAATACGGCCCCGAGGTCGACCCAG
Organism: Achatina immaculata; assembly: GCA_009760885.1. Lineage (NCBI taxonomy): Eukaryota > Metazoa > Mollusca > Gastropoda > Stylommatophora > Achatinidae > Lissachatina > Lissachatina immaculata. Next base: position 46,232,322 of record CM019693.1, on the reverse strand, counting down.
CCTCGTAAAATGGGTACCAGAGAAAATCTGGGAAGTAAAGGCAGCGAGGAAAGGAACTGGTCACCCTACCTCATACGCTGATGACCCAGCATAATGAGGTCTCTAACGCTTCACCCCCTACGGCATTTGCTATGGGACTATCTTTACTTTTTTACTGTGATTTACACAGATGCTGTGGTTTACACAGATGCTGTGGTTTACACAGATGCTGTGATTTACACAGATGCTGTGATTTACACAGATGCTGTGATTTACGCAGATGCTGTGATTTACACAGATGGGTCCGTTGTATGACATCAAAAGAGTGCATAAGCATTCACAGCACTTTCAGCAGACAGAACAATCCTGGAAGCCAGTGGTGCCTTCACTATGACCACAAACAGTATGATGACGGAGGTGATGGTAGTAACGAAACCATTTGTATGGCTGGAGTCACAAGACTACATCTGTATCTGCATACTAAGTGATTCAGTGAGTATGATCCAGAAGGTTGAGGCAGGTTGTGTACGCAGGCAGTAGCTTGAGTCATTGCAGAAATCAGTTATTCGCAGAGTCACCTTCTTCTGTGTTCCTGGGCAAGAGGGCATCCAGGGAAATGAGAGAGCTGATAGAATGACTGGCTCTGCCATCATTGCAGATGGACAACCACTGGATCGAGCTGATATTGTTAATGTGCTCAAAGAGATAGTGGAAGACTTTGGGGACAGTGAATCTTTATCGCTACTCAGACAGAGAGCTGGGAATACAGATTGGCATGGCCAGAAACAAGAGGCATACTGAACATGTGAGACAATTGGTCAACCAACACAAGACAGGCACTATCATCCATAGGATACTGATGGATATGTTGAGGGGGGGGAGGTTCAGAGCACCTATGGACGTGTTCAGAGTTGCAATGATGATGACCCAGACAATAAACCATAAACCACTGTGCCTTTGCAACATCCATTTAACATAAATTATGTGGAAATTGGCCAGGAATAAATTTTGAATGGACAGCTGAATTTTTTTTACTCAGTTTTTTGGATGATTTCTTGGACCAATGTCCTATATATGTTTTAGCAAAGATCATTTTGATTTAAATGTTAATTGAATCTACTTTCTTCCATCTGTGGCAGGTAACAGACATAGATGATCAGCTTGTTAAATTTAAAAACTTGGAAGAGTTAACTCTCAGTGCCAATTTTATTTCCAAAGTTAACTCAAGATATTTGCCAAGGAAACTGAAGGTAATCTTATGATATTCTTGATTCATTGAGTAATTCTGGTATTAATTTTGCTGAAGAGTCTGTTAACTTGTTCATTCAGATATACAATAATCTCTGTCACTGATTTTGTCTGCTGTATTGTTAATAGATTGATTAAAACATAAGATAGCTGTTGTCTTATTCTGTGAGACTTGTCCACAAAAATAAGATAGCTGTTGTCTTATTAAGATAGCTGTTGTCTTATTCTTCAAGACTTGTCCGCATATAACAAGTCATCCCATGAAAAACAAACTTCTGCAGCCATGAAATAAAAAAAAAAAAAACATCTGAAAAGGAGCAGCGGCAGTCACTTTTCCAGAGATGTGCATGTCTGCCGTAATACATTTCTCATTGTAAGCACTGCCAACCTATGGATTTTGAAAAGAAAGTAATCAGAACTGATGAAATGGGAGGCAAGCCCATGCTTCTTAAACAAGGAAGATATCCTTCTTCTCTAAGATCATTCACAGAAAACAAACAGAATCATATAGAACAATATTTTTCACATACTGTACATCATTACTGAAATTCTGTAAAATGCCAGAAATTAGTAAATGAAACATGAAGCTGCAGGAAATTACATCGAAGAATATCTCTCAAAATCAACAGAAGTTGTTACAGAGTGACTATTTTTCCACTGTGAGATTTCTGGAGATAGGAAAACCAAAGATTTCTCTAAAGGTGGTAGTAAAATTCAAATACTCAGTCTATATCAGTGAGAATTGAAAGTATTATACAAAATAGGTACAGATTGAAGTAAATAATAAAACTAGATTTATTTAATGCAACTTATCTAATTCACAAAAACTGAGGTAACTGAATCACTTCCACTAACAACTCCATGATGTCCCTCACAGATGAGAAATGCCTTGGTGAGATGGAGCTCAGACTCTGAACTCTGGGTGTGTCCAGACAGATCTGTGCAGCCGGCCTAATCACAGGCTCTGGATTTAACTGGCTATGACAAGAGGGAAGAGCAAACTCTGGACTCAGGGCTTCAGATTCATCAGAAACTGAAAAATGTTTGAAATAGCACGGTGCTCTATCAGACTAAAGTTGCCAGTCTCTTAGCACGGTGCTCTATCAGACTAAAGTTGCCAGTATCTTAGCACGGTGCTCTATCAGACTAAAGTTGCCAGTCTCTTAGCACGGTGCTCTATCAGACTAAAGTTGCCAGTCTCTTAGCACTGTGCTCTATCAGACTAAAGTTGCCGGTCTCTTAGCACTGTGCTCTATCAGACTAAAGTTGCCGGTCTCTTAGCACTGTGCTCTATCAGACTAAAGCTGCCGGTCTCTTAGCACTGTGCTCTATCAGACTAAAGCTGCCGGTCTCTTAGCACTGTGCTCTATCAGACTAAAGCTGCCGGTCTCTTAGCACTGTGCTCTATCAGACTAAAGCTGCCGGCCTCTTAGCACGGTGCTCTATCAGACTAAAGTTGCCGGTCTCTTAGCACTGTGCTTTATCAGACTAAAGCTGCCGGTCTCTTAGCACTGTGCTCTATCAGACTAAAGCTGCCGGCCTCTTAGCACTGTGCTCTATCAGACTAAAGTTGCCGGTCTCTTAGCACTGTGCTCTATCAGACTAAAGTTGCCGGTCTCTTAGCACTGTGCTCTATCAGACTAAAGCTGCCGGCCTCTTAGCACTGTGCTCTATCAGACTAAAGATGCCGGCCTCTTAGCACTGTGCTCTATCAGACTAAAGATGCCGGCCTCTTAGCACTGTGCTCTATCAGACTAAAGCTGCCGGCCTCTTAGCACTGTGCTCTATCAGACTAAAGCTGCCGGCCTCTTAGCACTGTGCTCTATCAGACTAAAGTTGCCGGCCTCTTAGCACTGTGCTCTATCAGACTAAAGCTGCCGGCCTCTTAGCACTGTGCTCTATCAGACTAAAGCTGCCGGCCTCTTAGCACTGTGCTCTATCAGACTAAAGCTGCCGGCCTCTTAGCACTGTGCTCTATCAGACTAAAGCTGCCGGCCTCTTAGCACTGTGCTCTATCAGACTAAAGCTGCCGGCCTCTTAGCACTGTGCTCTATCAGACTAAAGCTGCCGGCCTCTTAGCACTGTGCTCTATCAGACTAAAGATGCCGGCCTCTTAGCACTGTGCTCTATCAGACTAAAGATGCCGGCCTCTTAGCACTGTGCTCTATCAGACTAAAGCTGCCGGCCTCTTAGCACTGTGCTCTATCAGTCTAAAGCTGCCGGCCTCTTAGCACTGTGCTCTATCAGACTAAAGCTGCCAGCCTCTTAGCACTGTGCTCTATCAGACTAAAGCTGCCAGCCTCTTAGCACTGTGCTCTATCAGACTAAAGCTGCCAGGCTCTTAGCACTGTGCTCTATCAGACTAAAGCTGCCAGCTTCTTAGAACTGTAGCTGTCATTTTGTTGTACAATATCTGAGAATTCTGTTGAATAATATTTTTAAATGGCTGAATATTTTGTATGTGTAGTATTCTAGTCATGTGGTCTATAACAATCAGGTACTGGAGTTGTGTTCTAACAACATCAGTGACATCTCTGATTTGTGTGTAATGCCTCCTCCCCTGCTGCACCTTGGTCTTGGCAGGAACAGAATCTTTTATCTTGAGGACTACATCTCTGGAACATACTGGTGAGATGGGAGCATGTATGATTGCTTTGGTGAGATGGGAGCATGTATGATTGCTTTGGTGAGATGGGAGCATGTATGATTGCTTTGGTGAGATGGGAGCATGTATGATTGCTTTGGTGAGATGGGAGCATGTATGATTGCTTTGGTGAGATGGGGCATGTATGATTGCTTTGGTGAGATGGGGGCATGTATGATTGCTTTGGTGAGATGGGAGCATGTATGATTGCTTTAGTGAGATGGGAGCATGTATGATTGTTTTGGTGAGATGGGGGCATGTATGATTGCTTTGGTGAGATGGGAGCATGTATGATTGCTTTGGTGAGATGGGAGCATGTATGATTGCTTTGGTGAGGTGGGAGCATGTATGATTGCATTGGTGAAATGGGAGCATGTATGATTGCTTTGGTGAAATGGGAGCATGTATGATTGCTTTGGTGAGATGGGAGCATGTATGATTGCTTTGGTGAGATGGGAGCATATATGATTACTTTGGTGAGGTGTATGAAACAGCTGACACTTAACAAGAATCCAATAATCACAGGATTCAGCAGTCACCAAACAATCAGCAAATGTTTAATGATGAATCCCATTTGTTCGATGTGTGTTGCATAGATGTGGAGTGTAAACTGATGAGAACAATTACAGTGATCATAAAAAAATGTCCCGGTGACTAACATCACCATGGGACTAACTCAGACATACAACATTGACAAAACATGCCTACTTTCAACCTGAAATTACAACCTCTGAAAAGGACAATCCATCTAACTATAACATTGTCCTAAAAAGGAAAGTCCATCTAACACAACTACAACAACTGTTGCCCTAAAAGGGACAAATAAACACAAATACTACGTACTAGAACAACACTTATGTCCTAAAAGAGGACAGTCACACCAAACTTACATAATGAACCAGAGAATTCCTAACATCCCTTTCTAGAAAAAAAAAAAAACTTACACACAACCTGTCTCTACAACATTCAGCTCAAAAACTAACCCATTCATACACCCCGTCCATCAGATCCATGTAACTCAATTCTCAGTCGGAACACAGAGATACTTTCTCCGTGCTAGCATAAACAGGTGAGTTGTAGTCTATTACTGTTTGACCACAACAACAGGGCTTCTCACAAAAAGTGTTATTCTGTTACATGTGATGGCACAGGTGAGGTGAGAACATTTGTCATGGCACAGGTGAGATGAGAGCATGTGTTATGGCAAAGATGAGGTGAGAGAGATTATATTATAGCATGATGAACTGCCTTACATGACTTGTTCTCGAACTCGACTCATTTGAATTCAATGGCCTACATTTCAACCAGATTAGTGGTGTGGCCATGGGCACCAAAATGGGTCCTATCTGCATATGTCTGTTCATGGGTCATTCTAAACACAAGATCTTGGAATTTTATAGAGAACCTTTTCCAGCCTTCTATAGATGCTATATTGATGATGGCATCAGGGTCACATTAGTGCAGAAAAGGACCTTGACAACTTCATCAGTTTCATTAAGAAGTTCAGTCTCATTATTTCTTTCATTTCCAATGTCTCTGCTGTCTTGACTTTGCCTTCACTATCAGTCCTTCAGGACTTACCACTTCAGTCTACTATAAACCCACTGCCTCTCATAGCTATCTCTTGTACTCCTCCCACCCTAGATTGGGCAAGGTCTCTATTCCTTTTTTTTCCAGCCCCTTGGGTTGCCACGTTTGTGTGCTTAGGGTCTTGAGTTCCATGATCAAGCCCATAGAATGCAGGATTTCTTCCATCAACACAACTGTCTGGAACATGTTCTTCTTTCATCCTGAAACCTCATCAGCCATATCTAGCAACAAGTTCTCACTCCTAAACTGCCTTGTAGTTCGGACAGAGTAAAATTGATATTCATGCACCATCTCCACAGTTTGGAAGTTAAGGATATCTTGTTCCATCATCTTCATCTCCTCCAGACTGAGCATAATAAATGTGAACTTTTTGGGGAGAAATCACCTCAAGACAGAGGACATGACTGTTTCTGGTACCAAACTTTGTGCTCACTGTAGATGTAATACTTGTCCGTTTGTTGCTGAGGCTAGGCACATTTCCTTCCCCGTCCATGCTTTTAGTTTTGGAGGGCTTCACCTGCACTTCCCACAGTGTCATTTATGCCATTATGTGCAAACATTGTGATTTGAAGTATATAGAGGAGATTCTTATGAGATCACTTTCACAAATATCTTAATAACATATCCAAAAAGACATGGACACCAGTGACAAAAAACATCTGTCAAAGAGACCACTAAGGAAAACAAGACATTTGTGTTACTGTTCTTCTGATGTATGATCTTTAAAGGCTCTGGAACAGCACCTTATTTTCCAGGCTGGCTGTCTCCATATTCAGCTTCCTTTAAACTTCTTTACATTTCCAACTAGTTTCCATCTCTTTCTGCTATTCATTCTCAACTTTCTTGTCTTATCCCCACTCACTTCACTATAGTTTTTTATTCTAAGGTTTGAGATTTATCTTTCAGCCATCTCCATGCTTCTTCTGTAGCAGCTAAAAGGTATTTATAGCTTCTTTGTCTAAGAATCTTAAATCCGCAATCTTGCCCCTCAGTTTTCCTTTCTAACCCCCCCCCCCCAGTATTGTTCCCTTGCTTTTACTACATACACCACATGTGTTTTAGGCCATAGGTTTGGTCCATGTTGTTTATCCTTTGCCATATCTCAATAACGAAACTTCTCATTAATTAGGATGGAAAAATATATGTAGAGGGAACAGCTGTTGAAGTAGTATACCAATTTGCATACCTCGGCAGCTACGCAGACCAGGATGGTAACACCAGGAAGGATGTTAGAATTAAAATTGCAAAAGCAGCATTCACCTTCAAGAATCTTGAGAACATATGGAATTCAAAAGTTATAAGCACAAAAACCAAGTTAAGATTTTTCAATTCAAATGTAATATCCACCCCCTCATTTATGCATGTGAAAGCTGGAAAACTAAAGAAATAGGCAAGAAAACAAATTCCTAAGGAAAATACTCAGTATAAAGTGGAATGAATCCAAGAACAACACAGAGATAAGGCAGATGAGTGAACAACAACCTGTCTCATGGGTGATCAGAAAAAAGGAGATGGACATATGTCAGTCATGTGATGAGAAGAAACAATCAGAGGATCCCCAAACAAGCTGTCAAGTGGAAAGCAACAGTCTGAAGAAAAAGTGGTCGACCTTGTTAAACTCTAAAGAGGACATTGTTAAGAGAGGCTAGTTTAGTTAGCATAACATCCCTTGATGAGGTCGAAAAGCTCACAAAAAACAGGAAAACTTGGCAAACTGTCATGCGAGCCCTATGTGACACTTAACAGCACAGGAAAGATGCAAGATGCCTTAGCCAATCGCTTGCTCCCACTTTGTATTTACATCTATTTGGGCACATTTGGTGCCATCTTTTGTTCTAGGAGGATACCAAAAACCAAGTTTTCATCTATTTTCCATGATTTTTTAAATGTATTTTATTGCTTTAGTATGTAATCATTGAAAAAGGGTGATGTCAAAATATTGGATGTTGTATGTTCTTCATTTATATGTGCTCTTCTTACTTTCTGTTATTTTTGTTTCTGCTCATTTCCTTTACTTCTGTAAAACAGAACAATGCACCTCTCTCTATCTTTAGTGTCCTCTGTGTAATGTTTATTGTCTCTCATGGCACAGACATGCAGAAATATCATTGTAGGAGATTTTAATGCACATCTAAGATCTCTAGGATACAAAGACTAAATGCTAAGAGAAATAATTTCAAGGAGCTATGCAACACAAGTAGCTGGATTCCTCTTCAGCACTAATACTCTACCGTAGAGACACCGGGTCTGCCTGTAGACCTGATTTCACCATTGTCTCAGCAGAGATCCACACTGATTGCACTCTGAGTTTTAATACAGTATAGGAAGCAACCGTATTCCATACTACTTATCTTATAATCTTATATCCTTCCCATGCCGTTAAACATCACATAGGGCTCACAAGGTAGTTTGCCAATTTTTCCTGTCTTCGGTGAGCCTTTCAACCTCATCAAGGGATTTTATGGCTATTAATTTGGCCTCTCTTAACAATGTCTTCTTTAGAGTTTCATGCAATCTGCCTCTTTTTCTTTGGCCTGTTAGGGGTGCTAGTTGGCTAAGTCGATAGTACGCTGTTCTCTCGTGGCTAGACGGCTGCTCGTCCTACCGGAGTCCGTGTTCGAATCCCAGGTAATTCTCTTGTGATTTTTCTTTCTCTCACGTCTCACTAAAGTGCTTTGTCTACGATTTTTTCGAGGTTTAATCCTACAATATTTGTTATCTTACTAATTTCAATCTGGAACTTACCAAACATTTCGCATCACTCAGCAAGGCAGACGAGACAGATATAGATGAATTATGGAATTCTTGCAGCACAGCCATAATCACGGCAGCAGAAGCAAGTGGTGGACTTCAGTCAACAAGTAGAAAAGCCTGGATATCAGAAAACACATGGAAATATATACATGAATGATGAGCAGTCAAATTAGCCATGTTGAATGTAAAGACAGATCTTGGAAAAATGTTGGTAAAAGCAACATACAAAGCACTAGACAAGAAAGTAAAAAGTTCAGCTAGAAGTGACAAAAGAGAATATATGGACAATGTGGCAAAAGAAGCAGAAAATGCAGCAAAATCTGGAGACAGCAAAACTCTATATAACATACAGAAGAAGCTAACAGGTGCTATTACCTCCAGAGAAAGACCAGTCTTTAGCAAAACAGGCAACCTATTAACATCAAGTAAAGTCCAAAAGCAAAGACGGGCTGAACACTTTCAAGAAGTACTTAATCGACCACACCCAAATGAATTAATAAACCTAGAAACTGACTTACCAGCCCAACAACTAAATGTCAACCTAGATGAATTTACATTGAATGAAATTGAAACAGCAGTGAATCTAATGACTAACAACAAAACTGCAGGTGAAGATAGAATAATAGCCGAAATGTTAAAAGCTATCAACAGTGACAGCATGAGACAACTACAGAGAATGTTTAATAAAATTTGGAAAGAAGAAAAGGTCCCTTCTAAATTGAAAAAAGGAATCATTGTTAAAATACCAAAAAAGACAATTTTAGTGACTTCAGTAACTGGAGGGGTGTAACATTACTATCAGTTGTGTCAAACGTTTTTTGTAAAGTGATTCTGAATAGAAGAACAGGCAGGATTTCGAAAAGGGAGAAGCTGTCTCAAGCAGATCTTTACTCTAAGAATAATACTTGAAGAACATATTGAAAAACAAAAACCACTAATCCTGAATTTATAGACTTTAAAAAGGCATTTGATAGCATACACAGAAATTCATTGTGGAGAATTTTAAGACTATATGGAATACCATCTAAAATTGTCAACATCATTAGAGATCTCTACAACGGATATGTTTGCGCAGTCAAGACAGAAGAAGGAATGAGCGAATGGTTTCTGATTGAAACAGGCGTGAAACAAGGATGTATATTATCTCCCTTGGTTTTATGGAATTGCCATAGACTTTATAATGAAAAGATGCTGTACAGGTAAAACCAGCATTGATTGGGTACATGGGACCTAAATAGAAGATCTTGATTTTGCAGATGACATAACTCTTATCAGTGACAATGTGAAATCAATGCAAGAAAAAACAGATTCCCTGTCTTCCCTGGTTAGCAAAATAGGTCTTGAAATTAACAAAGACAAAACAAAAATAATGAAACTTCTCATTAATCAAGAAGGAAAAATATATGTAGAAGGAACAGCTGTTGATTAAGTAAGCCAGTTTGCATACCTTGGCGGCTACATAGACCAGGATAATGACACCAGGAAAGAAGTTAGAATTAGAATTGAAAAAGCAGCATTGACCATCAAGAATCTTGAGAACATATGAAATTCAAAAGTTATAAGCACAAAAACCAAGGACACCGGAAGTGTCCCTAAACTACCGTATGGTCGCTTTAGTGACATTGTTTGTTTCATTAAAACAAGCGGTGTAACATTTAGATTGTACATATTTCGTCCGCGATTCCGGTGACACTTTCAAAATGGAGAATGCATGCCTAGTTACGAGCGATGCCGAGCGAGAACAAGGACGTGAAGCATGGAAATTTTTCAATTTTTGACGATGTAGATAGGGGTATGGACATAGCCTATGGCCACCCCGCTGCTCTTGAATGTTTTCTAAGTAGATCTAGACATATTTAGACGACTGGAGAAGTAGTTAGGAGTAGTTAGGAGGTTAGTTCAGACATTCATTCAGCGAGAATGCAATATGGAGTCACAATACGAGATCGACAAGTAGATCTACACATCTCAGATGGTAAGTAGGGGTAAGTAGCGCGGATCTAGACCTAGCCGATGGTGAGCTGGCCACAATCAGTGTCTAAAAACATCACATTGCTTCTTTTTTCCTAAAAAACTCTGCATTTATGAAATTTTCATTCATTTAGCTGTACTTTGAAACATATTAAGTATACGGAAGTACATGGAACTACTGTTTTCCATTCCATTTTACAACTAGACCCCCTTACAGTCAAGACCCGCGTTTTTACCCCTGCACTCCAGAACACGTCCGTGTTTTTCCTCCCGCACTACCAAGAGGTGAAAACCATAATCTGTAACCAGTGCAGATCAGAATGGAAAAAGAAACTGAAATGCAACAGTGAACCAGATCCAATACACAAACTACAAAGACATCAGCAAATCATCCTCTTTTGCCTAAGGACAGGCCACGGCAGACTACTAAGCCACTTGCTTCGACTCAAAATGTCTCACACAGACGAGTGTCCATGTGGCAGTTGAGTCCAGACTCCAGAACATATCATACAAGAGTGCCCAAACCATGCAGATCTGAGGTGTGGGACATGGCCGGAGGACACAAGCTTGGGGGCTCCTATCAGGATTTCTCCAGGACTGCGGACTTTGCCATGTTGACAGGGATCAGGATCTGAAGTGACCAACAACCTCGAATGCAGAAGAAGAAGATGATTATTCAATTCAAATATGATATCCACCCTAATTTATGCATGCAACAGCTGGAAATCAACTAAAGAATTAGACAAGAAATTAGATTATTTTGAAAATAAATGCTTCAGGAAAAATAGGTATAAAGTAGAACGAATTTAAGAACAGCCAGAGATAAGACAGATGTGTAAACAACAACCTGTCTCATGGGTGATCAGAAAGAGAAGATGGACATATGTAGTCCATGTGATGAGAAGAAACAGTCAGAGAATATCAGAACATGCTATCAAGTGGAGCACAACAGGCTGAAGAAAAAGAGGGCAACCACATGAAACTCTAAAGAGGACATTGTTAAGAGAAACCAGTTTAGTGGGTATAACATCCCTTGATGAAGTTGAAAAACTCGCCAAAAACAAGAAATCTTGGCAAACTATGCAAGCCCTATGTGACATTTAACGGCATGAGAAGGATGTAAGATGTAAGAAATGACCATAAATAGACTCACATAACTAGAACCCTTGGATTTGATCAAATATTTGCCAAGGTATAAGAAGTGACCATAAATAGACTCACATAACTAGAACCCTTGGATTTGATCAAATATTTGCCAAGATGTAAGAAGTGACCATAAATAGACTCACATAACTAGAACCCTTGGATTTGATCATATATTTGCCAAGATGTAAGAAGTGACCATAAATAGACTCACATAACTAGAACCCTTGGATGTGATCAGATATTTGCCACAGAATTTAAACAAACAGAGTCTGGATGCCAGTATGTGATCCTAATTACCACATCAGCATTTGCTTGCCATCATTATGGCAGATGGATATATCCTATGTCTTTCTTTAATAATTAAAATGAAAGTCACAAGATGAAATAAAAACATCACTGCTTTTAAAAACTTCTAATCAGTTGTCAAAAAGAGCCTCTGGAACTTGTTTAATTTATTCAAGGCAAGTAAATGTTTTGGACTTGCAAGAAGCTTACAAAGAGAACTAGCAAGCCTATTATACTAAAGTGTAGAGCCTGATTCACCAACATAGATATCTATGATATTGAAATATATGTACAGTTCATCATAAATGATTGTTTGTCTTAGCATATGTGTTTGTGAGAATCCTCAGTTCACAATAAAGATTATGTAGTCAGTGCTTTAAATATTTTGGACACATTAAACGTCATGATAATTTAGAGAAGACCATATTGGAAGGATACATAATGGGAAAAAGAAAAAGAGGAAGACCGAAACGAAGATGGCTGCAAGACATCGTTGACGATCTGGAAATGGATGCAGCAGCAGCAGGCCATCTTGCTCACAACCGAGAGGCCTACAGGAGTGCTGTTTGGGAGGCAAAGTTCCGCAAGGGACATGCAAAGGAATGAATGAATGAGTCAGTGCTTGTATGTGTGCGTGTGCTCTTTCCATTTTAGCCACATGATTCAGATTTTAAGGGTTTTTTTATAGTTACCTATAAGCCTTTTATTCACAGGAATATAAGCCTTATACTTATAAGAAGCCTTTTATTCACAGGAATATAAGCCTTATACTTATAAGCCTTTTATTCACAGGAATATAAGCCTTATACTTATAAGCCTTTTATTCACAGGAATATAAGCCTTATACTTATACTTATAAGAAGCCTTTTATTCACAGGAATATAAGCCTTATACTTATACTTATAAGAAGCCTTTTATTCACAGGAATATAAGCCTTATACTTATAAGCCTTTTATTCACAGGAATATAAGCCTTATACTTATAAGAAGCCTTTTATTCACAGGAATATAAGCCTTATACTTATAAGAAGCCTTTTATTTACAGGAATATAAGCCTTATACTTATAAGCCTTCTATTCACAGGAGTATAAGCCTTATACTTATACTTATAAGAAGCCTTTTATTCACAGGAATATAAGCCTTATACTTATAAGCGTTTTATTCTCAGGGATATAAGCCTTATACTTATAAGCCTTCTATTCACAGGAATATAAGCCTTATAAGCCTTTTATTCACAGGAATATAAGCCTTATACTTATAAGCCTTCTATTCACAGGAATATAAGCCTTATACTTATAAGAAGCCTTTTATTCACAGGAATATAAGCCTTATACTTATAAGCCTTTTATTCACAGGAATACTGCCTTTTGTTGTACTCACAGAATTCAATGTACTAGTCATATTTTCTCTCACAGTTTGTGTTGCTCACAGTATGAATTTTCTTAAAATTATATGAGTTTACATACAAAGTAAATTTGCACACAAAATGAATTTAATATTTTATGGTCATTTATTTAATTGATACTAAGGCCCAGCCTTTTGTCCTTGGACTTGAGTCATAATGACCTATGTGACCTGAGAGAAACTTTGACAAGGATAGGTACACTTCCCAAATTGAAGAATTTGATTCTGCTAGGAAACCCTCTTTCTGTAAGTGCTCATCAGTCATTTGTTTGTTTTAAATATCCTAACATTTTTATCATAATTTGTCAATGAATATATGTTCAATTGATGATAATATTATTTATAAATGCAGAGGTGCTATGGTGTTAAAAAAAGTTGGTTGACTTATCAGCAGATCAGAAGGTTCCGGGTTCCATTGTCCTCTTGGGTGGAATCTTTTTGGAGAGACTGGCACCAGGGTTGTTCTAATATCAATCAATGGGTACCTGAGGTGTCCCTGGGAAAATAAAAGCAGCAAGGACAAGTGCTGGCCTCTCTGCTTTGCAGTGCTGTGGCCTAGAAACATGAAGGCACCAACACTTCACACACCTAAAGCATTCATTTGCCATGGGACTTAATTGAAAAGAACAGGTTTCCTTCATGATTGGGATATATGACTTATGAATCAATCAAATAAATTCTGTCTGCCAGTTAATTTGTTTGCCTGCCTGTCTGTTCTGTCTGTCATTCATCCACCCATATTAAAGCACTTTTGATCTTTATGAAAATATGATCAAGTGACAAAGCTGACATCACAGAACTAAAGCACACAGTGTAGCAGATAAAATGTTCAGTTCCCCAGTTTGAACATCTTTACAGATAATAAAGAAGTACTGACATGAAAAAACTAAAAATTGTTATGTAACACTTAACTTCACACCCAGTTCAAAGAATATGAAAAACAATTTTTTTGTAAAGAAATCATGAGCAGCAGTCATCATTCAAAACATAATTTCTGAAATAAAAATATTTCAAATGACATGAGAGTGTCCTTTGAATCAGGAGGTAATTCATATAGATATTTTTATATCTGAAATACTTAAAAAGTGATTTTGAATGTTGATAAAAGTCTTTTCCTTGTGTTTAAAGAAAAAGCCAAGCTATGCACAAGTTTGTTTGTTTTTTTATTCATGCACAGGTTTTGGTTTCTGAATGAATGACATAAAATATTTGTTTCTTTTTTTTTTTCAGATATAGTATCACATTTTATCACTCATACATTTTTTCACTGACACATTTTATCACTATTACATTTTATTGTTATCACATTTCTTCATTGTAGCATTTTATGCTGGGTAAAGCTGGGGCGACCATCCCCAACCCAGCGCGTCACAGGTGGCGGATGGTGAAAGTCCTCCAGATATGGAGGATCCCTGTGAATAAGGAGTTGTCCAAATAAGCAGGCGCGGACCAACTGGCGGTAGACTCAGAGAGCGAGGTGGGGTAGTAGGTGGCTCTACTACTCCTATAAAGTGCCTCAGGTGCTCAGTGAAGAGAATACCAGGCGGGTCAGAGGCACCTTAAAACCTCTCGCTCCCGCTGCCTTGCGGGTAGGACAGGGAGTCAAAAGACTAGCGGAGAGTCTGTACACAAACCGACAGAAAGCAACGGGAAACCACTGTTGTAGCTCCCAAGAACAATTATGCTTATTCAGAGTAATAGATTTATCATGAACGACGTTAATGGATGTTCCTCTGGAACAGCCTCGTCTGGTAGGGCAGCTCACGAGCCACAGGTGAGGCCAGATCATCATCAAGCTACTGGTGGCAAAACTAACAAGTTCAAAATAGCAACATGGAATGTAAGAACTTTATTCCAGGCTGGAAAATTAGAAAATGTAAAGATGGAAATGGAAAGGATGAAGATCAACATATTAGGAGTGAGTGAAGTTAGATGGACAGGTGCAGGAAAGATAAACTCAGATAAATATACAATAATATATTCAGGAAGTGAGAAACATGAACGAGGAGTAGGAATTATATTTGATGAACAAACGGCAAGGACAATTGTAGGATATTTGAACATCTCGGACAGAGTCCTGCTAGCCAAACTGAAAGGACAACCAATAAACATAAATATTATACAAGTGTACGCTCCAACATCTGAAAGCTCTGAAGAAGATGTACAGATATTTTATAATGACATAGAGACAGCACTAAAACACACAAAGTCACATGAAGTTACCATAGTCATGGGAGATTTTAATGCCAAAGTTGGTAAAGGAAGAACTTCGGACATCGTTGGTGACTATGGACTGGGGGAGAGGAATGACAGAGGTTATAAATTAATTGAATGGGCAAGAATACATAGCATGGTTGTAGGAAACACCTGGTTTAAACAACATCCTTGAAGACTGGCAACGTGGTGCAGCCCAGACAAAAAGACATTTAACCAGATAGACTACATATTAATCAACAAACGATTCCGCAATGCATTACTGACAACAAAAACCATGCCAGGAGCTGACTGCAATAGTGACCATGATCCACTCTGTGGAAAAGTTAGAATAAAGCTAAAGAAAGCAGGCAGAAAAGTGAGAAACATCAAACTGAATACAGAACTTCTTAAAAATGACCAAGAACTGCGAGAACAATACAAAGTTATTATAACAAATAGATACAATGCATCAACGAATTTGTATACCTTGGCAGCAGAGTAGTAGAAAATGGAGACAGCACAGAGGACATCAACAGCAGACTTACTAGAGCAAACCAGGCTTTTGCAATGCTACAGAATATATGGAAATCAAATAAACTAAGCATAAATATGAAAATCAGGATATTTAAGAGTAATGTTCTAAGTGTACTACTCTATGGAAGTGAATGCTGGAAAATCACCAAAACCATAGAAAACAAGTTGAATTCTTTCCAGACTAAATGTTTACGTAGAATTAAAAAAATATTTTGGCCAAACACCATAAGAAATAACATTTTATTGGCAGAAATGCAGATGAAACCACTGACAACAATTATTGAGGAAAGACACTGGCGATGGTTGGGACATGTGCTCCGAATGACTGACAACTCACTACCAAAAATAGCACTAAGATGGACACCACAGGGGAGCAGAAGTAAGGGTAGACCAAAAGAGACATGGAGAAGAACAACAGAAAGGATGTTGAGCAATAGAGGGCTCACCTGGGCAAGAGCAGAAAAAAAGGCGAAGGACAGGCATTTGTGGAAAACCCTTGCGGAAGCCCCATGTGCCCTGGGCACTTAAGGTTCAGAGAGAGAGAGAGAGAATAGCAAAGATAAATAGTATAGATGAACAATGGGAAATGTTAAGAGATTCTATCCACCAAACTGTTAAGGAGATAATACCACCGAAAAAAGAAGCCCCTAAAAATAAATGGATGACAGACAACATCTTAGGACTGATGGACAAGAGGAGGAGGAGTAAAAATAACGAGGAAAAATATAGCAAGATAAATAAAGAAATAAGACGCAAATGCAGAAAAACAAAAGAAGTGTGGTTAAATGAACAGTGCAGACAGATAGAGGACGCTCATAATAAAGACAGCAAAAACATGCACAAACGAATTAATGAACTCACAGGCAGGAAAACAAAATATACCACAGGATGCCTGAAATCGAAAGAAGGTAAAATGTTAATGGGAAAAGAAGACATTGTGTACAGAGTATATCGGTGAGCTATATGGAGGAGAAAGACCAGAATTAACACCAGATACTGAAAACTGTGATGGACTGCCAATACTTGAAGATGAAATCATAGATGCCATCAAACACATGAAGAAAGGAAAAGCGACTGGGCCTGATAATATAACAATAGAAGAAATAGAGGCACTATAGGAGACAGGAATAAAAATAATAACCAAGTTACTGAATGATATTTACAACAGTGGTTATATTCCCAGTGACCTGATTAAATCCACGTTTATAGCACTACCAAAGAAACCAGGCGCAAAGGAATGTGACGACCACCGAACTATCAGCCTCTCATGTCACATAACGAAACTACTTCTGAGAATAATTATGAGAAGAACATGGAAAAAAATAAAAATGGAAATAGCAGATGAACAGTTTGGATTTGTTGAAGGAAAGGGAACACACAATGCCATTTATGCTTTACGAACACTAACAGAAAGAGCTTTAGAAGTACAGAAAGATCTCTACTTATGCTTCATTGATTACACCAAGGCATTTGACAAGGTGAAACATAGTGAAATTATTAAAATGCTTGAAGACATCAGTATAGACGGCAAAGACTTGAGGATTGTAAAACATCTATACTGGCAGCAAGAAGCAGCAGTTTGAGTTGAAAATAGAATTGGAAAATATCAACCTATAAAACAAGGGGTGCGACAAGGATGTGTACTATCTCCAGACTTTTTTTCTCTGTACAGTGAGAATATTCTAAGAACAATCATCACAGAACCAGGCATAAAAATTGGAGGATACAAAATTAACAACCTTCGGTATGCTGACGACACAGTACTGATAGCGGAGAACCAACAAGACCTGCAAAATCTCTTGGATAAAGTCGCCAAAGAAAGTGAACAGAAAGGCCTTACTTTGAACATCAAAAAGACAGAGACTATGGTTATATCTAAGAAACAGAATCCACCAGCATGCAGTATTAAATTAAACGGAACCATTCTGAAGCAGGTGCAGAAATTCAAATACCTTGGAGCAGTAATAACTTCAGATGGGAAATGCAAAACAGAAATTAGGAACAGAATAGGCCAAGCAAAGACTGCATTTCAGAGAATGAGAAACATATTAGCTAACACATCTTTATCAATGAATGTTAGAAAACGAGTCCTAAAATGCTATATTGAACCTATCTTGTTATATGGAAGTGAATCATGGACAATAGGCAAGTCTGCACAAAAATCATTGGAAGCAGCAGAAATGTGGTTTATTAGAAGAATGTTGCTAATCCCCTGGACAGCAAAAATAACTAATGAAGAATGTATGAGAAGAGCTGGAGAGACAGAAAACCTTGTCAGAAAGGTAAGAGAGAGACAATGTACTTTCATAGGACATGCAATGAGAAGAGGGGGCATTGAAAATATTATAACAACAGGAAAAATAGAAGGAAGAAGATCAAGAGGAAGACCAAGAGAAATGATACTGGACAGTCTGACGGGTTGGTGTGAGAGGAGATCACCAACTGAACTGATGGCCTGCATGAAGGATCGGATACTCTGGAGAAGCATAATAGCCAACGCCAGTCGGCACGGCACCTGATGATGATGATGATGAGCATTTTATGACTGACATATTGTAACTTACATATTTTACCAAAGTCAACTTTTATTATTGTAGGATTTAGTACAGTCACATTTTATCATTGTTATATTTTATTCCAACACATTTTATTAATTGCATATTTTATTTGTCACATATTTACTAACTGTCACATTTTATCACTTATATGCATTATCTGCTATCAGATTCTATAAAAGTCACATTTTATCACAGTCATATGACATGAATCCATGAAAAATGTATAAAATTGAAAATAAACAATCTTTGCCATCATCAGCTTGTGCCAGGATACAGAGGTTACATCATTGATTTCTTACATAATCTCTCAACCCTTGATGATGTGCACATATCTGCAGATGAAGAATACAATTTTAAGGGCATTTCAAAACTAAGAGGTGAATTTTGTCCCAGTCTTTAATTCTTATTTTTCAGTGCATATTTTTTTGTTTATAATTCATATATACAGGGTGTTCATAAAGTTTTAATTAATTTAGGTTATATGTACACATAAATAACTTCTTCTATCTCTTGCATGTGTTCAGAGTTATTTATAGACTGATGCACTGAAGATGTTAAGGCAGAGCATCATATTCAATTTCAAGGGGGTTACAGCAGTTATCTTTTCAGTTCCTGAGTTGAAATAAAAACCAGGAGTATGCAGTATTGCTCTAATAGACTCCACCACCATGGGGACTGTGGCAATCCCTGCCCCATTAGCCACGCTAGACCTGTTACTGAGAGTACCATTGAAATGGTGGGATAGAGTCATGGTCAGCTATGGTATGCCAATCCTGACACTAGCATGTTAGCTATAGGTCATTGACTGGCTCATCAGACAGTGTCTTCACTGCTATATTATAAGAAAGTGCTAAAAAGTTATCGCCTGACCCACGTCCCAAAATCTGAGCATAATTTTGTCACTGTAGCTGGAAAGAGTGTTATTTTATCATTTCCGAGGGTCATACCGAAAGTCGTGAGCAAAATTTTTTAAAAATCAGAATTTATAGATAGAGAAAATATAAATATATCACCTTAACTGCATCCCTTGCACTTCATGTAGAGATCATGTGTCACGTGACCATGTGGAGCAGAAACAAAATGGCAGGTGCTGAAGTTTCGATTCGTCAACGTAATGTCATTGAGTTCCTCATTAAAGAGGAAATCCCCGCTGCTGAAATTCACCAAAAACTTCAGCTTGCTTATGGAGATGTGTGTATGGGTGCTAGCAGTGTTAGGAGGTGGGTGAAACATTTCAAAGATGGAAACACGAGCATCCAAGATATGCCTCATAGCGGTTGCCCTCAAACTGCCTTCACTGAACACAACGTGGAAAGGGTTGACGACATCATTAAACAAGACAGACATGTCACAGTTTCTGAAGTCGCTGTAAATCTTGGAATAGGACACAATGCAGTACAGGAAAGGATTGAAACCCTAGGCTGTAGAAAAGTTTGTGCCCACTGGGTCCCACGTTTGTTGACTGAAGATCACAAAGCTATGAGAAAACTGTGGAAATTCAGAAAATAGACTGGGAAATTCTTTCACACCCTGCCTATAGTCCCGACCTGGCACTCAGTGATTACCATCTTTTCAGTTTTATGAAAGAACAAATGCGAGGCCATCACTACGACACAGGAGAGAACATCCAGAAAGCAGTGCGTCAACGCCTTCAGTCAGCTGGAGCAGAATTCTACTGGGAGGGTATTTTCAACTTGCAAAGCAATGGGAAAAATGTGTGCAGAGAAATGGAGATTATGTTGAAAAGTGAAGAAAAGGATGTAGTTAAGGTGATGTATTTATATTTTCTCTATCTATAAACTCTGATTACAAAAAAAATTTTGCTCACAACTTTCGGTATGACCCTCGAAAATGTCGACTCGAAGGATCATAGTGCTAATCTTTTACTTTTTTTTTTCATATCAGTGACAGAACTATCTTATTAAAAGGTGTGGAATTTTCAAGAGTGAAATTATGGGTCATCATGAAGTTCCTGTTCCTGGAGAAGAAAACTCCAAAGGAAATCCAAGAGTGTATACAACAAACATTGAGTGACAAATGCCCATCATGCTCAACTATGAAGAAATGGTGTGCTAACTTCCAGAATGGAGATTTCAAGGACAAAGATGCAACAAGATCTGAAAGGCCTTCAGCAGTATCAGCTTGAAAGTGTTGATCACTTTCATGACCTGATTTTGGCAGATTGATGAATTTTTCTGAAGCAATTGCTGAGACACTAGAAATATCCATAGCGTATAGTCTACCATTAGCTTCCTTACCTCCATAAGTTCACCATATAAAATTTGTTTCAAGAAAAGCTGCCATTCATTCTTGTGACATGCTCCAATCTTCAACTGCTTAGCATTATTATCATGGATGGATTTGAGTTGATTACTTTTACTTGCCACTTGATGTTCATTATTTTACAAAGTTGGTCAAGTTGGAAAGTGTTAAGTTTTTTCCTCATGCCTTGATTGTGTTGTCCATATTTTAGATCCATATAAGAGAGTGCTAAGCATCCAGGTATGGTAGTAAATCAGGACCATTTTTTTTCAGTCTTAAACTTCTGTTGTTCAGTGCCCTCTTTCTTAGTTTGCCTGTCTTGTTCATGCTTACCTCATCAATTTCACTTTTGACATTTACCCTCATATGATCATATCTGTTTTATTTACATTATCATTTTCTCTCATTTCATATACTGTGAGAATAACACAACTATTTCATGTAATTTACTGTCAGACAAATTTATTTTTCTAATGCCATCTATTTCTCTCTCATCATAAACTCTCAAAAGGCGTTTTTACTTCCTCTGTGTCATCAAATCTTGAATGAACTCACATATTACCCTCATGTAATTTACTCAGAAAATCACATTCACCACTTTTCTACCATCTACTTCTCTCATCTCATCTACTTCCATATAGGAATGTACTGAGTGTTATATTTGTATTTATCTAAATATTGTCAAAACTTGAATATTCATATTTGAGAAATAATTTGAATATTAACATTTTGAATATTCATATGAATATTTTTGTGAGTAAGGAAACAAATTATAATCAGGGATATTTACTTGTGCAGTACTCCCAGTGATAGTGCTTGGATGGACATTAAGGGAATAAAGAAGACTTTAAATTTCTAATGTTTAGGTATGGTGCCAAGAAGTGTGAGATACTGATGTCAGCCTTGTCACAAGGTTGAATATATTGTTTTAATATGCATTCTCAATAGATTTTAGCAAAGAAAAATAAATTAAAAAGTGACTGCTGAGATACTTGATAAAGTGAAGAGCAAATTATATATAAAAAAGGTAAAGGTGCCTTAGAAGCACATAGGGATTTAGTGTTAGTGCCCATATTTTCCTTGACCTGTCAGCACACTAGAGGTTGATATGGTCAGTATCACACCTGGCTGCTTTTCCTTCCCTAACTCCAGAAGAGGTTGGGTTCCCATCTCTACAGCTGGGTGACTGGGGTGCCTCTGGCTGGATTCAACCCCTGACCTTCACCATGAGAGACCATTGCACTAACCACTTCGCCATTCAGACACCCAAATTATGTATATAGTAAGAAATGATATATAATATCAGTTTATTTATTTTATTTTATTTTATTCAGTTCACAACTTACAACCTCTTGTACAAACTGTCATAAATCATTGCTGATCTATTAAATGTCACCAATTTTGCTTTAGATAAAAGCTAACTTGAGACTTTACGTGAAGATGGACTTGAGAGTTGAATGGGGTGACTTGAGAATTCTTGCCATGAAATACTTGAATGTTTCTCTGTAATTTATGTAGGAATTCTGGCTATGAAGTCCAAACATTATTTGAATAAAGAAGAGTTTACATCTTTGAAGTTGGGTATGGCTCCCAGAAGTCTGCGAGATGTTGATTTTATAACCTAACCCTATTGTTGTGGTGACAGCTACCAAACTATTTGTTCAGCCAGTTTCACCATGCTTGGTGGTTGTGTCAAAAGATAAAGAAACAACTGGGCAATCATGCCTCACCAGTTGTCCACGTGAAGTCAAATAGGAAAATTTTGACTTGTCTGCTATCTTTCTTTTCTCATCTCACCTCTAATAATCAATGTCAGTGTTGTTTTAGGGTGGGGTTTCTTGAAATAATTTATAATGAGGAGGAATAAATAGATCACTGAATGGGAGGATTTGAATACATGTGGTCCAGTTTGGAATGATTGTATAAACAGTTTAAATACTTATGTGTTGATATGTAAGAGTAAATACCTATATATTTCATCTTACATTCTTCCTGTGCTGTTAAATGTCACGTAGGACTCGCATGGTAGTTTGCCAAGTTTTCCTGTTTTTGGCGATCTTTTCAACCTCATCAAGGGATTTTATGCCTACTAATATGAGCATCTTTCCCATGGCAACATATGCCTGTGAGACCTGGGCATTTAACAAAACAGCTGAGAAACGCATAAATGCCTTTGAATGTAAATGCTACAGAAGAGTTCTTCAGATATCATGGACACAAAAAAAAAACAAATATATCTATACTACAAGAACTTAATATTGAAGAAAGCTGGCTAGTGAAGAGGATTAGGGAGAGAAAACTTAAATATTTTGGACACATTAAATGTCTAGAGAAGACCGTCTTGGAAGGGTACATAATGGGAAAAAAGAAATAGAGGAAGACCAAGGTGAAGATGGCTGCATGACATCGTTGATGATCTGCGAATGGATGGTTCAGCAGCAGGCCATCTTGCTCACAACCGAAAGGCCTACAGGAGTGCTATTTGGGAGGCAAAGTTCCACAAGGGACATGCAAATGAATGAATGAATATGAGCTCTCTTAACAATGTCCTCTTTAGAGTTTCATGTGGTCATCCTCCATTTCTTTAGCCTTGTGTGTTCCACTTGATAGCTTGTTTTGGGATTCTCTGATTGTTTCTTCTCATTACGTGACTGATATATGTCCATCTCCTTTTTCTGATCACCCATGAGACAGGTTGTTGTTCACTCATCTGCCTTATCTCTGCATGTTCTTGAATTCATTTTACTTTATACTGAGTATTTTCCTTAGGCAATGTTTTAAAATAAGTTAAATTTGTTGTCTATTTCTTTAGATGTTTTCCAGCTTTCGCATGCATAAATTAGGGTGGATATTACATTTGAATTGAATAATCTTAGGTTGGTTTTTGTGCTTATAACTTTTGAATGCTGTATGTTCTCAAGATTCTTGAAGGTCAGTGCTGCTTTTACAATTCTGATTCTAACTTCCTTCTGGCATCACCTTCCTAGCTTGTGTAGCTGCCAAGGTATGCAAATTGGTTTACTTCTTCAATGGCTGTTCCTTCTACATATATTTTTCCTTCATGATTAATTAGAAGTTTCATTATTTTTGTTTTTTCCTTGTTAATTTTAAGTCCTATTTTAAATACCTGTATAATGATGGCTAATTTGATCCAAGCACTATTTATGCTTATAGGATTTTGTCATTTATTATTTTTTAAAAATCTGACATGTGCAAACTTCATTCAGACAAGAAGATTTACTAGGGGGTGGGGGCACAGCAGTAAGAGAAAAAATGTCATCATATCAGTTATGTCCACCTTTATGGTCACATCTATTGCTCTCATATTATTCACCTCTGCCCCCCTGATTACATCTATTTCATATATGTCATCTCTCAGACAATCACCTCAGGCTAGAACTGTTTCCTTGGTTATTCCTTTAAGAGATAGCACATACCAACATTTAGTTTATTGAAGAGATTGTACACATAAATGTTTTGCTAATTGAAAGAATATCACAGACAGTTGTTTAGATGTAATGAGATACCATCATTTAGTTTTTTTAAAAGATTGTATAGACTAGTGTTTTATCTTACTGAAGAGACTACAGATCAGTATTATGCTTCCTGAAGAGATGGCACACATTAATATTTAGCTTACTGAGGAGATTGTACATGTTAATGTTTAGTTTATTGAAGAGATTGTACAGATTAATGTTTAGTTTTTGGAAAATTCAGTTATTCATCACTTACATATTAATATAGTGACCTTGTTATTTCAGAGTTAAGGCTAGACAGGGCTAAAGTCCAGCTTGGAGTCACTTATGTTAAAGGCCTTTGCAATCCTGACAAAGCTAATGTATGATCGCATATGAGGCTTGTGATGTGTAACACAATATGTATGAAGTCATATGAGCATTGTGATGTTATTGTTTGGTAGAATGAAATGTATCATCATCTTGCATGTTCCTGTCCCTTATTTAATGTAATAATGCATGTAACTGCTGATTGAGAGCTTTTTAAATAAAATATTTAATTTTTCTGAATGATTTAGTTGCAGAAAATATGTCTTAACTCTTGACATTATCATCATATTAAGTACAGGTGGCATGGATGATCATATCTCCATTAGTTCAGTCTTTGATGCTTTCCTTCATCTTGATTGGTGATTTTATATCATGCCATGGCATAAAACAATGCATTATAATTTCTCTCTATCTTCCTTTGCCATTTTTTCTAATCTGTCTTTCCTATTGTTCTAATCATTTCATATTATCATTGACTGCTAAATATTTCTTACTGCCACTACAACACAGACTGCTTGAAATCAAAGGAGGGCAAAATGATAATGGGGAGGTGCAGAATACATTAATGAACTGAATGGTGGAGAAAAACCAGACCTAATATCAAATATAAACAGTTGTGATGAACCAGCAATATTTGAAGAGAAGGTCCTAGATACCATGAAACATATGAAAAGAGGGAAAGTGACAGGATCTAAAAAATATTTCTATAATATGATATTAGAAAGTTTTAGTGAATTCACCTAGAAAACATAATAAAAAAACTGTTAAATGACTTATATTACACTGAACATATACCTAATGAATTATTAAAATCCACTTTCATAGCTTTATCGAAGAAGCCAAGGGCCAAAGATTGTGAAGACTTTAGAACAATAAACCTTTCATGTCACATCACTAAGCAACTATTGAGAATTATTATGAGAAGAACTAGACACAGAATAAAGATGGAAATATGAGATGAGCAATTTGAATTTGTAGATGGAAAAAGAACTCTGATAGAAAGAACATTAGAAGTACATAAAGACTTATTTGTATGGTTCATAGACTATATGAAAGCATTTTATAAAGTAAACCATGATGAAACCATGAAAATGTTAGAGGATATAAATATCAATGGCAAAGATTTGAGAATATAATAAAAAAGACATGTATTGAAATAAAAAAGTAGCCATCATGGTAGAAAATATAAGAAGCATATATCAATCAATAAAGCAAGAAGTTAGACAAGTGCTCTCACAAGATTCATTCTCACTGTATAGTGAAAATGTGAGAGAAATAAAAAAATAAACCAGGAATTTGAGTTGAAAGTTACAACATGAACAATCCATGAAAATGCAGATGATACAGTACTAGTAGTCAAGAATGAAAAGAGGCTACAGGAATATTAGATATAATAAAGCCAAAGGTACAATTCCTGTTTCCATGCCATTAAGGCATATTGGAGTGTTAGGCCCATATTTTCCATGACCTTCAGCACATGAAAGTGTGATGTGGTCAGTATCACACCTGACTGCTTTACCTTCCCAGAATTCTCTGCTACCCATTTTTAGAGGCTGCGTGAATCTGGGGCCTTTTTTGGTGTGTATCAGAAAAAAATCCCACTGCTGGGACTGAACCCGGTACCAGCAGATTAGTAAACCAAGCACCTAACCACTCAGCTAACCAGGCCACCCAATATATATATAGTAGTGATTGATTGATCTTTATTTCCAAAAGGTTAAGAATTGGGCACGCAGGCCCATCTGACATTCTGCCCTTTATCATACAACTTTCACACTGTTCCAGACATTCTACAAATATTCTGCTCATTCATTCATTCATTCCTTTGCATGTCCCTTGCGGAACTTTGCCTCCCAAACAGCACTCCTGTAGGCCTCTCGGTTGTGAGCAAGATGGCCTGCTGCTGCTGCATCCATTTCCAGATCGTCAACGATGTCTTGCAGCCATCTTCGTTTCGGTCTTCCTCTTTTTCTTTTTCCCATTATGTATCCTTCCAATATGGTCTTCTCTAAATTATCATGACGTTTAATGTGTCCAAAATATTTAAGTTTTCTCTCTTTAATCCTCTTTACTAGCCAGCCTTCTTCAATATTAAGCTCTTGTAGTATAGATATATTTGTTCTTTTTTGTGTCCACGATATTTGGAGAACTCTTCTGTAGCATTTACATTCAAAGGCATTTATGTGTTTCTCAGCTGTTTTGTTAAGTGTCCAGGTCTCACAGGCATATGTTGCGATGGGAAAGATGCATGCCCTTAAAAATCTTATTTTTGTGGTTCTGTCTGCTCCTCTCCACAGATTCTTCATTTGTTTTACTTTCTGAAGAGCAATAGATGTCCTCCTTTTAATTTCCCTCATTGTATCTCCATTATTAGTTAGTAGTGATCCAAGATATTCAAAACTCTCCACTTCTTCCAGTTTTTCCTCATTGATACATATTTCAGTTGCCTTGTTTGTTTTGTCAGTTGTCATCAATTTAGTTTTCTTTGCATTAAGATAGAGGTTCTGCTCTTCGCTGTTCTTGCTGACTGACATAATTAGTTTTTCCATTCCTTCTTGTGTTGTGGACAGCAATACTGTGTCATCAGCATATCTAATCTCTGGTATTTCATAACCTCCAACTGTTATGGCATCGTAATATTCTTTATCTACATCTTCTCTAACATTCCTCATTATATTTTCAGTATACAAGTTAAATAAGTAGGGTGACAATATGCACCCCTGAAGGACCCCTTGTTTTATGTCAAACCAAGTTGTTGTCTCACCATTTATTCTTACTGCTGCTTGTTGGTCTAGATACAGCAGTGATGTTAATTGTATCAAATGTGTTGGAAATCCCATTTTTTCCATTATTTCCCAAAGTTTCTGGTGTTGTACACAATCAAATGCCTTTGAGTAGTCTATAAAGGATAAATATAGATTCACATTAAACTCCCTGCATTTCTCTATTATTAATCTTATACTGAATATATGATCTCTTGATCCTCTTCCTCGCCTGAAGCCAGCTTGGACCATAATGACTTATTCTTCTATTTTCTTTCGAAGTCTACCCATTATGATTTTTAACAGAATTTTACTGTCATGACTAATCAGGGCAACAGTTCTGTAGTTGGTGCATAATTTCAGGTTACCCTTTTTTGGCAGTGGTATGAATACAGTTCTTTTCCATTCTTTTGGCCAAATACCTGAATGCCATTTCTTTTTACATAGTGCATGATAGATTGTTGCACACTCCTTTCCTCCTGCTTTAATAAATTCAGCGGTTATCTCATCACATCCTGGTGATTTACCATTTTTCAGATTCTTTATTGCCCATAAAACTTCTTCCATTGTCGGCTCGGGTTCTTTCTCCTCCAATAATAATTCACACTGTTGATTTCTGCTTCCACAGTCGGTTGTTTCATACATACTTTTGCAATATTCCTTCCATCTTTCTAGAATTTCCTCTGTCTCTGTCAGGGTATTCCCCATCTCATCACAAATTACATTTAGCTTAGGTGTGACATTTCTCGTCAATGTCTTCATTTCTTTAAAAACATTTCACTATCTCTTCCACACTTCTGATGTTCTTCTATTCTTTCACAACAATCTTGTTTGTATTGTTTTTTGTCTTTTCTTATGTTTCTTCGTACTTCTTTTGTTAAAGTTTTATATTTATCTTTGTTGTTGTTTGTCACTCTCCATTGCGTCTTCATTTCTCTACATTGTTTTATCAGTTCTAGTGTACCTGCTGTGATCCATCTATTCTTTTGTGTTTTCTTTACTGGAACCATGTCTTTAGCTGTTGTTACTAAGATATCTTTGGCCTGCGTAGCCAATTCATCTGGTGTCATCTCTTCCTGTACAGCCATCAGGATTTCGAAACGGTTCTTCACTTCTATACCGTATTGTTCTGGTATATTTGTAAGGTCAAAGCAGAGTGGTCTTGATCCCATAACTATCTTTTTTATCTTTATCTTCATGTCTGCTATTAATAACTCATGGTCCGTGTCACAATAAGCACCTGGTAAAGTTTTTGCTGATGTTATGCTTGACCTCCACCTTCTCTGCACTAAAATGTAATCTATTTGATTCCTGGTTTTCCCATCAGGTGATGTCCATGTGTAAAGTCTTCTTGGATGTTGTTTAAAAAGTGTGTTAGCGATCATTAGCTCATTTTCCATGCAAAACGCCATTAGATTGTCACCTGCCTCATTTCTGTGTCCTATGCTAAATTTCCCTACAACATGTCCTTCATCTTCTGCTCTTTCTGTACCAATTTTTGCATATAATTTCTGCTCATATAACCAATATAAAACTAACATTGTTAAGATGAGAGACATAAAATAAAATTAAAGTATTACATTCACATTTCACTCTTATTCATGCACTCAATACAGAAAGTAACTACATACATATATAAATGACTACAGAAGGTAACTACATACATATATAAATGACTACAGAAAGTACCTACATACATATATAAATGACTACAGAAAGTAACTACATACATACAAGGTCCGACAATTAAGTAATGAGACTAATTACATAAAAAATAAAATAAACAGTTGAAGATATAACCTGTATTTTATTCAAAATAAGCCCCTTGTGCATTGATGCAGTGAGTAGCACGATCTAACAAACACTGTAATGACCTCTGCAGTTCTTCTGTTGGTATGGCCCTTAAACTCGGTGTTACGGCCCTTTGGATGTCATCAGTATCGTCAATGAAGCGCCCTTTCAATGGTAACTTTAATTTTGGGAATAGAAAATAATCGCAGGGAGACAAATCTGGGGAAATAGGGTGGATGGTTGAGAATACACACTTGTTTTTGGGTCAAATATTCCTGTACATCTACTGCCCGGTGAGCCGGTGCATTATCATGAGGAAGGAAAAAACTGCCAGGTGTTGAATACTCGGGTTGGACATGGAGAATCCTTTTCAATAGGCATTTCAAAATACTTAATAAACTTTGGCAGTGACAGTCTGTCCCTCTGGAATAAATTCTTTGTGAATAACTCCTTTGCTGTCATAGAAGCACACCAACATTGTCTTCACTTTCGACTTTTGAAGACAAATTTTTTTGCCTTTTTGTGATGATGACTTCCACTGAGCGCTTTGGCATTTAGTTGTGGGATCATAGCAGAAAATCCATGTTTCATCCTCTGCAACAATCACATTCAGAATTTTTTATTTCTGTGACACGTTTTGGGGTCCGTCAGGGGTGCATATTGTCGCCTTACTTATTTAACTTGTATTCTGAAAATATAATGAGGAATGTTAGAGAAGATGTAGATGCCATAACAATTGGAGGTTATGAAATACCAGAGATTAGATATACTAATGACACAGTATTACTGTCTACAACACAAAAAGGAATGGAAAAACTAATTTTGTCAGTCTGTAAGAACAGCGAAGAGCAAAACCTCTATCTTAATGCAAAGAAAACTAAACTGATGACAAATCTGACAAAACAAACAAGGCAGCTGATATATGTATCAATGAGGAAAAACTGGAAGAAGTGGAGAGTTTTGAATATCTTGGATCACTACTAACTAATAATGGAGATACAATGAAGGAAATTAAAAAGAGAACATCTATTGCTCTTCAGAAAGTAAAACAACTAAAGAATCTGTGGAGAGAAGCAGACAGAACCACAAAAATAAGATTTTTAAGGGCATGCATCTTTCCCATCGCAACATATGCCTGTGAGACCTGTATACTTAACAAAACAGCTGAAAAACACAGGAAGGCCCTTGATTGTAAATGCTACAGAAGAGTTCTTCAAATATTGTGGACATAAAAAAGAACAAATATATCTATACTACAAGAGCTTAATATTGAAGAAGGCTGGCTAGTAAAGAGGATTAAAGAGAGAAAACTTAAATATTCTGGACACATTAAACGTCATGATAGTCTAGAGAAGACAGTCTTGGAAGGGTACATAATGGGAAAAAGAGAATAAGACCAAGGCAAAGATGGCTGCAAGACATCATTGTCGATCTGCAAATGGAAGCATCAGCAGCAGGCCATCTTGCTCACAACCGAGAGGCCTACAGGATTGCTGTTTGGGAGGCAAAGTTCTGCAAGGAACATGCAAATGAATGAATGACACATTTTGATCATGTCATTTGTGTACTCAACATGCTGATGTTTTTGGTCATCAGACAACAAATGTGGTAGAAACCGGCAAGCAACTTTATTCTTGCCCAAATCTTCCACTAAAATTTTATGAATGGTCTCTCGGTTAACACCAAATTCATCTGCCATCATCCTCACAGTCAAACAACAATTTTGTTGTATCATTTCTCTGACTTTTGCAATGAGTTCATTACATTTGTAATCGTTTCCACATCACTTTTGAATCATGACTATCACCTGAATATCTGTGCACGAGATAAACAATTATCCTCATAAACTTGTTGCATCAATTCAACTGTATCAATGATACTTTTTCTGAGTTTTAAACAGAATTTAATGTTAGCTTTTTGCTCCATGCTGATTATGTAACAATGCACCTCTGACTAAGTCAACAAAATGGTGGCTGTTTGTCGTTTGCTTATCAAGCAGTGATGAAAATTTGCCAGATCATTAATGAAGGTTGCTTCTTTGGATTCCATGCTTTGCTTCATAGATGGCATTTTTGTATTGGCCGTAATAAAATCAGTCTCATTACTTAATTGTTGGACTTTGCATATAAATGATTATCTACCAAACAGAATTTTGAAACTATTCATAATAAATAATTGACCAAGTTCAGTGTCTGTAAGAGCAGTCTAGAATAACTTTTGTAAATCATGGAGGCATATAATTGATATCAAACAGATATTGGAAGAGTTTGTAGTTGTAGGAAGGAGTATAGTTTATACTTTTTATATAGGATAGGAGAGTTTTCCAAAGATGAGCAGCAGAATAAGTAAAGCTTTTCTTGTAAAGATCAAGTCTAGGTTTTGGAAGACATATGTTGTTTAATCATTGGCTACACTTTGGGCTAAATCTAAACATGTTCCATAGATAAAGTGGAGCATGCTGTGAAAGAATTTGATGTACTAACTTGGCTTTGTTAAAGAGGAACCTGTTCTTAAGAGGCAGTATTCTAATATGTTTTGGCTGATTAGTTGCTTGTGCTTGATCTTTGCCATTAATAAGTTTTACTGCTCGCTTTTGAAGTGTATTTGATAATGAGCAACCATCCCAGATTGCTGAGCAGTAGTCTAAATGTGTTTGTATATGTGATATGTAGTATGTCTTCCTTGTGTCTTGGTCAATGAAGTGCTTAATTTTGGCTAATTGTATACTTTTTGCACGATGAATTTTGTTAGGCCTTGCACATGAGAGCTTCAGGTCAGATGTTGGTCAATAATAAGACCTAGTGTTTTGTGCTCTCTAACATTTTCTATCTGCGATGTTTCTATACAGAGCTGAAGTGTTTTTTTTTTTTTTGCATTTTGTAGTTTCTGCCTTGTTGTTATGAGCATTTATTTTGTTTTATCAATATTTATAATCATGCCATTGTTGTTGCTGCATTTAATTAGATTGTTTAACTCGACCTGAAGAGTTCATTCTAAGTTAATACAGTCGTAGTCACTTGTGTAGACTGCAATCATTTGCAAAAAGGTCACAAGAAGAGTGTTTAAGATGAAGTGGAAGATCATTGATGTAGATAGCAAAGAGCAACGGGCCTAGAATAGAACCTTGCAGAACACCAGTGTCAACTATAGCAGAATTTGATAGAGAATTGTTGAAGAAAATGAGGAGAAAGGACTTATCCTAAATAGCAAGAAACAGTGTTATCATGGAAGAAGGTCCACCTAAATGCAGTGTACATGGATGAGACTTGAGAAAAGTGCATACATTTAAATGTAAGATCATCTGAGTAACATCATATGGGAAATCTCTCTCTCTCTGAACCTTAAGTGCCCAGGGCACATGGGGCTTCCGCAAGGGTTTTCCACAAATACCTGTCCTTTGCCTTTTTTTCTGCTCTTGCCCAGGTGAGCCCTCTGTTGCTCAACATCCTTTCTGTTGTTCTTCTCCATGTCTCTTTTGGTCTACCCTTACTTCTGTTCCCCTGTGGTGTCCATCTTAGTGCTATTTTTGGTAGTGGAAATACACCTCTGAAATCAAGAGCAGAATGTGCAAAGTCAGTACAGCCTTCAACCAAACTGTACAATGCATCTCTATTCCTGAAAACCAGAAAAACAGTTCTAAAATGCTACATTGAGCCTATCCTGCTCTAGGGAAGTGAGTCAAGGACAGTCAAGATTAATCTAATTAAATCTAATTAAATCCATAAAGAAATGACAGTAATCATTCATTGAATGTATGATGAGAAGGAGAGGGTTTGAAAACATCATAACAACAGGACAGATAAATGGGAAGAGAGGCAGAGGAAGACCAAGGGAGAAAAACTGAACAGTGTAACACAATAGCACAATAAAAATCACCAACAAAGCTAATAGAAAATATCAAGGATTGAGATCTGTGAAGAAGCATGACCACTAACAACTATTGGCATGGCACCTGATGATGATGACTGACTGTCAGAAATGTCACATTTTCAGGCCAACTTTAAGCTCCTATGTAATTTCCTGCAGATGTGCCTAATGTAATTTCCCTGCAGATGTGCCTAATGTAATTTCCCTGCAGATGTGCCTAATGTAATTTCCCTGCAGATGTAACTAATGTAATTTCCTGCAGATGTGACTAATGTAATTTCCCTGCAGATGTAACTAATGTAATTTCCTGCAGATGTGCCTAATGTAATTTCCCTGCAGATGTGACTAATGTAATTTCCCTGCAGATGTGCCTAATGTAATTTCCTGCAGATGTGCCTAATGTAATTTCCCTGCAGATGTGACTAATGTAATTTCCCTGCAGAATGTGTTAATTTCTGATGTTCTTTAGTGATTCCAGTAGTGGTCTGCTGACTGAGATGCACTAAGTTGCTGACTGTTGGTTTTCTTCTGTAAATGTTTTCAGTACTTGAGGAAATTGCCCTGAAGTTGGAGAATTTTATCTCATCATTTGTTTGCTGCTCTCTCTGGTGATCCATTGATGTATACATATCTTCAGTAATGGTGGATTTCTTTTTAAACTGCACCCTTATACAATTATTCTGCTTTATATTATCACCACCATTTCAGAAACTCTTTCACTAACTAATAAATAGATGTATTTTGAAAAGGTATAAACAGCTTTATTCATTAATGGAGCATGCAGTTGTAGCATTTCACATCCATCTTATTCATACAAAACATGCAGCACAAAGAAACAGGAAAAGAAAACAAAGATTAAATTTCATGTATGACATATAACAACATGAATAGAAAAAAGAGGTTACCTGTCTTGCAGCTTGTATGACAGTGTGTCAGGGTGTATGTGAAAGATGTAAATGCTGGGAACTGTCACAACAGTTTTGAATGACTGCCGGTAAATAAAAGGTGGGGGGAACAGGTAGGATATCTCTCAGTGTGAGATAAAGATGGAATGAATAGACTGAATGAATGTGTCTTGAATGAAGGTATTTCTAGATGCAGCCATTAGTCTGAGGCCAGCCTACCAAGTGTTATCCAACACTATAAACAGTGCATATATTACATTACAGGACTTGCATGTGAATCCCTCATGGAATGTGAGGATAGTTTTGGAGAAGGTAAACAGTTTCATTTTCCAGATCATGGGGCAGGTGACACAGTGGGGAAATAGGTGCTGTCTCACTTAAGGTGGCAGTGGATGAGATATCCTTCAGAGAAACAGCAAGCACTAGGGGCAAGCTGTAGCAGTGGTAGGTGATGGTAGAGAATTGTTTTCACTGTCTGACCATGGCTATAGAAAGAGAGATAATTTCATTCAGTCAAATACAGTGGCTGCTTTTTCCTGAGTGTTTCCTAATGGCTAATTTTTTTAGCCAGTTGAAGACTGTCTGGAGGACTTTTTCAGGATAGTGATGATGTCAAAAGACTTCCAGTAATTTTTAAGATTGGTACGTAAAGTTCAAGTTGTCCTGGCACAAACAACAAGGATGGTGGAGCTGAGGGTTAGGATGGAGTCCTTGTGGGATTTTTTCCTTACATTTGTTACACACTGTATATGTAATATTTGTTACACACTGTGTATTTAATATTTGTTACACATTGTGTATTTAATATTTGTTACACATTGTGTATGTAATATTTGTTACACACTGTGTATTTAATATTTGTTACACATTGTGTATGTAATATTTGTTACACATTGTGTATGTAATATTTGTTACACATTGTGTATGTAATATTTGTTACACATTGTGTATGTAAATTTAATCTTTCTTTCACTTCCTATTTCTTTGTTTCCTATGATTTTGTATGAATGAGGGATAAACCAAAAAATTACAATGTGTGCTCCATTTATGAATATGTTAGTTGCTGCCTCATTAAAATAAGTACTCATATATTTATTTGTTACCCCAGTGTTACTGCAGTAGTCTCATGTATAAATCAAATGTTACATTTTATATACTTATCACAAAAACTGTTTATGTTTAACTAACTAAAGAGGTATTTATACACTAAATAAAAAAATGTCAGCTGTCCTTACACTAATTAATGAATTGTCATCTGTTTGTTTGGAACAGTGGTTTAAGAGCAGCAGAGAATTCTCTAGTCAATGTTGTTGTTGTTCGTCCATCGTCTTCAATGATGACCACAGCTTCATCTTGGTCTAAATAGGATGAGGTGTGAAGTATGTCCATGTGTGACCAACTAGCCCTATATGAGCTTTAAAAGTTTTACCACACACGGAACATATATGTCCAGATTCAGTTGTGGGTGCCTGTGCTGCCTTGGCTTTTTGCATTGTGCGTTTGTGCTGGGTACTTTCAATTCTTGAGCACTCAGCTCTCTGGGCACCCAGAGTGGTTATAGCCCTCCATGATGGGTGGACTTGTGCTTTGGACTCCCAAGAGTTTTTGTCTATCCTAAAGGCAGTGTGAGATTTTGAGCGTATCCTTGTATCGCTTTTTTTGCCCTCCTGCTTTCCATTTTCTGTTCAGAAGTTCCCCATGTAGGAGTTGTTTGGCAGTTGAATGTAACTTATTCTGATCACATGCCCTGTCCAACAGATTTGCGCCTTTTGAAGCATTGTGTAGATGCTTGGAATTTTAGCTCTTGTGAGGACTTCAGTATCAGGAATCAGTTGCTGCCATTTGATGTTCAGTATTTTCCTGAGACAGCCTAGATGGAAATGATTTAGTTGTCATGCATGTCTACTGTAGAGTGTCCATGTTTCGGCTGTATACATTAGTGTGGTCAGAACAACAGCTTTATAAACCTTTAACTTGGTGGTAACGCTGAGTCTTCTTCTTTTCCATACATTTTTTCGTAGCCTCCCATATGCTGTGCTGGCTTTAGCTATTCTGTTGCTGATTTCAGCATCAAGACTGACTGCCCTGGAAAGGGTACTGCCAAGATAAGTGAAATTTTCTAGGGATTTTAGCTTTAGTTCTTTTATCATCATTTCCAGGTCAATATATTCTTTGTTGGAGACAGGTTGATATAAAACTTCTGCTTTTCCGATGTTTATCATAAGGCCAAAGTTGTCACATGCCTCAGAGAAGTTATCAGTAATAGTTTGCATGTTAGATATTAAGTTAGCATTTAGTGCACAATCATCAGCAAACAGAAAGTCTTTGATTTTTGCATTCTTAACTTTTGAGGCAGCTTTTAATCGCCTTAAATTGAAAAGCTTTCCGTCCATTCTATAATTTAACGAAATACAATTTTTGTTAGAGCTTCTGGAAGCATCCATGAGCATGGCCGAGAACACCATGCTGAAGAGTGTGGGTGCAAGGACACGTCCCTGCTTTACCCCAGTGTGGGTGCAAGGACACATCCCTGCTTTACCCCACAGGTAACAGGAAAGGATTCAGAGACCTCGCCATCATCGAGAACACAAACCTTCAGGTCTTCATGAAACTGACAAACTGTTTCTATGAACCTGGCTGAGCATCTAAATTTTGCCATTATGAGCCAAAGACCGTCCTTGTTGACTGTATCAAAGGCTTTGGTTAAGTCTACAAAAATAGTTAATAGGTCAATGTGCTGCTCCTGGCACCTTTCTTGTAGTTGATAGATAGCAAAGATCATGTCATCTGTTCCTCTTCGTGCCTGAAAACCACACTGACTCTCAGGGAGCAAATTATCCTCAAGATGCTTAATGAGTCTGTTAAGCAGGATGTGAGCCAGCACTTTGCCAGCAATTGATAGCAGTGAGATTCCTCTGTGATTATCACAATGGTGGCAGTTGCCTTTGTTCTTGTACAGGTGGATTATTTGCGCATCTTTAAAGTCTTGTGGTAGTTCCCGAGCTCCAAGCTGAAAAGAAGAGTCAGTGAGGCTCTGTATCATGAGGGTCCCCCCTACTTTGAAGATCTCAGCGGGGATGGCATCTGAGCCAGGAGCCTTCCAACTTGATAGTTGGTTGATGGCATCTGAGCGGGAAGCCTTCCAACTTGATAGTTGGTTGATGGCATCTGAGCGGGAAGCCTTCCAACTTGATAGTTGGTTGATGGCATCTGAGCCAAGAGCCTTCCAACTTGATAGTTGGTTGATGGCATCTGAGCGGGAAGCCTTCCAACTTGATAGTTAATTGATGGCATCTGAGCCAGGAGCCTTCCAACTTGATAGTTGGTTGATGGCATCTGAGCGGGAAGCCTTCCAACTTGATAGTTGGTTGATGGCATCTGAGCGGGAAGCCTTCCAACTTGATAGTTGGTTGATGGCATCTGAGCGGGAAGCCTTCCAACTTGATAGTTGGTTGATGGCATCTGAGCCAAGAGCCTTCCAACTTGATAGTTGGTTGATGGCATCTGAGCGGGAAGCCTTCCAACTTGATAGTTGGTTGATGGCATCTGAGCGGGAAGCCTTCCAACTTGATAGTTGGTTGATGGCATCTGAGCCAAGAGCCTTCCAACTTGATAGTTGGTTGATGGCATCTGAGCGGGAAGCCTTCCAACTTGATAGTTAATTGATGGCATCTGAGCCAGGAGCCTTCCAACTTGATAGTTAATTGATGGCATCTGAGCCAAGAGCCTTCCAACTTGATAGTTGGTTGATGGCATCTGAGCGGGAAGCCTTCCAACTTGATAGTTGGTTGATGGCATCTGAGCCAGGAGCCTTCCAACTTGATAGTTGGTTGATGGCATCTGAGCCAGGAGCCTTCCAACTTGATAGTTGGTTGATGGCATCTGAGCCAAGAGCCTTCCAACTTGATAGTTGGTTGATGGCATCTGAGCCAGGAGCCTTCCAACTTGATAGTTGGTTGATGGCATCTGAGCCAGGAGCCTTCCAACTTGATAGTTGGTTGATGGCATCTGAGCCAAGAGCCTTCCAACTTGATAGTTGGTTGATGGCATCTGAGCCAAGAGCCTTCCAACTTGATAGTTGGTTGATGGCATCTGAGCCAAGAGCCTTCCAACTTGATAGTTGGTTGATGGCATCTGAGCCAAGAGCCTTCCAACTTGATAGTTGGTTGATGGCATCTGAGCGGGAAGCCTTCCAACTTGATAGTTGGTTGATGGCATCTGAGCGGGAAGCCTTCCAACTTGATAGTTGGTTGATGGCATCTGAGCGGGGAGCCTTCCAACTTGATAGTTGGTTGATGGCATCTGAGCGGGGAGCCTTCCAACTTGATAGTTGGTTGATGGCATCTGAACCAAGAGCCTTCCAACTTGATAGTTGGTTGATGGCATCTGAGCGGGAAGCCTTCCAACTTGATAGTTGGTTGATGGCATCTGAGCGGGAAGCCTTCCAACTTGATAGTTGGTTGATGGCATCTGACCGGGAAGCCTTCCAACTTGATAGTTGGTTGATGGCATCTGAGCGGGAAGCCTTCCAACTTGATAGTTGGTTGATGGCATCTGAGCCAGGAGCCTTCCAACTTGATAGTTGGTTGATGGCATCTGAGCCAGGAGCCTTCCAACTTGATAGTTGGTTGATGGCATCTGAGCGGGAAGCCTTCCAACTTGATAGTTGATTGATGGCATCTGAGCCAGGAGCCTTCCAACTTGATAGCTGGTTGATGGCATCTGAGCCAAGAGCCTTCCAACTTGATAGTTGGTTGATGGCATCTGAGCCAAGAGCCTTCCAACTTGATAGTTGGTTGATGGCATCTGAGCGGGAAGCCTTCCAACTTGATAGTTGGTTGATGGCATCTGAGCCAGGAGCCTTCCAACTTGATAGTTGGTTGATGGCATCTGAGCCAGGAGCCTTCCAACTTGATAGTTGGTTGATGGCATCTGAGCGGGAAGCCTTCCAACTTGATAGTTGATTGATGGCATCTGAGCCAGGAGCCTTCCAACTTGATAGCTGGTTGATGGCATCTGAGCCAAGAGCCTTCCAACTTGATAGTTGGTTGATGGCATCTGAGCCAAGAGCCTTCCAACTTGATAGTTAATTGATGGCATCTGAGCGGGAAGCCTTCCAACTTGATAGTTGGTTGATAGCATCTGAGCCAGGAGCCTTCCAACTTGATAGTTGGTTGATGGCATCTGAGCCAGGAGCCTTCCAACTTGATAGTTGGTTGATGGCATCTGAGCGGGAAGCCTTCCAACTTGATAGTTGGTTGATGGCATCTGACCGGGAAGCCTTCCAACTTGATAGTTGGTTGATGGCATCTGAGCGGGAAGCCTTCCAACTTGATAGTTGGTTGATGGCATCTGAGCGGGAAGCCTTCCAACTTGATAGTTAATTGATGGCATCTGAGCCAGGAGCCTTCCAACTTGATAGTTGGTTGATGGCATCTGAGCGGGAAGCCTTCCAACTTGATAGTTGGTTGATGGCATCTGAGCGGGAAGCCTTCCAACTTGATAGTTGGTTGATGGCATCTGAGCGGGAAGCCTTCCAACTTGATAGTTGGTTGATGGCATCTGAGCCAAGAGCCTTCCAACTTGATAGTTGGTTGATGGCATCTGAGCCAGGAGCCTTCCAACTTGATAGTTGGTTGATGGCATCTGAGCGGGAAGCCTTCCAACTTGATAGTTGGTTGATGGCATCTGAGCCAGGAGCCTTCCAACTTGATAGTTGGTTGATGGCATCTGAGCGGGAAGCCTTCCAACTTGATAGTTAATTGATGGCATCTGAGCGGGAAGCCTTCCAACTTGATAGTTGGTTGATGGCATCTGAGCGGGAAGCCTTCCAACTTGATAGTTGGTTGATGGCATCTGAGCGGGAAGCCTTCCAACTTGATAGTTGGTTGATGGCATCTGAGCGGGAAGCCTTCCAACTTGATAGTTGGTTGATGGCATCTGAGCCAAGAGCCTTCCAACTTGATAGTTGGTTGATGGCATCTGAGCGGGAAGCCTTCCAACTTGATAGTTGGTTGATGGCATCTGAGCGGGAAGCCTTCCAACTTGATAGTTGGTTGATGGCATCTGAGCCAGGAGCCTTCCAACTTGATAGTTGGTTGATGGCATCTGAGCCAGGAGCCTTCCAACTTGATAGCTTGGTTGATGGCATCTGAGCCAAGAGCCTTCCAACTTGATAGCTGGTTGATGGCATCTGAGCCAAGAGCCTTCCAACTTGATAGCTGGTTGATGGCATCTGAGCCAAGAGCCTTCCAACTTGATAGCTGGTTGATGGCATCTGAGCCAGGAGCCTTCCAACTTGATAGCTGGTTGATGGCATCTGAGCCAGGAGCCTTCCAACTTGATAGCTGGTTGATGGCATCTGAGCCAGGAGCCTTCCAACTTGATAGTTGGTTGATGGCATCTGAGCCAGGAGCCTTCCAACTTGATAGTTGGTTGATGGCATCTGAGCCAGGAGCCTTCCAACTTGATAGCTGGTTGATGGCATCTGAGCCAGGAGCCTTCCAACTTGATAGTTGGTTGATGGCATTTTTAACTTCCTGGGTGGTTGGTGGTAGATCTAGCTCACCTGAGGTGGGCAAGCAATTGCTTCATCATTAATGGTTGATGATCAATTAAGGACAGTATTGATGTGCTCCACCTACCGCTTCAGGATTTCATTTTTATCTGGCAGTAGCATGTTTCCATCCATGCTAAATAGGGGTGCAGATCTTGAGGATTTTGGACCATATATTGTCTTTAGTGCATCGTAAAATCTTTTCGTATCATTCCTTTCCGTGTAGCTTTGTATCTCCTCAGCCTTTTTTTGCAACCATGTGTCATGTATTTTGAGTAATTTATTTTGACATTCCTTACATGCCCAAATGTACAGTGCCCTCTTTGATAGTGATGATGGGTCACTTAATGTTTCCTTGTGTTACTGGTTTTTATGATCTAGTAGAGTTTTTATCATGATGTCATTCTTGTCAAACCAGTTTACACCAAGATGGTCCTTTGCTGTAGAGTAAACAGTTTCTTTTCACAGTGTCTAGTGTTCACCCAAATTATCATGATCTCTAGGGAAGTTTACAAACTTCCTTTCTAGGTCGTGAACCAAGGATTATTTGATTATCTCAGAATTGAGTTTACTGAGTCTTTTTAGGACTCTCTACCCTTGTGGGCATCTTCTTGGTTGTATGTGTAGCATGAGTTTTGATATAATCAGTCTGTGGTCTTCTTGGTTGGATGTGTAGCTCAAGCTTGGATATAATCAGTCTGTGGTCTTCTTGGTTGGATGTGTAGCTCGAGCTTGGATATAATCAGTCTGTGGTCTTCTTGGTTGGATGTGTAGCTCGAGCTTGGATATAATCAGTCTGTGGTCTTCTTGGTTGAATGTGTAGCTCGAGCTTGGATATAATCAGTCTGTGGTCTTCTTGGTTGGATGTGTAGCTCGAGCTTGGATATAATCAGTCTGTGGTCTTCTTGGTTGGATGTGTAGCTCGAGCTTGGATATAATCAGTCTGTGGTCTTCTTGGTTGGATGTGTAGCTCAAGCTTTGATATAACCAGTCTGTGGTCTGTCCAACAATCAGCACCACACATGGCTTTTGTAACACGCACATCTCTCAGATCTCGTCTTCTTGTAATAATATAGTCGATTAAGTGCCAGTGTTTGGAACAAGAATGCATCCAAGATGTCTTATTTCGTGTTGGCAAGCGAAACAGGGTGTTGGTGATCGTGAGGTTGTGTGTGGCACAGAAACTTAACAGCAGATGTCCATTGCTATTACATTTGTCGATTCCATGTTTGCCAATTACATTGGTAGTCTGTCCCTACTCTGGCATTTCAATTTCCAAGAATAATTAGTTTATCAGCTCTGGATACTTTAGTCACAGCGGTCTCCAGTTCCTCATAAAATTCTGACTTTGTTGATTCAAGGTTTGTCTTTGTTGGTGTGCTGACACTGAGTAGGATGATGAATTTCTTACTGTTCACAGGGAGACTCAGGGTCATAAGTCCGTCGCCAATTCCCTTGGGTAAGTTATCCAGCTTGTGTACTAGGCTGGACTTTATTGTTTATAGGGAGACTCGGGGTCATAAGTCGGTGGCTAATTCCCTTGGGCAAGTTATCCAGCTTGTGTACTAGGCTGGACTTTATTGTGAATCTGACACCGGGTTCTCGGTGCTCCGTGCTATTACAGCCACTCCAAAAGAAAGTGTAACCCCCCCCCCGAGCTCCGTTACTTGTCCCTCCTCTGCAAGTCTTGTTTCACTCAGCGCAACAATGTCCAAAGTGTATCTTACAAGTTCTCTTGCCACAGGTGCTGTATGTCTTTCAGGCCTTTTTGACGTGCATGCATCAGTAAGTGTGCGGACATTCCAAGTGCCTATTTTTAATAACCTCTCCTTTCTCATGCTTGAAGATGAATCCTATGACTAGCACTATATTTGGTTTATAGTGAGGGAGAGTTGCGCAAATTCATCAGCCTCTCTCTTCCTGATCTTAACATGTACCAGTGGCAAGACAAGTTGAGATGACTGGAACTAGGTCAGGATGCAGTAGATGGCCAGAGTGTTCTGTTGTGTCTCACAAAGCCCTATGCATTCCACAATCCTCTGCTATAATCGCTTTTTTGTCCAGTGGTCAAAGAAAGACTCATACACGCCATCCACTGAATACAGACTTTTAAACACAGGGTAGACAAGGTCCTTTGTTACCGTCAGGTGACACACTGAGCCAGCATGCAGAAACACAATGCAAACAACACACCTGGCTGCCATTTTGGTGACCTGCACTTGAATTAGAAACATTGGGGAAAAGGGGTGGGTGGGGGCTTAGATGTCACGGAAAAAGTTACCAGATTTTTGAGAAATCCTGCTATTTTATGTTTCAAACTTAAATACTAAAATAACAATATTCACAATTGCAAAGTTATGTCTGTGAAAGGCACTGAAGTTGCATTAATTAATTTTTGTTGAATTTCATGTTTTTAAAAATCTATTTCATGGGTCACATACTGTTTCTGGTTTAGGGTAATGGGTTATGTACTGTTGCTGGTTTAGGGTAATGGGTTATGTACTGTTGCTGGTTTAGAGTCATGCTAAAAAAAAAAGGTTGAGAACAGTTATCTTAAACCAAAGAATTCTTAGCAACTCTTACACTAGCAAAGTAATCACACTAAAGAATCTTCAGCAACTCTTACACTAGCAAAGTAATCACACTAAAGAATCTTCAGCAACTCTTACACTAGCAAAGTAATCACACTAAAGAATCTTCAGCAACTCTTACACTAGCAAAGTAATCACACTAACGAATCTTCAGCAACTCTTACACTAGCAAAGTAATCACACTAAAGAATCTTCAGCAACTCTTACACTAGCAAAGTAATCACATTAAAGAATCTTCAGCAACTCTTACACTAGCAAAGTAATCACATTAAAGAATCTTCAGCAACTCTTACACTAGCAAAATAATGACACTAACTAAAGAACTCTCTTGTTTGCTTCTACAGAATCAAAAGAGACAGTCATTGTCTCCCTTTGTGGAAAAATCTTATTTTGTTCAGTTCATGTTCCCAGAAGAACAAAATAACAAAACCAAAACAACAGAGAAGGAAGCTGATGATAACTTGATTGACCTAAAAGCTGAAGATGGAGCTGCCATATCAAAGCAGCAACAGGAAAATGAACCAGAAAATGTATGTAAGACTGAGTTCACTTTTCATGTCATTTTTTTTCTTTGATATGTCAGATTGATATGATTTTTATATGTCTCTGGCATATTTAATGTATTTTTTAAATTGTACTATAATATCTATGGAGATAGACTGTGTAGAGACTATGAATAGTTGTTTGTACTATAATATCTAAGGAGATGGACTGTGTAGAGACTATGAATAGTTGTTGGATAGAAGTATATATAAAACTAAATATATAAATAGACACAAAGCCACTTTTCTGTGGTAAAGCTATGAAAACAAAATATATGCCTTTTTAAAACAATAACAGAAACAGCTTTATTAATTAACAAGTACACGTTAGTAATATTTTGGTGTACATCTTGTATTAGAAAAACACAAAGGGCAAGAAAGAAAAGAAGAGAAAATTTAGATTTACATCAATGATATACAACAAATAAGAGTGGAGAAAATAACAGAAAAAAAATGGGAGCACTTAGATGTGACTTGCAAGACTTGTGTAACCTTCAAGATATTGATATGAATGAATTATTTGAAGAGTGTAGAATTGGGAGGCCAATCATCAAAACTCCTGAAATGGTAGATAGCCACACTGAGGAGTGTTATCTCAGGCTGTTCATTTAATCTTAGATTTCTTCCACAAATCAGAAGAAAGTTAGTTCTTACGTCCATGCAGTGATACTCACAAAGGAGTTTTTATATATACTGTGTATATGACTGCTGATTAATCGCTGTTAACACATGTGATTAAAAGTATTAAAATTTCTGCAATGTGTATAAACTAGGAAAAAAGTAGGAGCAGCTTTATTACT
The DNA here is from genome assembly GCA_009760885.1 of Achatina immaculata. NCBI lineage: Eukaryota > Metazoa > Mollusca > Gastropoda > Stylommatophora > Achatinidae > Lissachatina > Lissachatina immaculata. The sequence goes on along the minus strand of CM019693.1, from coordinate 46,188,153 downwards.
TAATGAGCACACAATTGTGACATTTCGGCGTGAGCCTTAATCATACAAAAACATACAGGATGAAGAAATAGAGAGAGGAGATAAACTACAAATTCTCATGAATGCTATGTAAAAAAAAGAATGAAATGAATAGAACACTTAGCTGTAACTTGTAAGAAGCTGTGGCTTGTCTGACACTGTGTTTAGAAATGCACATGGTGGAGTGTAGAGAATATTTAAGTGGAGACTTGTGATATGTGATATGTGATGTGTGATAGGTGGGTCATAACTGAGGGTGGTGGGTGAGGAAATCATGAAAGGGAGAGAGAGTGATACAATGGTAACCTAGCTGGGAGTAGGTGAAATGGGTGATTATAGTTGGGGTAGAAGTGTTATCTGCACAAAAATCATTGAAAGCTGCAGAAATGTGGTTTATTAAAAGAATATTGTGAATCCCCTTGACAGCAAAAATAACTAATGAAGAATGTATGAGAAGAGCTGGTAAGACAAAAAATCTTGTAAAAAAATAGGAGGAGACAATGTACTTTCATAGGACATGCAATGAGAAGAGGGGGCATTGAAAATATTATAACAACAGGAAAAATAGAAGGAAGAAGATCAAGAGGAAGACCAAGAGAAATGATACTGGACAGTCTGATGGGATGGTGTGAGAGGAGATCACCAACTGAGCTGATGGCCTGCATGAGGGATCATGTACTCTGGAGAAACATAATAGCCAACGCCAGTCGGCACGGCACCTGATGATGATGATAATGATGATGAGAAGTGTTGTAATGTGATGCTGTGAGGAGGTTCTGAACTATATGTAACAAGTGAGAAAGGGGTGGAACTTAGTCAACTTATTCATAATCCCTCCCCACTAAATTCCACTCGCTACACTCTTGTTACACATAGTTCAGAACCTCCTCACAGCATCACATTACAATGCCTCTACCCCAACTATAATCACCCATTTCACCTTCTGCTGGCTGTGTTACCACTGTATTACTTTCTCTCCCCACCCACCACCCTCAGTTATGACCCACCTGTCACACATCACCAGTCTCCACTTAAATATTCTCTACAATCCATTATGCGCATTTCTGAACACAGTGTCAGACAAGCCACAGTCTCTTACAAGTTACAGCTAAGTGATCTATTCAGTTTATTTCATTTTTTTTTTAACACAGCATTCATATTAATTTATACTTTATCTTCTTTCTCTATTTCTTTGTCCTGTGTGTTTTTGTATGATTAAGGCTTACACCGAAACATCACAACTGTGTACTCAATAAGTAACAAAGCTGTTCCAACTTTTTTCCTAGTTTATACATTTTGGTATCATTTATTGTGTGTTATTAAAATTTCTGCAATTATATCTTACATCTTACATCCTTCCCGTGCTGTTAAACATCACATAGGGCTCGTGTGGTAGTTTGTCCAAATTTCCTGTTTTTGGTGAGCTTTTCAACCTGATCAAGGGATGTTATTCCCACTAAACTGGCCTCACTTAACAATGTCCTCTTTAGAGTTTCACATGGTTGACCTATTTTTCTTTGACCTTTTGTGTTCCACTTGATAGCTTGTTTTAGTATTCTCTGGTTGTTTCTTCTCAGCACATGACCAACATATGTTCATCTTCTTTTTCTGATCACCCATGAGACAGGTTGTTGTTTGTTTATCTGTCTTAAGTCTGCGTTGTTCTTGAATTCATTCCACTTTATACTGAGTATTTTCCTTAGGCATTTGTTTTAAAAAGAGTCTAATTTCTTGTCTATTTCTTTAGTTGTTTTCCAGCTTTCACATGTGGAAATGAGGGTGGATATTCATTTGAACTGAATAATCTTAACTTGGTTTTTGTGCTTATAACTTTTGAATGACGTATGTTCTCAAGATTCTTGAAGGTCACTGTTGTTTTGCAATTCTAATTCTAACTTCCTTTCTGGTGTCACCATCCTGGTCTATGTAGCTGCAGAGATATGCAAATTGGTTTACTTCTTCAACAGCTTTTCCTTCTATGTATATTTTTCCTTCATGGTTGTTGAGAAGTTTCATTATTTTTGTTTTTTCCTTGTTAATTTCAAATCCTGTTTTACTAACCATTGAAGACAGTGTATCTGTTTTGTTCTTGTATTGGTTTCACATTGTCACTGATAAGAGTTATGTCATCTGCAAAACAAGATCTTCCAACTGGGTCTCATGTACCCAATCAATGCCTGTTTTACCTGAGCATAATTTTTTCGTTATGAAGTCTGTGGCAATTCCAAAAATATTTTTATATACTTCTCACAAAAAGTTAAAAGTTTGAAGCTGGATAAGTTAGTCATCATCATCATCATCATGTGCCGTGCCGACTGGCGTTGGCTATTATGCTTCTCCAGAGTATCTGATCCTTCATGCAGGCCATCAGCTCAGTTGGTGATCTCCTCTCACACCATCCCATCAGACTGTCCAGTATCATTTCTCTTGGTCTTCCTCTTGATCTTCTTCCTTCTATTTTTCCTGTTGTTATAATATTTTCAATGCCCCCTCTTCTCATTGCATGTCCTATGAAAGTACATTGTCTCTCTCTTATCTTTTTGACAAGGTTTTTTGTCTCTCCATCTCTTCTCATACATTCTTCATTAGTTATTTTTGCTGTCCAGGGGATTCGCAACATTCTTCTAATAAACCACATTTCTGCTGCTTCCAATGATTTTTGTGTTAGTCATTTTTGATTAGTTAGTCATACAAAAAGTAAATTAAGGAAAATAATTTTTAAATATTCAATATATCAAAAATTAATTAATTTAATAGCCAATCACTATTAGTTCTGTGATACTTCATATTAGTTTCTGTGATACTTCATATTAGTTCTGTGATACTTCATATTGAAATGAAGACATGTAATCAAAAAGTGCTTGAAAAAGTTAATATCAAAATTAAATTTTGATGAAAGAATTTCCAAATGACCTGTTGTTATCCACTTTCTGAACTATTGTCTGCACCACAAAATAATTCCTAAAGGTTTCTCGTCTACTTTTCACCCTGCGGCCGGTACACTCCACGTGGTTGAACAAAGACTTCTGGACAAGATCGAGAAAAATTGCTCGCGGCTCAGAATGAGCTGTATCATTCAGAATCACAGACGCCTGTTGTCCAACCTCGATCGGGTCAAAGATAACATTGAACGCCGCCTTCACTCCTACACATCGGACAACCATGTTCTCTTTCTTCTTATCAAACACATTATACACGTCACAAATCGCCAGCTTTACCAGTTTTATGCCTCTGGCAAAGAACATAAACTTAACCGACTTCTACCACAGCCGGTCTCTTCTGCTTCTAGAGGTGAACCACTTTCCAATCAGCCCCCCTCTTCTGCTACACCTGACCAACAGACTTCTATCTCACTTGACCATCAGACACTTGTAACACCCCCTGAACTACCTTCCCAGATTACACAGCATATTCAAGTACTCGCACCCCCATCCTCAGATGATACCCCATCTCCTCCTCATCCTCCTCTAGCCTCTAATATAGTTTGTATTCCCCCCGACTTGCCCCTTTCTGATGATGAAAAACTAGTTCTCGCCAAGGGTCTTAAGTTTATTCCCACTCGGCCTCGTTGTGATCGCTATTTTTTACTCCACGATGTTAAACAATTTCATCGTCGATTACGTCTTAAATATTACTTTGCTAACAAAGAGTCCAACCAACCCACACAAGACCCCGATAACCCATTTGCACGTTATGACCACCATAAATATAGCTGGACACCTTCCCCCGGGGCTTCCCAAGCTTTAGATCTTTACATTGATACGACGTGGCGTGAGATTCTTAACCTCAAGCCACCAAGAATTCGACATTTTAACCTAAATAAAGGAGAGTCCAGGGCATTGTACAGCCTGAGGCGTCGAAGCGATATCGTGATCAAACCAGCAGATAAGACCAGCAATCTCGTAGTTTGGAATAAAGATTTATATATCGCGGAAGGAATGTCCCAACTCAGCAATACAAAATTCTATGCCCCAGCGAAAAACGATACTACCCGTTCTAATAATGACATAGTGGAAGCAACCATTAAAGACCTAATCACAGAAGGTGGCCTCCCACCTCAAGCTGTTTCTCTTCACATTAAGGACAGCTGTTTAGGCACACCCACTTTCTATCTTCTTCCTAAAATCCACAAACCAGGTAACCCTGGACGCCCCATTGTATCAGCGTGTTCATGCCCCACTGAGCACATTTCTGATTTTTTAGATAGCATTTTCCAGCCTCTTGTACACAGACTACCCTCCTTTTTGAAAGACACCAACCACGCATTAACAATTTTTGATACAATCACACTCTCTCAACACCACACCTATCACATCTTTCTCCTTGATGTCTGCTCTCTTTACACTTCTATCCCCCATAAGGATGGACTCTTAGCACTCCGCCATTTTCTCGACAAAGACCCTCACCCCACAACTAACACTGACACCATAATCAGACTTGCAGAGCTAGTACTAAACCAAAATTCTTTCGAATTCAACGGCGAATACTTCGAGCAAATCAGTGGTGTTGCCATGGGAACGAAAATGGGTCCCACTTATGCATGTCTATGGGCTTTCTGGAAGTCAAATTATGGGAAACCTACACTGGCAGATTTCCAGAATTCTATAAAAGGTACATCGATGATGGCATTGGAATTACAAGTATGCCACATGAAGACCTTAAAAAATTTATTGAATTCACCAATACACTCAATAAGAACATAAAATTCACTTATGAAATCTCTGACAAGTCTGTTAATTTTTTAGACATTAAAATTTCTATTGGCACAAACAGGCTTGTCACCTCTGTATTTTACAAGCCCACCGATAGCCACACCTATTTGCTTTACACCTCCTCCCATCCTGAGGCCTGTAAGAACTCCATCCCATATTCCCAACTCCTCCGTCTTCGCCGCATATGTCAGGATAATTTGGACTTTTTAGATCAGTCCAACAAGTTATTAGAATTTTTCCGTCATCGCCACTACCCAGAAAAGGTCCTTCGTAAAGCCTTCAACCGTATCCAACTAGTGAGCCGCAAAGAAGTATTCAGGAAAAAGCCTGTTACTCCATCTGACAGAGTTAAGTTGGTACTGCCTTTCCACCCACACGGTCAGATGGTTAAAAAAATCCTTTATCGTCATTTGCCGATAATCCAACTCGACTCCGACACTCGTAACATTTTCTCTGAAGCACCCCTATTGGCATACAAACGTGAGCCAAACATTAAGGACATCCTCGTCCACAGCCACTTGAAGCAGAGCCTTACGTATGTTGGCACCAGAAAATGTAACCGCCCCCGCTGTGTTACCTGCCCTGTAGTTTGGGAAATGAAAACAATCACCTTTCCCAAAACTATCCTCACTCTTCATGAGGGATTCACATGCGAGTCCCGAAATGTGATATATGTCATCGTGTGCAAAAGATGCAGGATAACATATATCGGTAAGACTGGCCTCAGATTAGGGGACCGCATGCAAAAACATCTGTACGACATCACCCTGCATGCTTCGAAACCAGTCCCAAATCATTTCAATGGCCCCAACCACAGAGGCAAATCTGATTTTCTGGTAACAGCCATTAAACAATGTCACGCAGATGATACAAGCTGCCTGGCACTTGAGAACCGCTGCATTCAAAATTATGGGACGCTGGAACCACATGGGTTAAACTCGCTGTTTAGTTACACGTAACATCATCTTCTTCAATCATTATAGTACCTCTCCACTAAATCCACCCCTTCTTACTTTTCAAATTTCCTCACAGCATCACTCTGCAACCCCGCTATTTTCTCTGCAACCCCTCTTCTCTGCAACACCTCTTCCCCAATCACCTGTTTCAAATTCTCCTAGCTAGGCCAGTAGTGCGTCACTCTCTCTCCCCTCCCCGGTTCCCCATCCACCACCCCCAGTTACAACCCACCGACCACATGTCACAGGTCTCTATTTAAACAATTTCCACGTCCTACCAGATCCATTCCTGACACACACCGCCAGACAAGCCACACTTTGCAATTTACAGCTAAGTACTCCTTTAAAATTAAAAAAAAAATTTTTTTAATAGTATTCATGTAAATCTATACTTTATCTCCTCTCCCTATTTCTTCATCCTGTATGTTTTTGTATGATTAAGGCTCATGCCGAAACGTCACAACTTTGTAATCGTTAAGTAATAAAGCTGCTCCTACTTTTTTCCAATTTTATACATTCTAGTATCACAGCTTTACTGCAGTGTTTAGTGTATAGTTGTATACTTGTACACCAATTATTGTGTTGTTATCAGTAGTGGGTGTGACCTCCAGTAACCTCAATACATGTTTCAACATGATGTCTAACTGATGAAGTAAGTCTGTTGAGGTCATTTTGTAGAACTGCTATCCACCAAGCCCTGTAGGGCATTCTCTAAGGAACAAGTGTCTGGGGTTATTTAGGAATGTTGTAAATTGCTCTTCCTAATATGTCCCAAGCTTGTTCAACTAGGTTAAGGTCAAGAAAACAAGCAAGCCAAGGAAGATGCATGATGTTATTGAATTCAGATTCTCAACTTACAATGTTTACTCTATGACAGGGTGCATTGTCATGTGTAAAAATAAACTGAGCATCAAACTCTTTCATTTGTGGGATATGAATGAGTCTGATGACCTTGTCCAAATACCTCAGGCCATTCACTGTTCTTATGCTAAAGGTGCTAAAGATGTGCATGTCAGTACATCCACCTGCCCAGATGCTGCCCTAGATCATTAGACTGCCCCTTCTGTATATGTCATGTTCTACAATAGCACAGTCAGGAAACCTCTCTCTAATTTATCTTGAAGACCATCAGTAAAGCCCATACAAAATATGGATTCATCACTGACACAACATGATACTACAGATGTGCAGTTCACATGCTGTGTTGTCTTACCCATATTAGATTAGCTTGACACTGGCAGTAATTGAGAGGGATCCATATTACAGGTATTCTTGAATGAAAGTCTACTTGATGAAGTCAGTTCTCAATGGTTTGAGTAGAAGCTCATAACCCAATCACTGTTTGAAGGTCACTGTGTAGCTTTCATGCAATTTTAAATTGTCATCTTTCTGAAAGCAGCACAAAATGATTGTCTCTCTGGGTGGTGACACATTGCTGACCAAGTGTTTATCAATATTATTCCTTGAAGTTCCATCCTGTAGCATTTCTGTGCCTTGGGCAATAATAAAAACTGCAAATCTTAATTACTCATATGATGTCTGACCATCTCTAAACAGCAAATCTTTACAATCCACATTGACAATATTGCTTATCTTGACTTAATTTGGTTGTAGACAAATTTTTATATAGTGATCTGTATCTAGATCAACAGGCAACAGTAAGAATAAATGGTGAAACAATAACTTGGTTTGACATAAAAGAAGGGGTCCATGAGGGGTGCATATTGACGGCTTACTTATTTAACTTGTATACTGAAAATATAATGAGGAATGTTAGAGAAGATATAGAATTCTTCTTCGTACGCACACTGGTGATGATGCTTGGTACCCTGATTTTTTTCAATGCGCCTTTTGGCTGGATACCTCCAACTTCACCACCTTTCCTTCTTAGGGCAGAATGTGGTCTTGCTTGGACTGCCATAAAGACAGTGGTGTAGGCTGACCTGGCCAAAACTTTGTTTTCCCGCCTCTGGTGGCTGTACTGCCAGATGGCTTTGAGACAGTTCCGCAGAGACACTCTGAAATTTGGGATGAGGAATCTGATGAGTGCCTCAACGATATCCATTCCCCACCACCTGTAGTCTTCTAGCTCTGTTTTGTTTACATCATTCTGACAGCGATTGTTGTAAAGACCCATTAGGTTTGTCATGTCTTAGATTCATTGGTTTCAAACCAGATTTTCCTCATCCCTGCCAGCAATCTGCATGTCCCCATTTGTCTACCAAACTGACATTACATTTTTTAAAAAATAACAATTACAATTAGTGTTGACTGCTACAGGTTTCTGGGCTACAGAAGTAGGTCAGAGTTTTAAGCAAACAGATCTATGTCCCTGTTTGCTATGCCAAAACAATTGGAGGTTATGAAATACCAGAGATTAGATATGCTGATGATACAGTATTACTGTCCACAACACAAAAAGGAATGGAAAAACTAATTATGTCAGTCCTTAAGAACAATGAAGAGAAAACCTCTATCTTAATGTGAAGAAAACTAAATTGATGACAACTGACAAAACAAATAAGGCAACTGAAATATGTATCAATGAAGAAAAATTGGAAGAGGTGGAGAGTTTTGAATATCTTGGATCATTACTAACTAATAATGAAGATACAATGAGAGAAATTAAAAGGAGGACATCTATTGCTCTTCAGAAAGTAAAACAACTAAATAATCTGTGAAGAGTAACAGGCAGAACTACAAAAATAAGATTTCTAAGGGCATGCATCTTTCCCATCACAACATATGCCTGAGAGATTTGGATACTTAACAAAACAGCCGATAAACACATAAATGGCTTTGAATGTAAAGAAGAGTTCTTCAAATATCATGGACGCAAAAAAGAACAAATATATCCATACTGCAAGAACTTAATATTGAAGAAGGCTGGCTAGTAAAGAGGACTAAACAGAGAAAACTTAAATATTTTGGACACATTAAACGTTATGATAATTTAGAGAAGATTGTTTTGGAAGGATACATAATAGTAAAAAGAAAGAGAGGAAGACTAAGGCAAAGATGGCTGCATGACATTATTGATAATCTGCAAATGGATTCATCAGCAGCAGGGCATCTTGCTTACAACTGAGAGGCCTACAGGAGAGCTGTTAGGGAGGCAAAGTTTCGCAAGGGACATGCATGCAAATGACTGACTGACTGTTCTGTATCAGAAAAGCTGGGCTGTTCTTTTTTAATACCTTTTTTCATTTTGATATGAATCAAATATTAATTACAGAACAAATTGTGATTGACTGTTAAATTAAATAATTTTGGATATATTGAGTATTGAAGCATCGTGCTTCTTAACTCTTCCCGTGCCATAGTCGCTATAGTGAGGATTTCTGATTACTGAGTTGTGTGCCATAGTCATTATAGTGACAATTCATTTGTTTCAATAAAACCAACTGGTGTAACATTTAGATTGTACATATTTCGTTTGCATTTCCGGTGACACTTTTCAAAATGGTGAAAGAGTCCTTCGTTACAAGCGATGCCGAGCAAGAAAAAGGAAGAGAAACATCGAAAATTTTCAATTTTTGACGATGTACATAAGGGTGTGGACATGGCCTGTGACCACTCCACTGCTCTTGAATGTATCCTAAGTAGATTTAGACATATTAGATTACTGGAGAAATAGTTAGTAGGTTATTTCAGACATTAATTTAGCGAGAATGCAACATAGAATCAGAATATGAGATCGACAAGTAGATCTAGACATCTCAGATGGTAAGTAGTGCATATCTAGACCTAGCCGATGGTGAGCTGGGCACACTCGTTGTCTAAAAACACCACATTACTTCTTTATTCCTAAAAATCTCTGCATTTATGAAATTTTCATACGTTTAGTTATACTTTGAAACATAATAAGTACACGGAAGTACATGTAAATACTGCTTTCCATTCCATTTTACAACTATGCCCACTATACAGATCAGGACCCGCGCTTTTTGTGTGGCACGGACAGGAACGTCCGCGTTTTTTTCTTGGGCACAGGAAGAGTTAATTTCATGTTTGTGATATATATATATATGTTGTTTGACTCATCATCATCATCAGGTGCCGTGCCGACTGGCGTTGGCTATTGTGCTTCTCCAGAGTACCCCATCCTTCATGCAGGCCATCAGTCATTTGGTGATCTCCTCTCACACCATCCCGTCAGACTGTCCAGTATCATTTCTCTTGGTCTTCCTCTTGATCTTCTTCCTTCTATTTTTCCTGTTGTTATAATATTTTCAATGCCCCCTCTTCTCATTGCATGTCCTATGAAAGTACATTGTCTCTCTCTTATCTTTTTGACAAGGTTTTTTTGTCTCTCCAGCTCTTCTCATACATTCTTCATTAGTTATTTTTGCTGTCCAGGGGATTCGCAACATTCTTCTAATAAACCACATTTCTGCTGCTTCCAATGATTTTTGTGCAGACTTGCCTATTGTCCATGATTCACTTCCATATAACAAGATAGGTTCAATATAGCATTTTAGGACTCGTTTTCTAACATTCATTGATAAAGATGTGTTAGCTAATATGTTTCTCATTCTCTGAAATGCAGTCTTTACTTGACCTATTCTGTTCCTAATTTCTGTTCTGCATTTCTCATCTGAAGTTTGACTAAAAAATTTAATTGCATAATTCACATTTTCATTTTTAATCACAAATTAATTGCATATATTTAAATTTTACATTTTTCTTTCAAGCATATAAATATTGTTCTATAAAACAGAAATTGCTGTGTTACTTTCTACCATAAAACAGTTTTAATTACAGCTTTCCTGCACTTATTAAATTATTCCTGTTGGTTTATTAGCAATTTTATGTAACATAAATAATTAATAACTAGTAACGCTGAATAATCAGTCAACAGCTAAAAGTAAATTTTACTTTGAACCACATCACATTACAATAATGATGTCCTTAAAATAATATGATGATGAAATAATGCTGTCCTTAAAATAATATGATGATGAAATAATCTTATATCTTATATCCTTCCCGTGCCGTTAAACGTCACATAGGGCTCGCAAAGTAGTTCGCCAAATTTTCCTGTCTTAGGCGAGTCTTTCAACCTCATCACGTGATTTTATGCCTGTTAATTTGGCCTCTCTTAAGAATGTCCTCTTCAGAGTTTCATGTGGTCTGCCTCTTTTTCTTTGGCCTGTTGTGTTCCACCTGATAGCTTGTTTTGGGATTCTCTGATCATTTCTTCTCATCAAGTGACCAACATAGATGATGAAATAATGCTGTCCTTAAAATAATATGATGATGAAAAATGACTGATTCTCTAACTATTAAATTGTTTCTTCATCCAATTGCCTAACCACACAAGTTTATTTATACTAGTTGGTTCAAGGATTTTTAAAAAATCTATCAACAAATCCAGATACAGAAAATAAAATGTTTACATGGGACAGTAGTGACATTTTCTAGCTACCTTGGTCAGATTTGGGTATTTGTCTTCCTGTAGCTTCCTGCATTGTAATGAGTTCAAGTCAGTGTCAGTTTGTTGCTCAAATCTGTATTTGTCAACAGTTGTTTTCATGAAGGAGGAGAGAGTTATCAGTGGCTTATCTTCAGAGTCTGATGACAGTTCGAGCATTTGAATTTTCTTTTGGAGTGATTTTTCTGGTGTATGTTGATCATTTTCAGGTTGGTCAGAATTTTCCAGAAGAACGTGCAGCTCTTGTCAAACCTTGATTCTTTTATCCTTTCACAAGTATTTCAGATTTGTTAAATGAGGGTCTAGTGCAGTCACAATTTCTGTAATAGACACTCTCATTCAATCATTCAAACAACCTTCACTCAGTCCACACACAGCAATAATGTTTGGCCAACTCTTGATATATCCTTTCTTACACTCGTGCGCATTTTTTAAATCTGCATTTTAAATTAACCCATACTTATGATGTTACATGTCTGACCTAAATAACTAATCTGCAGACATTAGGGCATCATGACATATCCTCCAGGGTGTATCATGGCATTGGCCTGTGTCTATCTTTCAAAATATTATAATTGTCCCAGAAGTAAGAGATACAGACTATAATCTAGTGGGTACTCAGTGTCTAAGAGATTCCTGGCATTCAGTAAATTTGCTATGTATTGCAAATTTAAATAAGAATGTGACAAATAGAGCCTTATGCCCAAATAATTTGTTTACTATTTTTCAAAGTTCTTCATACCTGTGTTCTCTAATTAATGCATTTAGGTGCTGCTTTACAAAATTTAATCACATAAATTTTTTAATGCATTAAAGTGATTAAATGGTGGCCTGGTTAGCTGAGTGGTTAGCCACTTGGTCTACTAATCCAGTGGTTCCAGTTTCAAGTCCCAGAGTGGAGATTTTTTTCTAGTACCACCACACCGAAAAGGTCCCAGGGTCCACCGAGCCTCTTAAAGTTGGTCCCAGAGAAATCTGGGAAGTTAAATGCAGCCAGGTATGATACTAACCACATCATACTTTCATTTGCTGATTGTTCTGGAAATACTGGCCTACTTAACACAGTATCCCAGTATGCTTTAATGGCATAGAAACAGGAATTGTACCTTTACTTAATGGCAATTAACAATATATATCACTATTTTTAAAGTATGTAGTCATCATTTGGTGGTCTTGGCCTGTATCATCTTTCTGAGCAGCTCCTCTCATGGCTAAAGCCACCAGTGTTGGATCTGCATAACTGGCAAGTAGTAACAGCAAACAATATTTGTGTTGCAAGATTCATATATACAGGATGGCCAAAAGGAATGTTATGATCTGGTTATGTATATCTAACTCATAAAAATTGACCTGGTTGTATATAGACTTGTTTGGGTTATTATTATTATTAAAATCCATTTTAACAGGGACAAAAGCCAGTCTTCTCAAGTGAATGTCAGGAGCAAGCCCAGACAGAAATAGCTAATCTCTGTGGAACTCTTCTCTTTGGAGAAAGTACTTCCATAGGTGAGTACTATAAGAAATATAGAAGAGTCAAATGAAGGAAAAATCTTGAGAAGTAGGCTAATTTAGCTTGGCAGTAAAATGTTTTATTGGCTGACTTTGGAAGTAGTGATTTCAGGTCATCAAAGAAATGTAGAGATACCACCTAGACATACTGGGCATCAGTGAAATGCGATGGCCATAAGCAGGTAAAAGATCGGCGGAAAATGGTAAGTTAATAATACATTCAGGCTGAAATGATGGAAAACTTTGAGATGGGGTGGGTATTATTATGTCAAACGTAGCAACAAAGAGCCTTGTAGAATGGGAACCAGTGAACAGTCATATAATAAGAGCATGATACAACCTAAGACGCGGAAGAATAACAATAATACAGTGTTATACACCCATGAACGATGTAGACGATGAGGTGAAAGACTATTTCTATCACCAATTACAACAAATCATCAACAAAGTCCCTAAACATGACATCTTATTTGCTATAGGGGACATCAATGCTAAGGTAGGGAAAGATAACACCGATGTTGAAAAAGTAATGGGGAAAAAAAGGAACTGACATGGTTAATCAGAACGGAGAAAGATTAATTGAAATATGTCTAACAGAGGGCATGGTCATTGGAGGCACAATATTTCCACACAGAGATACATAAAACAACATGGATATCTCCAGATGATAGAACTAGAAACCAGATAGATCATTTTTGTATTAGAAAGCAACACAGAACATCTTTCACAGATGTAAGGGTTTATAGGGATGCAGATGTTAACAGTGGTCTCAACCTGTGTATAGGGAAAATAAAACTAAAATTGTAAAGCCAACACAAGAAATCAATACACAGAAAGATAAACAGCCACAGCCTACAAGAAGAGAATATTAACAGTAATTTCAATCAGGAACTTGCCAATCATTCCACAACACCCAGTGAAGTAGAGGAGATAGGTATGGATGAATTATGAAGTTCTTACAGTGCAGCCATAATCACAGCAGCAAAAGCAAGCGCTGGACTGAAAAAACCAAATGGAAAGCGTTGATATCAGAAAACACATGGAAGTACATACATGAAAGACGAGCAGCCAAATTAGACATGTTGAGTGTAAAAACAGATCTTGGAAAAGATCTGGTGAAAGCAACATACAAAGAAATAGACAAGAAAGTAAAAAGTTCTGCTAGAAGGGATAAAAGAAAATACATAGACAATATGGCGAAAGAGGCAGAGAAAGCAGCAAAAACAGGAGACAGCAAAACTTTATATAACATACAAAAGAGGCTAACAGGCACTATTACATCTAAAGAAATACCAATCCTTAGCAAAACTAAAACCATATTAACATCAAGTAAAGATCAAAAGCAAAGATGGGCTGAACACTTCCAAGAAATACTTAATTGACCACACCCAAAAGAATTGTTAAATTTTGAAACCGACTTACCAGCCCCTCAACTAAATGTCAACCTAAATGAAATTACATTGCACAAAATTGAGACAGCAGTGAATTTAATGGCAAACAAAAAAGCTGCAGGTGAAGATGAAATAACACATAAAATGTTAAAAGCTGTCAATAATGACAACATGAGACAACTACAGAGAATGTTTAATAAGATTTGGAAAGAAGAAAAGGTCCCTTCTAAATGGAAAAAAGGAATCGTTGTTAAAATACCAAAAAAAAGTCAACCTTAGTGACTATAGCAATTGGAGAGGAGAACCTTAATATCAGTTGTGTCAAAAGTATTTTGCAAGGTCATTTTGAATAGATTTAAGATATAATGGATACTGCAATGAGAGAAGAACAAGAAGGATTTCGAAAAGGGAGAAGCTGTCTCGACCAGATCTTTGATTAGTCTCATCCAGAAGGGATGAGTGAATGGTTCCAGTTTAAAATGCTTGTGAAACAAGGATGTATACTGTCTCCTTTGCTTTTTGGAATTACAATAGACTTCATAATGAAAAAATGCTGCACAAGTAACACAGGTATTGATTAGGTACATGGGACCCAACTAGAAAATCTTGATTTTTCTGATGACACAACTCTTATCAGTAACAATGTGAATTCCATGCAAGAAAAAAAAGATAGTCTGTCTACACTGGCTAGCAAAATAGGACTTGAAATTAACAAGGAAAAAAACAAAAATAATGAAACTTCCCATTAATGAAAATGGAAAAATACACGTAGACGGAACAGGTATTGAAGAAGTCGATCAATTTGCATATTTTGGCAGCTACATAGACCAGGATGGTGACACCAGAAATGAAGTAAGAATTAGAGTTGCAAAAGCAGCATCGATCTTCAAGAATCTTGAGAACATATGGCATTCAAAAGTTATAAGCACAAAAACCAAGTTAAGGCTATTCAATTTAGATGTAATATCCACCCTCGTTTATGCATTTTGAAAGCTGGAAAACAACTAAAGAAACAGACAAGAAATTAGACTCTTCTGAAAACAAATGCCTAAGGAAAATACTCTGCATCAAGTGGAATGAATTCAAGAACAATGCATAGATAAGACAGATGACTGAACAACAACCAATCTCATGGGTGATCAGGAAAAGGAGATGGACATATGGTGGTCACGTGATGAGAAGAAACAGTAACAAATACCTAAGGAAAATACTCTGCACAAATTCAAGAACAATGCAGAGATAAGACAGATGACTGAACAACAACCAATCTCATGGGTGATCAGGAAAAGGTGATGGACATATGTTGATCACATGATAAGAAGAAACAGTCAGGGAATCTCAAAACAAGCTATCAAGTGGAACACGACAGGCCAAAGAAAAAGAGGCAGATCATGTGAAACTCTGATGAGGACATTGTTAAGAGAGGCTAAATTAATAGGCCAAAAATCCCTTGATGAGATTGAAATGCTCGCCGAAGACAGGAAAAATTGGCAAACTACTTTGCGAACTCTATGTGATGTTTAACGGCACGGAAAGGATATAAGATATAAATGGAACATGCTAAAAACAAGAGCACTCTAAAGAAAACCTTGAAAATGACAACTTTAATTTGACATGACTAATATATTTTTTTTCATATCCAACACACAATTTTACTTGATCAGAATAATTTTTTTTTATGTCAGACACACAATTTCATAGGATGAATATGTTTTTTTTTTCATTTTCATGTCTGGCACAAAATTTTTGCCCTAATAGTATATTACTTTTTACACCTAGCACAAAATTTTACATCAACTGGAACATTATTTTACATACTTGGTATAGACTTTTACACTACATCTTTTATTTGCATAATCTTTGCGATGTGGTATCACAGTTCAGCAAATTAGTTATGCAAAATGTATTAATCTTCATACTCCATTAACCACACCAAATATATGACTAACATGCCATTTATTAATATATTAGAGTGGTGGCATGTAGTATGAGGGTGAATAAAGAGTAACTACAAATAAAGGGATAAAACCATTGAAAAATGTATGAAAGGACTCCAGGATGAGTCACAAAGACTTTTCATACATTTTTCAGTGGTTACATCCCTTGGTTTTCAGTTACTTTTTGACTTGACCTTGTTACACGATTAGTTGTGAAAAGCCTTATTTTTCCATATGTACTACAGATTCAAATGTAATATCCACCCTCAATTATGCATGTGAAAGCTGAAAAACAACTAAAGAAATAGACAAGAAATTAGACTCTTTAGAAAACAAATGCCTAAGGAAAATACTTGGTATAAAGTGGAATGAATTCAAGAACAACACAGATCAGACAGATGAGCAAACACCAACCTGTCTCATGGTTGATCAGAAAAAGAAGATGGACATATGTTGGTCATGTGATGAGAAAAAACAACCAGAGAATCCCCAAACAAGCTATCAAATGGAATGTTTAACAGCATGGGAAGGATGTAAGATTAAGACTAAAGATTGCTCTAATATATCGTATTTTGATTAAAATTTAAGATATTTTGTCAGTTTACTTTTTTTTTTTTAAATCTTACTCAGATTCATTACTTTTTTTTTAAAAAATCTTACTCAGATTCAAAGTCTGTCTTTTCGAAGCCAAATCTTGGCTCCAGTGAGGGTAAAAGAGGTGGTGCAGAGTTTGCTGAAACCAACCTCGGCTTTGTGTTGGAAAGTCAGCCACTAGAAGACAATGATGAGAAAAGAAGAGAGGCAGAAGACATATCAGAACTGAGACTTGCACCGCTGAACTCTGAGGCTTACCCCTGGCAAGAAGAGATGACGTTTAACTGGGCAGCTGATATCAACCGAAGCAACCTTTTGACTGTCAGAAATTTTTTCAGAATGGGAATGGATGTTTCCATTGTAGAACAGACAGTTAGTAGACTATGTAAAATATGACACAGCAAATACTTTA
Organism: Achatina immaculata; assembly: GCA_009760885.1. Lineage (NCBI taxonomy): Eukaryota > Metazoa > Mollusca > Gastropoda > Stylommatophora > Achatinidae > Lissachatina > Lissachatina immaculata. The sequence goes on along the minus strand of CM019693.1, from coordinate 46,171,190 downwards.
CTGTCAAATGTCAAGTGTAAATGCACAAAATATTCTTGTCATTAAATGTTACAAAACAATGTCAGAAGCAACTAACGTAAATATTCTTGTTATCATGTGTCACAAAGCAAGTGCATTAAATTTCCTTGTCATCTCCTAAATGCAAAAAAAAAAAAAAAAATTGTACATTTAAAACCCTCTTTGACCACAAGATTGACATGTTAATTCTCTGCTAATTTAGACCAAGTTCAAGCAATGTAAGTACCAATTGGTATATACAGTGGACCCTCGAAAGTTGAATGATTTGAAACTCGAACAACTTGAAACCTGAACAGAAAAATTGGAAGAAGATCCAGTTTGAAACCTGAAAAAAAACTGGAAACTCAAACAAAACAAATACAGGCACCCAACAAAAACAAAGAATCATGTGGTTATATCTCCCATGACTTTGGTTCAGTGAGCATCTACCAAATTTCAGTGTATGTGTTTTCCAAGAGTATTTTTATTGTGATTTCATGAACTTTTTTTTTTTCAATTTTATTATTAAAATTATACATTCATGATGCCACCAAAGAAAATTACCAGTGCTGAAAAGCCTAAGAGGAAGAATGTAATGACCTCTGTAGAACTGAAAAAGGAATTAACACTAACTGGAAAGTGATTCACGTGTATTGGAGCTGGCAGTTGAATATGAGATGGCAAAAATGACTATATCAACCATACAAAAGAACAAGATAGCCATTAAAACAGTGAAAGGGGTAAAAATCCTGTACCAGTAAAAGATCCCCAGAAGTGGAAAAAAATAGAAAAAATCTTGATAGTTTGCATAAATGTACAGTATTGTTATTAGTAATAATTTAACAACATTAATGTATGATTTTATGTGTATTATCATTATTATTGAAGAACCGTTTCGAAATCCCGATGGCTGTACAGGAGTAGATGACACCAGATGATTTGGCTATGCAGGCCAGAGATATCTTAATAACAACAGCTAAAGACATGGTTCCAGTAAAGAAAACACAAAAGAATGGATGGATTACAGCAGGCACACTAGAACTGATAAAACAACGTAGAGAAATGAAAACACAATGGAAAGTGATAAACAACAACAAAGAGAAATATAAATATTTAACAAAAGAAGTATAAAGAAACATAAGAAAAGACAAAAAAACAATACATACAAGATTGTTGTGAAAGAATAGAAGGACATCAGAAGTGTGGAAGAGATAGTGAAATGTTTAAAGAAATGAAGACATTGACAAGAAATGTCACACCTAATCTAAATGTAATTTTTGATGAGATGGGGAATACCTTGACAGAGACAGAGGAAATTCTAGAAAGATGGAAGGAAAATTGCAGAGGAATGTATGAAACAACTGACTGTGAAAGCAGAAATCAACAGTATGAATTATTATTGGAGGAGAAATAACCCAAACCGACAATAGAAGTTTTATGGGCAATAAAAAATCTGAAAAATTATAAATCACCAGGATGTGATGAGATAACAGCTGAACTTATTAAAGCAGGAGGAAAGGAATGTGCAACAGTCTGTCATGCACTATGTAAAAAGATTTGGCATTCAGGTATTTGGCCAAAAGAGTGGAAAAGAAATGTATTCATACCACTGCCAAAAAAGGGTAACCTGAAGTTATGCACAAACTACAAAACTATTGCCCTTATTAGTCATGCCAGAAAAATTATGTTAAAAATCATAATGGGTAGACTTCGTAAGAAAATAGAAGAAGTCAATATGGTCCAAGCTGGTTTCAGGCAAGGAAGAAGATCAAGAGATGATATATTCAGTATAAGATTAATAATAGAGAAATGCAAATAGTTTAATGTGAATCTATATTTATCCTTTACAGACTACTCAAAGGCACTTGATTGTGTACAACACCAGAAACTAATGGAAAAAATGGGATTTTCAACACATTTGATACAATTAACATCATTGCTGTATCTAGACCAGCAAGCAGCAGTAAGAATAAATGGTGAAACAACAACTTGGTTTGACATAAAACAAGGGGTCCATCAGGGGTGCATATTGTCACCTTACTTATTTAACTTGTATACTGAAAATATAATGAGGAATCTTAGAGAAGATGTAGACAAAGAATATTATGATGCCATAACAATTGGAGGTTTTGAAATACCAGAGATTAGATATGATGATGACACAGTATTACTGTCCACAACACAAAAAGGAATGGAGAAACTAATTATATCAGTCAGCAAGAATAGCGAAGAGCAAAATCTCTATCTTAATGCAAAGAAAACTAAATTGATGACAACTGACAAAACAAACGAGGCAGCTGAAATACGTATCAATGAGGAAAAACTGGAAGAAATGGAGAGTTTTGAATATCTTGGATCACTACTAACTAATAATGGAGATACAATGAGGGAAATTAAAAGGAGGACATCTATCACTCTTTAGAAAGTAAAACAACTAAATAATCTGTGAAGAGGAACAGACAGAACTACAAAAATAAGATTTTTAAGGGCATGCATCTTTCCCATCGCAATATATGCCTGTGAGACCTGGACACTCAACAAAACAACTGAGAAACACATAAATGCCTTTGAATGTAAATGTTACAGAAGAGTTCTTCAAACATCATGGACACAAATATATCCATACTACAAGAACATAATCTTGAAGAAGGCTGGCTAGTAAAGAAGATTAAAGAGAGAAAACTTAAATATTTTGGACACATTAAACGTTATGATAATTTAGAGAGACCGTCTTGGAAGGGTGCATAATGGGAAAAAGAAAGAGAGGAAGACCAAGGTGAAGATGGCTGCAAGACATCATTGATGATCTGTAAATGGATAGCAGCAGGCCATCTTTCTCACAACCAAGAGGCCTACAGGAGTGCTGTTAGGGAGGCAAAGTTCCGCAAGGGACATGCAAATGAATGAATGAATGAATCTGTTGTAATGTTGAAAACCTCTATTTACCTAGATTATCTATTGGAACATTCATTCATTCATTCATTGTAACGTTTCATACCTTAATTTAATCTGTCTAACATTAAATACCTCCCATTACCTAGGTTATCTGAATTCCTCCTATTATCTACATTATATGTTGCAACATAAATTACCTCCATCTTCCCAGAGTATGTATGTTACACCTAGCTTAACCAATACTTTGGACACAACACAGTATGTCTCTACTTAAGAAGTATTTTACCTGGCAAAGTGCTGTTCTTTTCTAATAAGCAGGGTTTTCAAATATTTGAACTAATTATCCCATTTATATCCAGGGTAATGAGGGCAAGTAATGGTCAGCAGTGTTAATTATAGTAACAACCTGATCAAGTACATAAAGGCATGAACGTTCTAGAACACTTGTATATATATATATATATATATTTTTTTTTTTTTTAAATAGCACTAAGATGGACATCACAGGGGACCAGAAGTGAGGGTAGACAAAAGGAGACATGGGGAAGAACAACAGAGAGGATGTTGAGCAACAGAGGGCTCACTTGGGCAAGAGTGAAAAAAAAAAAGGCAAACGACAGGCATTTGTGAAAAACCCTTGCAGAACCCCCTTTTGCCTTGAGCACTTAAAGTTCAGAGAGAGAGAGAGATATGTATCAGATTTAGATAAACCCAGCTTTTGATGCTCAGTATACAGTAAACACCAAAACATGACAGACAATACAAATACTAAACAGCAGAAAGTTTGGATATTAGACAGAGTAGACAACAATTACAAAAAAATAAAAACCCACAACAACAAATATATGCTGATATTTGCAACATCAGGCACAATATTTTTAGCAAGCACCCAGTTCTCAAAAGCTGATGCATTTTTCAGATTTTAGGCTATCATGCAGCACCAGATGTCAGTCAAGAGAAAACTGGAGATAGCAAAATAAAAGAGAGAAAGAAGAGCAAGGTATTACATGTTTGTTTAAGAAATGATTTTTTGCACTAAACAAATGGATGTGACTATTACATTTCCATCTTTCAGTGAGTTATGTCCCCTAAAATTATAAGATCTAATATCATCAAACATTCTTTCCTTCTTTTGGTCTTAATTTATTATATGTACAGTTGAACCCATTTAATGTCCCATCTGTGAGACCATCAGAATATGGTGACATTAAGAGGAGTTGACATTAAGCTGGGTCCATTACAAGTGCTTTAACTACACCATAATACAGTACATGTGTTCCACATTAGCTACATTAAACACAAAACAAACAGCTAAAGCCATCACTATCAAACACAAAAATGTATTAATCACAAAATTCATTAAATTACCGTATAGATAACACTAAACTCAAGCAGCATCTAACTTTTTGGCAGAAGCAGTAAAAAAATGCATGATTTTGTGTTGTGTAAGATAACTGATCTATAAACCAAAAAGTCATTTAAGCATGTTGCAGCATTAACTCTTTCTATGCCACAGGAAGAAACACGGACGTTCAGTTGGGTGCCGGAGTAAAAGCACGGGTCTTGATTTGTATAGGGGGTATAGTTGTGAAACTGAAATAACAAAGTATTTCCACGATAAAAGTATATGTATTATGCATCAAAATAGCTGTAAATGTAAGAATGAGGAGTTTTTTTAGGAAAAAAAGTAGTGTGATGATTTTAGCTGATAATTGTGTCCTACTTACCATCGGGTAGGTCTAGATATACCAACGGCAATGTATAGATCGACCTGTAGCTTCATCCGATCTCGTCATGTGATAGATAGTATGTAGCAAACTCAGTACAATAATGTCTGAAACTACTTCAGTCTGTTTTATAGCATTTTATAATTCCAAATCTACTTGGGGCACATTCACGAACAGTGGTCTGGTCGTACGGCTTGTCTGTATGCCTCAGAAATCACACAAAATATTGAAATTTCTCCATGCTTCGGACAGAACTATGATAGTTCACCGGCATGCACAAAGAAAACGTTTACAATTAAAAAATTACACCGTCTTTTTAGACACAAAACAAGTGGTAAAATTTTACCAAACAGCACTTGACGGACAAACTGGAAGTGGTAAATTTTTGCCAATAGGCATGGAAAGAGTCCTGTGTCACATCAAGCATACTATAAATAAACAAGTGCAGTCTTGAATGTGCTCACAGATTGAGCATAAGAAACAGGTTTAGTGGGTATCTGGTTCATGACAGACTCACTAACACCATCAGTATTGTCCTTAGTGTAGCTGTCTACCTTGCTTTTACTGAACCTAACAATGATTTCTTCGACTGACTGCATTTTCATTGTCAGCAAGCCGTCATCAGCTGAAATGAACTGACCAAACATAACAGTTCTGTCAGAAATTTCTGCCCACTCTTGTTTTTTTAACAACTTTTGATACAGTTGATACGTCAGTTCTAAATTTTTTCACAGTGTCATTTTTCATAACATTTTGATCAACCTGCTCTTCAGAACATTCATTTTTAAATCCAGATTGACACATTTACATTTAGTAAACATTATCTGTCACAAGGCAACCAGGCTATACAATTCACAGAACACTGCTCGAAAATGACGAACTGTAAGCTTGCGTTGCCAACTAGTCTTGATAAAGAAGACAGACAAAGACCAAAATAAGACAGTTTTTAGTCATGATCTTCTTCTTCTTCTTCTTCTTCGTTCACATTGTCTGTCTATATCTGCAGTCCTGTCTCTTGGATAAATTTCACTGTTTTTTTTAATCTCATGTATGGAGCCGTAGAGTTATCTTTTTTAGTGGTTTCACTAGGCCAGTAATTATTTCTCAGTGTCTCATAGTGCAGTTCTGGAGGATATGTTCCACAGTTTGGGGCACCTGGGCACATGTACATAGATTAGTAGTACCAACCTTAAACTTTGTATACATATGACTTTGGAGTTGGCTGTGTCCTGTTCGGAGATGGAAGATGGTAACTTGTTCCTTTCTGTTTAGCATGTGATAGTCATCATATGGTGGTGTTTGTGGCTTCCTGTAGGTTTTTATCATGCTTTTCTTCTGATTATAGGTGATTGGTATGTCTGGTTGCTCCATTTCAGTGCCCTCTTTGGCTAGATGGTTAGCTTTCTCATTGCCTGGTATCCCACAGTGGGAGGGAATCCACTGCAAAGTGACTCCATGTTGTAAGCCAATTTTTGACAAGGCATCCTTAAGGTCTGGTAGTTTGTTGCACTGAAGAGCTTCCAGTACTGATCTTGCATCTGTGAGAATTACTATGGGACATGTATCAATTCTGGAGTCTGATAGTTTTTCAACTGCAGCAATAATTGCCCTAACTTCTGCATCATAGTTGTTGCAGTATTTTCCAGTGGGTATGGAAATCTTGTCAGTGGTGTTGTTTGGATATTCAATATGTGCTCCTGCCCCTCCGTTCTTTATGGCATTATATGCAGATCCATCTGTATACACACGTATCCATGTGTCACATGGATATTTATCATCTAGAACACTAAGTGTGGCTGTTGATCTTACAAGACTACTCTGAATCTCACCATTCTGCACACCTTTCACTTCGGTCTGAATAGTTATTTGTGTATAATCTGCTTCTTTTCATGGTGTATGCTCTGGTACAGATGGTAATGGAGCGACTACAGTTGGAAGATCAGGTATCAGCTTACGCATACGCTTGGCCTGATGAATGAAGCTGCTTCTTTTAAGCCGTCTCAGTGCCAAGTTATTGAATCTCTCCTTCAGGGGATGGCTTATAGAGCTGAGGAATTTCTCTCCCATAGTCATGACCTTTGTGTCTCTACATTCCTTTACTGCTTGAACATCAACTATTTTCTGCATTTCTACTATTGGTGTGGACATCATGGCACCTGTGATAATCCGTAGTGACTGATTTTGAACTTTGTCTAGATTATGCAGCGTAGTGTTTGATGCTGTGCTCCAAGATGTTGAGCCATATTCTAAATGTGGTAGAATACTTTGTTGATATACATTCTTGAGGATTCTTTCACTAGCTCCCCATGTGGTTCCTCTCAATTTTCTTAATATGGCTATTTTTCTTCTGGTTTTTGCTTCTGCACGGTTGATGTGTTGCTTCCAGGTCAGTTTTGAGTCAAGAGTCACTCCTAAGTAAGTGGGTTGGTTGTCCATCCTTAAGGATATTTCATTTACAAAGATCTTACCTGCTTTCTGTTTAGATGAAAGAGTGAACAGAGTGGTACTCGATTTCTTTGTGTTTATACTTACACACCATTTGTTTGTCCATGATGTCAAGATGTCTGCTGTTCTTTGGAGTCTCTGTGTGGCAACTGTTGCATATTCATCTGTACGCCACATGACCAGATCATCTGCATACAGTGCCGCTTTGATTCCATAGGGAAGTTCCTTGACCAGGTCATTAATGAATATTTAGTCATGATCTTTTGAAGGGCAGCTGTGGTAAGTTTTTCACTCCTTTCACCAGCCGAGTTTTGATGCCCAAAAGTTGATGCAGCATGTAATCAGTGATCAAACTGTCAGTGGCTTATTTGATGAGTTGCGAAGCTGATAAGGCTTTGTGAGATGTTTATAGCTTAGACTAGCCCAGTTTGGGTACAAAACGGGGTCTAAACTCCTTCGGGTTAAAAAATATGGTGACATTAACTGATTTGTGATATTAAGTGAGGTGGTACTAACTGGAGTAAACCCCATTAATTACTTACAGGAGCTGGCCAGGGATACAAATTTCTGTGACAGTATCTGGATTATGACTTAAAGTGATGTGATATTAAGTGGGTTTGACTGTAATTGTAATGTATTAATTTTATTGTAATTGTTATTTGTTTTTAATGTCGTTAATTAAAATACTTCAGTTCTACCAGACACAAAGAAATACTTTAATTATTTCACATACAAGGAAAACTAGCATAATAATTTGTAGCTCTTTCTGTCTCATTTTCTTCAAGAGCTAGCTCAAGATTTCCAGGTCACATACTGCCTCCAGTCTGGATGATGTTGTTCCTAATCCAAACAATATTCACAATGTGGGCAATGTCAGTCCCAGTTTGATGATGCTGCTCCAAATAATAGTGATTATTTTTTCAATCCTGGTTTATTTGTTCAGTGTAATAAGATATAAGATGTTGGAATGGATTATATAAGATTTAAAAAATCAACAGTAACAGTAAATGGCTACTTGGCCATAAATATAAACTGTTGCTGGGACATTCAAGTGTAAAATGTACTTATTTATTTTATAGCTAGATGTTTATTACATATCATCTTGTTTTACATCAGCTTATGTCACTAGCTAAGCATTTTTTTAATCCGCTATATAACTCTTCTTCATCTCCGTGATCTTCTAATGCTTCCATCGTCCACGGTCCATCTCTGGTACTCTGGCTTAAATAACTAGCATTTCTCTACCAGGTATTGGTGCCCAAAGATTACAGCTGTGCCTGAAACACCCCCAGTAGCGGTATCCACCGGACGATTTTCTACCCTAGGTTCTCCCTCTTCCAGTCATCATCAGCAAGGTTCCCCAGCTTAGATGTTAAGGAGATTAATCATCAGTTTTACTCTCACTCTCTCTGTCTCCACCAACAAGTTTAATCGTCAGTTTTTCTCTCTCTCTCTCACTCTCTGTCTCCACTAACAGGTTTAATCATCAGTTTTGCTCTCACTCTCTGTCTCCACTAACAGGTTTAATCATCAGTTTTACTCTCACTCTCTGTCTCCACCAACAGGTTTAATCATCAGTTTTTCTCCCACTCTCTCTGTCTCCACCAACAAGTAATGATCACTCTGAAAAATCAGATATTTTGGTATCAAGGAAAAATTGAAAGATTTATTAACTTCACAAGACGTCACCCTGGTCTACACCATACAACAATGCAACAACAGTACAGTCTCCTCCACAGCAACATATAAGTTATACAAAATACTCATTTATAACACAACTGATAGAATACACATAAAATATAACAATGCAACAATGGTACAATCTCCTCCACAGCAGCTTATAAATTATACAGAATACTCATTTATAACACAACTGATAGAATACACATAAAATATAACAAGGCAGCACTTGGTGACGCTCATCTTCTAATACTACTTGAAGTCACAACTTCTAAATCCTTATTTCAATTTTCTCAGTTACAGCTTCTATACATTCCATATTCTTTTGGCACACTTAAGCTCACAAAATTCATGTACCCACACACACAAGAAAACACTTAATAATGCAGTGCATTGAACTGCATCAACATATAACATTTAACATGAAGCAAATACTAACAAATGAGATCAAATGAATGCATTGCAAAATTACATATGAAAGTGCATCAGTTATAATCATAAAAGTGTAACATTCCCCTACCCTTTCCACTGACTCCATCTTACACATAAAACACTTACACTGAACTCTGTTCACCACATATGCTTACAGAACACACCATGTCTGACATACGAAAACTTACAAGAAATATACATTACCACAAATAATGCCACCTGGTCAGCAATCTGGGATCATGACATTCCATTCAATTGACATCATGACAATTCAGTTCAAGTGCCATGCCGCGTGGCAGAGGCGATCATTTCTCTCCACAATTCCCTGTCTTTACACTTGATTATGAGATCCATCGGTGACATTCTTCCTAGCCACACTGACAACCCATTCAGTAACTTATCTCTCTGTCTTCCTCTGTCTCTTCTTCCTTTAATTTTTCCAGTTGCCACAGTGTGTTCCAGTTTTCCTCTTCTCAGGAAATGTCCTATAAATCTCACTTGTCTGCCTCTGATCTTTGCTATAATTTGCTTTTTAACTCTCTTAAAACTTCTCCATTGGTTTTCTTGGCTGTCCATGGTACCTTCAACATCCTTCTTTTAAATCACATCTCCATGGCCTCCATTTCTTGCTGTACTCTCTTATTCATAAACCACGCTTCACACTCATAAAACAAAATTGGCTCCATGCAACATTTAACTATTTGGAATCTTATTTCCATTGATATGGATCTGTTGCACAAGGAATGCTGACTTGGCCTGAGCATGTCTGGTTTTTATTTCGTTGTGACATTTTGGTAACATGGCTCATAAGACTAATGGTTCGATGGTCTTCACATTCAACTGCACCTTGTTTCTTTGGTAGGGCAATGAAAACTGATTGCAAAAGGTCTGATGGGACATAGTTACTGTTATAGATGTCATTCAACAATCTGGTAATTATTTCTATGCCAAGCTCTCCTAATGCTTCCAATTCTTCCTTGGTGATTTTATCTGGTCCTGGTGCTTTGTTGTTTTTCATGTGTTTGATGGCTTCTTCCACTTCTGCTTTTAATATGTGGGGCCCTTCATTATTATTTCGTATATCTATTTCACTTCTATTGTCCTCACAGAGTTCTCTAATGTATTCGCTCCATCTTGCCATTATTTCATCTCTGCCCATTATTGTATGCTCCTCCTTTGACTTCAGGCAACCAGTCTTGTGGTATGTCCTTTTGTTTGTTAACTCCTTTATTTGTTTGTACATATCTCTTGTGTTTCCATGATGGTGTGTCTCTATTTCACTACATTTCTTATTTAGCCACTCCTCCTTAGCTTTACTGCATTTGTATCTTATTTCTTTATTTATTTTGTCATATTCATCTTTATCTTCCTTAAGACTTCTTCTCCTATCCATTAGTTGCAAAATTTCTTCTGTCATCCACCCCTGTTTAGTATGTCATTTATTTGGAGGCAGGATTTCAGTAGATGTTTGCTGAATAAAGTCTTTGAGCATTTTCCATTGTTCATCAATCACTTCAATCTTCCCTATAGCATTGTATCTATTATGTACTATGGTTCTATATTGTTCTTGTATTGCTTTATCTTTTTGCAACAGCTCTTTATCAAGTTCTTTATTTTTAGCTGCTACCTTTAACCTCTTTAGCCTGATTCTCACTTTTCCTATGACTGGGATGTGGTCACTGTTGCAGTCTGTGCTTGGTATTGTTTTCACAGAGCTTAGTGAGTTCCTGAATCTTCTGTTGATCATAATGTAATCTATCTGGTTCATCATCATCATCAGGTTCCGTGCCGACTGGCGTTGGCTATTATGCTTCTCCAGAGTACCCAATCCTTCATGCAGGCCATCAGTTCAGTTGGTGATCTCCTCTCACACCATCCCGTCAGACTGTCCAGTATCATTTCTCTTGGTCTTCCTCTTGATCTTCTTCCTTCTATTTTTCCTGTTGTTATAATATTTTCAATGCTCCCTCTTCTCATTGCATGTCCTATGAAAGTACATTGTCTCTCTCTTATCTTTCTGACAAGGTTTTTTGTCTCTCCAGCTCTTCTCATACATTCTTCATTAGTTATTTTTGCTGTCCAGGGGATTCGCAACATTCTTCTAATAAACCACATTTCTGCTGCTTCCAATGATTTTTGTGCAGACTTGCCTATTGTCCATGATTCACTTCCATATAACAAGATAGGTTCAATATAGCATTTTAGGACTCGTTTTCTAACATTCATTGATAAAGATGTGTTAGCTAATATGTTTCTCATTCTCTGAAATGCAGTCTTTACTTGACCTATTCTGTTCCTAATTTCTGTTCTGCATTTCCCATCTGAAGTTATTACTGCTCCAAGGTATTTGAATTTCTGCACCTGCTTTAGAATAGTTCCATTTAATTTAATACTGCATGCTGGTGGATTCTGTTTCTTAGATATAACCATAGTCTCTGTCTTTTTGATGTTCAAAGTAAGGCCTTTCTGTTCACTTTCTTTGGCGACTTTATCCAAGAGATTTTACAGGTCTTGTTGGTTCTCAGCTATCAGTACTGTGTCGTCAGCACACCGAAGGTTGTTAATATTGTATCCTCCAATTTTTATGCCTGGTTCTGTGATGATTGTTCTTAGAATATTCTCGCTGTACAGAGAAAAAAGGTCTGGAGATAGTACACATCCTTGTCGCACCCCTTGTTTTATAGGTTGGTATTTTCCAATTCTATTTTCAACTCGAACTGCTGCTTCTTGCTGCCAGTATAGATGTTTTACAGTCCTCAAGTCTTTGCCGTCTATATTGATGTCTTCAAGCATTTTAATAATTTCACTATGTTTCACCTTGTCAAATGCCGTGGTGTAATCAATGAAGCATAAGTAGAGATCTTTCTGTACTTCTAAAGCTCTTTCTGTTAGTGTTCGTAAAGCATAAATGGCATTGTGTGTTCCCTTTCCTTCAACAAATCCAAACTGTTCATCTGCTATTTCCATTTTTATCTTTTTCCTTGTTCTTCTCATAATGATTCTCAGAAGTAGCTTCGTTATGTGACATGAGAGGCTGATAGTCCGGTGGTCGTCACATTCCTTTGCACCTGGTTTCTTTGGTAGTGATATAAACATGGATTTAATCAGGTCACTGGGAATATAACCACTGTTGTAAATATCATTCAGTAACTTGGTTATTATTTTTATTCCTATCTCCTCTAGTGCCTCTATTTCTTCTATTGTTATATTATCAGGCCCAGTCGCTTTTCCTTTCTTCATGTGTTTGATGGCATCTATGATTTCATCTTCAAGTATTGGCGGTCCATCACAGTTTTCAGTACCTGGTGTTAATTCTGGTCTTTCTCCTCCATATAGCTCACTGATATACTCTGTCCACCTGTCCACAATGTCTTCTTTTCCCATTAACATTTTACCTTCTTTCGATTTCAGGCATCCTGTGGTATATTTTGTTTTCCTGCCTGTGAGTTCATTAATTCGTTTATGCATGTTTTTGCTGTCTTTATTATGAGCGTCCTCTATCTGTCTGCACTGTTCATTTAACCACACTTCTTTTGCTTCTCTGCATTTGCGTCTTATTTCTTTATTTATCTTGCTATATTTTTCCTCGTTATTTTTACTCCTCCTCCTCTTGTCCATCAGTCCTAAGATGTCATCTGTCATCCATTTATTTTTAGGGGCTTCTTTTTTCGGTGGTATTATCTCCTTAACAGTTTGGTGGATAGAATCTCTTAACATTTCCCATTGTTCATCTATACTATTTATCTTTGCTATTGCATTGTATCTATTTGTTATAATAACTTTGTATTGTTCTCGCAGTTCTTGGTCATTTTTAAGAAGTTCTGTATTCAGTTTGATGTTTCTCACTTTTCTGCCTGCTTTCTTTAGCTTTATTCTAACTTTTCCACAGAGTGGATCATGGTCACTATTGCAGTCAGCTCCTGGCATGGTTTTTGTTGTCAGTAATGCATTGCGGAATCGTTTGTTGATTAATATGTAGTCTATCTGGTTAAATGTCTTTTTGTCTGGGCTGCATCATGTTGCCAGTCTTCGAGGATGTTGTTTAAATCAGGTGTTTCCTACAACCATACTATGTATTCTTGCCCATTCAATTAATTTATAACCTCTGTCATTCCTCTCCCCCAGTCCATAGTCACCAACGATGTCCGAAGTTCTTCCTTTACCAACTTTGGCATTAAAATCTCCCATGACTATGGTAACTTCATGTGACTTTGTGTGTTTTAGTGCTGTCTCTATGTCATTATAAAATATCTGTATATCTTCCTCAGAACTTTCAGATGTTAGAACATACACTTGTATAATATTTATGTTTATTGGTTGTCCTTTCAGTTTGGCTAGCAGGACTCTGTCCGAGATGTTCAAATATCCTACAATTGTCCTTGCCGTTTGTTCATCAAATATAATTCCTACTCCTCGTTCATGTTTCTCACTTCCTGAATATATTATTGTATATTTATTAAGTTTATCTTCCCTGCACCTGTCCATCTAACTTCACTCATTTCTAATATGTTGATCTTCATCCTTTCCATTTCCATCTTTACATTTTCTAATTTTCCAGCCTGGAATAAAGTTCTAACATTCCATGTTGCTATTTTGAACTTGTTAGTTTTGCCACCAGTAGCTTGATGACGATCTGGCCTCACCTGTGGCTCGTGAGCTGCCCTACCGGACGAGGCTGTTCCAAGGAACATCCGTTAACGTCGTTCATGATAAATCTATGACTCTGAATATGCATAACTATTCTTGGGAATTACAACAGTGGTTTCCCGTTGCCTTCTGTTGGTTTGTGTATGGACTCTCCGCTAGCCTTTGGACTCCCTGTCCTACCTGCAAGGCAGCGGGAGCGAGAGGTTTTAAGGCGCCTCTGACCCGCCTAGTATTCCCTTCACTGAGCACCTGAGGAACTTTATAGGAGTAGTAGAGCCACCTACTACCCCACCTCGTTCTCTGAGTCTACCGCCAGTTGGTCCACGCCTACTTATTTGGACAACTCCTTATTCACAGGGATCCTCCATATCTGGAGGACTTTCACCATCTGCCACCTGTGACGCGCTGGGTTGGGGATGGTCGCCCCAGCTTTACCCAGCTGTCTGGTTACATATGTTATTATTTGGGCTTTTTCATGTCCATAGTCGCCTAGAGTGTTGTTGAAACCAATTATTTCCTATTATCATTTTATTCTTTTCTGACCATTCAGTCAACATTTCTCTTCTTTTGTTTCTGATTCCTAGTCCATACTTGTCAGTAGCTTCATTGTCTTGTTCAGTCCTTACTTTTGCGTTTAAATCACCTAGCGTGAAGTTTACTTCCCATGGTTTGCACTGTTTCATTGCCATGTCCAGATTGTTGTAAAATTCTTTTATCTCATCATCAGAGCTTTCTGAAGTTGGTGCGTATACTTGGATGAGATTTGTGTCTATTGGGTGGCCCTGTAATTTAATCATTAACACTCTGTCTGATATGCACCAGAAACCTTTCACAGTTCTTGCTGTCTTCTTATTCAGTATTATACCAACTCTGTTTCTATGCTGGTTTCCCCTGGAATATATTTTTTTGAAGTCTTTATAATCTCTGCTTCCTGCTCCAGTCCATCTCATTTCATATAACCCAAGGATGTTAATTTCCATTCTTTTCATTTCTTGTTTGATGTTTTCCAAGTTCTGTTAATGTTCTAATGTTCCATGTTGTAATTACTGTGGTGTTGCTTTTGTTTTCTTTGTGTACAGTAGTTGGATGACGATCTGGTATCACCTGTCGCACATGATGGTCCCTACTGGATGAGGTGGTTCCACTGGAACCCCCATTAATGCTGTTATGATTCAAAGAATTGTGAATTGTCATGATTGTTCTTGGGAATGTACAGTGTTGGTTTCCGCTTGCCTTTCACCCCTTCTCCTGTCAGTTTAAACAATTCCACCACAAGAAGGCCAGGAGCTGGACTTTGATTGTCAGAGGCTATTTGAGACGCACACTTTGGAGACATTTAATTGGAGGGGAGAGTTTATCCTCCACCCCACCTCCAGCTATTGCAGTCCTTAGAATCGACATGATGACACATATGATAATTGAAGCATGAATACATCAGTTACATGCCAGGACATGATCCCCCATGCTGCCGCCATGGATTTAACACACAAACTGACTAACTCAACACATTCCACTCTTAACCTGCTGCACAATCACGTGAGCAAGACACACCCCAATCCCCGAGAAAATGTGAAAATGACCACAAACTTGAATGTTCAAACCGGCCACGTTTAAACACTCAGGTTGGCCCTCTTCACACAATTAGCCAGTCCTCTCTCCAGCATTATCACTTAATATTCCCCTCTTGTTTCTCTTATTTATCTGTCACATACAAGAATATTTCTTTTTCCGTACAAGTATATTCCTCTCACCAGTGTTATCACATACGAGAATTATTATTCTCACCAGTGTTATCACATACAAGAAAATTCCTCTCTCCAGTATTATCACATACAAGAATGTTCTTCTCATCAGTGATAGCACATACAAGAATGTTCTTCTCATCAGTGTTGTTGCATACAAGAATATTCTTCTCATCAGTGTTATCACATAGAAGAATATTTATCACATAAAAGAACATTCCTCTCTCTAGTGTTATCACATACAAGAATATTCTTCTCACCAGTGTTATCACATACAAGAATATTCCTGTCTCTAGTGTTATCATACACAAGAATATTCCTCTCTACAGTGTTATCACATAAAAGAACTAACACATAAATAACAGCCCTGTTATGTGCTATTGAATCATCTTGAAAATATGTTATTAGCATCCATAGTGTCCTAGATATATCAGCACTCTGGAGGGTGACAATATCACATCTAGTCACCTTTTGTTTCCACGTTGTAGGAGCAGCCATGTGATCATCTCTGCTGCTGGGCTGAACGGGTATCTCCGGCCATGATAAAATCATCAAAAATCATCAAACTTCCATAAAAGAGATAGTTCCACTGACCAATTTACTGTCATGGGTGCCATTTTATTTTCTATGTTGAATATTAATATCATGACATTTTATATTATAGTTAAAATAATATTGTATTGTTGTCACTCTCTTTTTTATGTTCACTACACACCTGAGTGTAGTATACAAAGTAAATATATTTCATCATCACTACAGCTATAGACTGAAGTTGTCAAATCTTTTTTAAAAATAGCATAATTGCATGTGTGATATATAAATGTCTGTGTGAGCCAGAAAGTGGGGTAGACTCAAAGACACACTAAGAAGAGTTATCATCATGGAGTGTTCAACAATGCTCATCAGAAACACTGAAGATCTAAAGCAAGTAGCAAGGAATCGCCAGACATAGAGAGCCTTGTCCTCCACTCTATCCGCCGCCTTTGGCCTAAGAGGATCAACTAACTTAACTATGTGAGGCAGCAAAATTCTATTAAAAATCATAATGGGTAGACTTTGTAAGAAAATAGAAGAAGTCAATATGGTCCAAGCTGACTTTGGACAAGGAAGAGGATCAAGAGATCATATATTCAATATAAGATTAATAATAGAGAAATGCAGAGAATTTAATGTGAATGTATATTTATCTTTTATAGCTATTCAAAGGCATTTGATTGTATACAACACCATAAACTTTGGGAAAAATGAGATTTCCAACACATTTGATACAATTAATATTACTGCTGTATCTAGACCAACAGGCAGCAGTAAGAATAAATGGTGAAACAACAACATGATTCTACATAAAACAAAGGGTCCGTCAGGGTTGCATGCTGTTGCCTTACTTATTTAACTTCTATACTTAAAATATAATGAGGGATGTTAGAGAAGATGTAGACAAAGAATATTACGATGCCATAACAGTTGGAGGTTATGAAATACCAGAGATTAAATATGCTGCTGCCGCAATATTACTGTCCACAACACAAACAGGAATGGAAAAACTAATTATGTCAGACCATAAAAATAGTGAAGAGCACAACCTCTATCTTAATACGAAGAAAATTAAATTGATGACAACTGAAAACAAATAAGGCAGCTTAAATATGTATCAATGAAGAAAAATTGGAAGAGGTGGAGAGTTTTGAATATCTTGGATCATTACTAACTAATAATGGAGATAAAATGAGGAAAATTAAAAGGAGGACATCTATCGCTCTTCAAAAAATAAAACAATTAAAGAAGCTGTGGAGAGGAACAGACAGAACTACATAAATAAGCTTTTTAAGGGCATGCATCTTTCCCACTGCAACATATGCTTGTGAGACCTGGACACTTAACAAAACTGCTGAGAAACACACAAATGCCTTTGAATGTAAATGCTACAGAAGAGTTATTCAAATATCATGGACACAAAAAAGAACAAATATATCCATACTACAAGAACTTAATATTGAAGAAGGTTAGCTAGTAAAGAGGATTAAAGAGAAAAAACCTAAATATTTTGGACACATTAAACGTCAGGATAATTTAGAGAAGACCGTCTTGGAAGGGTACATAATGGTAAAAAAAGAGAGGAAGACCAAAGCGAAGATGTCTGTAAGACATCATTGATAATCTGCAAATGGATGCATCAGCAGCATAGCATCTTGCTTACAACCGAGAGGCCTATAGGAGAACTGTTAGGGAGACAAAGTTTCGCCAGGAAAATGCAAATGACTGAGTGAGTGATGTAAGGAAACCCAGGAAGAGAAACCTGGAGGCAGATAACCAAATGCTATTTATAATGAGATTCTTTAGCTTACCCACCATCTGGCATCCCATGCAGCTCTGCTAGATTTTCGTATGTACGAACTTTTTACTTCCTTTGACACTGATTAGCAGAGTTGAAATGAGGAAAGTCAACATGGGCAAAGCACTTTCTCATTACCAGTTTCCTATTCTTATAACAGAATATTTGTCATGGTGTGCTTCTTTGCAAGTTTCATATAAAGTTAATGCCCCTGGCTGTTTGTTTATATACTCAGGCTTATGGGATGATTTCCCCTGACTTTTTAGCACTTATTTCCTTCTGCAATTGGGCTTGTTTGGAAAAGGCAAATACCTGAGCATGATTTTTGTGGAACTATGATTTTTTTGAGTTAGTTTGAGATTGAAAGTCTTTGTCTATCGTGTGAGAGAGGTCATGTTTTATGTTCAAGTTATCAGATGAACATTCAAGTGAGAGAGAAATGTTTCTGTTGTTTTCTTCATCTTCTAGTGGTTCCAGTTGACAGTGGTTGTTTATGACACAGGAATTTGTTGTCTATGTCTTGCCACCAGTATTTTGACATGTGACACAATATATCATCATTCACTATATGAACTTCTTTGTAACCTTAAACTACCATAAAAATGAGTTGATGTTTTCTCTGACTGATAACCTAGGTAACATGCTGTAATCAGGCATTCAACTGTCTCTGTGAGACATCTTACCTGGGTTCCTGTCAAGTGTTTATCATACAGGAAATGTGACATTGTCAATGTATAATTTTATATTACTTGTTAGAAATTGTCTCACTGGAGGCCCCGTCGGAAGTTGCTGCCAGTAGTCTTCCTCAGTCAGACATATGGGGGCCCACATAAATTGTCATACTTAGGCAGAATTGTTTTAGGCTTAATGGGACCTTTACACAACTAATAATTGCCAGTTTCAAAATCATTTTTTAAGATTAAAATGTCATTATTTTTTATATGAAGTATAAATATGCTGTCTTTGGAAAGAAGACATTGCATAATAATAATTTTTTATATCACATTTTTTAGCTAACACTTGATAAGTCACTTGAAAGAAAAAAATAGGAAAAAAAGTTAAATTACTGGGTAAATGCAAAGTGTCATAACTGTTTAATTCAGTAGCTCAAGTGTTTCTTTAACTAAAAGCTGGATTAGTGGAAGGACTGGTTTATAATGTCACACATGGATTTGCTTGATATAAAAATGATGCTTGTTGACAAAAAATATTATATATAAAAATGATGTTTAACCTCAAGGAATATTTGATATTTTTCAGGTGGAACAAGATAAAATTAAAGAAAAAGGACGGGGCAAGAGGGAGGTGGTAATGGAACTGGTAAAATGTCCGCCAACATACACCAATATCATCACATTTCATATGTCCTTGGATAACCTTCTAAATGGAGAATTTGAGCAGCAGAAAATATTCACCACAGGCAGTGCCCAGTCCCTAACCAATAGTCATAGTAAGACCTTGGCAGATGGGGCATTTGTGAGTATATTTAATTTGTTGCCAATGAGAGTAGTGTGTATGAAGACTTATTACATACATTTTACATAGATGACGGCATTGGGGTCACATCAATGCCAGAGGAAGACCTTAACAACTTTATCAGTTTTGTTAAGGAGTACAATCCTGTCTTACATACATTTTACATAGATGACGGCATTGGGGTCACATCAATGCCAGAGGAAGACCTTAACAACTTTATCAGTTTTGTTAAGGAGTACAATCATGTCATTTCTTTCACCTCCTGTATCTCTGCTACTTCTGCTAACTTTCTTGACATTGCCATCACTATCTGCCCTTCCGGGCTTACTACTTCTATCCACTATAAACCTACAGACTCTCACAGCTACCTCCTGTACTCTTCCTCCCATTCCAGATCGTGTAAGGACTCTATTCCTTTTTCCCAACCTCTTAGGTTGCAACGTTTGTGTAAGGAGGATTTGGATTTCCAGGATCAAGGCCATAAAATGCTAGATTTCTTCCGTCAACGCGGCTATCCAGAACATGTTCTCTCGTCATCTTGGAACCGCATTAGCCATATATCGTGGCAACAAGCCCTCACCCCTAAACCGCACTGTAGCTCGGACAGAGTGAAACTAGTCCTCATGTACCACCGTCATAGCTTGGCAGTTAAAAACATACTGTTTCGCCATCTCCATCTCCTCCAGACCGAGCCTGAGACACGTGAACTTTTTGGGGAACCCCCATTGGTGGCCTACAGATGGGACAAGAACCTCAGGGACCTTTTAATTCGTAGTCATCTTAAGACAGATGACACTTTTTATGGTACCAGACGTTGCGGACGCCGTAGATGTAACACTTGTCCGTTTGTTGTCGAGGCTAGCCACATCTCCTTCCCTAAGTCCACGTTATCAGTTCAGGAGGGTTTCACCTGTACTTCACGAAATGTCATTTATGCTATCATGTGCAAACGTTGCAGTTTGAAGTACATAGGGGAGACTGGCTTACGGTTAGGAGATCGATTTCGCCAGCATCTCAGTGATATTTCTAAGAGGGCCTGGACACCTGTGGCTAAACATTTTTGCCTTGGCAACCACAGGGATAAACAGGACATTTCTGTTAGTGTGATCCACTCTTGTTCTGCTGATGTACGATCTCGGAGGGTCCTAGAACAGCGCCTTATTTTCCAGACTGGCTGTCTCCACCCAGCTGGAATTAACAATGTCTTCAGCTTTCTGTAACTTCTTTATTTTTCTACTGGCCTTTTTTTTTTTTTTAACTCTACTTTCTTTCTCTATGCTACCCCTCCCTACCACCACCCTATTTTCTTCTCTGTCAACATATTGGTCTTGTCCTATTCACCAGTTTCACATTTTCTCTCTGCAGGTGTTTATGTTCTTCATTCATTATCTCTCCGTGTCCCCTTTTCCCTCCCCTCTCCCCCCCCCCCCCCCGGCACCTCTGGCAGCTATCATGTTTCTATTGCCTTCCCCCCACCCCTTTCTCCCACTTGTTCTCCTCCTCTCTCTCCACCTCTTCTTTACGATTGGCTCTATTGGGCATCTTTTGTTTGGAGGCAGCGTGGTCTTTCCTTCTCCCTTCTACCACACACATTTCTGTTTCCTACTTGGAGGAAGACACATTCAGATAAGTTATTCGTATTTTTGTTTCGTTGTGTATGTATCCTCGAATAAGGCTCACGCTGAAATATCGGATGTTGTTTGTTTTTCATTTATACATTCTCATACTTTCTGTTCATTTTTTTCTCACCTTACTCACTCCCTCCCTCACTTCGTAAAACTGCACCATACACCTCTGTCTACCTTATTTATTTAAACCAGTTTTACTGCAGTCGCTACCCCTTTTATCTGTTACATACTGAGAGCAGACTGTGACTATGTGATGTATATGAAGGTTGTGACCACAAGAACAATATGAAGAATATAACTTTTGTACATGAAGACTTATTACATACTTAGAGCAAACTATCACTATAATTATTGGAGAAAGAATCCGAACCGACAGTAGAAGTTGATATATATATACATACCTACACATTTCATATGTGCAAGTACATGCAGATACATAAATTTACACACAAATAAAGTCTCATGGTCTTTTCTTTTTTTTATAATAGTACATTATTAACAGATATAAATGTTTATGCAACTCATTTTGTTTAAATTCTAATTTCTATTGTTTTTTTATAATTTAAGAGTTTGTGTAACCCTAATCCCTGATAGATTATGCATGTCTAACGTCTAAAAAAGTTAACACATATGCAACTTTCATCTCTTATTTTGTGGAAATAATGTATATTTTAAAAATAAAATATAGGCCTCTGCTTGCAAGATTCTTCAGCAGCCATGCGTGGGGTAAAACTCCTCTCGACCAATGAAATAAAATGCAGTTAGGGTTGCCGTGCAGCACTGTCATGGAAAAAGTGAAGGAAAGGATTAAGTGAAGTAACCAATAGTCTCGAGGTCAGGACTACTCAAATCATGGCACCTCTGCTCTAGAGGCCAGCGATATCCTATATACACCCATACTGTGGCAGATTGCCTAAACTGGCTTAACCCAGGGGTTAAACTAAGACATTGCTGGTGAGATTCTTCAGCTGCCGCACATGGAGTGAAACTCCTCCCAGCCAGTGAAGAAAATGTGGAAATGCAATTAGGGTTGTCAGGTGGTGCCGGTGTGAAAAGGTGATGAAAAGGATAAAGTGAAGTTTAATCGGTATGTCCAGTAGTCTCACAGTGAGACCTGCTCATACCACAGCACCTCTGCTCTAGAGGCTGGCCACGTTCAATATACACCCATGCTGGTGAAATATGCCTAAACCGGCTTAACCCAGGGGTACAACTTGATGACTACTCATGTCACGGCACCTCCACTCTAGAGGTCGGTCACATCCTAAACACACTTATACTGGGATAAAATGCCTGAACTGGCTTAACCCAGAGGTGAAACTTACTAGTGGTGAGAATTCTTCCTCCTGGACAAAAGCTCCATCCTGGTCACAACTAGGAAGGGTAGCAGCAAGAACCACAAAATGCTGAAGTTGGAGACACTGAACCAGGGAAGTCTAGATAGGCAACTACCTCTCACCCGACAGGAAGATATGCATATCCTAATCATGCTGAGATTTTCTGGTGAGAAAGTCCAATGCTGGACTGGATGGGTAACCACCTCTCACCCGGCAAGGATACATGGACATCCCAAAACATGTCGAGGTTTTCCGGTGAGAAAGTCTAACTTTAGCCTGGATTTGCAACCACCTCTCACCTGGCAGGGATATACTGATATCCAAAACATGTTAAGGTTTTCCGGTGAGAAAGTCCAACTTTAGATTAAACTGGTGCAACGAAAACCACGGTGTCATGCAATTCTGTCACTGCTACCCATCAAGAATACAGGCCCAAGTCCTGCAATACTCTGAACCTCTTGTGTTCCTCTCGGGAATCTCATATGGTCCTCTCGGGGACCACGGGACCTATCAAGGACCACAGGAGTAAATTCAGTAGGATAAGGGAGCGGTCTTGGTGGTAGAAGCGAACGAAGAAGAAGAAGATCTCTAATAGGTTTTACAAGGAGCTGTGATATGTAACTCAGCAGTTTTACATGTAGTGTTCATGAATGTCAGGTTCTAACAGCTACCTGTGATACTTAATTTTTTATTTAAGTTTACCAATAGACTATATAGTTCCCAACTTGTATACACTTCCTACTGCATAAAATGTATGAATAATGTATATGACATTCTTTGTTCTAAAGATGCATCTTGTACAGCACTCAAATTAGTATGGTGCAATAATAGCTAGAAATGTCTGTAACATAAATCTTCTGCTAGGACAAGCTCAGAGACAAGAAAGATAAGTTGATCAAGTCACCAGAAGACAAAACAAAAGGTAAGTATTTTAAGCATGTACTAGAGCTCCACTTCAGAAAGTAACAATCATTTCTCAGACAGTGCCCAATTTGTGTCACTCAAAATATTTCTTAGTTTCAAAGTTTAATAACTGTAAATATTTTTCAATATTAGATTTTTATAAATCTAAAATATGTTTCAGTATCAGATTTGCACAGCTCAAAATATTTTTCAGTGTTGGATTTGTATAACTCAAAATATGTTTCAGTATCAGATTTGTATAACTCAAAATATGTTTCAATATCAAATTTGTATATAATTCAAAACACGTTTCAGTATCAGATTTGTATATTTCTAAATAATTTTTCAGTGTCAAATTTGTATAACTGAAAATTGTTTTTCAGTGTTAGACTTCTATAATTCTAAATATGTTTTAGTGTTAGACTTGTGTAACTCTAAATATTTTTCAAAGATCATTAGACTTGCGTAACTCTAAATATTTGTCAAAGATCATTAGACATGTATAATGCAAAATATTTCTCAGCCAGTGTTAGGCTGCTGTGATAATGACTGTGCTGTAAATAATCAGAAAACTCATGGAAGTACATACATGAAAGACCAGCACTCAAATTAGACATGTTGAATGTAAAAGCAGATCTTCGAAAAACGATGGCGAAAGCAACATACAAAGAAATAGACAAGATAGTAAAAAGTTCAGCTAGAAGGGATAAAAGAGAATATATAGACAATATGTCAAAAGAGGAAGAGAAAGCAGCAAAAACGGGAGACAGCAAAACTTTATATAACAGAGGCTAACAGGTACTATTACATCTAAAGAAAGACCAATCCTTAGCAAAACTAGAACTCTATTAACATTAAGTAAAAGACAAAAAGCAAAGATGGGCTGAACACTTCCAAGAAATACTTAATCGACCACACCCAAAAGAATTGTTAAACCTTGAAACTGACTTACCAGCCCCACAACTAAATGTCAGCCTAGATGAAATTAAATTGCATGAAATTGAAACAGCAGTGAATTTAATGGCTAACAACAAAGCTGCAAGTGAAGATGAAATAACAGCTGAAATGCTAAAAGCTATCAATAGTGACAACATGAGACAACTACAGAGAATGTTTAACAAGATTTGGAAAGAAGAAAAGGTCCTTTATAAATGGAAAAAAGGAATCATTGTTAAAATACCAACAACAACAAAAAAAAAAAAAGGCAACCTTAGTGACTGTAACAATTAGAGAGGAGTAACTTTAATATCAGTTGTGTCAAAAGTATTTTGCAAGGTCATTTTGAATAGACTTAAAGATATAGTGGATATCACAATGAGAGAAGAACAAGCAAGATTTCGAAAAGGGAGAAGCTGTCTTGACCAGATCTTTACTCTAAGAATAATATTTGAAGAACATATTGAAAAGCAGAAACCATTAATACTAAACTTCATAGACTTTAAAAAGGCATTTGATAGCATACACAGAGATTCATTATGGAGAATTTTAAGTCTATATGGAATACCATCTGAAATTGTCAACATCATTAAGGACTTATACAATGGATATGGTTGTGCAGTCAAGACAGAAGAAGGGATAAGTGAATGGTTCCAGATTGAAACAGGCGTGAAACAAGGATGTATACTGTCTCCTTCACTTTTTGGGATTACAATAGACTTCATAATGAAAAAATGCTTCACAGGTAACACAGGTATTGACTGGGTACATGGGACCCAACTAGAAGATCTTGATTTTGCTGATGACATAACTCTATCAGTAATAATGTGAATTCCATGCAAGAAAAAACAGATAGCCTGTCTTCACTGGCTAGCAAAATAGAACTTGAAATTAACAAGGACAAAACAAAAATAATGAAACTTTCCATTAATCAAAATGGAAAAATACACATAGAAGGGACAGATATTAAAGAAGTCAATCAATTTGCATACCTTGGCAGCTACATAGACCAGGATGGTGACACTAGAAAGGAAGTTAGAATTAGAATTGCAAAAGCAGCATCGATCTTCAAGAATCTTGAAAACATATGGAATTCAAAAGTTATAAGCACAAAAGCAAGTTAAGACTATTCAATTCAAACGTAATATCCACCCTCATTTATGCATGCGAAAGCTGGAAAACAACTAAAGAAATAGACAAGAAATTAGACTCTTTTGAAAACAAATGCCTAAGGAAAATACTCTGCATCAAGTGGAACGAATTCAGGAACAATGCAGAGATAAGACAGATGACTGAACAACAACCAGTCTCATGGGTGATCAGGAAAAAGAGATGGACATATGCTGGTCACGTGATGAGAAGAAATGATCAGAGAATCCCAAAACAAGCTATCAAGTAGAACACAACAGGCCAAAGAAAAAGAGGCAGACCGCGTGAAACTCTGAAGAGGACATTGTTAAGAGAGGCCAAATTAACAGGCATAAAATACCATGATGAGGTTGAAAGTCTCACCGAAGATATGAAAAATTGACGAACTACCTTGCGAGCCCTATGTGATATTTAACGGCATGGGAAGGATATAAGATATAAGATAAGTGTTAGACTGTTATAAGTCAAATATTTTTTTCTGAGAATGTTAGACATGCGTAACATATATAAAATATTTTTTCTGAGATTATTAGACATGTATAACATAAAATATTTTTTCTGAGAATGTTAGACCTGTATAACATAAAATATTTTTTCTAAGAATGTTAGACCTGTATAACATAAAATATTTTTTTCTAATAATGTTAGACCTGTATAACACAAAATATTTTTTCTAAGAATGCTAGACCTGTATAACATAAAGTATTTTTTTCTAAGAACATTAGACCTGTATAACATAAAATATTTTTTCTAAGAATGTTAAACCTGTATAACATAAAATATTTTTTCATACAGTTTCAGATTTTAATAACTCAAATTATTTTTCAGTGTCAGACTTGTATAAATAAAAATATTTTTCAGTGCTGGACTTCTATAACTTAAGATGTTTTTCCTTGTCAGATTTGAAGTGTCTCTTCAAAGTCTTCAGAGTTGTTTATAAGAGAGTAAATGATCTTCTTCCAGATTCCTTTATACATCTCAAATAATCTTAATGTCACCCAAAATTGTAAAGCCTTTCCAAAAAGTTTTTAATTTGTTTTCTGTGTGCACTCATCACTGACATCAATATCTAGGGCAGCTTTAGCCTTGGCATGCGTCTGTCTAAGGTAGTCACTTTTGAAGAAAGCAATTACTCCATGGTCCATAGGCTGCAGTGTAGAGGTTATGTCTGGACGAAGAAGCAAAACTTTAATGACTGTGTGAGCTGCAGCATAGAGGTTATGTCTGGACGAAGAAGCAAAACTTTAATGACTGTGAGCTGCAGCATAGAGGTTATGTCTGGAGGAAGAAGCAAAACTTTAATGACTGTGAGCTGCAGCATAGAGGTTATGTCTGGAGGAAGAAGCAAGGTTATGTCTGGAGGAAGAAGCAAAACTTTAATACTGTATGAGCCCCAGTCACAAGTCATGGATTGTTTGGAGCATTATCTAAGAGAAGTAGTATCTTGAAGGGAATATCTTGCTCTTTACAATGTTCCTGAACTGCAGGCTTTAAATTATCAGTGAATCAAGCTATAAACATGTCACCAGTCATCAAGACTTTTAAAAAAATTTAATGTGAAGAAAAGACTACATATTTCCTGAGGGCCTAGGATTCTCAGATTGATAGATTAGTGTAGCCCTGAGCTCTCAGTCACCAACTGCATTAGCCCCAGCAACAAAGTTAGCTTATCATTGTCTTCTTCTTCTCTGGCTGTGAAAGCTCAGGATGGCATTTTTTTCCAAAAGAGGCCATGTTATCATATAGCAGTAGATCCGCAGTTTCATCACACCACATAGAAGATGACAACACTGGACAGTCAGGTTGATCTGATAACTCCAGAGGTTTATCTGATAACTCCAGGGGTTGATCTGATAACTCCTGAGGTTGATCTGATAACCCCAGAGGTTGATCTGAAAACTCCAGGGGCTGATCTGAAAACTCCAGAGGTTTATCTGATAACCCCAGAGGTTGATATGATGACCCAAGAGGTTGATCTGATAACCTCAGAGGTTGTTCTGATAACCTCAGAGGTTGTTCTGATAACCCCAGAGGTTGATCTGATAACTCCAGGGGTTGATCTGATAACCCCTGAGGTTGATCTGATAACCTCAGAGGTTGATCTGATAACCCCAGAGCTTGATCTAGAACATACATTTAGAGTAGCAACAAAATGTAACAAAATACAACACAAAACACATAATACATAGCCACATTTCAAAATTAAAAAACAAATTTGCTTCTCACAGTTATGTCAAAATAACTGTTATATTACAGTTGCACATGTACTCACAGATGTTAACTGATACTCATGATTACAGATACAAATACAGTATATCAGTTTTTCACAGTGCACAACTCTGTGTTCTTTTATACATTTCACACCAAATTCACTTATTTCTCCTATTTAGCCAAAAGCTCCTTACATCTTTCTTGGTCATTAAGCTGTATTATTTTCATTTCTTGCTACAGCTTTTCTTTCTTGGTCATTAAGCTGTATTATCTCAAGCTTTTCTTTCTTGGTCATTAAGCTGTATTATCTCAACCTTTTCTTTCTTGGTCATTAAGCTGTATTATCTCAAGCTTTTCTTTGTTAGTCATTAAGCTCTGTTATGTAAAGCTTTTCTTTGATGGTCAGTAATATCTCAAGCTTTTCTTTCATGGTCATTAAGCTGTATTATCTCAACCTTTTCTTTCTTGGTCATTAAGTTGTATTATCTCAAGGTTTCCTTTCTTGGTCATTAAGCTGTATTATCTCAAGGTTTTCTATGGTTTTCCATAGAAAACAAGTTGAATTCTTTCCAGACTAAATGTTTACGTAGAATTAAAAAAATATTTTGGCCAAACACCATAAGAAATAACATCTTATTGGCAGAAATGCAGATGAAACCACTGACAACAATTATTGAGGAAAGACGCTGGCGATGGTTGGGACATGTGCTCCGAATGACTGACAACTCACTACCAAAAATAGCACTAAGATGGACACCACAGGGGAGCAGAAGTAAGGGTAGACCAAAAGAGACATGGAGAAGAACAACAGAAAGGATGTTGAGCAATAGAGGGCTCACCTGGGCAAGAGCAGAAAAAAAGGCGAAAGACAGGCATTTGTGGAAAACCCTTGCGGAAGCCCCATGTGCCCTGGGCACTTAAGGTTCAGAGAGAGAGAGAGATCTCAAGGTTTCTTTCTTGCTACATCTTTCTTGGTCATTATGCTGTATTATCTCAAGCTTTCCTTTCGTGGTCATTAAGCTGTATTATGTCAAGGTTTTATTTCTTGCTAAAGCTTTTCTTTCTTGGTCATTAAGCTGTATTATATCAAGCTTTTCTTTCTTGGTCATTAAGCTGTATTATCTCAATCTTTCCTTTCGTGGTCATTAAGCTGTATTATGTCAAAGTTTCCTTTCTTGCTAAAGCTTTTCTTTCTTTATCATTAAACTGTATTATCTCAAGCTTTTATTTATTATTCATTAAGCTGTATTATTTCAAGCTTTCATTTGTTGTTCATTAAGCTGTATTATCTCAAGCTTTTCTTTCTTGATCATTAAGCAGTATTATCCCAAGCTTTTCTTTCTTGATCATTAAGCTGTATTATCTCACGCTTTTCTTTCTTGATCATTAAGCTGTATTATATCAAGCTTTTCTTTCTTGGTCATTAAATTGTATTATCTCAAGCTTTTCTTTGTTGGTCATTAAACTGTATTATCTCAAGCTTTTCTTTGTTGGTCATTAAGCTGTATTATATCAAGCTTTTCTTTGTTGGTCATTAAGCTGTATTCTCTCAAGTTTTCCTTTCTTGGTTATTAAGCTATATTATCTCAACCTTTTCTTTTATGGTCAGTAATATCCCAAACTTTTCTTTCTTAGTAATTAAGATGTATTATCTCAAGCTTTTCTATCTTAGTAATTAATATGTATTATCTCAAGCTTTTCTATCTTAGTAATTAAGATGTATTATATCAAGCTTTTCTGTCTTGATAATTAAGCTCTATTATCTGAAGCTTTTCTATCTTGGTGATTAAACTGTATTATCTCAAGCTTTTCTTTCTTGGTCAGTAAGCTGTATTATCTCAACCTTTTCTTTCTTGGTCAGTAAGCTGTATTATTTCAAGGTTTTCTTTCTTGCTAAAGCTTTTCTTTCTTGGTCATTAAACTGTGTTATCTCAAGCTTTTCTTTTTTGGTCATTAAGCTGTATTATCTCGAGCTTTTCTTTGTTGGTCAATAAGATGCATTATCTCAAATTTTTCCTTTTTTGGTCATTAAGCTATATGGTTTCCTTTCTTGCTACAGCCTTTCTTTCTTTGTCATTAAGCTGTATTATCTCAATCTTTCCTTTCTTGGTCATTAAGCTGTATTATCTCAAGCTTTACTTTCTTGGTAATTAAGCTGTATTATCTCAACCTTTTCTTTGTTGGTCATTAAGCTGTATCATTTCAAGATTTTCTTTCTTGGTCATTAAGCTGTATTATTTCAAGGTTTCTTTCTTGCTACAGCTTTTCTTTCTTGGTCATTATGCTGTATTATCTCAAAATTTCCTTTCTTGGTTATTAAGCTATATTATCTCAAGCTTTTCTTTTATGGTCAATAATATCTCAAACTTTTCTTTCTTAGTAATTAAGATGTATTATCTCAAGCTTTTCTGTCTTGATCATTAAGCTGTATTACTTGAAGCTTTTCTATCTTGGTGATTAAACTGTATTATCTCAAGCTTTTCTTTCTTGGTCATTAAGCTGTATTATCTCAAGCTTTTCTTTGTTAGTCATTAAGCTCTGTTATGTAAAGCTTTTCTTTGATGGTCAGTAATATCTCAAGCTTTTCTTTCTTGGTCATTAAACCGTATTATCTCAAGATTTCCTTTCTTAGTCATTAAACTGTACTATCTCAAGTTTTTCTTTCTTGATCATTAAGCTGTATTATCTCAAGCTTTTCTCTGTTGGTAATTAAGCTGTATTATCTCAAGTTTTCCTTTCTTGGTCATTAAACTGTATTATCTCAATCTTTCCTTTCTTGGTCATTAAGCTGTATTATCTCAAGCTTTACTCTGTTGGTCATTAAGCTATATTCTCAAGCTTTTCTTTCAAAGTAAGAACTTTTAGCTTTGTCATCAAACTTATATTGGCACTTTTTGTCTTAGAAGGTGGTTTTGAAGCAGACAAATATTAATTTCTGTGGGTTTGCCAAACATTATCTTGCTGAGCAGCACCTCTCAAGGCTGACTCTTGTGTTGGTGCATTTGTCTGGGTTTGCCAAACATTATCTTGCTGAACAGCACCTCTCAAGGCTGACTCTTGTGTTGGTGCATTTGTCTGGGTTTCATCATCATCATCATCAGGTGCCGTGCCGACTGGCTTTGGCTATTATGCTTCTCCAGAGTACACTATCCTTCATGCAGGCCATCAGTTCAGTTGGTGATCTCCTCTTACACCATCTCATCAGACTATCCAGTATCATTTCTCTTGGTCTTCCTCTTGATCTTCTTCCTTCTATTTTTCCTGTTGTTTTTTCATTGCCCCCTCTTCTCATTGCATGTCCTATGAAAGTACATTGTCTCTCTCTTATCTATTTGACAAGGTTTTTTTGTCTCTCCAGCTCTTATTTTTGCTGTCCAGGGGATTCGCAACATTCTTCTAATAAACCACATTTCTGCTGCTTCCAATGATTTTTGTGCAGACTTGCCCATTGTCCATGATTCACTTCCATATAACAAGATTGGTTCAATATAGCATTTTAGGACTCGTTTTCTAACATTCATTGATAAGGATGTGTTGGTTAATATGTTTCTCATTCTCTGAAATGCAGTTATTACTTGGCCTATTCTGTTCCTAATTTCTGTTTCGCATTTCCCATCTGAAGTTATTACTGCTCCAAGGTATTTGAATTTCTGCACCTGCTTTAGAATAGTTCCATTTAATTTTATACTGCATGTTGGTGGATTCTGTTTCTTAGATATAACCATACTCTCTGTCTTTTTGATGTTCAAAATAAGGCCTTTCTGTTCACTTTCTTTGGCAAATTTATCCAAGAGATTTTGCAGGTCTTGTTGGTTCTCAGCTATCAGTACTGTGTCATCAGCATATCGAAGGTTGTTAATACTGTATCCTCCAATTTTTATGCCTGGTTCTGTGATGATTGTTCTTAGAATAATCTCGCTGTACAGAGAAAAAAGGTCTGGAGATAGTACACATCCTTGTCGCACCCCTTGTTTTATCGGTTGATAATTTCCAGTTCTATTTTCAACTCGAACTGCTACTTCTTGCGGCCAGTATAGATGTTTTACAATCCTCATGTCTTTGCTGTCTATATTGATATCTTCAAGCATCAAGCATTTTAATAATTTCATTATGTTTCACCTTGCCGAATGCCTTGGTGTAATCAATGAAACATAAGTAGAGATCTTTCTGTACTTCTAAAGCTCTATCTGTTAGTTTTCGTAAAGCATAAATGGCATTGTGTGTTCCCTTTCCTTCAACAAATCCAAACTGTTCATCTGCTATTTCCATTTTTATCTTTTTCCTTGTTCTTCTCATAATGTTTCTCAGAAGTAGCTTCGTTATGTGACATGAGAGGCTGGTGGTCATCACATTCCTTTGCACCTGGTTTCTTTGGTAGTGCTATAAACATGG
This sequence comes from Achatina immaculata, assembly GCA_009760885.1. Classification (NCBI taxonomy): domain Eukaryota; kingdom Metazoa; phylum Mollusca; class Gastropoda; order Stylommatophora; family Achatinidae; genus Lissachatina; species Lissachatina immaculata. Next base: position 46,139,261 of record CM019693.1, on the reverse strand, counting down.
ATTTAAGCAAGTCACTGGGATTATAACCACTGTTGTAAATGTCGTTCAATAACTTGGTTATTATTTTTATTCCTATCTCCTCTAGTGCCTCTATTTCTTCTATTGTTATATTATCAGGCCCAGTCGCTTTTCTTTTTTTCATGTGTTTGATGGCATCTATGATTTTATCTTCAAGTATTGGTGGTCCATCACAGTTTTCAGTATCTGGTGTTAATTCTGGTCTTTCTTCTCCATATATCTTATCTTATATCTTATATCCTTCCCGTGCCGTTAAACGTCACATAGGGCTCGCAAAGTAGTTCGCCAATTTTTCCTGTCTTCGGCGAGTCTTTCAACCTCATCAAAGGATTTTATGCCTGTTAACTTGGCCTCTCTTAATAATGTCCTCTTCAGAGTTTCCCGCGGTCTGCCCCTTTTTCTTCGGCCTGTTGTGTTCCACTTGATAGCTTGTTTTGGGATTCTCTGATCATTTCTTCTCATCAAGTGACCAACATATGTCCATCTCCTTTTCCTGATCACCCATGAGACTGGTTGTTGTTCAGTCATCTGTCTTATCTCTGCATTGTTCTTGAATTCATTCCACTTGATGCAGAGTAGCTTCGTTATGTGACATGAGAGGCTGGTGGTCATCACATTCCTTTGCACCTGGTTTCTTTGGTAGTGCTATAAACATGGATTTAAGCAAGTCACTGGGATTATAACCACTGTTGTAAATGTCGTTCAATAACTTGGTTATTATTTTTATTCCTATCTCCTCTAGTGCCTCTATTTCTTCTATTGTTATATTATCAGGCCCAGTCGCTTTTCTTTTTTTCATGTGTTTGATGGCATCTATGATTTTATCTTCAAGTATTGGTGGTCCATCACAGTTTTCAGTATCTGGTGTTAATTCTGGTCTTTCTTCTCCATATATCTTATCTTATATCTTATATCCTTCCCGTGCCGTTAAACGTCACATAGGGCTCGCAAAGTAGTTCGCCAATTTTTCCTGTCTTCGGCGAGTCTTTCAACCTCATCAAAGGATTTTATGCCTGTTAACTTGGCCTCTCTTAATAATGTCCTCTTCAGAGTTTCCCGCGGTCTGCCCCTTTTTCTTCGGCCTGTTGTGTTCCACTTGATAGCTTGTTTTGGGATTCTCTGATCATTTCTTCTCATCAAGTGACCAACATATGTCCATCTCCTTTTCCTGATCACCCATGAGACTGGTTGTTGTTCAGTCATCTGTCTTATCTCTGCATTGTTCTTGAATTCATTCCACTTGATGCAGAGTATTTTCCTTAGGCATTTGTTTTCAAAAGAGTCTAATTTCTTGTCTATTTCCTTAGTTGTTTTCCAGCTTTCGCATGCATAAATGAGGGTGGATATTACATTTGAATTGAATAGTCTTAACTTGGTTTTTGTGCTTATAACTTTTGAATTCCATATGTTCTCAAGATTCTTGAAGATTGATGCTGCTTTTGCAATTTCTGATCCTAACTTCCTTTCTAGTGTCACCATCCTGGTCTATGTAGCTGCCAAGGTGTGCAAATTGATTGACTTCTTCAATATCTGTCCCTTCTATGTGTATTTTTCCATTTTGATTGATGGGAATTTTCATTATTTTTGTTTTGTCCTTGTTAATTTCAAGTCCTATTTTGCTAGCCAGTGAAGACAGGCTATCTGTTTTTTCTTGCATGGAATTCACATTATTACTGATAAGAGTTATGTCATCAGCAAAATCAAGATCTTCTAGTTGGGTCCCATGTACCCAGTCAATACCTGTGTTACCTGTGCAGCATTTTTTCATTATGAAGTCTATTGTAATCCCAAAAAGTAAAGGAGACAGTATACATCCTTGTTTCACGCCTGTTTCAATCTGGAACCATTCACTTATCCCTTCTTCTGTCTTGACTGCACAACCATATCCATTGTATAAGTCCTTAATGATGTTGACAATTTTAGATGGTATTCCATATAGACATAAAATTCTCCATAATGAATCTCTGTGTATGCTATCAAATGCCTTTTTAAAATCTATGAAGTTCAGTATTAATGGTTTCTGCTTTTCAATATGTTCTTCAAGTATTATTCTGAGAGTAAAGATCTGATCGAGACAGCTTCTCCCTTTTCGAAATCCTGCTTGTTCTTCTCTCATTGCAGTATCCACTATATCTTTGAGTCTATTCAAAATGACCTTGCAAAATACTTTTGACACAACTGATATTAAGGTTACTCCTCTCCAGTTGTTACAGTCACTAAGGTTGCCCTTTTTTGGTATTTTAACAATGATTCCTTTCTTCCAATTAGAAGGGACCTTTTCTTCTTTCCAAATCTTGTTAAACATTCTCTATAGTTGTCTCATGTTGTCACTATTGATAGCTTTTAGCATCTCGGCTGTTATTTCATCTTTACCTGCAGCTTTGTTGTTAGCCATTAGATTCACTGCTGTTTCAATTTCATGCAATTTAATTTCATCTAGGTTGACATTTAGTTGTGGGGCTGGTAAGTCAGTTTCAAGGTTTAACAATGCTTTTGGGTGTGGTCGATTGAGTATTTCTTGGAAGTGTTCAGCCCATCTTTGCTTTTGGTCTTTATTTGATGTTAATAGTGTTCCAGTTTTGCTAAGGATTGGTCTTTCTTTAGATGTAATAGTACCTGTTAGCCTCTTTTGTATGTTATATAAAGTTTTGCTGTCTCCTGTTTTTGCTGCTTTTTCTGCCTCTCTCGCCATATTGTCTATGTATTCTCTTTTATCCCTTCTAGCTGAACTTTTTACTTTCTTGTCTATGTCTTTGTATTTTGCATTTGCCGAATCTCTTTCATGATCTGCTTTTGCATTCAAGATGTCTAATTTGAGTGCTCGTCTTTCATGTATATACTTCCATGTTTTATCTGATATCCATGCTTTTCTATTTGGTTTTTCCAATCCAGCGCTTACTTTTGCTGCTGTGATTATGGCTGTGCTGTAAGAATTCCATAAGTCATCTATACCTATCTCCTCTACTTCACTGGGTGTTTTGGAATGATTGGCAAGTTCCTGATTGAAATTAATGTTAGTATTTTCTTCTTGTAGGCTGTGGCTGTTTATCTTTCTGTGTATTGATTTCTTGTGTTGACTTTTCAATTTTAGTTTTATTTTCCCTATGCACAGGTTGTGATCACTGTTGACATCTGCACCCCTATAAGCCCTTACATCCATGAGAGATGTTCTGTATTGCTTTCTAATACAAAAATGGTCTATCTGGTTTCTAGTTCTATCGTCTGGAGATATCCACATTGTTTTATGTATCTCTTTGTGTGGGAATATTGTGCCTCCAATGACCATGCCCTCTGTTAGACATACTTCAATTAATCTTTCTCCATTCTGATTGACCATGTCAATTCCTTCTTTCCCCATCACTTTTTCAGCGTCTGTATTATCCTTCCCTACCTTAGCATTGAAGTCCCCCATAGCAATTAGGATGTCGTGTTTAGGGACTTTGTTGATGATTTGTTGTAGTTGGTGATAGAAGTCTTCTTTCACATCATCATCTGCATCATTCGTGGGTGCATAACACTGTATTATTGTCATTCGTCCGTGTCGTAGGTTGTATCGTGCTCTTATTATACGACTGTTCACCGGTTCCCATTCTACAAGGCTCTTTGCAGCTACATTTGACATAATAATGCCCACTCCGTCTCGGAATTTACCATCATTTCTGCCTGAATGTATAATTAACTTACCGTTTTCCGCCGATCTTTTACCTGCTTCTGGCCATCGCATTTCGCTGATGCCCAGTATGTCTAGTTGATATGTCTCCATTTCTTTGATGACCTAAGTAGTTTTCTCCATATAGCTCACCAATATACTCTGTCCACCTGTCCAAAATGTCTTCTTTTCCCATTAACATTTTACCTTCTTTCAATTTCAGGCATCCTGTGGTATATTTTGTTTTCCTGCCTGTGAGTTCACTAATTCGTTTGTGCATGTTTTTGCTGGCTTTATTATGAGAGTCCTCTATCTGTCTGCACTGTTCATTTAACCACACTTCTTTTGCTTCTCTGCATTTGCGTCTTATTTCTTTATTTATCTTGCTATATTTTTTTCTCATTATTTTTACTCCTCCTCCTCTTGTCCATCAGTCCTAAGATGTCGTATGTCATCCATTTATTTTTAGAGGCTTCTTTTTTTGGTGGTATTATCTCCTTAACAGTTTAACAGTTTGGTGGATAGAATCTCTTAACATTGCCCATTGTTCATCTATACTATTTATCTTTGCTATTGCATTGTATCTATTTGTTATAATAACTTTGTATTGTTCTCGCAGTTATTGGTCATTTTTAAGGAGTTCTGTATTCAGTTTGATTTTTCTCACTTTTCTGCATGTTTTCTTTAGCTTTATTCTAACTTTTCCACAGAGTGGATCATGGTCACTATCGCAGTCAGCTCCTGGCATGGTTTTTGTTGTCAATAATGCATTGCAGAATTCTCTCTCTCTCTGAACCTTAAGTGCCCAGGGCACATGGGGCTTCCGCAAGGGTTTTCCACAAATGCCTGTCCTTCGCCTTTTTTTCTGCTCTTGCCCAGGTGAGCCCTCTATTGCTCAACATCCTTTCTGTTGTTCTTCTCCATGTCTCTTTTGGTCTACCCTTACTTCTGCTCCCCTGTGGTGTCCATCTTAGTGCTATTTTTGGTAGTGAGTTGTCAGTCATTCGGAGCACATGTCCCAACCATCGCCATCGTCTTTCCTCAATAATTGTTGTCAGTGGTTTCATCTGCATTTCTGCTAATAAGATGTTATTTCTTATGGTGTTTGGCCAAAATATTTTTCTAATTCTTCGTAAACATTTAGTCTGGAAAGAATTCAACTTGTTTTCTATGGTTTTGGTGATTTTCCACATTGCAGAATTGTTTGTTGATTAATATGTAGTCTGTCTGGTTAAAAGTCTTTTTGTCTGTGCTGCACCACATTGCCAGTCTTCAAGGATGTTGTTTAAACCAGGTGTTTCCTACAACCATGCTATGTATTCTTGCCCATTCAATTAATTTACAACCTCTGTCATTCCTCTCCCCCAGTCCATAGTCATCAACGATGTCTGAAGTTCTTCTTTTACCAACTTTGGCATTAAAATCTCCCATGACTATGGTAACTTCATGTGACTTTGTGTGTTATAGGGCTATCTCTATGTCATTATAAAATATCTGTACATCTTCTTCAGAACTTTCAGATGCTGGAGTGTACACTTGTATAATATTTATGTTCATTGGTCATCCTTTCAGTTGGGCTAGCAGGACTCAGTCCGAGATGTTCAAATATCCTACAATTGTCCTTGCTGTTTGTTTGTCAAATATTATTCCTACTCCTCGTTCATGTTTCTCACTTCCTGAATATATAATTGTATATTTGTCAGAGTTTATCTTCCCTGCACCTATCCATCTAACTTCACTCATTCCTGATATGGTGATCTTCATCCTTTCCATTTCCATCTTTACATTTTCTAATTTTCCAGCCTGGAATAAAGTTCTAACATTCCATGTTGCTATTTTGAACTTGTTAGTTTTGCCACCAGTAGCTTGATGACGATCTGGCCTCACCTGTGGCTCGTGAGCTGCCCTACTGGACGAGGCTGTTCCAAAGGAACATCCATTAACGTCGTTCATGACAAATCTGTTACTCTGAATATGCATAATTGTTCTTGGGAGCTACAACAGTGGTTTCCCGTTGCCTTCTGTCAGTTTGTGTATGGACTCTCCGCTAGCCTTTGGACTCCCTGTCCTACCCGCAAGGCAGCGGGAGCGAGAGGTTTTAAGGCGCCTCTTACCCGTCTGGTATACCCTTCACTGAGCACCTGAGGCACTTTATAGGAGTAGTAGAGCCACCTACTACCCCACCTCACTCTCTGAGTCTACCACCAGCTGGTCCACACCTGCTTATTTGGATAACTCCTTATTCACAGGGATCCGCCATATCTTGAGGACTTTCACCATCTGCCACCTGTGATGTGCTGGGTTGGGGATGGTCACCCCAGCTTTACCCCAGTGTCTGGGTTTGCCAAACATTATCTTGCTGAGCAACTCCTCTCAAGGCTGACTCTTGTGTTGGTGCATTTGTCTGGGTTTGCCAAACATTATCTTGCTGAGCAGCTCTTCTCAAGGCTGACTCTTGTGTTGGTGCATTTGTCTGGGTTTGCCAAACATTATCTTGCTGAGCAGCACCTCTCAAGGCTGACTCTTGTGTTGGTGCATTTGTCTGTGTTTGCCAAACATTATCTTGCTGACCAACCCTTCTCAAGGCTGACTCTTGTGTTGGTGCATTTGTCTGTGTTTGCCAAACATTATCTTACTAAGCAACTCTTCTCAAGGCAGACTCTTGTGTTGGTGCATTTGTCTGACATTGCTAGGTCACAAGACTTTGCCTTGATTTTTATTAGTTTTGTTCTGCCCAGTGTCCATTAACAAGCTTCCTTACTGTGTTCTTGATTAGAAAAAAAAAACGTACCCTATTTCTATGATCTTCTTTGCCTGAATATGTCAATGTGTAATCATCTTTTTTAATGCATCCTGTATTTATCTATCTGGTTTCTGACATTCCAAGTATTTCCAATTTCATATTTTCTATCTCTAAGATAAGATTGTCAAGCTTTCCTTCTTGGTATGATGTCCTGACATTCCATGTTCCAATTTTTAGATGTTGCTTTTTTGTTTTCTTTCAAGTATTTTCTGAATGTACCTTTTTATTTTGTAACTTTAAGGTGAAATCATCAATTTTTCCTTGTTTCATTCATCAGTTACAGCAACTATTCTGTTTCTTCTTTCTTTCTGATTCATAATTTTTTTTGGGGGGGGGGGGGAAACCTAGCGAGGTCGCATGCTCTTCCATGGTGGTTAATTGCTTTTGTATCTGGATGCACATTTTGTGTACTCACATTTTGTGCCATTAACTGTCCAAAATGTTTTTTTTGCAAAATCTTTTAACCAGTCACCATCCCAATCTTCTTGTACTAGGATTAGACATACAGGATCCTAAGAAGATTCTTTGGGCCCATAAGTAGAGAATGGAGAGCTAGAAAGAACACTGAACTGAACACCTTATTTAAATCCCAGTGAATTATAAATGTCTTGAAACTGAACAGACTACACTGGTTGGGCCATACAGGAAAGTCTGTGTTGCCAAAGCTGTGTTCCCTACAGGAAAATCTGTGTTGCCAAAGCTGTGTTCCCTACAGGAAAATCTGTGTTGCCAAAGCTGTGTTCCCTACATGAAAATCTGTGTTGCCAAAGCTGTGTTCCCTACAGGAAAATCTGTGTTGCCAAAGCTGTGTTCCCTACAGGAAAATCTGTGTTGCCAGAGCTGTGTTCCCTACAAGAAAATCTTTGTTGCCAAAGCTGTGTTCCCTACAATTGGTTTAATGTACAGTGGCTTTGAACAGAAACTAAAGATAGTTCAACCAGGGAGAAAAATAACCTCTGTGCTATGTGGCATATGCAGTTTATTTATTCAAAAGTTTCTGTCAGTTCTATGATATTTTATGAATTTATTTTCTATTTGTGAGTGATAGTCAAGGCTGTATGTACATTCTCTATTCCAGTGAGTTTCATTTTTCTTTCTCACTTTTCTAAAACATGTATCTGATTATGACTGCATTCTGTGGGGAAGAACATGTCCTTCTACCAGGTGTGTCCACCAGGTGGCAGATGGTGATGGAACAGTCTCTAGATATAGAAGTCAGTTGTAAATATCTAAATAAAACAGCAGCAGACCAAAACAGGTACTTTGTTGTTTTGCAGGTTCGTTCTGTAGACAAAGACTAGTGGAGAAAACTCTGTACAAACTAAGTAGTAGACAAAAGGAAACCACTTCTATACTGTCATTCCCTTCAGAAATCTAAGAATAAAGAGAAAAATATCTCAGTGAACTCGCCAAATTAACAAAACTCTATACAAAATACAAGAGATTAACAAGTTTTATTACGTCCAAAGAAAGACCAATCCTTAGCAAAACTGGCACCCTATTAACATCAAGTAAAGACTAAAAACAAAGATGGGCCAAACACTTTTAAAAAATACTTAATCAACCACACCCAATAGAATTGATAAACCTTGAAAGTGACTTACCAGTCCCACAACTAAATGTCATCCTAGTTGAAATTACATTGAATGAAATTGAAACAGCAGTGAACCCAATGGCTAGCAACAAAGCTGCAGGTGAAGGTGAAATAACAGCCAAAATGTTAAAAGCTATTAACAGTGACAACTACAGAGAATGTTTAATAAAGTTTGGAAAGAAGAAAAGGTCCCTTCTAAACGGAAAAAAGGAATCATTGTTAAAATACTGAAAAAAATGTAACCTTAGCATCTGTGATTGATCTAGCAGCCTCATATATGTTACATATATTCCCCCTCCCCCAAGGAAGAGATTTGCCTGTCAAAACCCCCCCCCCAACCACCCACACCCACCCACACACACATACACACACACACACACACACAATCTTCTCTTAACATTCTCTCACCATTCTCTCACCATTTGATTACTGTCATCACGGGTTAGTGACGAGTGTGGAGCTCACTGACTGAGTCTACCAGCTCTATCTCCATTTGTGACGGTAAGAAAGATGTCTCTATACCCTGCACCATATAAGAATTTCCAGAGGGGAAATTTGGTTGGGCCTTCAGTTTCAAGGGAATTAGATTCACAGAATGGGGAGAAATCAGAGAAGAACGCTTAACCCGAAGATTAGAGGCAATGTATGTGTCTAACTCTAATGGAATTTTCTTGTTGTGAATGTTGAATGCGTTAGACTTGTAATCTATGACATCACCAGATCAAGACAGAAAATCATGCCCAAGATTGGTGGAATGGTTCATGTTATGAACCAAATAGAAGCAATGAGAAACAGAAACACCAGCAATAGAAATGGGTAGGTAAACTCTGCCAATAATTCCCAGTGAGGCAGCAACAACAGTCTGCAGAGTAAGTCTAGCAAGCAAGAGTTTAGGAGCCATTGGTAAGGATCTGAACACAGAATCCTTGATGAGATAGACACTAGCACCTGTGTCTAATAACACCCTAACTCTACAAGACACAATAGAAACAAGGACGTAAGTTGGTGTAGGGGGATTCGCAGCCACCAAGAGTAGTGGTGAAGCATGCGAGAAAGAGGTGGAATTCTTGGCAGACCTAGATGGTGTGTAAACCTTGTCGGACACATGCGAGCTCACAGTGCGACGACATGTCAGTTTAAATGACAGAGTATTTCTAGGCCTCTGCCTACAGTCTCTGGCAATGTGGCCACATTTACCACAATTATAACACGATCTGTTATCTAGTGGTTGTGTACAGACAGGTCTCCTGGGTCTTGTGTTGGACCTCTGTTGGTCAACCCTATCTTCTTCTCTAGGAGGTGCAGGAGCTGTCGATCTCTCCTGTTGAGCAACCAGCTGCACTCTCAGAGAACTGGGTCTTGGCCTCTCATTCACTGCAGAGATCTCATTCCTGGGCTGGAAACCTGTAAATATAGTCTGTCGAGAATCACAACTAAGGTTCATAGACTTAGTTAAAATATTCTCCTCTAAAGCAATATCAACTGCTTTAATAAAGATATCTGGTTTGTCCTGTAACAGTTTCATCTTTAAACCTCTGGGAAGAAGAGAATCAATGAACATCTGCACCAGTTGCCTCTGAGTCAGTGGAGAAACCAGTTCCACTGCAGAATAGGCAACTTTGGCTGCCTCACTGATACAATCAGCCAATGCTTGAATTGATTCTCCTGGAGTCTGGCGAATGGAGGCTAACATATGCCAAGCCTCTTGGGAGTTCTGTAACACACCATAACATGCTAGGAGAACAGACACAAACTCCTCCTAGGACTCTGGAAGATGGAGGCGCTGCCTAACCAAATCCGCCAAGGAACCAACGGTGTGCAGGTATACCAAGTTCATTTTTGATGGCAGATTGGCAGTTCTCACCTCCATGGGCTTATTAAGCTCCTCTAGCAGCTGCTTTAATTTTGCCAGGTCCCCATCAAATCTTTCTACAGCTGTCATGACCTGACTGAACTTCAAGTCATTGCTGACTTCAAGTCATTGCTGACTTGAAACAGGGAATCTTTCAGTAAGTCCAGCAAATCTGACGTGGATGGAGCTGTGGCCATCATGCATCCTTCACCCAGAGCAGGCTACTGGTTCCTACTATGCTATAAATGAAATACTATAAGAAAACAATGCAATCCAATAACAGTAATTCAGAATATATGAGCTACCAATCTTACATCCTTCCTATGCCGTTAGATGTCACATACAGCCTGCATGGTAGTTATCCAAGATGTCCTGTCTTCGGTGAGTTTTTCAGTCTCATCAAGGGATGTTATGCCCACTGAATTGGCTTCTCTTAATTAACAGTGTCCTGTTTAGAGTTTCACATGGTCGAACTCTTTTTCTTCGGCCTGCTGTGTTCTATTTGATAGCTTGTTTGGGGGTTTTCTGATTGTTTCTTCTCATCACATGACCGACATATATCCATCTTCTTTTTCTGATCACCCATGAGACAGGTTGTTGTTTGCTCATCTGTCTGATCTCTGCATTGCTCTTGAATTCATTCCACTTTATACTGAGTATTTTCCTTATTATGAGCTACCAATACTAGACTTTAACTATTCTTGAAAAAGAACACAAAAATCTGCAAACTTGCAAGCACAATGTCACACTGAAATATCACTTGGCTGGAATATCCATGATCCTACGCTAAACTGCCACTGTTGTATAATACAAAGTTAACTAATCCTGAAAGGAATTCAATAATATGAGTATAATGTCTCAATTGTCCTAAAATAAAACTGCAGCTAAGTACCTCAAGTCCACTTGTAAAAATATCTAATGTCAAAATCCTTGGCACATGAATGACGTCACATGATGTGTTCAGCACAATGACTTTCAAATTTTCAAATTAAAGTATTGTTCACCATGAATCCTGAAAACAAAGTCTCTCAATAATACACTGTTTATGTCATAATTTTTGAAATGCCAGATCTCCCAAACTATGACTGTTTATGTCATAATTTTTGAAGTGCCAGATCTCCCAAACTATACACTGTTTATGTTGTAATTTTTGAAGTGCCAGATCTCCCAAACTATGCACTGTTTATGTTGTAATTTTTGAAGTGCCAGATCTCCCAAACTATGCACTGTTTATGTCATAATTTTTGAAGTGCCAGATCTCCCAAACTATGCACTGTTTATGTTGCAATTTTTGAAATGCCAGATCTCCCAAACTATGCACTGTTTATGTCATAATTTTTGAAGTGCCAGATCTCCCAAACTGTGCACTGTTTATGTTGTAATTTTTGAAATGCCAGATCTCCCAAACTATGCACTGTTTATGTTGTAATTTTTGAAGTGCCAGATCTCCCAAACTGTGCACTGTTTATGTTGTAATTTTTGAAATGCCAGATCTCCCAAACTATGCACTGTTTATGTTGTAATTTTTGAAAATATGGGGTCTCTCTAATGTGATGGTTCAGGATCAACTTCTCACAGAAGGACAGGTAACAGTGAGCTTCAAGATTAACAGGATAGGGTGGCAGCTGACATCTCAAATTTTCTCAGTTGACTGGTGACTGAAGCTGACATCTAGGATCTCTCAGCAATGTCACTGGACATAAGAACCGACCAAACTCAGTTCTAATTTAACTAGATTCCTTTTTCATCCAACGGACCCAACATTGATACGCCAATAGGACAAGAGGGATAGCAAGAATCACAAACTGAACCCTAATGCTAACAACAAAAATGTTCTGCTTAACCAACAACTTGAAGACCGCTGTGATGAACTGCAGAATGCAACACAACTGTGGGCCTGATGTATGAACTGGTCGTGATGTGATCCTGGTCATGGCACCACAAAAATAGAATTTTGATTTGGGTACTTCTAGAGGCGAATCATAGTACCACTGTTAATGTGTTTATGCTGATGGCTGAAATGGGTTGACTTGTTGAAGACTGGTCTCTGTGATTGATCTAGCAGCCTCAATTCTGTTACACAATGTGAATTTGATGTAAGAAAAACAGATACCCTGTCTTCACTAGCTAGAAAAATAGGACTTGATAAAACAAAAAAATGAAACTTCAATAAGGAAAAATATACATAGAAGGAACAGCTGTCCAAGAAGTACACCAACTTGCATACCTCGGCAGCTACATAGACCAGGATGTTGACACCAGAAAGGAGGTTAGAATTGAAAAAGCAGCATTGACTTTCAAGAATCTTGAGAACATATGGCACTCAAAAGACATAAGCACAAAAACCAATCTAAGATTATTCAGTTCAAATGTGATATCATCCCTCTTTTATGCATACAAAAGTGGAAAACAACTAAAGAAATAGACAATAAATTAGACTGTTTTGAAAATAAATGCATAAAGAAAATACTAAGTATAAAGTGGAACAAATTCAAGAAAAATGCAGAGATAAGGCAAATGAGTGAACCTGTCTCATTGGTGGTCAGAAAAAGAAAATGGACATATATCAGTCACGTGATGAGAAGAAAGAATCAGAGAATCCCAAAACAAGCTGTCAAGTAGAACACAACGGGCCAAAGAAAAAGAGATCGACCACATGAAACTCTAAAGAGGACATTGTCAAGAGAGGTCAAATTAAAAGGCATAAGATACCTTAATGAGATTGAAAAACTCACCGAAACAAGAAAACTTGGCAAACTATCATGCAAGTTCTATGTGACATTTAACGGCACAGGAAGGATGTAAAATGTAAGAACTCACCAAGTGGTATGGAAAAAGAAAAACATTTGAATTGATTGAAAACACCAAAGATTGCACAAGAAGGAGAAGCATAATTACCAGCACAGTCAGGCGCAGCATATAATAACACTAATAATAATAATAGGATGAAAACTATTAAAAATAAGCTGAAGAAAATCCTTGAGTTGTATGCTACTTATCACAACAGATTCAAAATAATTCATCCACACTTTAGTTTATACATTAAAGAGCCAATTATAAATGACATTTAAAAAAATGAATATTATGTGAGTTTGTTTGATACAACTCCTGATACTGCACATAAAGAATGATTTTCTAAAGTAGATACTAATTTTGTCAAGACTGTGAGTTTTATAGAATCATTTCTAGCCTTTTTTCAAGTTCAATCAAAAGATGTAACATCTACAGAAAAAGTAATTACAGAGAACTATTTGTGTGAAATGTAACTGAATAAAAGACTTAGAGTCCTGAGTTAAAAGCAACAAACTTTTAAATGATTTTCAATTAATCTTAAAACAAAACTTCTAAACCAAATCAGGGAACTTTACTGAAGTATTCTACAACTCTGTTTTATGAAGTGAATCTTCAGTTACTCTACTTATATGCTACAGCCTCTTTTTACTCAAAATTACATTTGACCACACCCTAAGCCAGGCTTTGAAGCTTATCTTGTTGATCAACATATAAGTATCCAAACTAACTTTTCTGAAAACGTTGTTAGTGTCAAGTTTCTAGTGCTAAATTTAGAAAAAGCGGCAATTTTAAAATTAAAAGATGACAGCTACTTGTCAGGAAACAAAACAGTAGAAACTGATTCAGCAGAAACATCCTTCATTTAGCAGATGCTTGGAATCTTCAGTTTGAGCTTGTTGGAACAATGAGGCTTGCACATTGTAACTATCCCAGTGTTAGAGAAAAGTGTTTTATTAGCCTGGAACAGTTGCAAACAAAGCACTTGAGATGGTGAGAAAAAGAAAATTAGTAAGAGAATGACCATAAGGAAAATCAAAAGAGGATAGTCACCAAGGCAGGTGCCCATCCTACTAGACTTCATGGTTTCAAGTTACAGTTATTATCTGTTTTCTTTCATGACTAAGATGCTTTGTCTATTTTTCAAGGCCACTTGTACTTAGTTTTTTCAAACACTATACTTGGATTTGTCAAGAAACATTTCAGATCCAAAATTTGGCTGCTACCAAAGTTGTACCAGACCACACACTAAACAATACGTCACAACAGTGGCTTGGAGCAGTCTTTAGAACAAGAAGATCGTACTGTACTGTAAACATCACTGGTAGCACACTTATGGAAATGACATAATCTTTGTTTTCACTGGCAAATCAGTCACTTATCTGTTGTCTGAAATGATTGTTATCTCTGTAGGTGACTTTGAAGATGTAGTCTAATGGAGCAAATAAATTGTTTTCAGAGCTCTGTTCAATGTATCAGTAGTTAAATATTATCTGTATTTTGTTAAGTGATTTTATTAACATTTCTTTCAAAAACTCCTTCTCTACAGATTTGTTTGTTTGTTTTTTTTAAAACCATGTCTGTTTCATCAGATTCAAAGAAAAGTCCAAGAGACAGGGAACCTGAAAAGAAGTCAAGCAAGGATGTAGAAGAACCTGCAGATTTATACTATCACAACCTGGAAATGGAAGTAACTGTAAAACTCCATCACTGGCTGACACTCTTGGATTTGTACAAGGAGGATATGAAACTAAATCTTTAGTTTGCTCATGAAACATTATCAGACAGACTTTGCATATTTTAATTTTGCCTTAACAAATGATGCAATTACTTTATGAAAATTGTCAACAGAGAAATTGTCAACAGTCTTCTGTTGCTTGTGACAACAAATGCTGAAGTTCATTTAAGCTGTACACAGTGCAATAAGATGCACCATGTGACTGACCTCAGTCTTAGTGGATGAAGTGACATCTTCTCATGATTGTAGCCCAATAGTTTCAGATACTTTTGGTTGGAATCAATGTGCTCCTGCAGATATTTCTGAATTTTGAATGGCTGCTTTCCAAACTGTGTAGGTATTGTTTATTAACCTTACCTAGTTGTTGTGACAGTATTTTGAAACTGCACTTGTTAGTATAAATTTTCTACTATTTAAGGACAATAATCAAAGATAAAATTTAGTTCTTAGATAAAGTTTTAAAGCCCTTAGTTATGACATGGATAGGTTCAAGGAAAGGTCAGTTATGTCATGTTAACTTCCTGAGATTTGATTATTTTTGGTGAATTGTTTCTAGACTGGCTAAATTTAGTAACAGAAAATTTAAACTTTGGGATGCTTTTACTCAATGTCAATTATGACATGTTAGCTTCACGAGACTTGTGACTATTTTTTGTGAGTTGTTTGTCTAGACTAGTTATATTTAATAACAGAAAGTTAAATTTGGAGATGTTTTGACACTTTATTACTCTAAATCAGTAAACACACATTTCACAAGGGTCAAATGTCTCATGAAATAAATTATGAGAAAGTTCAAGGTAAAATTGTAGCTCATATTTAAGCATGAGTTTGTTTTTTTTTTTTTGGTAAGATAGAAAGATTGAGATTAGACATGTAATTATGTGATTAATATCATGGAGTTTTGGAATAGCTCAGAACTAGAATGATGTGAGTGTTAATGTGACTAGGCTGTTGATCTAGTAGTTTCTTTTCCCATAGATCCAAGTATTGGTTCTGATGTTGTTTCATATTCATGTGAACTAGAAGTGTAGAATGTGAAACAGTTTCTTTTTTGAGATGACCTTAGAAACTGTAGTTCTGAACTTTGTATTGTGAAAATTTGTGTGCAGAACCATGGAGCATTTCCTTAAGTCAGTAAGTTCGACTTTTTGTTCTATCATGTTGTATAAGTGCTGATCTATTGAGAGTGAGTGTTGTCCATTCCCTCTCTACATGGCAAACTCAGTTCTTGCCCGGGGAGTGGAGCTGCTTATTCATCTGTTATACGCTATATTTCCTTCATCGTCACTTTTCACTACTCATTTTATCCATTCAATAAAATGTGTTCAGACGTTATACAAAGGTATCCAGTGGTTCTCACATTGTGAATTGTGACAGTTGCTGTTGAGTTCAAGTTCTGCAAATGATGATAAAAATAGAGACTATTAAGAGAACTGTCTTATCTGATGCTGCCTCAGGCATATATCTAAAATTTTCCTTTCAATGGCAGGCACAATGCAATCCCAGTGCCGTGATTGCAACTAGCTGTCACAGTATATACAATGACACTTGGTGGAGTGTTGGCACATCAGTACCTGTCACCCTAGGCTTTCTTCTATAATGTGCTCTTTTAACTCGATGAGCTTCCAATTCGTAGATATACTGACGCCAGAAAAAGATTAGCTGCATTAAAAATCATGGCTGCAGCTAACCCTGAACAGTGGGTGCTAGTTCTCTTAATTAGGGGCTGGTCCCTTCTATGACTGAGTTTTCACTGATAGCTCTAACACTTAGTCCAAAGCAGATAGGAAGGCTTGAGATAAATAGAGAAAGACAATGCATATTATTCTTGGATGCATCAGAGACATCCTGCAAGATCATGAGGTATCTGCTAGACTTTCTCACCATGGATGACAGATGAAGTATCTGCTAGACTTTCTCACCATGAGTGGCAGATGAATTATCTGCTAGACTTTCCCACCATGGATGGCAGATGAGGTATCTGCTAGACTTTCTCACCATGGATGACAGATGAAGTATCTGCTAGACTTTCTCACCATGAGTGGCAGATGAATTATCTGCTAGACTTTCCCACCATGGATGGCAGATGAGGTATCTGCTAGACTTTCCCACCATGGATGACAGATGAGGTATCTGCTAGACTTTCCCACCATGGATGACAGATGAGGTATCTTCTAGACTTTCTCACCATGGATGACAGATGAGGTATCTGCTAGACTTTCCCACCATGGATGACAGATGAGGTATCTGCAAGACTTTCCCACCATGGCTGGCAGATGAGGTATCTGCTAGACTTTCTCACCATGGGTGACAGATGAGGTATCTGCTAGACTTTCTCACCATGGGTGACAGATGAGGTATCTGCTAGACTTTCCCACTATGGATGACAGATGAGGTATCTGCTAGACTTTCTCACCATGGGTGACAGATGAGGTATCTGCTAGACTTTCTCACCATGGATGACAGATGAAGTATCTGCTAGACTTTCTCACCATGGATGACAGATGAGGTATCTGCTAGACTTTCCCACCATGGATGACAGATGAGGTATCTGCAAGACTTTCCCACCATGGGTGGCAGATGAGGTATCTGCTAGACTTTCTCACCATGGGTGACAGATGAGGTATCTGCTAGACTTTCTCACCATGGATGACAGATGAGGTATCTGCAAGACTTTCCCACCATGGATGACAGATGAGGTATCTGCTAGACTTTCTCACCATGGATGACAGATGAGGTATCTGCTAGACTTTCTCACCATGGATGACAGATGAGGTATCTGCTAGACTTTCTCACCATGGATGACAGATGAGGTATCTGCTAGACTTTCTCACCATGGGTGACAGATGAAGTATCTGCTAGACTTTCTCACCATGGATGACAGATGAGGTATCTGCTAGACTTTCCCACCATGGATGACAGATGAGGTATCTGCTAGACTTTCTCACCATGGATGACAGATGAGGTATCTGCTAGACTTTCTCAACATGGGTGGAAGATGAGGTATCTGCTAGACTTTCACACTATGGATGGCAGAATAAAATTAGAAAGGCCACATTCCTGCCTCAGAATAAGGGTAGACAGGTGACACTCACTCCACAGTGACACATCCACTCCACAGTGAACTGGTAAGAGCAAAAGGAAACAGGCTCAAGAGAGAATGGGCTGTGAAGAAGATATTATCCTCAGGATTTCTATCCAGGACAGGAATGCTTAGCCAAACCACCAAATTTCAAAGTGATTCTGTTCACATTACACTCAACAAAACATAGAAAGAACATATTCCTGCTGCAGTAGATGCTGAGGTCAAAGCACTATTTAGTGAAAATACCAGAGATGGCTATGCTGTTATTTATACAGATGGATCAGTGGTTTGGGGCAAGATGTGTGCCTGTGCCATTACAGTCAACTCAAATGACAAAACATTGAAAGAAGTCTGCATGCTTTTACTGCAACAACAAGCAACCTAACACAGGAAACCATGGCTGTGACAGAAGCTCATAAGACTACAGGCAAGCAGACATCTAAGCTGACTCAATGAACATGCTAAGGAAAATTCAGACTGGCTCTAAGGCAATAGTGGCTTGAATCCCTGCAGATTCACAGATCCAATAGTGGCTTGAATCCCTGCAGATTCACAGATCCATTGACTGACCTTCATTTTTGTACCAAACCATGCAGGAGTCAGTGGAAATGAATGAGTAGAAAAACTGGCAAACTCAGATGTCACAGAGGAAGGGCAGGCAATGGATCAAGCAGATATCATCAGTGCTTAAGAGATGTCACAGAGGAAGGGCAGGCAATGGATCAAGCAGATATCATCAGTGCTTAAGAGATGTCACAGAGGAAGGGCAGGCAATGGATCAAGCAGATATCATCAGTGCTTAAGAGATGTCACAGAGGAAGGGCAGGCAATGGATCAAGCAGATATCATCAGTGCTTAAGAGATGTCACAGAGGAAGGGCAGGCAATGGATCAAGCAGATATCATCAGTGCTTAAGAGATGTCACAGAGGAAGGGCAGGCAATGGATCAAGCAGATATCATCAGTGCTTAAGAGATGTCACAGAGGAAGGGCAGGCAGCGGATCAAGTAGATATCATCAGTGCTTAAGAGATGTCACAGAGGAAGGGCAGGCAATGGATCAAGTAGATATCATCAGTGCTTAAGAGATGTCACAGAGGAAGGGCAGGCAGTGGATCAAGCTGATATCATCAGGAAGCTGGTCAAAGAAAGGAGTTAAATGACAAATGTGAATCAGCATCGTTGTCAAGAATGAAGCAGTTGGGGGTGAAACTTGGGATGGTGAAAAATGAGCCATTTATCCAGACTGATGGTCAGCCAGCAAGGATCATGTGTCATCAGTTACTGTATGCTGAAGAAGATACTGAAGAGTAGATCAGAGCACTTATGAATGTGTCCAAAGTGCATGGATGATGGTCCTTCTTAACTAACTAGTTGTGTTCTTCTTACTGGAAGATGGTACTTCTTAACTAACTAGTTGTGTTCTTCTTACTAGAAGATGGTACTTCTTAACTAACTAGTTGTGTTCATCTTACTGGAAAATGGTACTTCTTAACTAACAAGTTGTGTTCTTCTTACTGGAAGATGGTACTTCTTAACTAACTATTTGTGTTCTTCTTACTGGAAAATGGTACTTCTTAACTAACTATTTGTGTTCTTCTTACTGGAAGATGGTACTTCTTAACTAACTATTTGTGTTCTTCTTACTGGAAAATGGTACTTCTTAACTAACTAGTTGTGTTCTTCTTACTGGAAGATGGTACTTCTTAACTAACTAGTTGTGTTCTTCTTACTAGAAGATGGTACTTCTTAACTAACTAGTTGTGTTCATCTTACTGGAAAATGGTACTTCTTAACTAACAAGTTGTGTTCTTCTTACTGGAAGATGGTACTTCTTAACTAACTATTTGTGTTCTTCTTACTGGAAAATGGTACTTCTTAACTAACTATTTGTGTTCTTCTTACTGGAAGATGGTACTTCTTAACTAACTATTTGTGTTCTTCTTACTGGAAAATGGTACTTCTTAACTAACTAGTTGTGTTCTTCTTACTGGAAGATGGTACTTCTTAACTAACTATTTGTGTTCTTCTTACTGGAAGATGGTACTTCTTAACTAACTATTTGTGTTCTTCTTACTGGAAGATGGTACTTCTTAACTAACTAGTTGTGTTCTTCTTACTGGAAGATGGTACTTCTTAACTAACTAGTTGTGTTCTTCTTACTAGAAGATGGTCTTTCTTAACTAACTAGTTGTGTTCTTCTTACTGGAAGATGGTACTTCTTAACTAACTAGTTGTGTTCTTCTTACTGGAAGATGGTACTTCTTAACTAACTAGTTGTGTTCTTCTTACTGGAAGATGGTACTTCTTAACTAACTAGTTGTGTTCTTCTTACTGGAAGATGGTACTTCTTAACTAACTAGTTGTGTTCTTCTTACTGGAAGATGGTACTTCTTAACTAACTAGCTGTATTCTTCTTAATGATAGTTTTTTCTTTTTTATTTGTTTCAGACATTTTACATTCACACATTCATATTTAGTGGAAATTAGAACAGTTTTAGATCAAAGAATTGCAAGATCAGCAAAATAAAACAGAGTTTTTTTTTTTTTTCTTTTTTTTTCTAATCTCTTAAATGACTCAGGAATAAATAAATCAGAACCTCTTCTGTTTTTTCATGCACACAGGGATTTTGAAGAAATTTGAATATTTTTATTGTAATAAAAATTTGAAAAATAAAATTTTGAATATATATATATATATATATATATATTATATATATATATATATATATATATATATCATACACAGAGGTTCATTGTGGAGAATTTTAAGAATATATGGAATACCATCTAAAATTTTCAACATCATTAGAGATCTCTACAATGGATATGTTTGTGCAGTCAAGACAGAAGAAGGAATGAGTGAATGGAAACAGGAGTGAAACAAGGATGTATATTATCTCCCTTGCTTTTTGGAATTGCCATAGACTTCATAATGAAAAGATGCTGTACAGATAAATCTGGCATTGACTGGGTACATGGGACCCAAATAGAAGATTTTGATTTTGCAGATGACATAACTCTTATCAGTGACAATGTGAAATCGATGCAGGAAAAAAACAGATTTCCTGTCTTCCCTGGCTAGCAAAACAGGTCTTGACATTAACAAAGACAAAGCAAAAATAATGAAACTTCTCATTAATCAAGAAGGAAAAATATATGTAGAAGGAACAGCTGTTGATGAAGTAAGCCAGTTTGCATACCTTGGCAGCTACATAGACTAGGAAGGTGATACCAGGAAGGAAGTTAGAATTGCAAAAGCAGCATTGTCCTTCAAAAATCTTGAGAACATATGGAATTCAAAAAGTTATAAGAACAAAAGCCAAGTTAAGATTATTAGATTAAAATATGGTATCCACCCTCATTTATGCACGTGAAAGCTGGAAATCAACTAAAGAAATAGACAAGAAGTTAGATTCTGTTGAAAAAAAAAATGCCTAAGGAAAGTACTTGGTATAAAGTGGAACAAACTCTTTCCGTGCATAAGGAAAAACACGGATGTGTTCTGGTGTGCGGGAGTAAAAACGCGGGTCTTGGTCTGTAAGGGGGTCTAGTTGTAAAATGGAATGGAAAACAGTAGTTCCATGTACTTCCGTATACTTAATATGTTTCAAAGTATAGCTAAATGAATGAAAATTTCATAAATGCAGAGTTTTTTAGGAAAAAAGAAGTAATGTGATGTTTTTAGACACTGATTGTGGCCAGCTCACCATCGGCTAGGTCTAGATCCGCGCTACTTACCCCTACTTACCATCTGAGATGTGTAGATCTACTTGTCGATCTCGTATTGTGACTCCGTATTGCATTCTCGCTGAATGAATGTCTGAACTAACCTCCTAACTACTCCTAACTACTTCTTCAGTCCTCTAAATATGTCTAGATCTACTTAGAAAACATTCAAGAGCAGCGGGGTGGCCATAGGCTATGTCCATATTCCTATCTACATATGTTCTCATCCATTCTTTGTACATGTCTCATCTTAACCTTTCATTTCTCAATGTTGTCTTTAGGGAGCCAGTGGCTTTGAGTATATTACTCTCCTTCAAATGCAACCTTGAGTTGGATGTCGATTTGTCCTTTTCTTAGGGTTTGGCAATGTTCCAGAAGCTAAGTTTGGTGTGCAGAATTAACTGTTTGAGAGTATACAAAGTATATAGGGCACTTCGTGAGAGAGTATCATATCCTTTTAACTTTTAGACTATCATAAACATTGTAAGGCATATTTAGACTATCATAAACATTGTAAGGCATATTTAGACTATCATAAACATTGTAAGGCATATTTAGACTGTCATAAACATTGTAAGCCATATTTAGACTGTCATAAACATTGTAAGGCATTTTTAGACTGTCATAAACATTGTAAGGCATATTTAGACTGTCATAAACATTGTAAGGCATATTTAGACTGTCATAAACATTGTAAGGTATATTTAGACTATCATAAACATTGTAAGGTATATTTAGACTATCATAAACATTGTAAGGTATATTTAGACTATCATAAACATTGTAAGGCATATTTAGACTATCATAAACATTATATGGCATAGGATATTTTACTGATTAGTGAGTGGATTATGCAAAAAAATTTAAGGCTAAAAAAAGCTTTAGTGAGCTGTGGAAAATTGTTGACTTATTTGTTCCATTTGTTTTATTTGCAACACGGTTCAAAGATTATATAAAAACTGGGTGGTGGGTGTGGTGTGTGTGTGTTTCAGGTTATCAGAAAAGTACCCTCCCACCTCACCCGTCAGGTGGGCATTTCAGCCCCTGGAGAAGGTGCTTCTCTGATAATTTGATAGAGCTAAACTGTAACCTGTGACAGTGACATGTGTTCAGTGTCCTTCTTTGTGGAATTTTAGAAATGACCACCCTATTTTTATTATCATTAATAATGGTGTCATTATGACAAGAAGGCTTAACACACCTGCAGAATCTCAAAGATAATTATTTTATCTTGCCATTTGATGTTCATTATTTCTCATTAGCATTAAAGATAGAAAGAGTTTGTTTTTTTTTCCTCAGATCTTGACTATGTTGTCAGATCCATAAAAGAAAATGCTAAGGGCAGAGCTTTTCTCTTCAGGGTTAATCTTTTGTCATTCCATTTGCATGTGATAGTTGTCTTTCCTATTCATATATTGATTTCTCCATCTAGAAAGAAGATGACCATTGTAACTGTGGATCCAAGATTGTTGAACATGTCCACTAATTCAGTTGGATTTCATTGAATATTAAAGTTAGAACAGTTTAATGAGCGCACAATTGTGACATTTTAGTTTACACCTTAATCAGGTAAGATTATAGGACATTTTCTAAGAAGAGGAAAATTGGAACACATTGTGGCAACTGGAAAAATTGAGGGAAGAAGAGACAGAGGAAGACAGAGAGAGAGAACTTACAGTGTGGCTAGGAATAAATTCACTGATGGATCTCATAATCAAGTCTAAAGACGGAATTGTGGAGAGAAATGATCACCTACACCACGTGGCACAGCACTTGATTAATTGATTAATCATACAAACAATGCGGGGCAAAGTAATAAGGAAAGAAGATAAAATATACATTCACATGAATGCTATACAACAAATAGAATGGAAAAAAAAATAGAAAAAAAAGGTAGCACTTAGCTGTGACTTGTAAGAAGCTGCTTCTAGGAAGGTGTGTGACAAAGCATTGTGAATATTTAAATGAAGACATGGATGTGTGATAGGTTGGTAGTAAAGGGGGGGGGGGGGTGAGGAAAGTAGAAATAAGAGACAGATACAGTGGTAATCCAGCCACAAAAATGGTTGGATGAATAGATGAATGTGGTTGGGGTAGAAGGTTTGTAGTCTAGTGCAATTAGGGGGTTCTAGAGTACAAGTTGCAGGTGAAGAAAGAGTATACTTTAGTAGTGAAGGAAAATGATTGTGGAGAAAAGGAATGTCAAGTGAAGCTGAATTTTGAGTTCAAACCATGTGGTTCATGCATCCCATATTCCTGTGTGCAGTGGTTCTTGAGCTCTAGGGGACTTCTGTCATCTTGGTGACATTGTTTAGTAGCTGCTACTAGAAATCAGATTTGCCCTTGTGGTTGGGCCCATTGAAATGATGCTAGCTTAGAAGCATGCTGGGAGATGTCATAAAGATGTTTCTGCATGTGATCATTTAATCTGAGACTGGTCTCTCTATTAAAAGTTATCTTACACTTTTTTTACAAACAGCAGCATTGTAATAGCATATAATTTTTTTTTTGGCTGCTTAATTACAATTAAAGGGAAGTAAATTGAATTGATGGTGGGATTCACAGAATTAAGTCCCACTTTAATTCATCTCTTTATGTAATGTTAAAAAAAAATAGATAGTACTCAGCCTTCTTGGCCTTGACGTCTGGTAAATCTCACATGATGTTTGGGAGAAGTTGGAAGGGAAAAAGTGAAATGTCTGGGTCAACATAAGCAGATGAAAGGAGAATTATTAATATTTTTTTTTAATTGTGTCTACACAAGCTAAATTTAGTACATAAAATTTAGGCCTTGGAATGTTTTTTTTTTTTCACTCAAGGTCAGTTCTGACATGTTTACTTCACAAGAATTATTAATATATTTAATGAGCCGTCTCTTGATGAGTTATATTTAGTAACAAAGTTAAATCTGGAAATATTTGACATCTTATTACCAAAAGTCAGTAGACAGACAATTTCACTAGGGTCAGATGTCTTGTGAACTTTTAGAGAAAGTTCAAGGTAAAATTTGTAGGGAATATTTAAGCTTGAGCAACTTTTGTTAGATTGGATTTTGGGTAGAATGTTTTGCTGAGTAGTCATTTTACCAGTGGAGTAGTTGCAGGTCAGTTTTACTAATGGAATAGTTTTAGCTCAGCATATTGTCCTTTAGGACAATGTTCTTTTACCTTGTACTGATATGCAGATGTTAGGAGCATTGTCCTCGTCAGGACAGATTTTGTGTTCGGGAGATGTGTTGGAAGTTCACTATATTGTAAGTAGTTGTTTTTACTTGCTTATTGTTGTCAGGCTTTTTTTCCCAATGGCACTGACTACGCGCCCGGGAAGCTCTTGTATTGCTTGTTAAATCACTCTGCCATGTTGGCAGTTTGTTTTCCTTCCCCATCTCCATCTTTCACCATTTATTTTTCATTCAATAAATGTTTGATCTGTATCTTGGAATTTAGTCTATTCATTACCTACATGGAGTTCTTATCTGTTAGTCCTGTTGACTGAGTGGGAGTCCTGTACAAGTTTTCATTATGTGACATTGTTGTGGCAGTTGTGGCAGTTGCGAACCTGGAATGAGACAAAAAACCTTGTCAAAAAGATAAGAGAGAGACAATGTACTTTCATAGGACATGCAATGAGAAGAGGGGGCATTGAAAATATTATAACAACAGGAAAAATAGAAGGAAGAAGATCAAGAGGAAGACCAAGAGAAATGATACTGGACAGTCTGACGGGATGGTGTGAGAGGAGATCACCAACTGAGCTGATAGCATGCATGAAGGATCGCGTACTCTGGAGAAGCATAATAGCCAACGCCAGTCGGCACGGCACATGATGATGATGATGAGTTGCGAACCTGGCATTGTTGTTGTGTCACTTGGGGTATACTATAGTGACAAGATTGCCTTTGTGGTAAAGTAGTGTTACCAATTCTTACAGGCAACAACAACATGTAAGTCTTTCTAACACAATTATAGTCCACAAAAAAGTCAATATCTCTGACTCTCTGCGTACTGCCACAGAGGCATCCACCTACAGTTGATGCTGTGCATGCACAAATATAATATACCATTGATGAAGAAATCCTTCTACAGCATATATAAACTGGTGCCATACATAAGAAAAAGGACAATCAAAGTTTTTCGGACACATCAGCAGACATGAAGGTTTTGAAAAATTGGTCATGACTGGAAAGGTAAATGGCAAAAGACAGAGAGGGTGAAGAAAACAGACATACCGAGATGGCCTGACTGCAAGGTTTGGTGTGAAAACAAGTGAATTGATCTAAGACACGGAAGATTGAGCAAAATGGAGAAAGATTATCACCTATCACTATCAGCATGGCACTGATCTGATCTAATGTGTGTGTGTGCTTGCCTGCATGTGTTATATAAATATGTATATAGGGCATTTGCAAAGTTGCTGTGCATTACCCAGTATCGATTCCAGTATTGTAGTGGTATCTTAGTTGTATCTTAGTGGTATCTAGCCACATCCATCTGCTATGACTGGAGTTGTCGATTAAGCATGCTGATCTGCTGACAGCAATTGTTTGACCACTGTTGCTTTATATGGGAAGAATTTCAAATTTTTGCCAGCTTACGCAAAGCCTTTGATGGACTCTGAAGCATAGGGTCAGAAATGTTCAATAACTTCTCCTCCTTAAGTTTAGATAGTCTCCCACTACAGTGTGGATCTGATATTGAGTCTGTTTCATGAAATTTCTCAGTAAGTTTATAAACTTCACTGCCATGAGGCACAAGCTCCTGGTAATTTTTCAATAAATTGCTCCTGCACTAAATCGGTGTACGTATTGCTTTCTCGAAAAATGTGCTAACCTCTAGTGAAAGAACCATTGTGAATAAATTGATTTAAACAGTTCACCCATCATGCACTTCAAATTCTACTTAACAACTGAATGCACAAAGACAGAATACATTGAATGTTACACAACAGCAGACTTCAACACACTAACTATATATATACAACACACTATATATATACAACTATATATATACTATATATATATATACAACACACTAACTATATATATATATATATATATACTGGGAACATTTGTGGAAAGATCAATAGAAGTAAAGATGGACCTATAGTTATGCTTCATAGACTACTGTAAAGCATTCGATAAAGTGAGACACACAGAAATTATAAGAATGCTGGAAGACATCAACATAGATGGGAAAGATCTGAAACTCATCAAAAATATATACTGGCAGCAATCAGCAGCAATGAAGGTTGAGAACCAAATAGGAGCATTCCAAGACATAAAATTGAGAGTGAGACAAGGGTGTGCTCTATCTCCTGATCTCTTCTCCTTGTACAATGATAAATATAGAAAGCTTGCCAGGAATATAAATTGGTGGGTACACCTTAACAAAATATGCAGATGACACAGTTCTGATTGCTAAAAGTGGAGGGGAGCTACAGACTCTTCTGAACATTGTGGTTCATGAAAGTAAAAGTAAAGGTCTCAGCCCGAACAAAAAGAAGACTGAAGCGATGGTCATCTCAAAGAAAAGAATACCAACAAAATATAGCATTACCATCGATGGCACAGAACTGAAACAAATTGATCGATTCGAGTACTTAGCTATATAACAGCGGATAGGAAATGTCACAATGAAATAAAAAGCAGACGTGCTCAAGCCAAGTCAGCATTCCAGGCAATGAGACACATCTTGTGCAAGAGATCCATATCAATGGAAACGAGATTCCGAGTACTTATATGTTACACTGAGCTAATTTTATTTTATGGATGTGAAGCATGGTCCATGAATAAGAGAGTACAGCGAGAAATGGAGGCCATGGAAACGTGGTTCATAAGAAGGATGTTGAAGATACCATGGACAGCAAAGAAAACCAATGAAGAAATCTTAAGAGAGGCTGGAGTTAAAAGGCAAATTACAGCAAAAATCAGAGGCAAACAAGTGAGATTTATAGGACATTTTCTGAGAAGAGGAAAATTGGAACACACTGTGGGAAGTAGAGAAGATATAGACAAAGAATATTATGATGCCATAACAATTGGAGGTTATGAAATACCAGAGGTTAGATTTTCCTGATGACACAGTATTACCGTCCACAACACAAAAAGGAATGGAAAAACTAATTATGTCAGTCCATAAGAATAGTGAAGAGCAAAACCTCTATCTTAATGTGAAGAAAACTAAATTGATGACAACTGACAAAACAGACAAGGCAGCTGATATATGTATCAATGAGGAAAAACTGGAAGAAGTGGAGAGTTTTTTAATATCTTGGATCACTGCTATCTAATAACGGAGATACAATGATGGAAATTAAAAGGAGGACATCTATTGCTCTTCGGAAAGTAAAACACCTAAAGAATCTGTGGAGACGAACAGACAGAACTACAAAAATAAGATTTTTAAGGGCATGTATCTTTTCTATCGCAACGTATGCATGTAAGACCTGGACACTTAACAAAACAGCTGAGAAACGCATAAATGCCTTTGAATATAAATGCTACAGAAGAGTTCTTCAAATATCATGGACACAAAAAAACGAACAAATATATCCATACTACAAGAACTTAATATTGAAGAAGGCTTGCTAGTAAAGAGAATTAAAGAGAAAAAACTTAATATTTTTTGGATAGCAGCAGGCCATCTTTCTCACAACTGAGAGGCCTACAGGAGTGCTGTTAGGGAGGCAAAGTTGTGCAAGGGACATGCAAATGAATGAATGAATGTGGTAAGTGGAAAAATTGAGGGAAGAAGAGACAGAAGAAGACAGAGAGAGAAGTTACTGATGTCATCAGTGTGGCTAGGAGAAAAGTCACCGGCAGATCAATAGTCAAGTCTAAAGATGGAATTGTGGAGAGAAATGATCATCACGCCACAGCACTTGATTGATTGAGTGATTATTTGTTATGGATAAAACATGTAAGTCAAACCTTCTTTCTGTCCTCTTAATCGACCTGTATTTTATTTTATGAATAAGACAAAAAGTGAAATGTTACAAATATATAATAAATATGGAAATTCCTTCCTTTATATATATATTTGAACTGAATAATTACGTATAATGGTATGCATCCTTTTACAATTTCAAATTCATTTTATACAGGTTTATTGTAAAAATGGTACTGTCAAAATAAGTAAAGATGTTGCCAGAGAAAACTTAAACTTTCTGCTGTCTATATATATATATATATATATATGTCCATTCCAACTACTATTAAAAATGGGTTTGACAGCAGACAGATAACATTGCCAGCATATCAACCTTATTTTCCTTACAGCAGACCCCTTCCAATGTCCCCAGTTAAGTGTAAAGTTCTCATAAATCTTCCATGCCCAATCATCATTCTTGAATACTACTGCTTATACTAATTAGACCAATCTTTATTAAGTTTTCTAATTACTATAAATGAAACTAACCATTTGCTACAGATCCAACTTTGAGAGGACTTTATCATTCACACACAAATATATGTACACCTACTCAACAGTCTTTTCAGAACAGTAAAATGTCAAAGTGCGCTTGCACATACACACACACACAAAGAAAGAAAAAAAGAAATATATGATGATACAAAAGTAAACAAATATCAGCAGTAATGTTAATTAGTTTCTTATCTCCTTATATCTTATATCCTTCCCATGCCGTTAAATGTCACATAGGGCTCGCAAAGTAGTTCGCCAATTTTTCATATCTTCGGCGAGTCTTTAAATCTCATAAAGGGATTTTATGCCTGTTAATTTGGCCTCTCTTAACAATGTCCTTCTGAGTTTCATGTGGTCTGCCTCTTTTTCTTTGGCCTGTTGTGTTCCACTTGATAGCTTGTTTTGGGATTCTCTGATCATTTCTTCTCATCAAGTGACCAACATATATGCATCTCTTTTCCTGATCACCTTGAGACTGGTTGTTGTTCAGTCATCTGTCTTATCTCTGCATTGTTCTTGAATTCATTCCACTTGATGCAGAGTATTTTCCTTAGGCATTTGTTTTCAAAAGAGTCTAATTTCTTTTCTGTTTCTATAGTTGTTTTCCAGCTTTTGCATGCATAAATGAGGGTGGATATTACATTTGAATTGAATAGTCTTAACTTGGTTTTTATGCTTATAACTTGTGAATTCCATATGTTCTCAAGATTCTTGAAGATTGATGCTGCTTTTGCAATTCTAATTCTAACTTCCTTTCTAGTTTCACCATCCTGGTCTATGTAGCTGCCAAGGTATGCAAATTGATTGACTTTTTCAATATCTGTCCCTTTTATGTGTATTTTTCCATCTTGATTAATGAGAAGTTTCATTATTTGTGTTTTGTCCTTGTTAATTTCAAGTCCTATTTTGCTAGCCAGTGAAGACAGGCTATCTGTTTTTTCTTGCATGGAATTCACATTATTACTGATAGAGTTATGTCATCAGCAAAATCAAGATCTTCTAGTTGGGTCCCATGTACCCAGTCAATACCTGTGTTACCTGTGCAGCATTTTTTCATTATGAAGTCTATTGTAATCCCAAAAAGTGAAGGAGACAGTATACATCCTTGTTTCACACCTGTTTCAATCTGGAACCATTCACTCATCCCTTCTTCTGTCTTGACTGCACAAACATATCCATTGTAGAAATCCTTAATGATGTTGACAATTTTAGATGGTATTCCATATAGACATAAAATTCTCCATAATGAATCTCTGTGTATGCTATCAAATGCTTTTTTAAAATCTATGAAGTTCAGTATTAATGGTTTCTGCTTTTCAATATGTTCTTCAAGTATTATTCTGAGAGTAAAGATCTGATCGAGACAGCTTCTCCCTTTTCGAAATCCTGCTTGTTCTTCTCTCATTGTGGTATCCACTATATCTTTAAGTCTGTTCAAAATGACCTTGCAAAATACTTTAGACACAACTGATATTAAGGTTGCTTCTCTCCAATTGTTAAAGTCACTAAGGTTGCCTTTTTTTTTGGTATTTTAACAATGATTCCTTTTTTCCATTTGGAAGAGACCTTTTCTTCTTTCCAAATTTTGTTAAACATTCTTTGTAGTTGTCTCATGTTGTCACTATTGATAGTTTTTAGCATTTCGGGTTTTATTTCATCTTCATCTGCAGCTTTTTTGTTAGCCATTAAATTCACTGCTGTTTCAATTTCATGCAATTTAATTTCATCTAGGTTAACATTTAATTGTGGGGTTGGTAAGTTGGTTTCAAGGTTTAACAATTTCGATCACTGAAAAATCAAAGACAAAAACTGTTAAAATGTAAGATAAAAATAATGGTCAGTGGTAATGGATTATTTTATGTTATTTAAAGAAAATATTGTAATTTTATATATAACTTTTTCTTTGCTCATTTTTAATGTTTTTAATACAACAGAAATAGACAAATTAAACTCCTGGGAACAACTGTGTTAGGAACACATTTATCTTAACATAGTCTTTGTGAGACAGGGAACATAGATCTGTTTGCTTAAAAACTCTGGCCTACTTCTTTAGCCCAGAAACCTATAGCAATCAACACTAATTGTTATTTTTTAAAAATGTGATGTCAGGTTGGTGGACGGATGGGGACATGGAGATCCCCGGAAGGGATGAGGAAAATCTAGTGTGAAACCAATGAAGCCAGGATGTGACAAGCCTATGGATCTTTACAACAATGGCTATCAGAATGATGTTGACAGAACCAGAAAAATGTAGGTGGTGGGGAATGGATATTGTTGGGGCACTCACTGGATTCCTCATCCCAAAGTCAGAGTATTTCTGTAGAACTTCCTCAAAGCTGTCTAGCCAGCCATTGTTGCATGCTGGATTTGACATGGAGAAGGGGCTTAAGTACAGCCACCATAGGCAGAAAAACAAAGTTTTGTCCAGGCCAGCCTACACCACTGTCTTCATGACAGTCCGAGCAAGGCCACAGTCTGCCCTAGCAAGGAAAGGTGCTAAAGTTGGAGGTACCCAGCCAAAAGAACCATCACAAAAATCAGAGTAACACACATCATTGGCAGTGAAATGTCCATATCTGCAGTTTTTAAACACGGTGCTCGCCCTGTGAAGACTAACCAGGTAGGTGCAGTGCCGGGCCCCCTGCCGCAAAATAGTCCACCCTATGCTACTGGAGGTCCCCTCAGTTTGTCTGTGGAGCCAGGAGACATGAGAGTAGAGTTACTGGCTAGAATATACAACATCAGCAAACTACCAAAAAGCAAGAACTTAAAATAATGGAATGGAGTGCTGAGGATGTCAGAAGTGTTAGAGATAGCTATAGTAAAAAAAAAAGGTGGAACTAGAGAACATACTCGCCCGAGTTAAGCCGATTTAGGCATATTTCACCAGTATGGATGTAATACGGACGTGGCCGGCCTATAGAGCAGAGGTGCCGTGGTATGAGTAGCTCTTGCTGAGAGACTACTGGACATACTGATTAAGCTTCACTTTATCCTTTCCATTAACTTTTCACAGCGGCGCCGCCCGGCAACCCTAGTCGCATTTTCGCATTTTCTTCTTTGGCCGGAAGGAGTTTCGCTCCACGCACGGCAGCCGAAGAATCTCGCCAGCAATGTCTTAGTTTAACCCCTGGGTTAAGCCGTTTAGGCAATCTGCCCAAGTTTGGGTGTGTATGGGACGTGGCCGGCCTTTATAGCAGAGGTGCCATGATTGGAGTAGTCCTGACCTCGAGACTACCGGTCACTTCACTTAATCCTTCACCTTTTCCACGACGGCGCTGCGCAGCGACCCTAATATCATTTTTCTTCATTGGCCGGGCGGAGTTTCACCCCACACACGGCAACTGAAGAATCTCGCCACCAGCGGACCCGTTACAAACATGGTAGGCATGTCACGTACCATCAATATTTGATAGGGCAGACATTTGAAAGATGCGTCGCCGGCTCGGAAGGCCATACTATCGGCACAAAGTTATCCAGAGTCACCAGTTGGGACGCCGAGCCCCGCGAAGAGCAATGACGATTGTTTTTGAACTAACGAAAGCGCTCTTTCCACGAGGGTTGGATCTTGCTAAGCATGTATTAGCTCTAAAATTGCCACAGTTATCCAAGTAGGATTGCGTCATCTAAGGAACATCGATGAGCCATTCGCGGTTTCACCGTGAGACAGTGTGAACTTAGACATGCATGGCTTAATTTTTGAGACAAGCATATGACTACTGGCAGGATCAACCAGATAGCTTTCTTCACCGAACCTTAGTGGGATATCTGGCGACAGACCGACGTGGGAAAAGGGAGACAGCGCTTTGCTCAGACTGGATCCCTTTCAACCCCGGCGGCGGCTGCCGACTCTCTCTACTCTAACGAACGAGAAGAAAGCCCAGCACCGACAACCAACGCATATTACATACTGCAGACCCGATACTTTTGCCAGAGATTGGCCAATTTCGAGACCACCGCTCGACAAAACCGTAGTACACCACCCACGCGTTAGCACAAACCTGGCTAGCTAGCCGTTTATAGGCTTCGCTCGACGGACAAACCACTCTCTTCTGCATCGAAATACCTTAACTCTCGCCGCCCGGGTAGGGAGCGAAAACCTTTCTCCCCACGCATGGAACTCTAGAGCGCTTTTTCGCCAAAAGAATGATCGGCTTGCGCAACAGCAGCCCGGGCTGTGCAGCTCAGCGCGAATTACAGTCTCAACAACAAACGGGCTAGTGTTATGTCTACAACGTCCACAACGTCTGGTACCATAAAAAGTGTCCTCTGACGACTTCCAACTAATAAGTCCCTGAAGTTTTTGTCCCGTCTGCAGGCCACCATTGAGGGTTCCCCAAAGAGTTCACGTGTATCTGGCTCAGTCTGTTGGAGATGAAAGAATAGTCTATTCTTAATGGTCAAAATATGGGGGTGATCCATGAGTACCAGTTTAACTCTGTCCAAGGTTTAGGAGAGAGGGCTTATTTTCGCGATACATGACTGATGCTGTTCCAGGAGGAAATGAGAACATGTTCTGGATAACCGCATTGACTAAAGAAATTTAACAATCTATTAAATGGAAAACACCATCCTCAGTACATAAACATTACAACCTAAGAAGTAAAGACCAAAAGCAAAGATGAACTTAACACTTCTAAGAAATACTTAATCGACCACACCCAAAAGAATTGATAAACCTTGAAACTGGTTTACCAACCCCACAACTAAATGTCAACCTAGATGAAATTACATTGCATGGAATTGAAACAACAGCAGTGAATTTAATAGTTAACAACAAAGCTGCAGGTGAAGATGAAATAACAGCCGAAATGTTAAAAGCTATCAATAGTGACAACATGATACATTACAGAAAATGTTTAATAAGATTTGGACAGAAGTAAAGGTCCTTGTAAATGGAAAAAAGGAAACGTTAAAATACCCCTCCCCCCCCAAAAAAAAAGGAACCTTAGCAACTGTAACAATTGGATTTCATGCTTAGTATCAGTTGTGTCAAAAGTATTTTGCAAAGTCATTCTGAATAGACTTAAAGATATAGTGGATACTGCAATGAGAGAAAACAAGCAGGATTTCGAAAAGGGAGAAGCTGTCTCGACCAGATCTTTGCTCTAAGAATAATACTTGAAGAACATATTGAAAAGCAGAAACCATTAATACTGAACTTCATAGACTTAAAAAAAGGCATATGACAGCATTCATTGTGTAGAATTTTAAGTCTATATGGAATACCATCTAAAATTGTTAGCATCATTAAGGACCTCTACAATGGATATGTTTGTGCAGTAAAAATAGATGAATGGTTGGGCGAATGGTTCCAGATTGAAACAGGCATGAAACAAGGATGTATACTGTCTCCTTTGCTTTTTGGAATTGCAGTAGACCTCATAATGAAAAAATGCTGCACATGTAACACAGGTATTGATTGTTCTTCTCTCACTGAAAGACTCACCGAAGACAGGAAAAATTGGCACACTACCTTGCGAGCCCTATGTGATGTTTAACGGCACGGGAAGGATATAAGATATATAACATAAGTTATAAAATGTAAACTTGCAGCAACAAGTTTTACCCCCTCCCCCAAACTCCCTTCTTCTCTGGCAGCAATCAGCTATATATTGCTTCCTGGTCTCTTTCCTGCGGCCCTACCCCACCCCTCATATTGTTTTCTCCCTTTCACCGCTGCTGACAACAGATTGGTTGACATTGTTTTCCTTTGTGGTCCACCAGCCTCGTCTTTAGGGCGCATTGTTGAAGAAAGATGCCACAAAGCTACGTTTTTCATTTTTCTTCTTTTTATTTGTGTTGTGTTGTTTTTATATGTAATCCTCGAAAAAGGCTGACGCTGAAATATTGGATGTATGTCTTTTTTTTCATTTATATATTCTCATCTTTCATACTTTCTATCATTTGCATTTCTACTCACTTTCCTCTGTCGCTTTGTAAAACTGAACCTTACACTTTTCTGCGCGATACAAAATGTCTACTGGCCTAGAAAGCGCTCTAAATGGTAGGTAAAAATGATGTGCGTAAAAGACATGCACATTTGTCAGAGAGCGGTTAGCCCAACTGCCGAAGAGTGTCTAAATGTACTCGAATGCGGGTAAACATCTACTTGGTTTAAAACCAAATTGGAAATGCAATGACAGTCTGTTTCGTCACTGAATAAAGCCATTCTCGCCTTTTTTGTTATAAAAAAAAATTGTGCTTCCTGGTGCGAATTCGTGGTCCCAAAACAAGGTGACGTCTACATTTCCTAGACGACCATAATATTTGGGAATTTCCTTCTCCGTGTCCCTCTTCCTCCCACAGAAAACGGACTACATGGTCAGCATATGGTCTTATTGCACTTCTCCCCCACAAAGACATTAAAAAAAACCCCACGCTGCCTGTAAATGCCGCGGGGAAGTAGAGGACCATCTGGAGGGAAAAGGTGCGTACAGATTTCTATAAGAATAAGCGACCTGTAATGACTAAATCAGTGGCACCACATAGGAACCACCCTATCGTTACGCGATGCTGCTGGCTAAATCATTGGCGCCATATCGTTACGCGATGCTGCTGGCTAAATCATTGACGCCATATCGTTACGCGACGCTGCTGGCTAAATCATTGACGCTTACGCGACGCTGCTGGCTAAATCATTGACGCCATATCGTTACGCGACGCTGCTGGCTAAATCATTGACGCTTACGCGACGCTGCTGGTTAAATCATTGACGCCATATCGTTATGCGATGCTGCTGGTAAAAAGTTGATTCCACCGTTGTAGTGAGTCTCCAAGAACCTCAGGAAGGTAAGTAAATCTGCTTTATACACTCCTCATCGGATATGATGCCAAGAGCTTTATATGTGCAGCAGAAGCATGTAGAAGATACACTAATGTTACACACCTTTCCTAGATAAAAACTAGATAAAGCAGTGATGATTCTAGCCTAAGTAAAGTAGAACATAGACTGCCCTCACTCCTGATAATTTAGTACAAAATAAATGCTATAGGTAAAAAATTCTTGGGTCAACCCTGAAGGATCTGAAAATATCACAACAAAGATAAAAGAGAAAAGGGGCAGATGAAGGTGAGGAGAGTAGATCATGAACAGTTTAACTTTATGGCATGAAAAAAAGTCAACTGTGCTAATGGAAAGGACTGAGATCTGTCTTGTCTTATATATCTTTTATCCTTCCCGTGCCATTAAACATCACATAGGGCTTGCAAAGTAGTTTACCAATTTTTCCTGTCTTCGGCGAGTCTTTCAACCTCATCAAAAAGGATTTTATGCCTGTTAATTTGGCCTCTCTTAACAATGTCCTCTTCAGAGTTTCATGTGGTCTGCCTCTTTTTCTTTGGCCTGTTGTGTTCTACTTGATAGCTTGTTTTGGGATTCTCTGATCATTTCTTCTCATCAAGTGACCAACATATGTCCATCTCCTTTTCCTGATCACCATGAGACTGGTTGTTGTTCAGTCATCTGTCTTATCTCTGCATTGTTCTTGAATTCATTCCACTTGATGCAGAGTATTTTCCTTAGGCATTTGTTTTCAAAAGAGTCTAATTTCTTTTCTATTTCTTTAGTTGTTTTCCAGCTTTCGCATGCATGAATGAGGGTGGATATTACATTTGAATTGAATAGTCTTAACTTGGTTTTTGTGCTTATAACTTTTGAATTCCATATGTTCTCAAGATTCTTGAAGATTGATGCTGCTTTTGCAATTCTGATCCTAACTTCCTTTCTAGTGTCACCATCCTGGTCTATGTAGCTGCCAAGGTATGCAAATTGATTGACTTCTTCAATATCTGTCCCTTCTATGTGTATTTTTCCATTTTGATTGAGAGGAATTTTCATTATTTGTGTTTTGTCCTTGTTAATTTCAAGTCCTATTTTGCTAGCCAGTGAAGACAGGCTATCTGTTTTTTCTTGCATGGAATTCACATTATTACTGATAGAGTTATGTCATCAGCAAAATCAAGATCTTCTAGTTGGGTCCAATGTACCCAGTCAATACCTGTGTTACCTGTGCAGCATTTTTTCATTATGAAGTCTATTGTAATCCCAAAAAGTGAAGGAGACAGTATACATCCTTGTTTCACACCTGTTTCAATCTGGAACCATTCACTCATCCCTTCTTCTGTCTTGACTGCACAAACATATCCATTGTAGAAATCTTTAATGATGTTGACAATTTTAGATGGTATTCCATATAGACTTAAAATTCTCCATAATGAATCTCTGTGTATGCTATCAAATGCCTTTTTAAAATCTATGAAGTTCAGTATTAATGGTTTCTGCTTTTCAATATGTTCTTCAAGTATTATTCTGAGAGTAAAGATCTGGTCGAGACAGCTTCTCCCTTTTCGAAATCCTGCTTGTTCTTCTCTCATTGTGGTATCCACTATATCTTTGAGTCTATTCAAAATGACCTTGCAAAATACTTTAGACACAACTGATAGGTTGCTCCTCTCCAGTTGTTACAGTCACTAAGATTGCCTTTACTTATCTGTAGAGAAGCACAATTACCAACACCTACCAAAATTGCACTTGTCAGTGGTGGTGATGAGATAATTTTAGGCTCAATTTAATCATATAGAGCATAGATAACTTTTAGGATTGATTTAATAAACTAGAACACAGATAAGTTCAGAACTAACAAACTTGCCCTAAAGAACTAGAACTCAAAACTAACCCTACACATAGATCTAGATATTTGAAACACAGTGATCATAAAATGTTCCATATGTCAGCATGTAGTATGGTCTGCTGATAGTGTTTTTCCACCTGTGTCTTTTACAAGTACTTTTTTTTTTAAATAAAAGCTAGCTATTCAGATTTTAGAGTCACCTTCATACAAAACTTTCAAGATTGGGTTTGAACCCAGTTAATATTCAAAATCATTGATTTTGTTTTGTTTTTTTTTTTCAAGTATGGACCTTCAGAAATAAATCTATGAGGAGATTTGTTAAGTTTTGTAGAAAGAAAATAAAGATTGAAAAAGTGGAGCTGGTTCAGGATAGAAAGCCTGATACCAAAATAAAAAAATTAAATGTTGTCACAACATGATAGTATGCCTAAGACTGGTGGTAAGTCCAGTTTAATAATATAATGAGCAATCTGTATTGTAAAAAGACATTTTGAACAATAATGGTACAACAAATAATTTTAACAAGAACTGTATAAACTTACATCCTTCCCGTGGCTTATACGTCACATATTGCTCACATGGTAGTTTGCCAACTTTTCCTGTTATCGGCAAGCTTTTCAATCTCATCAAAGGATTTTATGCCTACTAGTTTGGCCTCTCTAGAGTTTCACATGGTCAGCCTTTTTCTTCAGCCTGTTGAGTAACACTTTATAGCTTTTTTGGGGATTCTCTAGCTGTTTCTTCTCATCATGTGACTGACATATGCCCATCTCCTTTTTCTGATTTATGCATGGTTGCCCTCTCCTTCTAGTTTACTTTGTAAGAAGAAGAGGTGGCTATATATGATATATTATACCACGGGGCTAAGCGTGTCACTAGTAGAAAGATATCCCTTTTATAAGTGCTGCTATCAGGAAAAGCTGTCTAGTGTTATAATTGTGAATTTCAGATTGAACTATCTTTTTAAATCTCTCATACTTTGCCAAACAATCCAGGCAATCCAACAGCAGGACAACAAGGTCACAAAACTGAGTCTGGCAATTCATGTGACTTAACAATTAACGTTTGTGAATAAGCAACAGTCTAAAAAATATATGTCACACAGACAAAAGTTTAACATGAGGAAGATAAGGCTGATGTTATATGAGATGTAGAAGATGAGGCTGATGTTATATGAGATGAGGAAGATGAGGCTGATGTTGTATGAGATGAGGAAGATGAGGCTGATATTATATGAGATATGAGGAAAAATTACTTCTGCCGCACGGCAGGAAAATTTTACAAACCTGAACACAATATCTTCCGGCATTCAAAGATTTGCCATTGGAAGCTGTAAGTTCAGTATTACAATACCAGTGATAGCAATAAGCCAATTCACATACTTCAGTATATGGAAGAAACTAACTTCTCTCACAAGGTCACCAAAATCACCACAAAAAAAAAATACTGCACCTGTCCTAAAAAGGACAATATACATTTTGAGAACCTCTGTACTATATATTGTCCTAAAGAAAAGGACAAACACACACAAACTTCCACAGAAACATCATAACTAGCATCTAACCCATTATGACTGAAGCAAAGGAACTCTCTCCGACCTAAACCTTTTTTTTCCATTCCTAACAGTCATCCGAAAGTCTACTTTCTTCTTCTTTTTATTTCATATGCAGCACAGTGTTTATCTAACTCAGTGACATCCTGAGGATTGGGTTTTCCTGATAAACTGTGGTCCATTTCTGCCATCCTAAAATTAGCCTGTCCAGTGAAAAACTCTTACACATTACTTTTGACAAGATTGTACCCCTTTAACTAACAAAAAATTCACGTTCACTGTCTACCTTCTACATACTGCTACACTAATCATCCATGAGACAGGTTGTTGTTTGCTCATCTGTCTTATCTCTGTCTTATCTCTGTCTTAT
The DNA here is from genome assembly GCA_009760885.1 of Achatina immaculata. NCBI lineage: Eukaryota > Metazoa > Mollusca > Gastropoda > Stylommatophora > Achatinidae > Lissachatina > Lissachatina immaculata. Next base: position 46,100,029 of record CM019693.1, on the reverse strand, counting down.
CTCTGTCTTATCTCTGTCTTATCTCTGCATTGTTCTTGAATTTGTTCCACTTTATACTGAGTATTTTCATTAGGTATGTTTTCAAAAGAGTCTGATTTGTTGTCTATTTCTTTAGTTGTTTTCCAGCTTTCACATGCATAAATGAGGGTGGATATTACATTTGAATTGAATAATCTTAACTTGGTTTTTGAGCTTATAACTTTTGAATGCCATGTTCTCAAGATTCTTGAAGGTGAACGCTGCTTTTGCACATTCCTGGTGTCACCATCCTGGTCTATGTAGCTGCCGAGGTATGCAGATTAGTGTGCTTCATCAACTGTTCCTTCTATGTATATTTTTCCTTCTTGATTAATGGAAAGTTTCATTATTTTAGTTTTTTTCCTTGTTAATTTCAAGTCTTATTTTACCAGTCAGCGATGACACAGTATCCGTTTTTTCTTGTATCACATTCACATTGTCAGTTATAAAAGTTATGTCATCTGCAAAATCAAGATCTTCTAGTTGGGTCCCACGTACCCAGTCAATGCCAATTTTACCTGTGCATTTTTTCATCATGAAGTATTGCAATTCCAAAAAGCAAGGGAGATAGTATACTATATATCCTTGTTTCACGCCTGTTTCAATCTGGAACCATCCACTCATTCCTTCTGCGTTGACTACACAAACATATCTGTAGTAAAGATCTTGTTGTCACTTTTAGATGGTATTCCATAGTCTTAAAATTCTCCACAATGAATCTCGGTGTATGCTATCAAATGCCTTTTTAAAGTCTATGAAGTTCAGTATTAATGGTTTTTGCTTTTCAATATGTTCTTCAAGTATTATTCTTAGAGTAAAGATCTGGTTGAGGCAGCTTTTCCCTTTTCAAAATCCTGCTTGTTCTTCTCTCTTTGTAATATCCACTATATCTTTAAGTCTATTCAGAACGACTTTATAAAATACTTTTGGCACAACTAATAGTAAGTTTACTCTTCTCCAATTATCGCAGTCGCTAAGGTTGCCTTGTTTTGGTATTTTAACAAGATTCCTTTTTTTCCATTTAGAAGAGACCTTTCCTTCTTTCCAAATTTTACTAAACATTCTCTGTAGTTGTCTCATGTTGTCACTATTAAGAGCTTTTAACATTTCAGCTGTTATTTCATCTTCACCTGTGCTTTATTGTTAGAAGTTAGATTTACTGCTGTTTCAATTTCATTTAATGTAATTTCATCTTCTGCTTCTTCTGCTGCAGAAGAAGAGGCAGTAGAAGACTTTTATAACACACTGCAAACGATGATAGACCAGGTACGGAAAAATGATGTTATATTAATAATGGAGGATTTTAATGCAAAGATTGGTACAGAAAGATCAGAAGATGAAGGACATGTTGTAGGGAAATTTAGCATAGGACATAGAAATGAGGCAGGTGACAGTCTAATGGTTTTTTGCATGGAAAATGAGCTAATGATTGCTAACACATTTTTTAAACAAAATCCAAGAAGACTTTACAAATGGACATCACCTGATGGGAAAACCAAGAATCAAATAGATTACATTTTAGTGCAGAGAAGGAGGAGATCAAGTATAACATCAGCAAAAACTTTACCAGGTGCTGATTGTGACACGGACCATGAGCTATTAATAGCAGACATAAAGATAAAGATAAAAAAGACAGTTATGGGATCAAGACCACTCCGCTTTGATCTTACAAAAATACCAGAACAATACGGTATAGAAGTGAAGAACTGTTTCGAAATCCTGATGGCTGTACAGGAGGAGATGACGTCAGATGATGTGGCTACACAGGCCGGAGATATATTAATAACAACAGCTAAAGACATGGTTCCAGTAAATAAAACACAAAAGAGTGGATGGATTACAGCAGGCACAATAGAACTGATAAAACAACGCAGGGAAATGACGTAATGAAAAGTGACAAACAACAACAAAGAGGAGTATAAATCTTTAACAAAAGAAGTACGAAGAACCATAAGAAAAGACAAAAAACAATACATACAAGATTGTTGTGAAAGAATAGAATGGCATCAGAAGTGTGGAAGAGACAGTGAAATGTTTAAAGAAATGAAGATATTGATGAGAATTGTCACACCTAAGCTAAATATAATTTGTGACAAGATGGGGAATACCTTGACAGAGACAGAGGAAGTTCTAGGAATATTGCAGAGGAATGTATGAAACAACTGACTGTGAAAGCCGAAATCAACAATGTGAATTATTATTGGAGGAGAAAGAACCCGAACCGACAATAGAAGAAGTTTTATGGGCAATAAAGAATCTGAAAAATGGTAAATCACCATATGATGAGATAACATTAAAGCAGGAGGAAAGGAATGTGCAACATTGTTGCAATCTATCATGCACTATGTAAAAAGATATGGCATTCAGGTATTTGGCCAAAAGAATGGAAAAGAACTGTATTCATACCACTGCTAAAAAAGGGTAACCTGAAATTATGCACAAACTACAGAACTGTTGCCCTGATTAGTCATGCCATTAAATTCTGTTAAAAATCATAATGGGTAGACTTCATAAGAAAATAGAAGAAGTCAATATGGTCCAAGTTGGTTTCAGGCAAGGAAGAAGATCAAGAGTCCATATATTCAATATAAGATTAATAATAGAGAAGTGCAGAGAGTTTAATGTGAATCTATATTTATTCTTTATAGACTACTCAAAGGCATTTGACTGTGTACAACACCAGAAACTGTGGGAAATAATGGAAAAAATGGGATTTCCAACACATTTGATACAATTAACATCACTGCTGTATCTAGACCAACAAGCAGCAGTAAGAATAAATGGTGAAACAACAACTTAGTTTGACATAAAACAAGGGGTCTGTCAGGGGTGCATATTGTCACCTTACTTATTTAACTTGTATACTGAAAATATAATGAGGAATGTTAGAGAAGATGTAGACAAAGAATATTATGATGCCATAACAATTGGAGGTTATGAAATACCAGAGATTAGATATGCTGATGACACAGTATTACTGTCCACAACACAAAAAGAAATGGAAAAACTAATTATGTCAGTCCATAAGAATAGCGAAGAGCAAAACCTCTATCTTAATGTGAAGAAAACTAAATTGATGACAACTGACAAAACAAACAAGGCAGCTGATATATGTATCAATGAGGAAAAACTGGAAGAAGTGGAGAGTTTTGAATATCTTGGATCACTGCTAATAATGGAGATACAATGAGGTAAATTAAAAGGAGGACATCTATCACTCTTCATAAAAATAAAACAACTAAAGAATCTGTGAAGAGGAACAGACAGAACTACAAAAATAAGATTTTTAAGGGTCTGCATCTTTCCCATCGCAACATATGCCTGTGAGACCTGGACACTTAACAAAACAGCTAAGAAACACATAAATGCCTTTGAATGTAAATGCTACAGAAGAGTTCTTCAAATACCATGGACACAAAAAAGAACAAATATATCCATACTACAAGAACTTAATATTGAAGAAGGCTGGCTAGTAAAGAGGATTAAAGAGAGAAAACTTAAATATTTTGGACACATTAAACGTCATGATAATCTAGAGAAAACTGTCTTGGAAGGGTACATAATGGGAAAAAGAAAGAGAGGAAGACCAAGGTGAAGATGGCTGCAAGACATCATTGATGATCTGCAAATGGATGCATTAGCAGCAGGCCATCTTGCTTACAGCAGAGAGGCCTACAGGAGTGCTATTAGTGAGGCAAAGTTCCACAAGGGACATGCAAATGAATTAATGAATTTGATCTAGTTTGACATTTAGTTGTGGGACCGGTAAGTTGGTTTCAAGGTCTATCTGTGGTTGATTAAGTATTTTTTGGAAGTGTTTGGCCCATATTTGTTTTTGGTCTTTACTTGATGTTAATAGGGTGTCAGTGTTGTTAAAGACTGATCTTTCTTTGGATGAAATCATACTCATTAGCCTCTTTTGTATGTTATATGGAATTTTGTTGTCTCCTGTTTTTGCTGCTTTCTCTGCTTCTTTCGCCATATTGTCTATGTATTCTCTTATTGTATAAACTGCTCTAACAAAAATAATATAGTAGCAGCTCAGTTAATAGCAAAACAACAGATAACTTTAACAATAACAGTATAACAGACAGCCATAACAGTAACAAAACAGTGTAACAGTACAGCTGGAACAGTAACAAACAGCAGACAGCTCTGACAATAACAGACAGCTCTAACAAGTAACAAAATAAGAGACAGCTCTGACACTAACAATACAGCAGACTGCTTTAAGAACAGTACGGCAGACCAATCTAATAAGAACAGGACAGCTCTGACAGTAACAATACAGCAGACTGCTTTAATAAGAACAGTATGGCAGACCAATCTAATAAGAACAGGACAGCTCTGACAGTAACAATACAGCAGACTGCTCTAATAAGAACAGTATGGCAGACCAATCTAATAAGAACAGGACAGCTCTGACAGTAACAATACAGCAGACCGCTCTAATAAGAACAGTACGGCAGACCAATCTAATAAGAACAGACAGCTCTGCACTAACAATACAGCAGACCGCTCTAATAAGAACAGTACGGCAGACCAATCTAATAAGAACAGTACAGCTCTGGCAGTAACAATACAGCAGACCGCTCTAATAAGAACAGTACGGCAGACCAATCTAATAAGAACAGGACAGCTCTGACACTAACAATACAGCAGACCGCTCTAATAAGAACAGTACGGCAGACCAATCTAATAAGAACAGTACAGCTCTGGCAGTAACAATACAGCAGACCGCTCTAATAAGAACAGTACGGCAGACCAATCTAATAAGAACAGGACAGCTCTGACACTAACAATACAGCAGACCGCTCTAATAAGAACAGTACGGCAGACCAATCTAATAAGAACAGTACAGCTCTGACAGTAACAATACAGCAGACTGCTCTAATAAGAACAGTATGGCAGACCAATCTAATAAGAACAGTACAGCTCTGACAGTAACAATACAGCAGACCACTCTAATAAGAACAGTACAGCTCTAACAGTAACAAAGCAGCAGACAGTTCTCACAATAAAGCAGACAGTTCAGACAAGTAAGATACAATACTTATAATTTCCAAAGAAATCTCTTCAGATCACCTTTGGAGAAAGATGGAAGGCAGGTCCCACGAAGCCCACAACAAAAACCACAAAGTCCTGGCAGTAACTATTACAAAGGTGGAGGAGGCGGTGGTGCAGGAACTGGAGGTGTCATTGCTGGATCATTTTTGGGCTCAGTCCTGGTAATTTAATAATTGACAATATGTACTTGTATATAAGACAAAAATCACTGACCTAACCCTGATAATTTAATCATGTACAGGCTCAAGATCGATCTGACATAAGCAAATGTAGCCTGATAAGATGACAGGAGAATATAGTCTGCAGGAATGCCCAACAAATGTGGCCCTAGTAGGATGACAGGAGAATATATTCTGCAGGAATGCCCAACATATATGTGCAGAGAAAACAGATGTGGCCATGCCTATATCAGTTCAAGTGAAGCTATATGAGGAATACACCAACCCCAACTGACCAACAGCTACTTCAAAAAGTATACAAGCTGAGATCTATGAATGTTCATAAGAGAAAAAGTCATGTATACAATATATACTATGAAACAAAAATCTTTGGCTCAGTCCTAGTAAATTAATCTTGACAGCATACAATATTTGACAAATAATGGGAACCATTTATGTGACAATGCATTTACTAATGCAAAAATTTGTCATAAATTTCTACAGTTAATTATGCAAAAATATATAAATTCTGGTTTCTGGTAGTGCAATCTACATGATGAGCAAACAGTGGCATTTGTAAAATGGGTATCAGAGAAAATCTGGGAAGGAAAGGCAGCGAGGAAAGGAACTGGCCACTCTACCTTATAAGCTGATGGCACAGCATAATGAGGTCTCTAACACTTCATCCCCTATAGCATTTGTTATGGGACTATCTTTACTTTTACTTTACTTTTAATGGCATTAACATTCTTTGAATAAATACTAGAAGAACAAAATGTGGCCTGTAACAAATTACATTGTGTGTATGTGCGTGCGTGCATGCGTGCGTGGTGTGTGTGTGTGGTTTTTTTGTTTTTTTTTTGCTGATATGCAGTTTGTACTGGATGTTTGCCACAAATCAGATTTAATGCTCGTTTTTTATGTGTGGAGCCTTTTTGTGTTTGAGACTGAGCATCCATCCCATATGTGTAGTAGTAGTCTAAGTGTGTTTGTATATGTGATATGTAGCATGTCTTTCTCATATCTTGGTTGATAAAGTGTTTAATATTCAATATTCAGTGCCACGTGGGATAGGCGATCATTTCTCTCCACAATTCCTTGTCTTTAGACTTGATTATGAGATCTGCTGGTGACTTTCTTCCTAGCCACACTGACAGCCCATCCAGTAACTTCTCTGACTGTCTTCCTTTGTCTCTTCTTCCCTCAATTTTTTCAGTTGCCACAATGTGTTCCAATTTTCCTCTTCTCAGAAAATGTCCTATGAATCTCGCTTGTCTACCTCTGATCTTTGCTGTAATTTGCCTTTTAACTCCAGCCTCTCTTAAGACTTCTTCATTGGTTTGCTTAGCTGTCCATGGTACCTTCAACATCCTTCTTATGAACCACATTTCCATGGGCTCCAATTCTCGCTGTACTCTCTTATTCATGTTTAATTTTGACTAGGTGGTAATCTTTCTGTGCTATAAAGTTTGTTAGATTGTGTACATGAGAATTCCAAGTTAAATGTTGAGTCCGAGAGTTTGAATGAATGATTTTACGAATTGCGCGCACAGGCCCGTTTTACATTCTGCCCTTTATCACTCCACCTTTCATGCAATATATATATATAAAATAAAATAAAAAACACCCCCTTCCCCCCCCCCCCACCACCACCACCAAACAAGCATTAAATCTGATTTGTGACAAACACCCAGTACAGACTGCAGATCAGCACAAAAAACTCAAAATTCTACCCCTCAAATATAGAGTCATTTTTTAAAAAATTGAGTTTGTTCACAGAATTCTGTCGTGCAATACTCCATCTTACTTGTGGTCACTGTTAACGTATAACACTAGACATAGCCAGCGTTTAAAAAACTGCCTTGTTCCTAAACCCAGGATTGATTTGTACAAGAAAAGCCTTGCATACTCTGCAGTACTGTTCTGGAATATCCTCCCCTACCATTTAGAATCCATTAGTAATACTTAACCCTTTAACTCAAACCTTGTTCATTATTTACTTGTTTGTAATTTTTTAACACACTCTCAACCCATGACTCGCCAGCTATCAAGTACTAAAATGACATAGTTCGAAAAGTAACTTGTTATATATTGTTAGAAATTATTTTAATGTTTGTTAAAAAAACATATGTTAGAAGATCTGTACTGAAAATGTATTTTTATGTATATGTCTGTGTGTGTGTGTGCATGTGTGAGAGCTGTTTTATTAGGTTAATTACTTCTTCTCTTTTACTTTGAATGTGATAGCTGAATCTTACACTCTTTTGATATGTTTTTTCTTTCCTAATGTAATTTGTATACTTGTATTAAATCGAGAGTGTGAGAAGAATGAAAGATGGAGTGATGAAGGGCAGAATGTAAGATGGGCCTGCATGCCCAATTCTTTACCCTTTAAAAATAAAGATCATTCATTCATTCCCACACTCTCGATTTAATAAGGTATACAAAATATATAACTGAATATATATACTACCACTACCATCATCACCATCACCACCACCAAACAAAACAAAAAGATTATCTATGGTCTGGTCTTGTCTCTTCTTCATTTACCTTTTGGAGACAGACACTATAATAGATCTCAGCAGTTTGATTCATATATTTTAGGCACCCAATATCTCCTGTAATTACGTAATGCATGGACTGCCTATCCTTTTGTTTCCAATCATTCTTAGCATGAATATTTTCTGTGGTTTGTCTTATGGTGGTTGTGTAATGTGGCCAAACCATTCAACTTGTTTCTGAATGTGGTGTAATTTGCATAGAACATGGCATGCATAGTATTTTTCTGTATGTTTATGTGTCAGACAGTTATTCTTGATGTTTATCTGTATGTTTATGTGTCAATATAAAGTGTTATTCTTTAAAACATTTGTATAAAATGTACCAACAATGGCATTTTATTTTGTATGTTATTTATGGTCTTTGTGAAGAGATTTTTTAAAAATTTGGTTTCACATCCTGTTAACTTAGGTGAAGTCCCTTAGGTGATTACTATTTACCCATCAATCACTGATATGTGTTCAGCATTGTCTAGTGTGCTTCATTATAAAAGATATTTTTGTGGTGGATGTTTACATATGTGTATTTTTGATGTAAACTATGTTAAACAAAATATACAGCTGTGTTTTTGTGCGAAATGTGTGTTGTCATATATGCTTTACATCTATGTAAAATATGGGAAAGCATGGTGTGATGTTTTTATGCTTGTATAAAATATATTTGTGTTTGGCATGTGTCATCAGTACAGTGTTATGAATATGAAACTGTAAACCATGATAGGTATGTAACTGTGTGAAGTGTATATCCATGTATGTGTTATACAGGGTAAGTAGCTGCAATTTTTGGGTACTTATGTTATTTGTGCACTGAATTCCTATCTCTGTAGGGCAATGTTCTGGGTAATGCAATATCTTCCAGAATGTTTGAAGGAAGGAACCCAGATACAGGCCAGTGGGAGGACCCTAACAAAGTTGATGATAACCCTTGCAAGAAAGAGCTGGATTATTTCCTAGACTGCGCTAAGTAATGGTCATATTAAAACCATATCCATGATTCTTGCTTCAGTTTATAAATATACATCACCATGGAAATCATACATTCTAATATGGCATGTTTAAGTTCAGGTTCAACTTTCCAAATTCTAATGACATGCTTCTACTGTAATAAGCAACTGAACCAAAACCTTGCACTTTCATATTTTGACTTAGACTCCCCAGCACGCTGCTGCCACATCATCATTACAATACTCTTGTAAATAAAAGGAAGCAAACTGACCCACAAACACTTAATGATGAACATACTTGCACAAATTTCAGTGAACATTTTAGGGAAGAAATTAGTATTCTAAAATCTTCATTACTGACCCCAAATTGCGACCTGAGTGTGTTGAAAACTTTCAGCGACAGTAAATGTGTAAAGCTAAAACAAATTAATATTCCTTTCCTCACAGTCGGTGAGGTTTATAACTACATCCGGTCCTTAAAGAACACTAACTCAGCAGGATGTGATGACATTAGTAACAAGATACTATGCTATGCTGCACCAGTTATCACAGACACACTAACATACTTATACAACTTGTGCATTGACAAACAATATTTCCCTGACACTTTTAAACTTGCCAAAGTTTTTCCTCTTTTTAAATCTGGACAGACTAGTGACCTCTCAAACTATAGACCCATATCCATTCTGTCATCACTATCTAAACCTCTTGAAAAGCATATACAAAAGTTAACACTGCTCCACATGCAAGAAAACAATCTACTAATAGACAGTCAGTCAGGTTTTAGACCAAATTACTCCTGCCACCCAGCATTAACTAAAATGACAGAAAGCTAGCTGTCTAATATAAATGATGACAAATTGTGTGGTGCTGTCTTTTTTTGATTTCAAGAAAGTCTTCGACATGATTGATCATGAAATTCTTGCAAAAAAGCTGGAAGGCTATAGATTACACCCTGACCTAACAAAACTTATTACATCTTTTCTCTCAGGTAGAAAACAAGTAGTTTGCTTTAGAAACAAAATATCTGGCTCGTCTGTGGTTGATACTGGTATTCCTCAAGGCTCCATTCTTGGATCTCTTCTCTTTGCTATCTATATTAATGACCTACCACTACATTTAAAGCACTCTTCATGTGATCTTTTCGCTGACGACTGTACTGTTTACAATAGTGACTATGACATCAATAAACTACAGACAATGCTCCAAAATGATATAAACAGTTTGATTAAATGGAATAATAAAAATGGTATGTTGATAAACACCAACAAAACAAAATCCATGCTCATCACTACAAGGCAGAAATTGCAGAATGCAACAAAAACTTCACTACAGCTTTGTGCTGGTACTAAGGCAATAGAAAATGTTCATGAACATAAAATCCTAGGACTCATCACTGATCAGCATTTAACTTGGAATTCTCATGTACATAACCTAACAAACTTGATTGCACAGAAAGTTTACCAATTAGCCAAAATTAAACACTTTATCGACAGAGACACAAAAAAGATATACTACATATCACACATACAAACACACTTAGATTACTGTTCCACAATCTGGGATGGATGCTCAGTCTCAAACACAAAAAGGCTCCACTCACTTCACAAGCGAGCATTAAATCTTATTTGTGACAAACACCCAGTACAGACTGTTGATCAACACAAACAACTCAAAATTCTACCCCTCAAAAATAGAATCATTTTTAACAAAGTTAAGTTTGTTCACAGAATTCTGTTGCACAATGCTCCATCTTACTTGTGGTCACTGTTTACGTATAACACTAAACATAGCCAGCATTTAAAAAACTGTCTTCTTCCTAAACCCAGGATTGATCTGTACAAGAAAAGCCTTGCATACTCTGCAGTACAGCTCTGGAACACCCTCCCCTACCATTTAAAATCCATTGGTAATACTTCATCCTTTAACTCAAACCTGTTTCATTATTTACTTGCTTGTAATTATATGCCTCCATACAATAACCAACACTCTCTCAACACGTGGCTCGTCAACCATCAAGTACTAAAATGAGATTGTTAGAAAAGCAACTTGTTAGAAATTATTTTAATGTTTGTTAAAAAACATATGTTAGAAGATCTGTATTTACAATGTATTTTTGTTTATGTATATGTCTGCGTGTGTATGTGTGCGTGAGTGCTATTTTATTAGGTTAATTACTTCTTATCTTTCACTTTGAATGTAGTAGCTAAATCTTACACTCTTTTGATATGTTTTTTCCTAATTTAATTTGTATATTTGTACTAAATCAAGTGTGTGGGAAGAATGAAAGATGGAGTGATGGAGGGCAAAATGTAAGACGGGCCTGCATGCCCAATTCTTTACCCTTTAAAGATTATTCCTTCATTCATTCATTATTGTTGTCATCGTAATCATCATCATGTACCATTGGATGAGAATTGAGAATACCACAACCAAGAAGGTAAAGGAAATGTACAAAACTTTGGCAGTAACTGAGAATACTGCAGTTTAGTGGGTTAAGGAGATATGTAAAAAATTAGAATAAACCTTTAACTTGTAAATATAGTCCAAAAAAAGAAATGCATAACTACTTATGACCCAATTTTAGCCATAATTTTGATATTTTATAGCTTTTTAAATCGAATGAATAAAATTTTCAGATTTCACACAATAATACCTAAGAGTTTAAACACTCACTTGACAGTTTCTTGCATTTGTTTGACGAAAATGTGTTAGTCCCAGGGGTTCTCAAGTTAGTATGGTGTGTGGCCTCTGCTTGCATTGATCAGCAACTGGCATCTCCTGGGCATAGATGCGATCAGATGTCTGATGTGCGCCTGTGGGATGGCTGCCCACTCTTCCTCGAGTGTCTGCCACAGATCATGATGACTGGCTGGAGAAATGTTTTGGCAACAAACACGTCTTTGCACCTCATCTCACAGGTGCTCGATCGGATTCAAGTCTGGAGACAGGGATGGCCAGGGAAGGGTGAGAATGTTGTTGGCAGTCAGGAACTGTGTGGTGAACCGTGCAGAATGGGGTCTGGCGTTGTCCTGTTGAAACACAGACCTTTGCGCAGCCAAAAATGGAAGGACATGGGGTCGAAGAATTTCATGACATATCATTGCACATTTAAGCCTCCTTCAATCTGCACCAATGGACTCCTTCTGTTGAAATTAATCATTCCCCATACCATTACACCTCCACTACCGTGCGGCGGAGCTTCATCACCCCAATTTTGGGCAATACGTTAATTTCGCCTATGGTAGACCCTTCTCCACATATCATGGTGGTGCAACCAAAAGGAAGATTAATCACTAAACCAGATGGAAGACTGTACAAATGGATAAAGTCCTATTTACACAATAGAAGAGCTAGAGTAGTAATGAATGAACACAAAAGCCAGAAAGTACTTCTGCGACACGGTGTACCACAAGGAGGAGTCCTTTCACCTACACTATTCCTTGTATTCATTAATGACCTGGTCAAGGAACTTCCCTATGGAATCAAAGCGGCACTGTATGCAGATGATCTGGTCATATGGTGTACAGATGAATACACGACAGTTGCTATACAGAGACTTCAAAGAGCAGCAGACATCTTGACATCATGGACAAACAAATGGTGTGTAAGTATCAACATAGAGAAATCAAGTACCACTCTGTTCACTCTCTCATCTAAACAGAAAGCAGGTAAGATCTTTGTAAATGAAATATCCTTAAGGATGGACAACAACCCACTTACTTAGGAGTGACTCTTGACTCAAAACTGACTTGGAAGCAACACATCAACAGTGCAGAAGCAAAAGCCAGAAGAAAACTAGCCATATTAAGAAAACTGAGTGGAACCACATGGGGAGCTAGTGAAAGAATCCTCAAGAATGTATATCAGCAAAGTATTGTACCACATTTAGAATATGGCTCAACATCTTGGTGCACAGCATCAAACACTAAGCTGCATAATCTAGACAAGGTACAAAATCAGTCACTGTGGATTATCACAAGTGCCATGAGATCCACACCAATAGCAATTATTTGCAGAAAATAGTTGGTGTTCAAGGCTAAAGGAACACAAAGGTCATGACTATGGGAGAGAAATTTATCAGCTTTGTAAGCCATCCCCTGAAGGAGAGATTCAATAACTTGGCACTAAGATGGGTTAAAAGAAGCAGCTTCATTCATCAGGCCAAGCGTATGCATAAACTGATACCTGACCTTCCAACAGTAGTCGCTCTTATCATCTGTATCAGAGCATACACCATGGAAAGAAGCAGGTTGTACACAAATAACTATTCAGACTGAAGTGAAAGGTGTATAGAATGATGAGATGCAGAGCAGTCTTGTAAGATCAACAGCCACACTTAGTGTTCTAGATGATAAATATCCATCTGACACCTGGATATGTGTGTATACAGATGGATCTGCACATAATGCCATAAAGAATGGAGGGGCATGAGCACATATTGAATATCCAAACAACACCACTGACAAGATTTCCATACCCACTGGAAAATACTGCAACAACTTTGATGCAGAAGTTAGGGCAATTATTGCTGCAGTTGAAAAACTATCAGACTCCAGAATTGATACATGTCCTGTAGTCATTCTCACAGATGCAAGATCAGTACTGGAAGCTCTTCAGTGCAACAAACTACCAGACCTTAAGGATGCCTTGTCAAAAATTGGCTTACACCAGGCATTGAGAAAGCTGACGTCTGGCCAAAGAGGGCACTGAAATGGAGCAGCCAGACATACCAATCACCTATAATCAGAAGAAAAGCATGATAAAAACCTACAGGAAGCCACAAACACCACCACATGATGACTATCACATGCTAAACAGAAAGGAACAAGTTACCATTTTCCGTCTTCGAACAGGACACAGCCGACTCCAAAGTCATATGTATACAAAGTTTAAGGTTGGTACTACTAATCTATGTACATGTGCCCAGGTGCCCCAAACCGTGGAACATATCCTCCAAAACTGCACCAACTACAAGACACTGAGAATTACTGGCCCAGTGAAACCACTAAATAAGATAAGCTCTATGGTTCCATACATGAATTACAAAAAACAGTTAAATTTATCCAAGAGATAGGACTGCAGATATAGACAGACAGTGCGAACGAAGAAGAAGAACTAAACCAGACATGTCTCCACTGATTGTCAGTTGGGCCAATGCTGGCTGGCCCAAACAAGCTGATTTTGGCGACGGCATCTTGTTAAGACAGGACTTCAGTAAGGTCAATGTGCCACCAGTCAAGCTTCATGCAGTCTATTCCGGACAGTTTGATCAGACACACGACGTCCTGCAAGCAATGACTGGGCACTTGAGGAAGCTGTTGTAAACCTGTTTCTGAGGTGATGAATCGGAGTAAAGCGATCATCAGCTGCTGTGTGACCCTGGGCCATCCACTGCGGTGCCAGTCTTCAGCTGAGCCAGTGGCTTGGAAACAGTGCCAAAGTCAACTGATGGTACTCTGCTGCACGTTTAAATGCCTGGTAATCTGACTTTGATCAATAGCAATGTTACATAAATTTTGCAATAGACACGCCATAATTGTCTGGTTGAAAATTGACTGAATTTGTTTGTATAACCTCATCCTTTTATAGGGTTTCATTGGCGTGGGAAGTGAGTTGTGCTAACCACAAAAATCACGACTTCCATAAATGCAACGTTAGTTATAGTATAACAGTATATTGGAAAATGTGCTGTTATCATGGTTGAATTTTGCATAAAATGGATATAATACAGGGTATTTTAATATTTGGACCATTTGTTTTAAACCCTTGGTATTTTTGTTGTATAAGAGTTCAGCTGAAAGGTCAGGGTTGAGACGTTAAATTCAATGGGATTTTTATGAATTTAGCCTCAACACGTTAGTAATAGAAAAGTTATTTACGGAATGTCCAGTGAGTGTTCGTGGGAAGGTCGTATATTGTATTATCACAGGCTGAGTGATTCTCGGGATAGAAACTTCGGGAAGATTTAGGGGAATAGTTAGGACATATTTAAGGAGTGAGAGGAGGAGATTTGGGATTTATTATTTTTATAGAGAGAGAAAGTTAGGACGGATTATGAATGATAGGAATTAGATTGATTAGTAGCTTGAGATTCATTATGATTGTAAATTCATTATGTAGAGACTGACTGAGAAGGATGTTCCAGATAAGATGCTAGGATGTGATCTGTTAGTTTTTCTTCCTCATGGATCCAGTGTGTCATTTTTTTGATGTAGCTATGAGTTGTTAGAAATAGTTTGTAACTGGAAGAATCTGAAATACTGAGATTTTTGAGGACTTTAAGTCCAATATTTTTGGTGATGTGAAGTTGTATGTAAGGATCCATGGAATTTTCAGTGTGTTAGTAAGTTGGCTCTTATTCTATCATGTTGAATGCATGTTTTTCCTAGCTGAGAGTAGTAGTCTGTTGCACACTCCCTCCTTACATGGCGAACTAGTTCTCAGAGGAGTTTGAGTGTTCATCTGTTTACTCAGTTTATTTGCTACATCTTCATTTATTCACCACTTATTTTTTCTCATAATAAATATGTGTAACTGCTATATCAATATGAGTGTTAGTGGTTCTCAAACTGTTGAGATGTGTTCGTTCTCAGTTACACATTAAAATTCCTCAGATGTAATCAGAAGATAGAGTAAGGAAAAGTAGTATAATTTATCATTTAGGTGGTGGCTTTACACAACTGCGAAGTACTTAAATTACTGCCGTGTCCGTAACTAGCAGACACATGCACGCTACATCTAAATGTTTAGTGCAGTACGGCTAGAATGGAAAAAAAAAGTGTGATTAGCAAGGGCAGCTACTGCATTCTGACTATACATGAGAATAGCAAAATTCACGCTAATCATGGACCTGCTCTTGGTGACAGTTTTTGGTTTGGTTTGAGATACCTGGACAAAAATTTTTTGTCATAACATATAAAAAAATGAAGCTTATATAAGTTATGCGTTTCTTTTTTTTTTGGACAGTATATTTACATAGATATACTTCAGCTCTGCAATTATGCAGAAATACTCAGTCAGTCATTTGCGGAACTTTGCCTCCCTAACATCTCTCCTGTAGGCCTCTCGGTTGTAAGATGCCCTCTTGCTGATGCAGATTATCAACGAGTGCACAAATAATATGGTTTAGAATTCAAGGGGATATAAATACTGAGGTAATTATATAAGTGTACAAAATTTTCCAGTTAATTTAAGAAAAGGAATATCTGTTCCATATGAGAAAGACCAAAAGTCAAAAAAATCATGGACAGTCTAATGTGATGGCACAAAGTCAAGGAGTGAATGGAAAATATCATATATGAGATCTATGGAGAAGCATGACCAACAGCGCCTGCCATCACAGCAATCAATGATGATGTTATGCTGTGGATTATATAATAACATTATATAATGTTACTAATTTGAAATACAGCACTGAAGTGACTTGTATTCTTAGTCTGTAAATTACTTTCACAACACAGAATACAGCTATAGTGAGATACACCCCAGATACGCATGTACACTTTTCACACACCTTCTGTCCACAGATTCTCAAGTAATCAAGCTTACTTGACTGTCTGAACCTTCTGTTCACAGATTCTCAAGTAACCAGCTTACTTGACTATCTACACTTTCTGTCAACAGATACTCATGTAGCCAAACTTACTTGACTGTCTAAACCTTCTGTCCACAGATTCTCAAGTAATCAAGCTTACTCGACTGTCTAAACCTTCTGTCACAGATTCTCAAGTAACCAGCTTACTTGACTATCTACACTTTCTGTCAACAGATACTCATGTAGCCAAACTTACTTGAATGCCCACACTTTTTGTCAACAGATACTCAAGTAACCAAGCTTACTGTAAAGGCGCAGCTGATGCTTTAAAGACATGTGCCGACAAACATAAAGGTAACAATTTCATTTTTAATCAATCTGTGGTTCCCATAACAAATTCAATACCATTCTTTGCTACTGAAGTGGAGTAGATGAAAGACTATGAGACAATATTCCAGTGTCTATGTTGATTTGGTACTGGCATCATGACATATCAGTGATTATATACACGGCTATTCATAAGTCCGTGAAACATTAAAAAAATTCACACCAAATAAACTACGTAACAGATCATGATTATTCTTATTCTGAGAGAGAAAGAAACTCTTCCAAATTAAAAAAAAAAAAATAAAGGCTCCTATGGTTTGCCGTTAGGAGGCAGCAGTAGCAAAATATAGCACTCAGTAAATGTGAGCAGTCATTTTGTGTTTTGAAATATGCAAGAACCTCGTCCGTTATGACTATGCAGTGACGATTTTGAGTGGAATTCCAGAAGGCAGCACCTGCTTTCAACAGTATCAAGAAGTGGTATGTGAAATTCTGGGATGAAGGCTGTCTGTGCACAGCTCCTCAACAGGACCAAGTGAAGAAACTGTGAATCGTGTTAGAGAAGCTTATCAGCAAAGCACCTCATTTTGTCCTGAAATTTCGAACACCACTTTTGATACTGTTGAAAACAGGTGCTGCCTTTTGGACTTCTGCTCAAAATCGTCGCTGCACAGTCACAACGGATGAGGTTCTTGCGTATTCCAAAACATAAAATGATTGCTCACGTTTACCGAATGCACATTTGCTACGGCTACTTCCTAGTGGCAAACCACATTTCTGTGTGCAGGCTTTATTTAAAAAAAAAACAAAAACTTGAAGAGTTTCTCTCTCTTGGCATAAGAATAATTAAGATCCCTTATGTTATTTATTATGTTTATTTGTTGCATATTTTTTACATGTTTCACAGACTTATGAATAACCCTGTATTTACAAATGGAACTGTGGCATATCTATATTCATAAGGTTCAAAGTGGAACCAAGTTATACATATGTGTACTAAGGTGGAAGTGTGGAATGAGTTGGAAGATTGACAAGAAATACAGTACAGTGACAAGTTGCATGCTTTTATTTCAGCATGACACTTCCACCAATAAAAGAATACACTACAAACATTACATTATATGCCATTAACAAAATAAACAAAGCACATAAGAAATTTCACATTTACCACTACATTCTGTCCCTGGATAAAAATAATATTCAACACTGAATATATTATTGTTGTCAACACACATCACTACATCATTATAAGCTAAAGGTAAAATTTCCGTTTCCATGCCATTAAGGCATATTAGGGAATAGGGTGTTAGGCCCATATTTTCCATGACTTTCGGCACATGAAAGTGTGATGTGGTCAGTATCACACCTGGCCGCTTTACCTTCCCAGATTTCTCTGGTACCCATTTTTAGAGGCTGGGTCAACCCCGGGGCCTTTTTTTGGTGTGCACCAGAAAAAAATTTCCAGTGCTGGGATTGAACCCGGTACCACCAGATTAGTAAACCGAGTGTCTAACCACTCAGCTAACCAGGCAGCCATTACATACACTATATCATTATGTGGTCTTTAAAACAATCTAACAGCACATAACAAATAACACATTACTACTGAAATATAGCCAGATAACTGTGGTAATAACTACTGTAAAACTGATATTAGTGGTGCAGTTTTGTGAAAATGGATGGAAAGAAGAGAGGGAGGGGAAGAAGAAAAAGAGTAGGAGCAATGAAATTGTTATGAAAAACAGGAATAACAACCTAATATTTTGGTAAACATTTTTAACATAAAATACAAAATTAAGTGATAAAAACATGCAAAGAAACTTACCTGCAATTTGCTCTCAGAAGAAACTAGGGAGACTATGGCTACAGGTAGAGGAGGAAATATGAGAAGTTAGAGAGGTAGCCAAGAGCTGAATACGGTAATGTTACAGCAGCAGGGGAAACTGGGGAGACTATGGTTACAGGAAGAGGTGGAAATATGAGAAGTTAGAGAGGTAGCCAAGAGCTGAATACGGTAATGTTACAGCAGCAGGGGAAACTGGGGAGACTATGGTTACAGGAAGAGGAGGAAATATGAGAAGTTAGAGAGGTAGCCAAGAGCTGAATACGGTAATGTTACAGCAGCAGGGGAGAGCAGATGGCAGTGACAGAAATGTTACATTTGCCTTTGTGGTCCTTTTGATTATAATACAAACAGGTTTATAATACAAACAGGTTTGTGTGTCTTGTTGGAGATGTCACTGTGGTGGTGACTGAATTAATCACCTAACTGTTAATCTTTCCAGTAGGTATCATACTGCAACAATTGCATATTATCATATATATGACACTATGGGATATGCAAATAAAGCACTTGTGAATGGATACCATGGATCTGGAAAATGCAACCTTGCCGGTTTCAACAACAAATTGGAAAGTGTTGTGGGGCCAGAAAAGGACATGTTGGGCAACTTGAGTGGCTTCTTACTAGCAAGTCCTTTAAGTTCTTGTCCCATCTGTATACCATTAGATGGGGTTCAGCAATATGTAATATAGTGATGTAGTGGACAGGACACCACATCATTAAAATATCTTTAAAACAATCAGGCACCATATAACAAAAAATATGACTGTCATAAGGGCATATGATGACACACTGCTAATATAAAACAGTCCAACACTGAAAGAATGACATCATACTTTAATCAGCACAATTTCACAGAATAATATTTCCAAAAGCATCTGATGAAACTTTGCTCTTCTGAATACAGATTATTTTGAAGTCTAAATGATGAGCTACTGACTTGCCTGAATGGAGCAAGAGTTTTGGATCAACTTTTACCTCAGTCTACATGTCATAATAAACTGTCTATAAACGTATGCTTGTGTATTTTGTTTTTGCATAAGTACCTCCAAATACAACTCTATGTGCTTTATTTTTGTACAAGTATACCCATGTACAGATTTACAAGGGTCATATTGAAAGTCGTGAGCAAAAATTTTGTAAAAACCAGAATTTATAGATAGAGAAAATATAAATGTATCATCTTAATCTGCATCCTTTTCTTCACTTTTCAACATTGTCTCCATATCTCTGCACACATTTTTCTCATCACTCTGCAAATTTGAAAATACCCCTCCCAGTTGAATTCCGTTCCAGATGACCAAAGGCACAGATGCACTGCTTTCTGGATGTTCTCTCCTGTGTCATAGTGATGGCCTCACATTTGTTCTTTCACAAAACTGAAAAGATCGTAATCACTGGGTGCCAGGTCAGGGCTATAGGGTGTGGAAGAATTTCCCAACCTATTTTCTGAATTTCCTCAGTTGTCCAGTGAGCAGAGTTTTTCTCATAACTTTGTGATCTTCAGTCAACAAATGTGGGACCCAGCGGGCACAAACTTTTCTATAGCCTAGGGTTTCAATCATTTCCTGTACTGCATTGTGTCCTATTCCAAGATTTACAGTGATTTCAGACACTGTGACATATTTGTCTTGTTTAATGATGTCATCAACCCTTTTCATGTTGCGTTCAGTGGAGGCAGTTCAAGGGCGACTGCTTGCGAGGCATATCTTGGATGCTCATGTTTCCATCTTTGAAATGTTTCACCCACCTCCTAATGCTGCTAGCACCCATACACACATCACCATAAGCAAGCTGAAGTCTTTGGTGAATTTCAGCTGTGGGAATTTCCTCTTTAATGAGGAACTCAATAACAGTACATTGACAAAATTAACTTCAGCACCCACCATTTTGTTTCTGTTCAGCGTGGTCATGTGACCTCTACATGAAGTTCAAATGATGTAGATAAAGGTGATACATTTATATTTTCTCAAGCTATAAATTCTGATTTTTAAAAAAATTTTGCTCGTGACTTTTTTTATGACCCTCATATATTTGTGTTTATTTCTTTACAATTATCTTCATGAATTGCTTTATGCTGATGTATGATTTGTTTCTTTACAAGTATAAGAAATCAGTCAACAAAATGAAAGAATAAAGAATTTATTTTTCAGTTT
Organism: Achatina immaculata; assembly: GCA_009760885.1. Taxonomy (NCBI): domain Eukaryota; kingdom Metazoa; phylum Mollusca; class Gastropoda; order Stylommatophora; family Achatinidae; genus Lissachatina; species Lissachatina immaculata. Next base: position 46,079,418 of record CM019693.1, on the reverse strand, counting down.
GACCACAACTAACATATAAGAAACACCAGCCCACTTGAAAATAAAAGAAAAATACATGAAACCTTTTCCTCATTATCTTAAACACATCACAACATCTTGTCACAATATCTATGAGAATAGAAACAAACGTCAAATTTTGAAAAAATGTCAAAATAAAAATAAACAACTCAAAAGACCTCTGGGAGTCATGACCCTGGGAGACCCACAACAGCCCCCCTCCCCAACCCTCTGGAGTGTCAGGGCTTTAACACTTGTCTGGAGGGGGGGGATACTTCCTCTTATGATCTGAAGAAGTTGTGTTGCTGTTCCGCTCTCTACAGTAGAGAGTTTCTTGCATGATGCAAGACATCATAGAACTTTTCTTTGGTAGAAAAGAAACGCCCTTGCATGCTAGCATTACTAATTATCTTTTATCTTGGATATTATTTTTTTTTTTTTTTTAACGAAGAAAACTGATGTCAGGTGTGGAACCTGTTACAGTTTAGCTATTTGTGGAACCTGTTAAGTTTTTGCTAACAAGCTCACGGCTAATTCTAACAATGTTAAATTGGACATAGTAACAACAAAATTATGTTGAAAAGCCCAGTCTTCCTAAAAAAGGTTTATTTTGTCATGTGTCCCCTTGTACCTTCACAAATAACATTCTCTATATGTTGCATCATTTCACCAGTTACTTCTAGTTTGTATTTGTGATGGAAAAATCTTTCATGGATGTCATAAAGAATTTAAGTTCACCATGTACAGATGGTTCCTGACTTATGAAATTATTATTTTCTACAACCCTTTTATGTAAGTCAGTTTTAATTTAGTATATATGGTTTGTCTAATTTAGTATATATGGTTTGTCTAATTTAGTATATATGGTTTGTCTAATTTAGTATATATGGTTTGTTCCCCCACACACATATACATTCTTCTTCTGTGATCCTTTAAATATCCTATACTGTAAACATATAAGTCAAAAATACACCAGGCATACAGTGTTATACAAAAAATTAGCATTAATAGTCTTTCCATCTTACTTACTTCAAGATTCTTAATTATTATCAATGACTTCGTGCCTGCCCCCACTATGAGAGATGTGTCTATATTAATAGTGTTCACAGCTGATACTGTGAAATCTAGTTCATGTACAGTTGTGGACAAACATTTTACATCATCATACTGCATTTCCATATCATTCTCTATTTCACCTCCAGATCAACTGAAACATATTTGCAAGCTGGCTCCATTTTTTTCTTCTTCAACATTAAACTTGACATTTACACTGGCGATTCCAAAATCTACCTACTAATGGTTATGAAAATAAATCAGCTGCCATAGTGACACTGCATATGTCCTTGCTAAATACTAATTCACTGTTCACTCTGTTCGGTTAAGCATGAGTAGCAACTGAGTAAACATAAACCCTGTAAAGGCCATACCAACCAGCTGTGAGGTCCATGGTGTCAAAAGGATGACACTCAATTGTGACAGATAAACACATTCAAAAAGTCAACAAAGTCATGTGTAAAAAATATCATTTCATAATTTCAAGTCTTACTGATGAATTTCCTCAAATTTCAAGGATGAGTCTGTTCTGACTTTCCAAAGTGCACTTATTTGCCCTTGCACTGACCTTAGTTACATGCATTTTTCTAATGGCTTGCTCAGAAGCTTTTCACAAAATTTATGTGTCAGAAATTTCTTACGTAAGCAAGGAATAATGCATGTTTTGCATATCCATGGACCGATCTTAATATCTTATCTTATATCCTTCCCGTGCCTTTAAACGTCACATAGGGCTCGCAAAGTAGTTCGCCAATTTTTCCTGTCTTCGGCAAGTCTTTCAACTTCATCAAAGGATTTTATGCCTGTTAATTTGGCCTATCTTAACAATGTCCTCTTCAGAGCTTCACGCGGTCTGCCTCTTTTTCTTTGGCCTGTTGTGTTCCACTTGACAGCTTGTCCTGGGATTCTCCGATCATTTCCTCTCATCAAGTGACCAACAAATGTCCATCTCCCCTTCCTGATCACCCATGAGACTGGTTGTTGTTCAGTCATCTGTCTTATCTCTGCATTGTTCTTGAATTCATTCCACTTGATGCTGAGTATTTTCCTTAGGCATTTGTTTTCAAAAGAGTCTAATTTCTTTTCTATTTCTTTAGTTGTTTTCCAGCTTTCGTATGCATAAATGAGGGTGGATATTACATTTGAATTGAATAGTCTTAACTTGGTTTTGTGCTTATAACTTTTGAATTCCATATGTTCTCAAGATTCTTGAAGACTGATGCTGCTTTTGCAATTCTGATCCTAACTTAATATATTTTAATATATGATTGCAGATTATGGTTGTTGTACATCCAAATCCCAGTCATATTGGTCTTCAGCTGCTGAATGTTGTCACTGTGTCTGGAAGCTTATCAAGCTAACTGCTATTTTGTTCTGTCATATGATATTCATTATTGTGTCCACTTAAGACAGGAATAACTTCAGTTACTTTTGTTCACGTTTCAGATTAATACAAAAGGATGTTATGCATGTAAGTCTGATAAACTTGAAAAATTCATCCAAAGTGTATGGTCATTTTGATACTTATTGTCCATCTCATAGGGACATAGGCATTTTTGGTCACTGTGTCCACAATTTCAGTAAAATATAACACATCAAAAACTTGACCAAATGTATCTATTTTAAACAAGGTAGATCTTTTTTTTTTTTTTAAATAAGAAAACATTCAGATTCAAATTATAAATGTCAAAAACTGAATTGACCAACAGTCATTTTCACAGGTCAAGCAATGTTTGAAATATAACATTTTCTTGACTTTGGAAAACATTTAGAATGAGAAAAAAACAAAACAAAAACAACCTCACATTCAGCATTACAATCTTTGATGGATGTAGTCTTTTTTTCTGGATTAATCATCACAGAGTGCATTTATTTTTTTGGTAGAGATAGCAATTTCCTTGACCTTGTCCAAGAGGTCAACCATGCTGTTAGTTATGCTGCTTATCTCTGCCTCATGTCCATCTTCTGAAATGGACTTCAGTTTGGTATACTTTACAACCAGATCTGTGTGAAAATGTAAGCGAAATACTGGTCAGTCAAGTAGTATACTTTACACAAAGTCTGTGTGAAAATGTAAGTAAATACTAGACAGTCAAATGGTATGCTTTACAACCAGGTCTGTGTGAAAATGTAAGCAAATACTAGTCAGTCAAATGTTATGCTTTACAACCAGATCTGTATGAAAATGTAAGTAAACACTAGACAGTCAAGTGGCATACTTTACAACCAGATCTGTGTGAAAATGTAGTAAATACTAGTCAGTCAAGTAGTATGATTTACAACCAGGTCTGTGTGAAAATGTAAGTAAATACTAGTCAGTCAAGTCAAAGTCAAGTTTGTGTGAGACTGTAAGTATATACCGGTCAAAGTCAAGTTTATGTGAATGTAAGTATAGACCAGCCAAAGTCAAGTTTGCGTGAGATTGTAATTACATACCAGTCAAAGTCAAGTTTGTGTGAGAGTGTAAGTATATATCAGTCAAAGTCAAGTTTATGTGAGAGTGTAAGTATATATTAGTCAAAGTCAAGTTTGTGTGAGATTGTAAGTACAGTCGAACCTGCTTAATTGGGACCATCAAAATATGGTGACATTAAGCAGAACTGACATTAAGTGGAGTCCATTACAAGATAGGTAGGTAGGTGTGTGTGTGCATGTGTCTCTCTCTCTGCCTACATTAAATACATAACAAACAGCCAAAGCTTTCGTCACTGGACACAAAATGTACTAATCACAAAATATATTAATCATAAAATGCTGTAAGCCTTAATCTAACAATACAGATAGCACTAAAATCAAGCAGCATCTGACTTGCCAACAGTAGTAGTAGTAGTAGTAAAAAAATGCGTTGTTTTATATCGTGTAGTGATAACTGGTCTATTAATCAGACATGTTAGAAATGTTACAGCACACGACGGCTGTTAAGTGATCTTCAGTTCATTTGCCACCATAGCATTTCTAATCACAAAAGCAGTAAGTTCTGTTTGGTAGCAGTTTATAAAACACACCTGTTCCATTCAGGTTAAAAATGTCATCTGTGCTGTACACATCCAAAATTTTTGGCAAGCATGAAATCCAATCATTAATGACATCAGTATAAACTCAGGCCACTTCATCTAAAGTGACCTTAAATGTTATGTTCTAACGTTTTTTTTGTTTTTTTTAAGCGCTCAAGAAAGCCATTTGAACACTTCCAGTCAGGCGTATCCATTTCTTTAGCAAAACGTTCTGTGATTTCCACCAACAAAGGATCACACACAGGTAACTGTGAAGAACGCATCTGCCTGAACCATTTCAGCAGAGAATACTCAATATCCATGTCAGAACTCACATGCCTTCACTTACAGTGTGATTTAACTAAAGACGAGTGAAAGTCTCATTCAATTTTGTCTCGGTTTTTAACAAATTTCGATACAGCTGAAACGTCAATTTCAAATTTATCCATTGTGTCCTTTCTTGTAACTTTTTCATCAATTTACTTCAGAATATCCATTTTAGTGCTCGAATCAAGATCATTGCTTTTGCTTTTAGTAGCCATTATCTATCACAACTTCCCGGCTATATGATTCAAGACTGACCATCTACCCACTTGCACTGCCAACTTAACGACACCCACATCTTGATAAGAGACAAACAATGACCCGAAAGAAGCCAGATTTTAATCACAAAAGGGTGGCCATGGTAAGCCTTTCATTCACACCACCTGAGTTTTGATGCCTGCACTATTAGAGACTGATCAATCAACAACTTGCGTTGCCAACTTAACGCCGCCCACGTCTTGATAAAAGACAAACAATGACCCAAAAGAAGCTGGATTTTAAGCACAAAAGGGTGGCCGTGGTAAGCCCTTCATTCACACTACTTGAGTTTTGATGCCCACATTTTCAAAAGGTTGATGCGGCATTACACGGTGATTAAACGACCGGCCCATTCTTTGATGAGTTGTGAAGATGATAACACTTTCTGAGATGTTTATAGCTTGTACTCGCGCAGTTTGTGATAAAAGGCGGGGTCTTTAACTTCTCCGGGTGCAAAAATACTGTGACAGTAACCAATTTGTGGGAATAACCGGGGTGATAACAGGAGTAAAGCCCATTAATTATTTATGAGAGTTGGCTGAGGATACAAATTTCTGTGACAATATCCAGGTTGTGACATAAAGTGATATGATATTAAGTGGGTGTGACTGTATATACCAATCAAAGTCAAGTTTGTGTGAGAGTGTAAGTATATACCAGTCAAAAGTTAAGTGTGTGTGAGAGTATAAGTACTACCAGTCAAAGTCAAGTTTATGTGAGATTGTAAGTATATACCAGTCAAAGTCAAGTTTGTGTGAGTGTGTTAAGTATATACCAGTCAAAGTCAGGTTTGTGTAAGAGTGTATATACAAGTGCCTCTGTATGAGAATGTAAGTACCATATTTCCTGCCATATAAGACACACCTATAATTTGGCAAGGAATATTTAAAAAAAAAACAAAAACAACTAAAAACTTCACATTTTCCATGAACTTCACAGCTCCCCTTTAAAAAATAATTTGGGCAAAAACTACATGTCACTGAATATTCCTCTGTGGAACTTCTTAAGCAAACACTCCAACATCACAAATACTGGTATATCTGCACTTAAAGCTAACCTGTGAGCTTGGGGTTTATTGACTAACTCACAAACTACAGACTGTCAAAGCAGTACAGGCCTATACATCCATCCCCCATGGAACCTCATAACCGTGATTTATACCAAACCTGAATTACCAGCTACACTGTTTTTTTATGTGGGACATGTGACTAAGGTGGTTTTTAAAAGTCAACATGTATCAATGGCACCCTCACATGCACCATGAAGTTCAACAATCACATCCAGCAGCACAAAAACAGTAGAAACATTCACTGAATTTCATTATGCTCCATCTCCAATTTACCACTATTAACTGATTAATGTGATAAATATTGTAAACATCATACCTGTTTGGTGTTTATAGTGTCTGTGTGTGAGTGTAAGTACTAGTGTGTGTGTGTGAGAATGTAAGTATATACTAGTGTGTGTGTGAATGTAAGTATATACTAGTGTGTGTGTGTGAGAATGTAAGTATATACTAGTGTGTGTGTGAATGTAAGTATATACTAGTGTGTGTGTGAATGTAAGTATATACTAGTGTGTGTGTGAGAATGTAAGTATATACTAGTGTGTGTGTGAGAATGTAAGTATATACTAGTGTGTGTGTGAGAATGTAAGTATATAATAGTGTGTGTGTGAGAATGTAAGTATACACTAGTGTGTGTGTGAGAATGTAAGTATATACTAGTGTATGTGAATGTAAGTATATAATAGTGTGTGTGTGAGAATGTAAGTATACACTAGTGTGTGTGTGAGAATTAAGTATATACTAGTATGTGTGAATGTAAGTATATAATAGTGTGTGTGTGAGAATGTAAGTATATACTAGTGTGTGTGTGAGAATGTAAGTATATACTAATGTGTGTGTGAAAGTAAGTATATACTAGTGTCTGTGTGAGAGTGTAATAATATACTAGTGTGTGTGTGAGTGAACGTATATATTAGTGTGTGTGTGTGAGAATGTAAGTATATACTAGTGGCTGTGTGTGAGTGTAAGTATATACTAGTGTCTGTATGTGAATGTAAGTATATACTAGTGTCTGTATGTGAAAGTAAGTACATACTAGTGTCTGTATGTGAGTGTAAGTATATACTAGTGTCTGTGTGTGTGAGTGTAAGTATATACTAGTGTCTGTATGTGAGTGTAAGTATATACTAGTGTCTGTATGTGAAAGTAAGTATATACTAGTGTCTGTATGTGAATGTAAGTATATACTAGTGTCTGTATGTGAAAGTAAGTATATACTAGTGTCTGTATGTGAGTGTAAGTATATACTAGTGTCTGTATGTGAGTGTAAGTATATACTAGTGTCTGTATGTGAAAGTAAGTATATACTAGTGTCTGTATGTGAATGTAAGTATATACTAGTGTGTGTGTGAGTATAAGTATATACTAGTGTCTGTATGTGAGTGTAAGTATATACTAGTGTGTGTGTGAGTATAAGTATATACTAGTGTCTGTATGTGAGTGTAAGTATATACTAGTGTGTGTGTGAGTATAAGTATATACTAGTGTCTGTATGTGAGTGTAAGTATATACTAGTGTGTGTGTGAGTATAAGTATATACTAGTGTCTGTATGTGAATGTAAGTATATACTAGTGTCTGTATGTGAAAGTAAGTATATACTAGTGTGTGTGTGAGTGTAAGCATATACTAGTGTCTGTATGTGAGTGTAAGTATATACTAGTGTGTGTGTGAATGTAAGTATATACTAGTGTCTGTGTGTGTAAGTATATACTAGTGTCTGTGTGTGAATGTAAGTATATACTAGTGTCTGTATGTGAGTGTAAGTATATACTAGTGTCTGTATGTGAAAGTAAGTATATACTAGTGTCTGTATGTGAATGTAAGTATATACTAGTGTGTGTGAGTATAAGTATATACTAGTGTCTGTATGTGAGTGTAAGTATATACTAGTGTGTGTGTGAGTATAAGTATATACTAGTGTCTGTATGTGAGTGTAAGTATATACTAGTGTGTGTGTGAGTATAAGTATATACTAGTGTCTGTATGTGAGTGTAAGTATATACTAGTGTGTGTGTGAGTATAAGTATATACTAGTGTCTGTATGTGAATGTAAGTATATACTAGTGTCTGTATGTGAAAGTAAGTATATACTAGTGTGTGTGTGAGTGTAAGCATATACTAGTGTCTGTATGTGAGTGTAAGTATATACTAGTGTGTGTGTGAATGTAAGTATATACTAGTGTCTGTGTGTGTAAGTATATACTAGTGTCTGTGTGTGAATGTAAGTATATACTAGTGTCTGTATGTGAATGTAAGTATATACTAGTGTTTGTATGTGAGTGTAAGTATATACTTGTGTCTGTGTGTGAATGTAAGTATATACTAGTGTGTGTGTGAGTGTAAGTATATACTAGTGTCTGTGTATGAGTGTAAATATATACTAGTGTCTGTGTATGAGTGTAAATATATACTAGCGTGTGTGTGTGAATGTAAGTATATACTAGTGTGTCCCCCTGGGAACAACTGTGTTAAGAGCACACTTATCTTAACATAGTGTTTGTGAGACAGGGAACATAGATCTGTTTGCTTAAAAACTCTGACCTACCTCTGTAGCCCAGAAACTTGTAGCAATCAACACTAATTGTAATTGTTATTTTTGTACAATTTAATGTCAGGTTGGTGGACGGATGGGGACATGGAGATCTCTGGCGGGGATGAGGGAAGTCTGGTGTGAAACCAATGAATCCGGGACGTGACAAGCCTATAGGTCTTTACAACAATGGCTATCAGAATGATGTAAACGAAACAGAGCCAGCAGACTATAGGTGGTGGGGAATGGATATCGTTGAAGCACTCATCAGATTCCTCATCTCAAAGTCAGAGTGTCTTTGTGGAACTGTCTCCAAACCATCTGACATGGAGAAGGGACTTACATACAGCCACCAGAGGCTGGAAAACAAAGTTTTGGCCAGGCCAGCCACACTGTCTTCATGGCAGTCCGAGCAAGACCAGTCTGCCCTAGCAAGGAAAGGTGCTGAAGTCGGAGTTACCCAGCCAAAAGGCGCATTGCAAAAATCAGGGTAACACGCATTATTGCTAATGAATGTCTCTATCTGCAGTATTCAAACATGATGCTCGCCCTGTGAAGACTAACCAGGCAGGTGCAGTGCCGGGCCCCCTGCCTCGAAAGGGTCCACCCAATGCTACTGGAGGTCCTCTCAGTTCGTCTTGTGGAGTCAGGAGACATGAGAGTAGAGCTACTGGCCAAAAAATACAATGGAAGAAAACACCCAAAAAGCAAGAACTTAAAATAATGCAGTGGAATGCTGAGGGTGTCAGCAGTGTTAGAGATGGCTATAGCAAAAAGGTGGAACTAGAGAACATACTTTTTGCAGAGCAGGTAAGTATATGCTGCATACAGGAGACACACCTAACCAAAGATGCCGCCTTTAAAATCAGAGGATACCAGTGTTTTAGGTCAGACCGACAGGACAGACGAAAAGGAGGAGTACTCACACTTGTTAAGAATAACATCAGCGCATGTCAAGTGGGAGTGTTCATGGAAGGAGCCGAATATCAGATGATCCATCTAAAAAGTAGTAATACAGATTTCCATCTCCTTAACTATTACTGTCCTAATGACCGCCCACTTGCTTTAGAAACAATCCCACACAAAGAGAGACTGATGGTCTGTGGCGATTTTAACAGCCATTCCCAGAGCTGGGGCTATGATCACATAGACAAGAGAGGAGAGGAAGTTGAGAGCTGGCAGGATGATAATGGACTTCTCCTGATCAACCAGCCAATGGATCCCCTAACATTTTACTCAAGGGCTTGGCATACAAAATCAACACCAGATCTGGCATTCCACTCTCCAGATCTGAAGTGGAACATTACACGTGAGGTTGGAAAACAACTTGGAGGTAGCGACCATCGACCAGTCTTCCTGACAATAGAAAATGAACTCCTTGACACCAGTAGCCCTCTCCCCAGATGGAACTATAAAAAAGCAAACTGGACAATGTACAGACATCGTACAGGTATCCTGGTGGGACAGCTGTCCATAGAAGGTAAGGATATTAACAGCATAGTGAAGGAATTCAATGCTTGTATCCTTCAAGCCGTTCGTGAAACCATTCCCAGAGGAGCTCGCAGGGACTATAAACCATACTCGTCTAGTGAGCTGGGAAAACTCCATGATGATGTGGAAGCAGCTCAAAAGCAAGCAGAAAACAGACCATGCCAAGAACACCACAATAATTACCAACATTCTAAGGCCAAATTTCAGAGAGCCAAGCTGCAAGCTAGACGGGAAAGTTGGAGAGAGAAAACAGAGTTTCTAAACTTTGAAAAGGATGGAAGGAAACTGTGGAAACTAATCAAACAGTTAAATGATGAGAGTACTGGAAGAAGTACAAAGATTACACTAATAGAGGATGGGAAAACTCTTACAGGTAAGCAGGCAGCAGATCACTTTGCTCACATGTTTGCACAGGACTGCAACATTGATATCCATCCAGAGAAAGAGCGTGCAGTGCGCACTGACCCACAGAAAGAAGAGGAACAAGTCAGAAAAGTGGAGGTCATGGATGCACCAATCACACGCAGCGAGTTAGACCTAGCAGTCAGTAAACTGAAACCAAGGAAATCACCAGGACCAGATGGAGTGTCCAATGAAATGATCAAGAACCTGGGAATGGCAGCAATGGGAAAGCTGTTGGATATTTTCAATATGTGCTGGAGCACAGGTAAGTTACCTCAAATCTGGAAGGAAGCAAGCATTGTACCACTGCTAAAGCCAGGGAAAAACAGTGATACTGCCTCCAGCTACAGGGCAATCAGTCTCACTAGCTGCCTATGCAAAACGATGGAACGCATCATTGACCTGAGGCTAAAATGGTACCTAGAAAGTGAAAACCTTCTCGTTCCACAACAAGCAGGATTTAGGCAGTACTACAGTATGGAAGATCAAGTGACCTATCTCTCTCAAGAGATTGATGACACATTCCAAGACAAAAGCCTTGTACTACCAGTGTGGAAAGAAAGCCTTTGATAAAGCATGGAAAAAAGGTCTGCTGTGGAAACTAAGAAACTGCAATGTGAATGGAAGACTGTACAACTGGATAAAGTCCTATTTACACAACAGAAGAGCTAGAGTAGTAATGGATGGACACAAAAGCCAGAAAGTACTTCTGCGACACGGTGTACCACAAGGAGGAGTCCTTTCGCCTACACTATTCCTTGTATTCATTAACTCTTTGTGTATTCGGACACGCGTCCTGCGTGGTTGTATCCCTGTTACTATATACTTATAGACGCGCAGCGAGATGATGGTTTGTAGCTCTCTAATTTTGAAAATAATCAAAGTATCTTAAAACCAGCAGTTGACTTCCTTCCAGGTGCGTGGAACTTGAACAAAGAGAGCGCTGAGAGAGAGATTCTGTCTTTATTTAATGCGAGAATTTCAAAGTTTATCGTCGCTAGGCCTTTGTTTATCAACAAATATGGCTTCCATTGCTAGTTTCTTTCGTCCAGAGCAGCATATTTCTACATTACAAGCTCAGAATTTAATTTAAAAATGTCTAGACTGTGGTGTAGAGAATGCAGTAGTAGAGATTGTGAATTTTCAGACCTACGTGGCGCGGACTGAAGGATCTATTGTTTTATTTTTGCTCCAGCAGCAAAATGTGTTAGAAGGGTAGCTGGTAATACTACTTCTCAGCTTTTTGCTAGTACTAGCTGTAATATCACAGTAAGTAATGGTGGAGATTGTGTAATTTAAAAAATTAAATGTTGTAGAATGCTTCAAATTAAAAAAAAAAAAAAACCAAAACACAACGGCCTGTTTTCTGGTAAATATTAGTCAACGACCGCCCAGTTGTTTTCATGTAAATATTACCTACCCACTTGGTGTTTTTAGTTTGCTGTGAATGCATAACTAGTGCATATTTTCATGTAAATTTTGGAAGATATTTGAAGACAAGGTGTTTGTGTACATTTTTATTCATTATGTAATTATATGACCAACTTATCTTATATATCTTATATCCTTCCCGTGCCGTTAAACGTCACATAGGGCTCATAAAGTAGTTAGCCAATTTTTCCTGTCTTCGGCGAGTCTTTCAACCTCATCAAAGGATTTTATGCCTGTTAACTTGGCCTCTCTTAATAATGTCCTCTTCAGAGTTTCACGCGGTCTGCCCCTTTTTCTTCGGCCTGTTGTGTTCCACTTGATAGCTTGTTCTGGGATTCTCTGGTCATTTCTTCTCATCAAGTGACCAACATAATATGTCCATCTCCTTTTCCTGATCACCCATGAGACTGGTTGTTGTCCAGTCATCTGTCTTATCTCTGCATTGTTCTTGAATTAATTCCACTTGATGCCGAGTATTTTCCTTAGGCATTTGTTTTCAAAAGAGTCTAATCTCTTTTCTATTTCTTTAGTTTCCAGATTTCGCATGCATAAATGAGGGTGGATATTACATTTGAATTGAATAGTCTTAACTTGGTTTTTGTGCTTATAACTTTTGAATTCCATATGTTCTCAAGATTCTTGAAGACTGATGCTGCTTTTGCAATTCTGATCCTAACTTCCTTTCTAGTGTCACCATCCTGGTCTATGTAGCTGCCAAGGTATGCAAATTGATTGACTTCTTTAATATCTGTCTCTTCTATGTGTATTTTTCCATTTTGATTGATGGGAATTTTCATTATTTTTTTTTGTCCTTGTTAATTTCAAGTCCTATTTTGCTAGCCAGTGAAGACAGGAAATCTGTTTTTTCTTGCATGGAATTCACATTATTACTGATAAGAGTTATGTCATCAGCAAAATCAAGATCTTCTAGTTGGGTCCCATGTACCCAGTCAATACCTGTGTTACCTGTGCAGCATTTTTTCATTATGAAGTCTATTGTAATCCCAAAAAGTAAAGGAGACAGTATACATCCTTGTTTCACACCTGTTTCAATCTGGAACATATATGACCAACTACAGTGGATTAACTTGATGGGTAAGTGACAAAAAATGTATTTTATTACTTCATTTTCCATTTTTCTTCTCAGTTCTTAGCCCTTTTTTTTTGTATACTAACAAATGTTAAAAATTTTATTTGAAAAACAAAATACATTTTTTCTTCTTCAAAATAAGGTATAATACTTCATACTACAGATCAGATTATGCCTTTGTCATTCTTTTAAATGTGACAACCATCCTATTCCACATTGTGAAATTTACCCCCCTTGGTCTTTTGAGGGAAACACCCCCAGCAGACAAAGAGTTAATGACCTGGTCAAGGAACTTCCCTATGGAATCAAAGCGGCACTGTATGCAGATAATCTGGTCATGTGGTGTACAGATGAATATGCGACAGTTGCTATACAGAGACTCGAAAGAGCAGCAGACATCTTGACATCATGGACAAACAAATGGTGTGTAAGAATCAACATAGAGAAATCAAGTACCACTCTGTTCACTCTCTCATCTAAACAGAAAGCAGGTAAGATCTTTGTAAATGAAATATCCTTAAGGATGGACAACAACCCACTTACTTAGGAGTGACTCTTGACTCAAAACTGACTTGGAAGCAACACATCAACAGTGCAGAAGCAAAAGCCAGAAGAAAACTAGCCATATTAAGAAAATTGAGTGGAACCACATGGGGAGCTAGTGAAAGAATCCTCAAGAATGTATATCACCAAAGTATTCTACCACATTTAGAATATGGCTCAACATCTTGGTGCACAGCATCAAACACTACACTGCATAATCTAGACAAGGTTCAAAATCAGTCACTACGGATTATCACAGGTGCCATGAGGTCCACACCAATAGTAGAAATGCAGAAAATAGTTGGTGTTCAAGCGCTAAAGGAACGTAGAGACACAAAGGTCATGACCATGGGAGAGAAATTCCTTAGCTCTGTAAGCCATCCCCTGAAGGAGAGATTCAATAACTTGGCATTAAGCCGGCTTAAAAGAAGCAGCTTCATTCACCAGGCCAAGTGTATGCGTAAGCTGATACCTGACCTTCCAACTGTAGTTGCTCCATTATCATCTGTACCAGAGCATACACCATGGAAAGAAGCAGATTATACACAAATAACTATTCAGACTGAAGTGAAAGGTGTGCAGAATGGTGAGATGCAAAGCAGCCTTGTAAGATCAACAGCCACACTTAGTATGCTAGATGACAAATATCCATGTGACACCTGGATACGTGTGTTATACAGATGGATCTGCACACAATGCCATTAAGAAAGGAGGGGCAGGAGCACATATTGAATATCCAAACAACACCACTGACAAGATTTCCATACCCACTGGAAAATACTGCAACAACTATGATGCAGAAGTTAGGGCAATTATTGCTTCAGTTGAAAAACTATCAGACTCCAGAATTGATACATGTCCTGTAGTAATTCTCCCAGATGCAAGATCAGTACTGGAAGCTCTTCAGTACAACAAACTACCAGACCTTAAGGATGCCTTGTCAAAAATGGGCTTACAACATGGAGTCACTTTGCAATGGATTCCCTCCCACTGTGGGATACCAGGCAATGAAAAAGCTGACCATCTGGCCAAAGAGGGCACTGAAATGGAGCAACCAGACATACCAACCACCTATAATCAGAAGAAAAGCATGATACTAGTGTGTGTGTGTGTGAATGTAAGTATATACTAGTGTGTATGTGTGAATGTAAGTATATACTAGTGTGTGTGTGAGTATAAGTATATACTAGTGTCTGTGTGTGAGTGTAAATATATACTAGTGTCTGTGTGTGAATGTAAGTATATACTCATTCATTCATTTGCATGTCCCTTGCGGAACTTTGCCTCCCAAACAGCACTCTCCACAGATTCTTTAGTTGTTTTACTTTCTGAAGAGCGATAGATGTCCTCCTTTTAATTTCTCTCATTGCATCTCTACTACTAGTTAGTAGTGATCCAAGACATTCAAAACTCTCCACTTCTTCCAGTTTTTCCTCATTGATACATATTTCAGCTGCCTTGTTTGTTTTGTCAGTTGCCATCAATTTAGTTTTCTTTGCGTTAAGATAGAGGTTTTGTTCTTTGCTGTTCTTATGGACTGACATAATTTTAGTTTTTCCATTCCTTTTTGTGTTGTGGACAATTGTTATGGCATCATAATATTCTCTGTCTACATCTTCTCTAACATTCCTCATTATATTTTCAGTGTACAAGTTAAATAAGTAAGGTGACAAGTGTGTATTATTTTTATATTAAAAAACCACACAGAAACAGGACCATTCATTCATTCATTCATTCATTTGCATGTCCCTTGCGGAACCTTGCCTCCCCAAAGGCACTCTTGTAGGCCTCTCGGTTGTGAGCAAGATGGCCTACTGCTGATGCATTCATTCACCTGACCATAGAAAATAATTTTTAAAACCCACACAGAAACAAGACAGTGAGAAAACAATCAATAATCACAGAGAAACACATGTGAAACTAAACAACAATCAGACACTGAGAAAAAGCAGATCCATATAATAACAAACATGTTCATGAATATAACAGTACAAGAATATATAAACCACACAGAAACAGGACCATAGAAAATTAGCAACTAAACTGAAACAAAACAATATAAAATAGTAAAAAAAACCACACAGAAACAGGACCATAGAAAATAATCAACTGAACTGAAACAAGACCATAGAAAATAATTTTAAAAAACACACAGAAACAGGACCAGAGAATATAAGGAACTAAACTGAAACAGGACCATAGAAAATAATCAAAAACAATATAGAAACAGGGTCACAGAAAATAATCAACTGAACTGAAACAGGACCATAGAAAATAATAAACCACACAGAAACAGAACTGTGAGAAAACAATCCATAATCACAGAGAAACAGTTCCATATGAAACTAAACAACAATCAGACACTGAGATAGAGCAGATCCAAATAATAACAAACATGTTCATGAGTGAAAAGACAAAATTAAGAGAAAAAAAACTTTTAAAAGTATCTACCTGTACAAGTGAAAAATAGCAACCAGATTTATACAAAGGGAAAAGCCAACCAAATTCCCCCTTGGAAAAAAAACAACCAGATCTACATTTGGGAATAAGCCAACCAGATCTATAAAAGAGGAAAAGGCCAACCATATCTATACTGGCAAAAAAGGCCAACTATATCTATACTGTGAAAAAAGCCAACCAAATCTATACTGGGAAAAAAGCAACCAGATCTATATTGGGAAAACAGCAACCAGAGCTATCTTCTGCTTCTTCAGCTTTACAAGCCATTAAAGCTCAGATAAAGGTCACCTCCATTCCTTTCTATTCTCTCCAACTGGCGACACCAATTTATCCTATGTTGTCTTTCCATCTCTGTCTTTGTCTACCCTTGATCTTGTTTCCCTCATCTCTTGTGCATAAATAATTTTCATTTGTCTGTTCTCTTCTATTCTTTCTACATGGCCAAACCAGTGTAGTCTGTTCAGTTTCAAGACATTTATAATTTGCTGGGATTTAAATAAGCTGTTCAGTTCAGTATTGGTATCCCTTATGGACCCAAAGATTCTTCTTAGCATCTTGTTCTCAAAGATTTGCAATTGTTCATCTTTGTTGTGCTCCACATTTCTGATCTATACATGACAGCTTGTCTTATTACAGTTTTGTAGATTGTTATTTTGGTGTTTTGGGACATAATTTTGGATTTTAACAGGTGTTGCAAGGCTAAATATATTTTATTTCCTATCTGTACTCTGCTTTTAATTTCCTCTCTAACTATGTTGCTTGTGTTGAAGGTTGTGCCTAGATATTTGTACATTTCTGCTTTCCTGATAATAGTATCTCCAACATTAATATAATCTGTATAATTCTGCCTCTGGTCTCTTGATACCTTCATATACTCTGTCTTATCTTGGTTAATGGTCAAGCCTACTTTTAGTGCCACATCTCTCAGGTGTATGCAGGTAAAGGTAACTTATTTGCCTAGGTCGATGTCACCAGCATATCCTAGTATTTTAGCTTGTTCTTCTGTACTGCTTTCTTCTTTCACCAGATCTATACTAGGAAAACAGCAGCTTGATCTATGCCACGAAAATGGCAACTAGGTCTATACAGAAAAAAAGCAAACCAGATCTATACTGGGAAAACAGCAACCAGATCTATACTAAAAAAAAAAAAAAGCCAACCAGATCTACATTGGGAAAACAGTAACCAGTATTGGGAAAACAGCAACCAGATCTATACTGGGAAAACGGCAACAAGATCTATACTAAAAAAAAAAGCAACCAGATCTATAATGGGAAAAAAAAGCAACCAGATCAATACTGGGAAAACAGCAACCAGATCAATACTGGGAAACAGCAACAAGATATATACTAAAAAAAAAAAGCAACCAGATCTATATTAAAAAAAAAAGCCAACCAGATCTACACTGGGAAAACAGCAACCATACCTATACTGGGAAAATAGCAACCAGATCTATACTGGGAAAACAGCAACAAGATCTATACTAAAAAAAAAGCAACCAGATCTATACTGGGAAAAAAAAGCAACCAGATCTATACTGGGAAAAAAAAAGCAACCAGATCAATACTGGGAAAACAGCAACCAGATCAATACTGGGAAAACAGCAACCAGATCTATACAAGGGAAAAAAGCACCCAGATCTATACTGGGAAAACAGCAACCAGATTTATACTAGGAAAAAGACTCAGAGGGTGACCACTAATGTATTAAAAAAACTAACCCTGTCATGCCTTAGATGCTTCTTCTTCTTTGTTCACTTCTACCACCAAAAACCGCACTATGAACCTACTGAATTCACGCCTGTGGTCCTCGTTAGGTCCCGTGGTCCCCTGTGTGGTCCAAAATAGACCACACGAGATCCACGAGAGGACCACAAGGGGTTCAGAGTATCACAGTGCTTTAGCCTGTATTCTTGGTGGGTCTCGGAAGCGGGATTGCGTGACACCGTGGTTTTCATTGCACCAGTTTAGGGTTGGACTTTCTCACCGGAAGACCTCGACGTGTTTAGGATATCAGTGCATCCCCGCTGGGTGAGAGGCGGTAGCCCACCCAGGCCAGAGTTGGATTTTCTCACTGGAAAACCTCGACGTGTTTTGAGATACCCGTGTATCACCGCCGGTTTTAGAGGTGGTTGCCCATCCAGTCCAGGGTTGGACTTTCTCACCAGAAAACCTCAGCGTGATTAGGATATGCAAACATCCCCGCCGGGTGAGAGGTGGTTGCCTATCTAGACTTCCCTGGTCCAGTGCCTCCGACTTCAGCATTTTGCAGTCGTGGCCGCTACCCTTCCTAGTTGTGACCAGGATGGAGCTTTTGTCCAGGAGGACGAATCCTCGCCACTAGTGACTTCTACCCCTGGGTTGAGCCGGTTTAGGCATTATCCCAGCATGGGTGTGTTTGGGACGGGACCGACCTCTAGGGCAGAGGTACTGTGACATTCATAGCCTTCAAGATTCACCCCTGGTATGAGCCGGTTTGGGCAAAATTCACCAGTATGGGTGTTTATCAGGCGTTACCGACCTCTAGAGCGGAGGTGGCATGACATGTCTAGCCATCGAGTTCCACCCCTGGTGTGTGCCGGTTTAGGCATATTTCACCAGTGTAGGTGTATTGCGGACGTGGGCGGCCTCTAGAGCAGAGGTGCCGTGGTATAGCTCTCATAGCGATACTACTGGACATATCGGTTAAACTTCACTTTCCACCACCTTTTCCCATCGGCTCCGCACAGCAACCTTTATTTCTTTTCCGCATTTACTTCCTTAACCGGGAGGAGCTTTGCTCCACGCGCAGCATTTGAAGAGTCTCGCCAGCAGTGTCTTAACCTCTGGGACAAGCCGGTTCATGCATTTCACCCGATATGACTGCACTCAGGACGTGGCCGACCTCCAGACCAGAGGTGCCATGATTTGACTGTTTGCTTCGCTTTATCCTTTCTACCACCTTTTCCGCAGTGATGCTGCGCGGCAACCTCATTTGCAAATTTCTTCATTGGCCAGGAGGAGCACCGCTCCACGCACGGCAGCTGAAGATCTCGCCAACAGCGGCCTTAGATGCAAAGACATAGTGTGTGTCTATACTTTCCTTGACCTTTTGGCACATTAGAGGATGGTGTGGTCAGCACCTTGCCTGGCCGTCTTTCCTTCTCCGACTCTAGAAGAAGTCAAGTACCAATTTCTACAGCTGTGACTTGGGGGCGGAAGGGGTGGGGTGGTGGGGGAGGGGGGCGCCCCCTCCAACCAGAAAACCTATGACCTTCATCACAAATGACTAGTGCACTAATCAATTCACCACTTAGATCCCACTAATGTGTAAGTACACCTTTTTTTTATTTTATAAGAACATCTTCAGTCTTGATATTTATTTATTTATTAGCTCATCTCCATTTTTTAAAATTTGTTCTTGTCAGTGCCAAGCTTTCAGTACTACAATTTATTTTTTTTATAACATCTAGTTCTCTCTGACCAAAATTTAATTTTGTGTACCAAGTCTAATAAAGCTCACAGCACAAATATTACCATTAATATATCATTAATGCAAACACACTTGGTTTGGCCTGGGATGATTTCTCCATATCAAACATGAAAAAAAAAGGCTTCATTCACTTCAAAAATGAGCAGCAAATCATATTAGTGACCAACATCCAACACAAAATGCTGATAAGCACAAGCATCTCAGAAATCTTTCAAAAACTGAATCCTATTCAACAAAGCCACATTTTCCATTACAATTCTATTGCAGCACTTTACTTATGACAACTGTTTAAATCTAATCTGAAACGTAGCCAATCTTTAAATAATTATCTCCCACCAAAAACAAGAACAATTCATCCAAGAAAAGTTTACTCTGCTGCACACATTTCATGAATCCTCCAACCTCAGTTAAAATCTGTAAGTAACAATTCTTCTTATAACTGCAAAATTTGCCAGTATCTGTTTGATGTGGACTAAATGCATCTTTAAGACACATAATTTTCTCATAGTTTTAGACCCAAGCAGTCAACGATTCAACAATACCACTACTACATTTTGATTTGCTAGACTGAAATAAATGTGTGTGAATTCAAGAATATATCTGATTCAAGTACAGGATTAATTTACATCATTCAGCACGTGTGGACAAAAGCTGAACATAAAAGATTTATAACTGAATGTGTAGATAAACGTTAAGAACAAAATATTTGTGAATGAGTATGTAGAACAGAGTGAAAGGTAAATGTTTTTTTATTTGAATTATTGTTATGTGCATTATACACTGCAACTAAAGTGATGTGGAATATCTCTGACAGTGCGAAAAGTTAGATGAAGGACAGAATGTCTGATAAGCCTGTGTGTTCAAATCAACCTTTCTTTTCAAACTTTGTGGACTTTGTTTTCACTCTAAAAAAAAAAAAAAACTAAACAAAGAGAAAGAGAGAGAGAGAGAGAGAGAGAGAGAAGATGATGTGAAAATACAACCTTGCATCTGTGATAACACATTCATCTTGTCTGTATCCAAATGTGCACTCAGATATTGTAGGATACTTGGCACTAGCCGACCAGGAGCATGGAGCATTGTCTGAGTGATTGTTTGAAACAGCAGCACAGCTGCCAGATGAAGACACATTGCAGCATCGCTTTCAACTTTTATCTGCTCAATTAAGCTCTGACGATAATTGAACACAAGCTGTCTGGATGTTTTAAAAATAGTTTCTATCAATTCATAATGAAAAACAAGGTTATAGACTAAAGAAACTGCATTAAGTATTCACCATGGGTACTTGTAATATGATGATGATCATTATCTAACAGAAAATGTAAAAAATAGAAAATTATGAAATATCAATATATATGAAAGATGCACTTGACCAAGGTAAATGAGGTACAAAATGTCATGTGCTTTATTACACAGCTTCTACTAATAAACTTCATGACATGGTTTCTACCAGTGATCTTTATGAAACCATCCACCACTGATGTTCTATGACACAGTTTCTACCAGTGATTTTTATGAAACCATCCACCACTGATGTTCTATGACAGTTTCTACCAGTGATTTTTATGAAACCATCCACCACTGATCTTCGTCTTTGTATGCATTGTCTGTCTATATCTGCAGTCCTGTTTCTTGGATAAATTTCATTGTTTTTTTGTAATTTATGTATGGAACCGCAGAACTTATCTTCTTTGGTGGTTTCACTAGGCCAGTAATTACTTCTCAGTGTCTCATAGTTGGTGCAGTTTCAGAAGATATGTTCCACAGTTTGGGGCATTTGGGCGCATGTACAAAGAGTAGTAGTACCAATCTTAAACTCTGTATACATATGACTTTGGAGTCCGCTGTGTCCTGTTGAAGACAGAAAATGGTGACTTGTTCCTTTCTATTTAGTATGTGATAGTCATCATGTGGTGGTGTTTGTGGCTTCCTGTAGGTTTTTATCATGCTTTTCTTCTGATTATAGGTGACTGGTACATCTGGTTGCTCCATTTCAGTGCCCTCTTTGGCCAGATGGTCAGCTTTCTCATTGCCTGGTATCCCACAGTGGGAGGGAATCCACTGCAAGGTGACTCTGTGTTGTAAGCCAATTTTTTACAAGGCATCCTTAAGATCTGGTAGTTTGTTGCACTGAAGAGCTTCCAGTACTGATCCTGCATCTGTGAGAATTACTATGGGGCATGTATCAATTCTGAAGTCTGATAGTTTTTCAACCACAGCAATAATTGCTCTACCTTCTGCATCATCTCCCTCTAGAACCTTAAATGCCCAGGGCACATGGAGCTTCTGTAAGGGTTTTCCAAAAATGCCCATCCCTTACCTTTTTTTTTCCACTCTTGCCCAGGCCAGCCTTCTATTGATCAACATCCTCTCTGTTGTTCTTCTCCATGTCTCTTTTGGTCTACCCTTAATTCTGTTCCACAATCTGGGATGGATGCTCAGTCTCAAACACATAAAAAGGCTCCACTCACTTCACAAATGAGCATTAAATCTGATTTGTGACAAACACCCAGTACAGACCGCAGATCAGCACAAAAAACTCAAAATTCTACCCCTCAAATACAGAGTCAGTTTTAACAAGTTTGTTCAGAGAATTCTGTCACACAATACTCCACCTTACTTGTGGTCACTGTTTACGTATAACACTAAACATAGCCAGCATTTAAAAAACTGTCTTCTTCCTAAACCCAGGATTGATCTGTACAAGAAAAGCTTTGCATACTCTGCAGTACAGCTCTGGAAAACCCTCCCGTACTGTTTAAAATCCATTGGTAATACTTCATCCTTTAACTCAAACCTGTTTCATTATTTACTTGCTTGTAATTATACGCCTCCATACAATAACCAGCACTCTCTCAACCCTTTACACGCCAACCAACAAGTACTAAAATTGTTAGAAAAGCAACTTGTTAGATATTGTTAGAAATTATTTTAATGTTTGTTAAAAAAAAAACATATGTTAGAAGATCTGTATTTACAATGTATTTTTATTTATGTATATGTCTGCGTGAGTGCTATTTTATTAGGTTAATTACTTCTTCTCTTTTACTTTGAATGTAGTAGTTAAATCTTACACTCTTTTGATATGTTTTTTCCCTAATTTAATTTGTACATTTGCATTAACTCAAGTGTGTGGGAAGAATGAAAGATGGAGTGATGAAGGGCAGAATGTAAGACAGGCCTGCGTGCCCAATTCTTTACCCTTTAAAAATTAAGATTATTCACTCATTATTCATTCCCCTGTGGTGTCCATCTTAGTGCCATTTTTGGTAGTGAGATGTCAGTCACTTGGAGCACATGTCCCAACCATCACCAGTCTTTCCTCAATAATTGCTGTCAGTGGCTTCATCTGCATTTCTGCCAACAAGATGTTATTTCTTATGGTGTTTGGCCAAAATATTTTTTCTAATTCTTCGTAAACATTTAGTCTGGAAAGAATTCAAGTTGTTTTCTATGGTTTTAGAGATTTTCCAGCATTCACTTCCATAGAGTAGTACACTTAGAATATTACTTTTAAATATCCTGATTTTCATCTTCATGCTTAGTTTTTTAGATTTCCATACAGTCTGCAGCACTGCAAAAGACTGGTTTGGTCTAGTAAGTCTGCTGTTGATGTCCTCTGTGCTGTCTCCATTTTCTACTACTCTACTGCCAAGATATACAAATTTGTTGACTTCTTCCACTAACTTGCTATCTACTCTGAGTACATTTCTGTTGTTCACATTTTGCTTCATTCATTAACTTTGTCTTTCCTACGCTGATCTTTAGTTCTATATTGTTTGCATTCTGAGTTAGCTTGTTTATTTTATCTTGCATATCTTTGTGGCTGCTTGATAGTAGACAAATGTCATCCGCAAAGTCAAGGTCCTCCAGCACTGTGTCAAGGGTTCATTGTAATCCTAACTTCTGCATCATAGTTGTTACAGTATTTTCCAGTGGGTATGGAAATCTTGTCAGTGGTGTTTGGATATTCAATATGTGCTTCTGCTCCACCATTCTTTATGGCATTGTGTGCAGATCCATCTGTATACACATATATCCAGATCTCATCGTTTAACTGTTTGATTAGTTTCCACAGTTTCCCTCTATCCTTTTCAAAGTTTAGGGACTCTGTTTTCTCTCTCCAACTTTCCCATATGGCTTGCAGCTTGGCTCTCTGAAATTTGGCCTTAGCATGTTGGTAATTATTGTGGTGTTCTTGGCATGGTCTATTTTCTGCTTGCTTTTGAGCTGCTTCCACATCATGATGGAGTTTTCCCAGGTCACTAGACCAGCTCTTCTGGGAATGGTTTCACGGGTGGCCTGAAGGACATAAGCATTGAATTCCTTCACTATGCTGTTAATATCTTTACCTTCTATGGACAGCTGTCCACCAGGATACCTGTACAATGTCTGTGTATTGTCCAGTTTGGTTTTTTTATAGTTCCATCTGGGGAGAAGGCTACTGGTTTTTAAGGAGTTCATTTTCTATTGTCGGGAAGACTGGTCGAAGGTCACTACCTCCAAGTTGTTTTCCAACTTCGCGTGTAATATTCCACTTCAGGTTTGGAGAGTGGAATGCCAGATCTGGTGATGAGGTTGTATCCCAAGCTCTGGAGTAAAATGTTGGGGAATCCACTGGCTGGTTGATCAGGAGAAGTCAATTATCATCTTGCCAGCTCTCAATTTCCTCTCCTCTCCTCTCTTGTCTATGTGGTCACAGACCCTGCTTTGGGAATGGCTGTTAAAATTGCCACAGACCATCAGTTTCTCTTTATGTGGGATTGTTTTTTTTTTCTCCTGTATGCAACATAAACTTACTTGCTCTGCAAAGAGTATGTTCTCTAGTTCCAACTTTTTACTATAGCCATCTCTAACACTGCTGACACTCTCAGCATTCCACTGCATTATTTTAAGTTCTTCCTTTTTGGCAGTTTTCTGCTGATGTATTTTTTGGCTAGCAGCTCTACTCTCATGTCTTCTGACTCCACAAGACAAACTGAGGACCTCCAGTAGCACTGGGTGGACCCTTTTGAGGCAGGGGGCCCAGCACTGCACCTGCCTGGTTAGTCTTCACAGGGCGAGCACCATGTTTGAAAACTGCAGATAGAGACATCTCATTAGTGATAATGCATAGTACTTTGATTTTTGCAATGTGCCTTTTGGCTGGGTACCTCCGACTTCAGCACTTTTCCTTGCTGTGGTCTTGCTCGGACTGCCATGAACACAGTGGTGTAGGCTGGCCTGGCCAAAACTCTGTTTTCTAGCCTCTGGTGGCTGTACTTAAGCCCCTTTTCCATGTCAGATCCAGCATGTAATGCTGGCTGGCCAGATGGCTTTGAGACAGTTCCACAGAGGCACTCTGACTTTGGGATAAGGAACCCGATGAATGCTTCAATGCACCACCTATAGCCTGATGGGTCTGTTTTATTGTTCTACTTGAAGGCATACGTTGTGATGGGAAAGACGCATGCCCTTAAGAATTTTATTTTTGTGGTTCTATCTGCTCCTCTCCACAGATTCTTTTATTTGTTTTACTTTCTGAAGAGCGATAGATGTCCTCCTTTTAATTTCCCTCATTTAACCTCCATTACTAGTTAGTAGTGATCCAAGATAATCAAAACTCTCCACTTCTTCCAGTTTTTCCTCATTGATACATATTTCAGCTGCCTTATTTGTTTTGTCAGTTGTCATCAATTTAGTTTTCTTTGCATTCTTTGCATTTACCAATGATGTTTTATTACATAGTTTCTACCCATGATGTTCTATGATACAGTTTATCTTGATGTTTTATGATACAGTTTCTACCAGTGATGTTCTATGACAGTTTATACCATAATGCATTAGGACAAATTTAAATTTACACATTTCAATTCTGGAAATAAAAAAGATTCATGAAGCATCCTTTCCAGTTGTGCCAAAAATGATCGTCATATACATTTTCACTTTGTTTTTGTTGTTACTATGTAAAAAAAATGTTCCAATGATTTCACTGGTACAATCAATTATCTATCTTGTCCTTCAGTGCCTATAAATAATACAGTCAAAAGAAATTAGACCTAATTATGGTGAGTTCTTGTGAGTTTAGAAATTTTATGAAATAGTCAAAACCCTTAGCCTTTCTATCAAATATATAAAGTGGCAGTCTCCAAAAATTCCACATGTTTTTTTCATTCAGTCTTACAGTGCTGTAAACAGTTGGAATATTATATTTAGCACTCACTATAACCATGTCCTAACTTTAAACATTTCTGTTGTTAAAATTTTCTGCTCTGTAACATATAGCCCTCATGACCACATGAACAGTTAGTGTATAAGTATATAAAACTAAATATATAACTATACCCGAAGCCTTCTTGAACAAGTCACAAAATTATCCTCACTTCACTATACATTTTGTAAAAGCCCAGAAAAAGCCACCTTCCTATAGGCAGTCACTCCTCACTTCACCACATCAAAGCAAAAATAATTATGTCTTTTATTACTTAATGTAAATAAACTATACTTTAAATTAAAAAAAAAAAAATATGTTTTTTGTTCTGTCATACAGCCTGTTCTCTCCTTTTTTTACTGTTATAGTTTAAATTCTTACTTTTCTTGTTATAATCTGCCTTCTCCTTATTTCTACTGTTATAGTCTGTCTTTACTTTTTCTGTTATAGTATGACTTTTCTTATTGCTACTGTTATAAGTAGTCTGATTACTTCTTACTTTGATTGTATTAATCTCATCTCACCTTTCATTTAGTGTTATAGGTAGTTTCCTTACTTCTACTGTTATATGTAGTCTGACTTCTCATTACTTTGACTGTAATAATTTCATCAAATAATATCACCTCTCCTTCCTCTTATCTGTTTTCTTCAAAAGAATGCCCAGGTGTGCTGGGCCACACAGAAGCTCCAGCTGATGAAAGAACTCCTCTAAGTTTTGAGAGTTAAGACAAGTATGAAACCTGCTCAGCGGTTCTTGTATATCTTTCGGCAGTGTACTGATCACCCTCAGACGATCCTGTGATGAGAAAGATGGGAATTATTTACAGACTGTCATGGAACTATTTACAGATGGGAATTATTTACAGACTGTCATGGAATTATTTACAGATGGGAATTATTTACAGATGGGAATTATTTACAGATGGGAATTATTTACAGACTGTCATGGAATTATTTACAGATGGGAATTATTTACAGACTGTCATGGAATTATTTACAGATGGGAATTATTTACAGACTGTCATATTTATATCACTCTGTAGACAGAGTTCTGTGCATGGCCTGTTACTGTACAACAGCAATAACTGATCCTACCAATCCATGTCAAACTTTGTGGGTGAACAATCTGGGAAATCAAAGGATAGGGAAATCAGCTCCAAAAGAAAAATCTGGAGGGAGGGACCCTAAGTCTCTTTAATCTACCTAACTTATACTCTGGCAGATCTTCAGATGTATGGACCCTTATTCCTCCGGAGTTAATCAGTTGAGCCAAGAGGAAAAAAGTAAACTATGGGCAGGGCACTTTCTTCTTACCAACTGTCCAGACAAAACAGCATGTATACACAACTAACATCTGCCTGCTTCAAACTATGACCACAAAAAAATACCATTACTGTTAGGGTTTTAATAGCAAGGTTTGAGAATAAGCTCTCATGTGCTGCTGTACAAACCTGCACTGCCAGCAGATGCCACATCTTGTATGGGGAATGTTCAGTCATTTTACAGATTATAATTAAATGTGTTCGAAGGAAAAGCAAATGCTACTCACAATTCACGCTACAATTAAACTCTTATCTATCTCTTTCAAGCTCTGCATCCAATAAAAGTCAATGATTGTGACATGTGACTTTGAATATGGTGTACTAGACTATTCAAAACTGTTAATCACATGAAGCTGAAACTTGGATATTTTATTCATATTTGGATTTATTTTATTCTGGAAGTTTTTCTAATAATCTGGATTCTATTTATGAGACAATCTGGGTGATTAAATGCATTTTCTTAACTCTAGAGACACAATATTTTAGCCACAACAAATGCAGCTTTTTACAGAATTTTTAAATGTAATATCCAAAGCAAGTCAATTATTAAATGTGAATTCTTCATTCATGTACCTTCATCTTCACATATTAAACATGTGTTTTCAGTGTGAGTAAAGCTTGAGGAAAAAAAACCTTTTCTCTCCCTCTTTACTTTTCTCTATAAAATAATTCTGACAAAACCGCTTTAAAAATTCTGGCCATTAAGAGTTAATTTTGTGACAGAGTTCATTAGGCTGACTTTGTGATGCTGACTGTGTTCTGTTGCTTGAGCTTACTTTGAAAGTGCAATGAAAACTGATTTGGATAGATCTGACATGTTCTGTTGCTTGAGCTTACTTTGAAAGTGCAATGAAAACTGATTTGGATAGATCTGACATGTTCTGTTGCTTGAGCTTACTTTGAAAGTGCAATGAAAACTGATTTGGATAGATCTGACATGTTCTGTTGCTTGAGCTTACTTTGAAAGTGCAATGAAAACTGATTTGGATAGATCTGACATGTTCTGTTGCTTGAGCTTACTTTGAAAGTGCTATGAAAACTGATTTGGATAGATCTGACATGTTCTGTGTCATAGATAACACACTTGTTACTTCTGTCAGTAACATCAAAATCATATCTCTCATGATGTTGCTTGGTCATGGTGTCTTCCTTGTTTTCATCTGTTTGTGTGCATTTCTAGCTTCTGTTTTCAATACATTCTTAATGTTGACATTGAAGACTGAATGCAAAACTTAGAATTTTATTATAGGCAGATGTCTCCTCTGCAAACAAATTATAAAAACTGCAAGTTGTAACTCATCCAACAATTCAATGGAAGAAAAAAAAAAAACAATTCCAACTACTAAATTTTAAAATACCATATGAACAGCGCAAAAAACTTGAACAAAAAACATGGCATGCAGATGATTATCTCTACCATTTTGCTTGTGAAGATTTTTTTTACTTCTGTTGTTCAACACACCTCAGCAAAGGATTTTGCCTCAACAATAAAATTAAACAATCCATCAGCTCTGCCCACCTCCTCTCATTCTGTGATGAATCCATCAGCTCTGTCCATCTCTTCTCATTCGGTGATGAATCCATCAGTTCTGCCCATCTCTTCTCACTCTGTGATGAATCCATCAGTTCTGCCCATCTCCTCTCATTCTGTGATGAATCCATCAGCTCTGCCCATCTCCTCTCATTCTGTGATGAATCTATCAGTTCTGTCCATCTCTTCTCATTCTGTGATGAATCCATCAGTTCTGTCCATCTCTTCTCACTCTGTGATGAATCCATCAGTTCTGCCCATCTCTTCTCACTCTGTGATGAATCCATCAGTTCTGCCCATCTCCTCTCATTCTGTGATGAATCCATCAGTTCTGTTCATCTCTTCTCATTCTGTGATGAATCCATCAGTTCTGTCCATCTCTTCTCACTCTGTGATGCAGTGGAAGGTTCAAACAAATGAACAAAATTATAACTGCCTATAGTTAACACTAAAAACAGTTTGCACAAGTTATTGAAAGAGTTCTTACATCAGGTGTCATGTGATCATCTAACTGTGACACATTTATCATGTGATCTGCTGCCATGGCCACAACTACTGCATTGGTCATCTCATTTCCCAGAGTCTTCAGTAAATGTCTGACCAGTTGACCATGAACAGGCTCTGGAGACAAGAATATGATGGCTGATATGAAAACATTTTAGAATCTTCCTGGCATGACATACTGTAGTAAAAAATTAACTGTAAACTGGGACAAAATTCTTATCAAAGTCTTCCTTGAAAGAATAAAAAACAGAACTGATAAAGAAGTCAACAAAAAACATTTTAGCTTCAGGCAGAAGAGTTCTTCAAATATCATGGACACAGAAAAGAACAAATACAGGGTGTTTTTAAAGTCTCGCTACATTTTCTATGTAAAAATGAAGAAAATGACATCATAAAAAATGTGCTGCACAGTCAATTGTGAAGAAAAATACAGTGAATGGTTGTCATCTGCTGGAGTAATTTTTTGCACTCAAAACAGAATGGTGTTATCAATGGAAGAAAGAATTTTTTTGGTTGAACAAGTGTTTCGAAATGGCGGTCGATACACACGGATGGATGTTCAAAGATTTATGGCAAAATTTCCTGATAAACAACCTCCTAATCGCACTATGGTTAGAAATTTGTTGAATAAGTTTCGTGATACGGAAACTGTGGAAGATGCTCCGCAATCTGGTAGGCCTGCTGTGTCTGAAGAAAAATGTCTAGATATCCAAGACAGAATCTTGAAAAATCCATGCAAGTCCTTAAGGAAAATGTCGCAAGAAATGAATGTATCACTGAGCTCAGTGCACAAAATAAATTCTTAAACATCAGTTAAATTTTCATCTATACAAGATTTCTGTTGTGTCTGAACTAAAAGAGTGTGACAATCAATCCAGTGTCAACTACTCCACATAGTTTCAAGCATTTTTAGCTGAAGAAGAGGAGTCAATTCTCGATTTAACATTCTTCTCTGATGAGGCATGGTTTCATCTATCTGGATACGTTAATAGCCAAAAAATCTATTTGGAGCAGTGTTAATCCCAATGCATTTCATGAAGCACCACTACACAATGCGAAAATTGGGGTATGGTGTGCCATCAGAAGAAAACATTTAATTGGACCAATTTTCTTCAACAACACTATAAATGCCGATCGGTACCTTACTGACATTCTGGAACCTTTTTTAAAACAGCTGAATGAACGTGAAATTGAAGAAGAGTGGTTCCAGCAAGATGGTGCAACTGCACACACAGCTAAAGCAACACACGGTTTTTTGGAAGAAATTTTCAAATGGCATAATATCTCGTGGAATTTGACCTGCTCGTTTTCCAGGTTTAAATCCATTAGATTATTATCTATGGGGTTTCTTGAAAGGAAATGTTACAAAAATAATGTACAAACAACTGAGGACCTGAAAGAAGCAATCAGAATTACCATTCAAGAAATAACAACAGACACGTTGCACAAGGTATCTGACAATATGAAGAGACTGCAGTCCATGGTGGACATTTCCAACACCTGTTATAATGAATATTTCAGTGGTACATTCCAGCTAACCCAAAAGAGCCTGCATCATTGCAGTCACTATTGTAACTAATTAAATGACTTTTTTTTTTGCACATTTTGTGATGATGTCATTTACTTCATTTTTCAATTTTTTTTCATAGAAAATGTAGTGAGACTTTAAAAACATCCTGTATATCCTACTACAAGAACTTAATATTGAAGAAGGCTGGCTAGTAAAGAGGATTAAACAAAGAAGGCTTAAATATTTTGGACACATTAAATGTCATGATAATCTAGAGAAGACTGTCTTGGAAGGATATATAATGGGAAAAAGAAAGAGAGGAAGACCATGACAAAGATGGCTGCAAGATGATCTGCAAATGGATGCATCAGCAGCAGGCCATCTTGCTCACAACTGAGGCCTACAGGAGTGTTATTAGGGAGGCAAAGTTCCACAAACGACATGCAAATGAATGAATGACGAATTCAGGCAGAATAGAAGAACAAGAGAGGTGAATTTTGATGATGGAGAAGACACACAAAGTGCAACAAACCTCTACTGGGAACAGGAAGCATCAGTAAGATACAGTACTGTGACAACAAATGTACCCATAAACAGGAGAGTCAGGCAAGAATGTGTTCTGTCTCCATGTCTATTCAATTTGTACACTGAGAACATCTTCAGATATCAGGCAAGAATGACCAAAGTAATGATAATTGACAAAATGAGAAGCAAGCCCAAAATTACACTGGACCATCAAGAGCTTGAAAACATAAATAAGTCTGAATATCTAAGTTCAGTCACCACCACCAATGGTGACTGCAAAGTGGAAATCAAAAGAAGACAAGCAGCTGCGTCACAGAAACTAGCACAAATCAAAAGAAGACTAGTAGTTGCAACACAGAAACAAAGACAAATAAAGAATACTTGTATGTGGCAAGGTACCAACAAGAAAACAAAGTTATGTTTATTAAGAGCTTACATACTCCCAGTGGCAAGATACAGATGTGAAACACTTAACAAATCACCAGAAAAAAGAATAACAACAGCATCTGAAAATGAAATGTTACAGGCAGACACTTAGAATATCATGGATAGAACAAAAATCAGATAAAGAGATGCTAAAGATATTAGGTCTTGCAGAAAACTGGCTTGTTAACACCATAAAAATTAGAAAGCTTAGATACTTCGGCCACTTCAAGAGACACAACAGCCTGGAAATGTTGACAGTAGAAGGCATAGTGCCTGGCACAAGAGAAAAGGGACGACCTCGCCGCGGGTGGACTCAGGATACCACAGAGTTTGAACGTGTCACTGCCAGATGCTGGTCAACTTGTGCAAGACAGCATTGCATTCAGGGAGGCTGTGAGAGGGACAACGTTCTAGAAAGGGCGTGTCACATGAACGAAACAATAAGCCATAATGAGGACTAGAGATCAATATCAAGAACACCAAAGTAATGGTGTTCAGCAGGAAAGATAAAAAAAGCCACAGATGGATATAAAAGTAAACAAAGAGAAACTGGAACAAGTGACAAACTACAGATACCTAGTGCACATACTAACAAAGGATGGGAGATGTGAAGTGGAGATGCTGCAGAGGAAGATTAATGCAGCTGAAATGTGGTTTACAGAAAATCAGGTCATATATCACTGAGAACTGACATCTCATGTCAACTAATAAAACAAAAAAGGCAGTTGATATATGTATAGATGAGGAAAAACTAGAAGAAGTGGAGAGTTTTGAATATCTTGGATCACTACTAACTATTAATGGAGATACAATGAGGGAAATTAAAACGAGGACATTATCGCTCTTCAGAAAGTAAAACAACTAAAGAAGCCATGGAGAGGAACAGACAGAACCACAAAAATAAGATTTTTAAGGGCATGATCTTTCCCATCGCAACATATGCCTGTGAGACCTGTTGTACATAATCAAATGCCTTTGGGTAGTCTATAAAGGATAAATATAGAAATATAGATTGGAATTATTTTTAACTGATCTAAAAGCTTCGCCTCTTACGTACGCTTTCCAGTTAACAAATCCAGACGAGGCTATCGAATACTGGATCAAGATATTTCAAAATATTTTTGACAAGCATGTCCCCATCAAAGAAATGAGAGTAAAACACGTAACAAAATCCCCCTGGATAACTCTTGATATATTGCAACTCATGAGGAAACGGGATGAAGCTCACAAAAGCAGAAATTTCAGTAGCTATCGTTCACTTAGGAATAAGGTGCAGTATTTAATTAGGCAGGAAAAGAAAAATTACTTCAGAAATTTAGTGAAAGACAAAACTGATAGTAAATCAATCTGGAAAGCGATTAATACTCTTGTAAATAAAAGGATGCAAACTGACCCACAAACACTTAATGGTGAACATACTTGCACTAACTTCAGTGAACATTTTAGGGAAGAAATTAGTATTCTAAAATCTTCATTACCGACCCCTAATTGCAACCTGAGCGTGTTGAAAACTTTCAGCGACAGTAAATGTGTAAAGCTAAAACAAATTAATATTCCTTTCCTCACAGTCGGTGAGGTTTATAACTACATCCGGTCCTTAAAGAACACTAACTCAGCAGGATGTGATGACATTAGTAACAAGATACTATGCTACGCTGCACCAGTTATCACAGACACACTAACATACTTATACAACTTGTGCATTGACAAACAATATTTCCCTGACACTTTTAAACTTCCCAAAGTTTTTCCTCTTTTTAAATCTGGACAGATTAGTGACCTCTCAAACTATAGACCCATATCCATTCTGTCATCACTATCAAAACCTCTAGAAAAACATATACAAAAGTTAACTCTGCTCCACATGCAAGAAAACAATCTACTAATAGACAGTCAGTCAGGTTTTAGACCAAATTACTCCTGCCACAAAGCATTAACTAAAATGACAGAAAGCTGGCTGTCTAATATAAATGATGACAAATTGTGTGGTGCTGTCTTTGTTGATTTTAAGAAAGTCTTCGATATGATTGATCATGAAATTCTTGCAAAAAAGCTGGAAGGCTATAGATTACACCCTGACCTAACAAAATGTATTACATCTTTTCTCTCAGGTAGAAAACAAGTAGTTTGCTTTAGAAACAAAATATCTGGCTCGTCTGTGATTGATACCGGTATTCCTCAAGGCTCCATTCTTGGTCCTCTTCTCTTTGCTATCTATATTAACGACCTACCACTACATTTAAAGCACTCTTCATGTGATCTTTTCACTGACAACTGTACTGTTTACAATAGTGACTATGACACCAATAAACTACAGACAACACTCCAAAATGATATAAACGGTTTGATTAAATGGAGTAATAAAAATGGTATGTTGATAAACACCAACAAAACAAAATCTACGCTCATCACTACAAGACAGAAACTGCAAAATGCAACAAAAGCTTCACTACAGCTTTGTGCTGGGACTAAGGCAATAGAAAATGTTCATGAACATAAAACCCTAGGACTCATCAATGATCAGCATTTAACTTGGAATTCTCAGGTACATAACCTAACAAATTTGACTGCACAGAAAGTTTACCAATTAGCCAAAATTAAACACTTTATCGACAAAGACACAAGAAAAATATACTACATGTCACACATACAAACACACTTAGATTACTGTTCCACAATCTGGGATGGATGCTCAGTCTCAAACACAAAAAAGTTCCACTCACTTCACAAGTGAGCATTAAATCTTATTTGTGACAAACACCCAGTACAGACTGTTGATCAACACAAACAACTCAAAATTCTACCCCTCAAAAACAGAATCATTTTTAACAAAGTTAAGTTTGTTCAGAGAATTCTGTCGCACAATGCTCCACCTTACTTGTGGTCACTGTTTACGTATAACACTAAACATAGCCAGCATTTAAAAAACTGTCTTCTTCCTAAACCCAGGATTGATCTGTACAAGAAAAGCTTTGCATACTCAGCAGTACAGCTCTGGAACACCCTCCCCTACAATTTAAAATCCATTGGTAATACTTCTTCTTTTAACTCAAACCTGTTTCATTATTTACTTGCTTGTAATTATATGCCTCCATAAAATAACCAGCACTCTCTCAACACATGGCTTGTAAACCATCAAGTACTTCAATGACATAGTTAGAAAAGCAACTTGTTAGATATTGTTAGAAATTATTTTAATGTTTGTTAAAAAAAAAAAAACACATGTTAGAAGATCTGTATTTACAATGTATTTTTATTTATGTATATGTCTGCGTGTGTATGTGTGCGTGAGTGCTATTTTATTAGGTTAATTACTTCTTCTCTTTTACTTTGAATGTAGTAGTTAAATCTTACACTCTTTTGATATGTTTATCCTAATTTAATTTATATTTTTGTACTAAATCAAGTGTGGGAAGAATGAAAGATGGAGTGATGAAGGGCAGAATGTAAGATGAGCCTGTGTGCCCAATTCTTTACCCTTTAAAAATAAAGATTATTCATTCATTCATTCACATTAAACTCTCTGCATTTCTCTATTATTAATCTTATACTGAATATATCATCTCTTGATCCTCTTCCTTGCCTGAAACCAGCTTGGACCATATTGACTTCTTCTTCTATTTTCTTTCGAAGTCAACCCATTATGATTTTTAACAGAATTTTACTGGCATGACTAATCAGGGCAACAGTTCTGTAGTTTGTGCATAATTTCAGGTTACCCTTTTTTGGCAGTGGTATGAATACAGTTCTTTTCCATTCTTTTGGCCAAATACCTGAATGCCATATCTATTTACATAGTGCATGATAGATTGTTGCACATTCTTTTCCTCCTGCTTTAATAAATTCAGCTGTTATCTCATCACATCCTGGTGATTTACCATTTTTCAGATTCTTTATTGCCCATAAAACTTCTTCTATTGTCGGTTCAGGTTCTTTCTCTTCCAATAATAATTCACACTGTTGATTTCTTCTTCCACAGTCAGTTGTTTCATACATTCCTCTGCAATATTCCTTCCATCTTTCTAGAATTTCCTCTGTCTCTGTCAAGGTATTCCCCATCTCATCACAAATTACATTTAGCTTAGGTGCAACATTTCTCGTCAATGTCTTCATTTCTTTAAACATTTCACTATCTCTTCCACACTTCTGATGTTCTTCTATTCTTTCACAACAACAGTTACGGGATCAAGACCACTCCGCTTTGATCTTACAAATATACCAGACCAATATGGTATAGAAGTGAAGAACTATTTCAAAATCCTGATGGCTGTACAGGAGGAGATGACACTAAATGAATTGGCTACGTAGGCCAAAGATATCTTAATAACAACAGCTCAAGACATGGTTCCAGTAAAGACAACACAAAAGAATGGATAGATTACAGCAGGTACACTAGAACTGATAAAACAACGTAGAGAAATGAAGACACAATGGAAAGTGACAAACAACAAAGAGAAATATAGAAGACAACATGGTAAAATTGATTTACAATCCAGCTGTTTTATTGTCTTGCCCAATTCAGATGAGTTTGGGGGCAATGAAGCGATTAAAAGACTCACAAAGTTTCCTAGCCTCTTCTGCCCGAGCCTTCCTCATCTACCAGCTGGTGAACCAAACAATCTGCATAAACTGGGCCACAAACTCAACAGCTGGCCAGTAGGGATAGCAAACGAGATAAAGACAAAATCAACACTTCCTGCAGAAGGATGCAGTTCCCACTGGAGTTAGAGTTGTGTTAACTTTGTCCCTCTGAGCACAGGTTGGGAACATCAGCAAATGGGCATACACGCAACCATTAGATGGGTCATGCCTCAGAAAGATATAATGAAATGGTGTTGTTTCCATGGACCAAAGCCAGACAGGGATGGTGCTAGGTCCCCAGCCTCAAAGGGATCACCTAAAATAGAATTTTTCCTTTTCTATGATTCTATCTATCTTTCTTCAGATCTATCAAACCAGAGGTACCAGTGCCACTTCCTATTACTTATTACACTGATGTAATAGCTGGAACACATTATACTAGTGGAAATGCTTACAGTCAAAATTATACTCTTTCACTTACAGTCGAGAGTATAATACTCTTTCACTTAGTCAAGATTACAATACTCTTTCACTTAGTCAAGATTACAATACTCTTTCACTTACAGTCGAGATTACTCTTTCATTTACAGTCAAAATTACTTTCACTTACAGTCGAGATTACAATACTCTTTCACTTACAGTCGAGATTACAATATTCTTTCACTTACAGTCGAGATTACAATACTCTTTCACTTACAGTCGAGATTACAATACTCTTTCACTTACAGTCGAGATTACAATACTCTTTCACTTACAGTCGAGATTACAATACTCTTTCACTTACAGTCGAGATTATAATACTCTTTCACCTGTCTGTTTCATTATCCACTTCACAGACTTACATCCCAGGAACAGTCATTCTCTCAGTGGCACATAGCAGTGATATAAAGTCATAATGCTTTATTGGTGCATTGGATGACGATGACAATGCATGATATGACGGTTAAGACAGGGGCATGACAAATCCAAGACACATGATAGGACATAATTCCAAGTCAAAGCAACATAGAATAAACTCCTGGTGACTACTGACGTCCTCAGACTTCATCACCACCAAAATTTCTAACTACATTTCTACCTCTGGTAATCTAACATGGCACACAAAAACTACATTCTCTCACAAAAAAAACTAACTAACCTAACCTATCTGAGCTCAAAACTTCAACTGTCCCAAATCAAATGATTTCTGTCTCACACCTTTCTTTGTCATATGTTATTCGTGACCCATGAATTGCATGTGCCAAGGGGAATAAACCTAACCACCAAGCTACTAATTTCTATGGAACATAGCCCTTTTTATACCAACTTTCCCATTCTATGATGAGTTGTCTAACTTTTCTCTTCTATATATCTATATTCTATTATAGAGCCTATGACTGGCAGCTCTACATCCTCTACGAAGTGAACACAGCTCTGACCACAGGGAGCATACTGGAAGACAAACTTTGGGGCATAAAGCATGACCTTCAGAAAACTAATTTATCTGGACAATAAATATAGATGTCTGAGCCTAGAAACATGGAATGCAGAAGAAGATGACCTTGACACTGATGGTGATTGAAAGGGTTCTGAATTGTGGATATTTTTTAATGAAAGCCAGCTTGATGAAGTCAATTCCCATGACCTGAGTAGAAACTCATAACCTTGTTGCTGCTTGAAGGACATTCTGCAATGTTCGTGCACACTGTTGTCATTTTGCAGAAAGCATCAAAAAAAAAACAAAAAACTGTCTCTCTATTGGTGGTAATACGTGGTCAACCACTTCTTGCCAGCTAGTCAAGGTGTCTAGCGACATCACTCGCAGTTCCAGACTGTAGCATTCCCATGGTATGAACCACTTCTTGATCACTCAAACATCTGTCCAACTCTAGGTAGCAAATCTTTAACAATCAAGAATGCTTCTCAGAAAAAAACTGAGTGAAAATTTACACTGACAGGACAGCTATGTTAAATTAGCATTTTTCATGTGCAAATTAGAAGAATGATTTGGTTAAATGTGTTCATGAAATAATGTACTTTCACTTAAACTAAAAAAGTTTCATTTTACAAAAAAATTAAACTGAAAAATAAAAGGCTTGCTGCTGAACTTTTTTGAGTATATGCAATTCTGGTGTGATGACTCTCTCTCATTTTTTCCATGGATCCTAGACAAGATAATCCTTTCTGTAGAATTATTCTGCCCTGACTTGCTGGAAGGACTTGCATGCTCCAGTGACCCTGACAGCTATGCCAGCAATAGTTAACTATAAGAAAGGTCTTCAAAACCAGATAGATCACGAGACAGAAACCAATATAAGAGAGACACCCTAGTCCTACAAGACTGGAGTTTGAAGCACGAAGCTGACAATCCAATATTTAGATGTTATGGAACAGATATATAAACCTCACATATGGATAGATAAAAACTGTTTACAGGCTAAAAAATACACATACAAAAAGACTGAAATTTGGTACACAGAACATGCAAAGTTTAACAGAAAAGTGTTTTTAAAGAGATGAAGCAAGAACTGGACACAACAAGAAATAAGATATCCAGGAGAGGAAATAAATTAGGCAGAAGAGAATGAACAGTTTAATGAAGTTACAAGTATAGAAAAGAAAGAAATATGTCAGGTACAAATTCTGAAGAAAAGTAATACACAATGTTTAGCTTTATATATTTAATTACTAGCAGCATACAAGTGAAACAAACAAGTCTTTAATACTTTGAATACGATCAGAAATTGTAACAAGTTATTGTAATCAACTATTCAATTTCAGAGTAGGGAAAAGATAAAATAAAACAAAAATCACCTTCAAACATCTGAAGACCTTTTTCAAAGAGTCGAGCATTGGTCCACAAACCATTGATGTGGTCCTGGATCTCAGCTGCTGTTTTCTTTCTATCTGATCCCAAGTTCCTCACAAAAATAGATTTGGCCATCTCCTGGTACTGTCTAGTTAGTGGTCTGATAAACAATCAATGTAAGAATTATGTTGGTGATCTGATCAACAATCAATACAATAATCATGTTAGTGGTCTGATCAACAATGAATATAACAATCAAGTTAGTGGTCTGATAAACACTCAATCAATATGAGAATCATGTTAGTGGTCTGATCAACAATCAATATGAGAATCAAGTTGGTGGTCTGATCAACAATCAATACAAAAATCAATGTGGTGGTCTGATCAACAATCAACACAAGATCATTTTGGTGGTCTGATCAACAATGAATATAAGAATCAAGTTGATGGTCTGATCAACAATGAATCTCTCTCTCTCTCTCTGAACCTTAAGTGCCCAGGGCACATGGGGCTTCCGCAAGGGTTTTCCACAAATGCCTGTCTTTCGCCTTTTTTTCTGCTCTTGCCCAGGTGAGCCCTCTATTGCTCAACATCCTTTCTGTTGTTCTTCTCCATGTCTCTTTTGGTCTACCCTTACTTCTGCTCCCCTGTGGTGTCCATCTTAGTGCTATTTTTGGTAGTGAGTTGTCAGTCATTCGGAGCACATGTCCCAACCATCGCCAGCGTCTTTCCTCAATAATTGTTGTCAGTGGTTTCATCTGCATTTCTGCCAATAAAATGTTATTTCTTATGGTGTTTGGCCAAAATATTTTTATAATTCTACGTAAACATTTAGTCTGGAAAGAATTCAACTTGTTTTCTATGGTTTTGGTGATTTTCCAGCATTCACTTCCATAGAGTAGTACACTTAGAACATTACTCTTAAATATCCTGATTTTCATATTTATGCTTAGTTTATTTGATTTCCATATATTCTGTAGCATTGCAAAAGCCTGGTTTGCTCTAGTAAGTCTGCTGTTGATGTCCTCTGTGCTGTCTCCATTTTCTACTACTCTGCTGCCAAGGTATACAAATTCGTTGACCTCCTCCACTAACTTGTTATCTACTCTGAGTACATTTCTGTTGTTCACATTTTGCTTCATTAACTTTGTCTTTCCTACATTGATCTTTAGTCCTATGTTGTTTGCATTCTGGGTTAACTTGTTTATTTTATCTTGCATATCTTTGTGACTGCTTGATAATAGACAAATGTCGTCCGCAAAGTCAAGGTCCTCCAGCACTGTGTCAAGGGTCCATTGTAATCCTCTGCGTTTGTCTGATGTTGCCTCCTTCATTAACCAGTCTACTGCCAAGATAAATAATGTTGGTGATAGTACACATCCCTGTTTCACTCCTGTTTGTACCCTAAAGCTGCTGGAGGTATGTTCTCCACAGATAACTTTGCACTGAAAACCCTCGTATAGGGCTTTGATTACATTAACTATTTTATGGGGGAGGCCATGCCATCTTAGGATTTTCCACAGTGCATCTCTGTTGACACTGTCAAAGGCTTTCTCAAAATCTATGAATAATGCATATGTTGTGCTATGCCACTCATTTGCCTGTTCTAATATTTGTCTAAGTACAAATATATGGTCTATGCATGATCTTCCTTTCCTAAATCCTGCCTGCTCTTTCCGAAGTTTTTCCTCAAGTGTTGGTACAATTCTGTTGATGATTATTCTGCAAAATACTTTACTAGTGAGTGGCAGTAGGGTAATGCCTCTCCAGTTCCCGCAATCTCTGAGGTCACCCTTCTTTGGTAGTTTTACTATAAGACCAGTTTTCCACTCCTCTGGGGCTTTTTCTAAATCCCAAATTTGTTGTAATATCCGGCAAAGTTGTTTTGGTGTTTCCGTTTCTTCTGCTTTCAACATCTCAGCAGTCACTTCATCTTCACCTGGTGCCCTGTCTGATTTTAGCATCTTTATCGCCTCTTTTACTTCATTTATTGTTATTGGTCCTGTATTGATGTTTAGTTCCACTTTTGCTTCAGGTATATCTATTGCTTGTGCTGCTTGTGTTCTGTTTAGTAGGGTGTTAAAGTGTTCCCTCCATCTTTCAATTTTTTCTCTTTCTCCACTGACCAGTTGTCCATTTTGTGTTCTTACTGCACTTTCACATCTTGTGTTGAAGTTACCTGTCATCTGCTTTGTGATTTTATATATGGTTTTCATGTCATTTGTATATGCTGCTTTCTCTGCTGTTTCTGCTAAGTTGTCATAATATTGACGTTTATCTTGACGGCATGATTCCTTCACTTCTTTGTCTTTTTGTGCATAATTACTTAAAACTCGTTCTTTAAGCCGTTGTGATTTGGTGTTCAGTAATTTTTTCTTGATTTCTTTTCTTTGCTCTATCTTTTCCCATGTGATCTCACTTATCCATTCCTCTTTTCTCCTTTTCCGATATCTTAGCACCTCTTTTGCTGTTTCCTGTAGTGTTTTATTGAACTCTAATATGGACATTTCTGCTTCATCTTGTAGGACACTGAAGCGGTTCTTAAGTACTATTGAGAATTCATTTCTTGTTTGCTGGTCTATCAGTTTTCTTGTATCAAAATGTATCTTTCTGTGTTCTCCGATTTTGGCTTTCCTTAATTTTAGTTTTATTTTTGCTACCAGAAGGTTGTGATCACTTCCTACATCTGCTCCTTTCCTTGCTCGCACATCTTGTAGTGACCGTTTCCACTTGTTTATTAGTATGTGATCGATTTGGTTTTCTGTGGTTTTATCTGGTGACCTCCAAGTCACCTTATGGATGTTTTTGTGTTGGAAAATTGTCCCTCCGATGGTCATCATGTTTTCTTCACAGAAACTGCAGTCTTTCTCCATTTTCATTTATTTCTCCGATTCCTTCTCTTCCCATGATTCTTCTTCTATCTTCATTTCCTTCACCTACTTTTGCATTGAAGTCGCCCAAGATGAGTAGCATATCATGCTTGGGTATTGTTTCTACTGTGGCTTGGAGGCTGTTGTAAAAATCTTCTTTTAATTCCTCTTCAGCTGCTTCTGTTGGTGCATAACAAACTATAATAGACAGCTTCGTGAATCTTGAGTTGAACCGTGCATATAATAATCTCTCATTTATTGGGGTCCATTTCAGCAATGCTCTTGATGCTTCTTTTGTTATAATCAATGCTACTCCTCCTTCATGAAGATCTTCTTTACCTGACCATATTATTGTATCTTCTGTGTGCTGTGTTGTTAATTTCCTTCTGCCTTGTCCTGTCCATCTTGCTTCTTGTATTCCTAGTATGTCTAGTTTGTATCTGTGCATTTCCTTGATGGTTTGTGCTAGTTTTCCAGTCTGGTTTAGTGTTCTTACATTCCAGCTGCCTATTTGCATCTTTTGTTTAGGTTCCAGGAGGTCTGCAGTCGGGCTGGGGACTTCCAGTGGCTGGCTTTCATCCACAACCTTCATGGGCTCAGTTTCCTGATAAGCATTTCTCCTTCCACCTGCATTTGCTTTTTCCCTTGCTTCTGTTTCTGTAGCAGTCTGATAGTTTTTACCAGATAGGGTTGCTGGCCCTATGCTGAACCCTCCTTAGTCGCCTTTTACGATCATGCATGGTAGGGTACAGTGGTCCTATTCTTTGCAGATCCCGGGTACCACACGGGGGCAACAATGAATATAAGAACCAAATTGATGGTCTGATCAACAGTCAGCACAAGAATCAACTTGGTGGTCCGTCAATAATAAATATGAGAATCAAATAAATGGTATGATCAACAAAGCAATGACGAAAGAGATGGACCTTGACTGTTTGAAAGAGTGAAATCTTGACTGTCTGTCATTGATACACTGGTTAATACTATGGAGTCAATTTACAGTGGAAGTTTAAGCTCAGGGTCACTAAGATATAGTACTAGTGAAATGTAGGGATGTCAGACATACGAAATAAGCAGGCATAATAAGCAGAAGAGAATAGTGTATAACTAATTCTACCTATATATTAAAAAGTGGATAACTACCACCAATACGTGTTTAAATGGTCTGATCAATAATAAATATGAGAATCATGTTAGTGGTCTGATCAACAATAAATATGAGAATCAAGTAAGTGGCCTGATTGATAATAAATATGAGAATCATATTAGTGGTCTGATCAATAATTAATATGAGAATCATGCCAAAGATTAAATCAACAATCAATATGAGAATCTTATCAGTGTTCTGATAAAAAATATTTATGAAAATTATGCTAG
Organism: Achatina immaculata; assembly: GCA_009760885.1. NCBI lineage: Eukaryota > Metazoa > Mollusca > Gastropoda > Stylommatophora > Achatinidae > Lissachatina > Lissachatina immaculata. The sequence continues at coordinate 46,036,684 of CM019693.1, read as the reverse complement.
TAATCTGATCAACAATCAATATGTGAATCTTATCAGCGGTCTGATAAAAACTCTTTAAGAGAATTATGCTAGTAATCTGATAAACAATCAATATGAGAATCAAGTTTCTGGCATATCTATATTCTGTCAGAATGTAAAATTATGGAAAGTATGACAGCTGAGATTTTCATAAAAATGCATAAAACATGGGTTACAAAATAAAATGAGAGATTACAGGAACCTGGAATTTCCAATGATGCACAAAAAGGATAGCACTGATTTTAAAACACAGACTATATCATAAGCATGTTGCTCAGATACTCAATAAATGATAATTATTATTGCTGATGTGTGATGAAGACATCTATTACTTTCATTCATCTTACTGCTGACACAACTGGAACAATACAGAATAACACATTGTACCTGTTTAGTCTAGATGCTATATCTGTTAGAAGCTCATCTGGGCAATCCCTCAGATGCTTCTGTGATTTTAAGATCTGAAAAGATTACTTACATATGATATAAATGTCCAGAGATGTATGTCAAGAGATACATTATGTTACTATTTGTGACCTGTTGGTGCCCATTCACAATGATCCCTTGAGAATAAAAAAAGAAAGTAAGGACAGCTGCCTTCACCTTCAACTTCAGCTGCCAAAATTTTGTCAAATCTTGAAGAATTCAGTGTTCACGATGACTGATGCTGTTTCCATATTACAGCTGTCAGTCCAACTTCTATCAACTGTTATGTTATCTAAGATATCTTGTTTGGTTTCTGTTCTGCCCAAAAACTCTACTGAGGCTGCCATTCTGTTTACTTATTTGACTTTCTGTTAACAGACAAGACTTGTAGGAACATAACTCATGCCCAAAACATTGGTCATCATGTCTTAGCAAGACTTGTAGCAACTTAACTCATGCCCAAAACACTGGTCATCATGTCTTAGCAAGACTTGTAGGAACATAACTCATGCCCATAACAGTGGTCATCATGTCTTAGCAAGACTTGTAGCAACATAACTCATGCCCAAAACATTGGTCATCATGTCTTAGCAAGACTTGTAGCAACTTAACTCATGCCCAAAACACTGGTCATCATATCTTAGCAAGACTAGGAACATAACTCATGCCCATAACAGTGGTCATCATGTCTTAGCAAGACTAGGAACATAACTCATGCCCAAAACACTGGTCATCATATCTTAGCAAGACTAGGAACATAACTCATGCCCATAACAGTGGTCATCATGTCTTAGCAAGACTTGTATAATACTGCTTCTGCTGTAACTTCTCTGACAGACACTCTGATTTGTATGGATAAGTTGACTTGGACTCTTTCCTTGATTTTTGAAGCTGAAAGCCTGCCAAGTCTTCTGAAAGCAAACATTTTATTCTGCATGCTCTTTTTATATTCATTACTCTACTAAATGAAGGATTGAAAGCTGATTGAAAGTTGTACAATGAATGGCAGACTGTCAGACTGGATTGAATTTTCAATTATTTATCCTCTGAAATTAAAGTTTTTTCATTCATCATCTTTGACTGGAGTTTTTCTTTATTTAAAGTACCTGAACCATTCGAAACATATATTTCAATTCCAGCATGTTCTCAAAAGCTGAAGTGCTCTACTGCTCTTTCCAAGCTAAAATATAACTTCACACAAATATGTACTTTCTATCAGCTGTTAATGTGATGGATTGTGCATAACACTGCACTGGAAATGAATTAGTGGCCAGCTTAAAGACACAAACTGGATCCACAACCAAGCTTACATCACCATGGAGACTGCATAAGCATAACTGTTAGGCCAGTTGAGTATGTTACTAGGAGCACTCATGGAGAAATGGTTCATCTTTGCTTCAGTAGCAACTGACCATAGTAACAAGCCATGTTTCTGTTAAAAGGTGCAGCCTCTGTGTTTGTATCTTCTCTCTTCAATTCTGGCTCTTGTTTCTTCTCAAATTATGCAGCCTTTCTACACCAAGTTGCTTTCCAAGTTGCAAAGTCTCTAGAAAATTCTTTCTAGTCTTTGAGGCTGATGGAAAAATCTGTCATAGATACCTGGCAAATATCCTTGTTACTTCAGTTTTTTCCCTACTTTGCGGACTCATACCCTCCAGGCAATCACACAACAGAATATATGACCAAGACATATCATCTTACAAAAGGTAAACCAACAGAGTTAATGCTCTTAGTGTAGCTGTTCTACTTGAAAAAATGTAAGCTGTGAAAAAAATGTCAAACTTACAGATAAAACAAAATGTATTTTTGCAATAAAAGAAGTTGAGAAAAAAAATAAAAGCTTGAAATCTATCCCATATACAACACTAAGAATGGCTACTCACAGGTTGTTTGTCTCTCTAAAGTTACAAGTCATTCTCTCATGATTACTTTCTTTTTCCCTCATCTACTTGTTATGTCTGGACTTTTATGGTCACCTTCCATTTCAGCCATGTTTCTTCCTTACATCCAACACTAATCTCCCACTTATCTCGTCTGTTCTCATTGTAATAATGACTTAAAATCACAGAGTGTATGTGTGTGCATGTGCATTTTTAAACAATCAGTGGAATCAGTGGAATCATGTCCTGGAAAACTGAAATTTCTCAAAGTTCCATCTGCCACGCATAGTTTTTTTGTTTCCTTTGTACGACTGTTAATGCTGGTTAAGGTCAGATACAAATATCGGTAGATGGACAATGGCAAAGACTGTTGTAAGTTAGTGCTATAGTTTAGATAGGTACCTGAAGGTGGACATCATAAGCAGTGAAGATTACTGTCAGATGACATCATGATCATGGTAAACATTATTAGTCACAATCAAAACACCTCCAGTTTTTGGTAACCGTTTGATGATTTCATGCTGATGACAGTCTTATTCTGTGGTTTGCTCCAGTAAAGGAGATACCATACACCAGGTATCATTCACCTAATACCTGTTTTCTTGATCTTTGCTTTGGAACCCACTGCCCAGACCAAGCATGCGTAACAACATCAAAAGACATGTGAGAAAAGACTGACAGTTATATACATCTGACATTAATACCATCACAAAATCTGACCTTTTCCATCTCAGAAATTTCCATAAATCTGAGTTCCTGCTCTCTGGCCTTGTCTAAGGCTGACACTTCCTCATCTGAAACATCATTAAGATTACGATTTCTAGTCTTCTTCTTTGTGGACTTCATCTTGACTTCTCTCCCTCCTGTACCTTCCTTTCTTGAGGTTCCAGCAGCTGATAAGTAGAAACATGCAGGAATATCACATTCTCAGTTCAACTCACAAGAAAAAATATGCATAAACACTAAACAGATGGTCCCCAAGTTATAGTTGGATTCTGTTTCAATGACCTCACTGATGTAAGTCAAATACCTCCTCCAGCAATTTAATTTTCTATTTTATTGTTATTAATATTGCCATTTACCATCCATTTCTTGACAAATCTGAATCATTTTGTTTGTTTTAGAGGGTAAGAAAACATGAAATATTAATCAATAATAGGATCAAACACCATGTGGCATGTCAACTCATTTGAAAACAAAAAGCATAAAAATTGTCAGCTAAACATAATGTGCAAAAATGTTTCATAACATCAAACTGCAAAGTATAATTTAAAGTTCTCATAGTAATAAAAATACTTATATACAAATAAATTGGAAATGCACATTCATGGAATGGTATCAAATGATCAACACTGCATGGAGTAGAATCAGCAAATCTGAAGTAATATTTTAGTTTTTTTAGCAGCATATAAAATTTTGTGAATGGCACAATTTTTTTTTAGGAGTGTTGTACAGCTTTAGAGGGAATTCTGAGTACAAATACTATATGTGGTGTGATCAAAAAGTATCTGGTCTGAGTGCGTAAGTTTGGAACTGGCTGAAACAACCAAAGGGAACTGACAAAATGAGACCTTCACATATAATGCACATATTATGTCTCCTCAGCTTGTCTGCTTTTGCTCTTACATATCTAAATCTGTTTGTTGCAACTGTCATATTGAAAAAACTGGATCAATAAAACAGGCCAGTGTTTCAGCTGCCCATGACCTGCTTGAATGCATCAAAAAGGATGAAAACTTTCTAAAAACAACCATAACTGGTGATGAATCATGGATTTATGGGAATGAATCTGAAACTAAGGCCAATCTTCGCAGCTGAAGACCTCAATGTCTTCTGACTCAAGAAGCATGACAGAACTGCAAGAATTCCAAGACAATGCTGACTTTTTTTTTCAATTAAAGTGTAATTGTTCATCAAGAATACACTCTTAACAGGTTAGACAATCAAAAAGGAATACTACAGTGAAGTTTTGCTGCATTTGAGTGACGCAGTTCATTGCAAAAAGCCGACACTGCATGAGAATGGTGAGTGGCAACTCCATCATGACAATGCTCCTGCCCAAGCATCACAATTTGTGCAAGCAGTTAAGATTGTTAAATACTGCATTCCAACTGCCACCATATTTGCCTAATATTGCCCCTGTGACGTTTTGACATTACCAAAAATAAAATACCACTTGAAAGGAAAAAGACTTCAGGATGTCAAGGAGATACAAAAGAACATGATGAGGCAGCTGTTCCCCATACCTGAAGATTACTTAGCTATGGAAACAGTGAGGCTAAGTGTGTTGCTTTGTAAGGGGACTATTTTGAGGAAGATTAAAATATAGATCAGTAACTCTTGTAGTTCTTTTTTATAAATCCAGTCCAAATACTTTTTTTTATCACACCTTGTATACAGTAGCATAAAACATTAAACAGCTGTATAAAGAAAATTTACTGTTTTGAAAATGAAAAATTATTCCAACAATGAAGATATTACAAATTTATTAGCTGTGTTATTAACTCTATTGCTGAAAGGTTCTGAATATGGAAATGGTATTAACTCTATTGCTGAAAGGTTCTGAATCATATATGGGAATGGTATTAACTCTATTGCTAAAAAGTTCTGAATCATATATGAGAATGGTATTAACTCTATTGCTGAAAGGTTCTGAATCATATATGAGAATGGTATTAACTCTATTGCTGAAAGGTTCTGAATCATATATGAGAATGGTATTAACTCTATTGCTGAAAGGTTCTAAATCATATATGGGAACAGTATTAACTCTATTGCTGAAAGGTTCTGAATCATATATGGGAATGGTAGTAACACTATTGCTGAAAGGTTCTGAATCATATATGGGAATGGTAGTAACTCCACTGGTGAAAGGTTCTGAATCATATATGGGAATGGTAGTAACACTATTGCTGAAAGGTTCTGAATCATATATGGGAATGGTAGTAACACTATTGCTGAAAGGTTCTGAATCATATATGGGAATGGTAGTAACACTATTGCTGAAAGGTTCTGAATCATATATGGGAATGGTAGTAACACTATTGCTGAAAGGTTCTGAATCATATATGAGAACAGTATTAACTCTATTGCTGAAAGGTTCTGAATCATATATGAGAACAGTATTAACTCTATTGCTGAAAGGTTCTGAATCATATATGAGAACAGTATTAACTCTATTGCTGAAAGGTTCTGAATCATATATGGGAATGGTAGTAACTCCACTGGTGAAAGGTTCTGGATCAACTGTTGGAATGGAGATAATGCATTTTCTCAGGAAAGCAGTTGTTTGAATGATCTGGTTTTTTTTCTTTATATGTTTTGTGTTAACATCATACCAAATCTTCAATCTGCTTGTTGACTTCAATAATGTGCTCAGTGTTTGTATGTATGAGGAGATCACCAGCTGAGCTGATGGCCTGCATGAAGGATCGTGTACTCTGGAGAAGCATAATAGCCAACGCCAGTCGGCACGGCACCTGATGATGATGATGTTTATATTTTTGAGTAACTGAAGGTCCTCTTTCAGCCTGGAAAAAAAAACTTTGACTAATTCTTTCACTTTAAATATCTGTTACAGCAACTCCTCCTATCATAAAAAGTGTTCCACATTGGTGACATCACCTTATTCTAACATGTTTGTTAGGTGCACAATTTTTTTGCCAACTTCTCAATCATATCATTCTGATTAAATCTTTAAAGCATATTCATTAACAGTTCTGCATTTTGTTCCATATCTATGTTAAACATTATTCTGTAACTTCTTCCTATGCAGATACGTTCCAGATATTGTAGATTATTAAATTTCTTCTAAATGTTGTGTAGTGTTGTAGTGCTTCCACTAGTTGTAGCAAATGCATGAGCAAATGTAAAGTGTAGGTAAAATGCCTGGAAGGTGGCAAATGCATCCTGGTTCAAAGGTAGAACCACAAGTATTGTATTGGAATGCAGATACACAACCCTCACATTTGGATGCAGATCATCTTGATGAGAGGATACACTGGGACATTACCAACTAAAAGCAGAATCTTGCAGGGAATTCTTTTTCTTGAGGTGGTAGGTGTGCACTTCCATGATGTAGCAATTTAAAAACTAGCCTTTGAATAACACATTCCTCTTTCAGAATTTAAGGTTACTCCTGTATTAGTGCAGCAATGCTTATTTGTTAGTGTTTGTGAATGCTTCGGGAATGGTACATGAGGAAAGGCTTCATTTTAAATCTGGCAGCATTTCCTTCAAGCCTCAATATAAGCATGTGATTTAATTTCTTGAAACCAAGCACTGACTTCACTTGAATTATTTCATCCACGCTGAAAGTCTGCTCCAGCAGGTTTTTCTCATCTGCTAGCATCTTGTCTAGTTTATACCAGATTTTTTGGGCAGCATTAATAATCACCAGAAATGCAGAACTAAATATGTTAGGAAAAGATACCCTCGTGTGCTACTAGGGACCTTGGCACATGCCTGGGAAGCAAAGAATAGGACCACTGTACCCTACCACGTGTGATTATAAAAGGTGACTAAAGAGGGTTCAGCATAGGGCCAGTAACCCTATCTGGTAAAAAATCCCTCAGAATGGTACAGAAACAGAAGCAAGGGAAAAAACAAATTCAGGTGGAAGGAGAAACGCATATCAGAAAACTGAGCCCATGAAGGTTATGGATGAAAGCCAGCCACTGGAAGTCCCCAGCCCAGCTGCAGACCTCCTGGAGCTGAAACACAAGATGCAAATAGGCAGCTGGAATGTAAGAACACTTAATCAAACTGGAAAACTAACACAAACCATAAAGGAAATGCACAAATACAAACTAGACATATTAGGAATTCAAGAGACAAGATGGACAGAACATGGCAGAAGGAAATTAACAACACAGCAGCCACAGAAGATACAATATTATGGTCAGGTAAAGAAGATAATCACGAAGGAGGAGTTGTATACTGATTATAACAAATGCAGCATCAAGAGCATAGATCAGTGGTTCTCAACCCATGGGCTGCGGCCCAAAAGGTGGGTGTGACAGGGAGTATTGTGGGCCACAGTGAAGTCTCAAAGCTGCAAAAAAAAAAGATAGAGAGAGAGAGAGAGAGACTGACTGATTGATCTTTATTTCAAAAGGGTTAAGAACTGGGCACGCAGGCCCGTCTGACATTCTGCCCTTTATCATACATCTTTCACTCTATTCCAGACATTCTACAAATATGCTGTTCATATAACATAACTAACACTGAAGCTGAGAGACATAAAATAAAATATAACATTTACATTTCGCTCTTAAACATTCACTCAGTACAGAAGTAACTACATACAGAGAGAGAGAGAGAGAGAGACAGAGAGAGAGAGTAGATAAAATAAAAAATTATTCCACTTTTTTCACATAATACATAGGAGCAGATTGCATGGATGCAAGCCACAGAATTGTAGGTAGATTTATTAGTATGTCCGCAGTGCGGCTTTGAAGAAAGGATGGTCCAGACAGCGTTTTTTTTCCAGCATCAAACAGAAATGTGACATACATAAAAAGATGGCAGTGTCTTTCTGACCGTGTTGCTAAAACATGAAGTTTTACAATATCAGCATAGATTCTGCAAGAGAGCAGAAGTGAATTATAATTCTCAGCAATTGTGTTTCAGTTTAAAAATCATATTTCATTGGCTTGAGAGCCGCTCTTCAGTCTTGTTGCTGTGTGTAATTCATATTGGATTAACAAATGGATTCCAGTGACCCACATAGTGATTGTGGAGACTTTTCGGATAGCCTTTTTTAATGTTTAAACTTTAAAACTTTAGGTGCTAAAATGGATCAATTTGTGAAATGTAAGCCTTCAACTTCACGCAAACAAATTGATAGTAGTGGCAGCAAAAGTCACTGTGATCAAGACGACGTTAACGTTGATACTTGTAAGAAAACTAAATACGCTTGAAAATATGGTGTGGAGTATATTAAGTACGGTTTCGTTCCATCAACAAACGACCAAAATCTGCCACAGTGTGTTATTTGTTTGCAAATCCTCTCTAATAATGCAATGAAGCCAACAAAATTGCGTCATCTAACTACACGACATCCAGATCTACAGAATAAAACCAAAGAATTTTTTAACGTAAAGCCAAGGAATATAGTAAACAGAAGACAAGTGTTAAAAACATGTGCCACTCTCGACAAAAAAGCTCTTAAAGCATCATACCTGATTGCCCATAGAATCACAAAATCAAAGAAACCACACACGATTGGAGAAGATCTTATCATGCCAGCCGCTGTTGAGATTTGTGACATACTGTTCGGCTCAGAATAAGCTACAAAACTGAAAAGCATTCCCATTTCAAATGATACTGTCCACAGAAGAATATCTTAAATGTCCAAAGACACTGTCGCACAGTTAACTGAATGATTACATATCTATTAAGTTGGCTATTTAGTTAGATGAGTCAAATGACATTGCTGGCGAGTCACAGTTGCTTGTTTATGTTCGCTATTGTTGGCAAAATAGTATGCAAGAGGAATTTCTTTTTTGCACATCAGTGCCAGTGAGAATGATGGCCGATGAAATATTTCAGATTTTAAATGATTTTTTTCACAAGTTTTGGATTTCAGTGGACAAATTGCATCAGTGTTTGCACTGATGTTGCTGCCACAATGACTGGCCGCAACAGTGGTGTTGTAACTTGCATAAAGCAAGTGTCATCTGAGATTGTAGGCACCCATTGCATGATCCATCGTGAGGCACTCACTTCAAAGAAGCTGAATGAAACTCTGGGATCTGTACTCGAAGACTGTGTTCGGACTGTAAACTTTATAAAAACTAGAACAGTGAACAGTTGATTATTTGCTCAACTTTGTATTGAGTCAGATGCAGAACATAAGCATCTCCTACTGCACTCCATTGTGCATTGGCTGTCCAGAGGAAGCAAGGGTTTTGAGCTTCGTTTAAAATTGTTGCAGTTTTTGACAGAACACAATCTCCACCTGGCAGGTAAGGTCACTGATATTGAGTGTCTTGCCATGCTGGCATACCTTGCTGACATTTTTAGCCTTTTGAACAGTTTGAACATATCACTGCAGGGTAAAGATGCCAGTATACTCAAGACATATGACAAAGTTGCAGCCTTTAAGAAGAAACTACGACTTCGGTGCACGTGACTCGAGAACAAATCACAAGACATGTTTCACTTGTTCTGTGAATTTATAGCTAGCAGTGAAGTTAACGGCAAGATTCTGGAAGGGGCTACTGGTGTAATAAAAGGGCATCTGACATCTCTTGCTGAATATTTTGACAAATATTTCACACTCGAAGACATTAAAGCATATGATTGGATTCGTAATCCTTTTCAGTGTGCATTCTCTGAATTAAAAGGTCATGCACAAGAAGATTTAGCGGAACTGTCTAGCGATTGCACATTACAAATCAAATTTAATAACCCCGCTGTGGATATCTCTTCCTTTTGGTGCACTGTTTCACTGGAATATCTGTTTTTGTCAACCCTGGCAATGAAACTTCTACCTTTTTCAACAACTTATTTATGTGAAGTTTCATTTATTTGTATTGAATGCCAAGAAAACCAAATATCGTTCAAGAATAAACATGTAGGATGATCTTCGAGTGTGTCTGTCACAAATTCCAGCCAAAATAGGCATGCTATCCAACCAGAAACAGCGACATCTTTAAGGTAAATGAAAAGAACTTTTGTGTAGCAATGAATATGCAGTTAAATATGTGGAGAAAATATTACATAATACTTTATAAAATTAGATTTATACCTTGAAAATATAAAGCACTTTATTAGTGGGCCGCAAAAATGTTTAACTTTTAAATGTGGGCCGTGCAGAAAAAAGGTCTGAGAACCGCTGGCACAGACGAAATGGACCCCTATTAATGGGAGACTGTTATATGCGTGGTTCAATTCAGGATTTACAAAGCTGTAGTTTATAGTTTGTTATGCACCAACAGAAGCAGCTGAAGATGAATTAAAAGATTTTTACAACAGCCTCCAAGCCACAGTAGAATGCCCATCTTGGACGACTTCAATGCAAAATTAAGATAGAAGAAGAATCTGAATAGAAGGAATTGGAGAAATAAATAGAAATGGAGAAAGAATGTATGGGTTCTGCGAAGAAAACACGATGATTATCGGAGGGACAATTTTCCAACATAAAAACATCCATAAAGTGACCTGGAGATCCCCAGACAAAACAAGAGAAAACCCAACAGATCACATACTGATAAACAACAAGTGGAAACAGTCGCTACAAGATGTGAGTGCAAGGAAAGGAGCAGATGTAGGAAGTGATCACAACCTTCTGGTATTGAAAATGAGACTAAAATTAAGGAAAGCCACAATCTGGGAACCAAGAAAGGCATGCTTTGATACAACAAAACTGAAAGACCAGCAAACAAGAAATGAATTCTCGATAGTACTTAAGAACTGCTTCAGTGTCCTACAGGACAAAGCAGAAATGTCCATACTAGAGTTCAATGAAACACTACAGGAAACAGCAAAAGAGGTGTGGGATATCAGAAAAGGAGAAAAGATGAATAGATAAGTAAGACCACATGGGAAAAGATAGAGGAAAGAAAGGAAATCAAGAAAAAATTACTGAGCACCAAAACACAAAAACTGAAAGAACAAGTCTTAAAAAAACTATGCACAAAAAGACAACGAGGTGAAAGAATCATGCCATCAAGATAAACATCAATACTACGACAATTTAACAGAAGTGGCAGAGAAAGCAGCATATGTAAAATGATATGAAAACCATCTACAAAATTGCAAAGCAGATGACAGGTAACTTCAGTACAAAATGTAAGAGTGCAATAAGGACACGTAAGGGACAACTGATCAGTGGTGAAAAAGAAAAAAATTGAAAGATGGAGAGAACACTTCAACATCCTACTAAATAGAACACAAACAATAGACATACCTGAAGCAAAAACAGAACTAAACACCAATACAGGACCAATAACAATAAGTGATGCAAAGGAGGCAATAAAGAAGCTAAAATTAGACAGAGCATCAGGTGAAGATGAAGTGACTGCTGAGATGCTGAAAGCAGAAAAAACAGAATCACCAAAACAATTATGCCAGATAAGTTAGCCAATTGCATGTCCTTTACAGAACTTTGTCTCCCTAACAGCTCTTCTGTAGGCCTCTCCGCTATATAAGCAAGATAGCCTGCTGCTGATGCATTAATTTGCAGATTTTCAACAATGTCTTGCAGCCATCTTCGCCTTGGTCTTTCTCTTTTGCTTTTTCCCAGTATGTACCCTTCCAAGACGGTATTCTCTAAATTATCATGATGTTTAATGTGTCCAAAATATTTAAGTTTTCTCTGTTTAATCCTCTTTATTAGCCAGCACTCTTCAATATTAAGTTCTATCTATGCCAGATACTACAACAAATTTGGGATCTAGAGAAAGCCCCAGAAGAGTGGAAAACTGGACATTATAAAACTACCAAAGAAGGGTGACTTCAGAGACTGCGGGAACTGGCATTACCCTTCTGCCAGTCACCAGCAAAGTATTCTGCCACATAATCATCAACAGAATTGTACCAGTGCTTGAGGGAAAACTTTGGAAACAGCAGACCGGATTTAGGAAAGGAAGATTATGCAAAGATCACATATTTGTACTTAAATATTAGAACAGAAAGATGAGTGGCTTAGCACAACATAAGCATTGTTTATAGATTTTGAGAAAGCCTTTGACAGTGTCAACAGAGATGCACTGTGGAAAATTCCAAGATGGCATGGACTCCCTTATAAGATAGTGAATGTCATCAAGCCCTATACAAGGGTTTTCAGTGCAAAGTGATCTGCGAAGAACACACCTCCATCAGCTGCAGGGTACAAACAGGAGTAAAAGCAAGGGTGAGTAGTATCACTAACATTACTTATTTTAGCAGTAGAATGGTTAATGAAGGAGGCAACATCAAATAAACACAGAGGATTACAACAGACACTCAACACAGTGCTGGAGGACCTTAACTTTGCGACGACATTTGTCTACTGTCAAGCAGCCACAAAGATATGCAAGATAAAATAAACAAGCTAACTCAGAATTACAACAATATAGGATTAAAGATCAATGTAGGAATGACAAAGTTAATGAAGCAACACATGAACAACATACATGTATTGAGAGTAGATAATAAGCTAGTGGAGGAGGTCAATGAATATGTATGTCTTGGTAGCAGAAGATGGAGACACCACAGAGGAAACCAGGCTTTTGCAATGCTGCAGACTATATGGAAATCTAAAAAGGAAGAAAGGTGGCTATTATAGCAATGTGATGAGATTTTAAAAAAACAGTTTTTATAATGGGAAATAATTTCATGTGAGAAAAGAACAAGCACAGCAACAGACTGAAAACAAAACTGGGTAAAGTTATTATGGAAAAAGAGGAACTCAAGGAAAGATGGTCAGAGCGCATAAGAGATCTGTATAATGACTAGATGTCTGAATGCCTGACAACTCACTACCAAAATAGCACTAAGATGGACACCATAGGGGAACAGATGTAAGGGTAGATCAAAAGAGACATGGAGAAAAACAACAGAAAGGATGCTGAGCAACAGAGTGCTCACCTGGGCAAGAGCGGAAAAAAAGACAAAGGACAGGCATTTGTGGAAAACCTTTGCTGAAGCCCTATGTGCCCTGGGCACGTAAAGTTTAGAGAGAGAGAGAGAGAGAGATAATGACCAGAGAAATGAGCAATTCAATGTAAGCATGAATAATGAAGGACCACCAATGCTGGAAATCAACGTAAGAAATGCACTCAAACAAATACAGGCAAGAAGGGCACCAGGACCTGATAACATTACAAAAGACATGATCATTGATCATGACACCAGGTGATATCAGCTAAATATGATCTACAACACAGGACATATACCAACGTGTCCTTCCAAATCAGTTTTCATCACAATTCCAAAGAAAGCTGGAACAACAAATCATGATCAACATTGCACAATCAGTTAATCTGAGAATACAAAAATGATCAAAACTGAAATCACAGTAGAACAATGTGGTTTTATTGAAGGAAAAAAGTGCGTGAAATTCACTTATAAGAACTATAACAGAACAATCTCTAGAGGTAAACAAAGATTTTGACTCGTGCTTTACTGATTAAACGAAAGCGTTTCACAGAGTTAGATAAAAAGATATCATATAAATGCTAGAAAAACTTAAGATAGTAAAGATATAAGAATGACTATATTAAGAATATTTACCAGAATCAAAGAGCAGCAGCAAGGGTGAATAATGACATAGGTACCAGGATATAAAATGAGGTGTAAGACAAGAGTGCATACTTCCACCTAATCTATTCTCATTATACAGCGAAAATATCATGAGAAGCATTAAAAATCTTAAAGGAATTAAAATAAGTGGCCATAATAACAATAACCTGAGAAATGCAGATGACGCTATTCTATCAGCAGAAAGTGAAAGCAATTTGAAGAACCTTGTGATAAAGATTATTAATGAGAGCAATAAAAGAAACCTAGAGCCAAACAGCAACAAGACAGAAACAATGCTAATATCAGAGAGAATAAACAATCCAAAGTGCAAAATCCTTTCAAATAGGAAACCTTGACACAAGTAAATAACCTTGGAATAACAATAACAGCTGACGGTAAGTGCACAAATGAAATAAAATCACAAAATGGTGAGCAATGCAGCTTTTTTATGACATGAAAAAAGATACTATCAAATAAGATGATGTCCCTAAAAAGAGAACTGCAGTGCTATACAGAACCAATATTGCTATATGGTTATGAAACTTCGATAGTTAATAAAGAGGTAACAAAACAGAAGCAACAGAGATGTGGTTTGGGAAAAAGATGCACTAAATACCCTAGTCAGACAGAAAAACAAATGAAGAGGTGCTAAAAGAAGTTTCAGAACAATGAAAACTAGGTAAAATTATAAGAAAAAAAAACAGTCAAATTTTCTTGGATATGTCATGGGAAGTTAAAGAACTTGATAATGACTAAAAAATTCAAGGTAAAGAGAAAGAGATGAAGGCCAAGAGAAAAATATCTTAGTGGACTGGCCAAGTGGCAAGGAGAAAGAAAAGCATCTGAACTGAATACAAACACCAAGGATCACACATGATGGAGAAGCATGATCACCAATGCTATTCAGCATAACATAAACCAGCTTCTCCATTTACACTTAGCAGGCCAAAACTAGCTTCTCCATTTACACTTATGTTAAAGCAGGCCAAAAGTTTCTCCATTTACACTTATGTTTATGCAGGCCAAAACTAGCTTCTCCATTTACACTTATGTTTAAGCAGGCCAAAACTAGCTTCTCCATTTACACTTATGTTTAAGCAGGCCAAAACTAGCTTCTCCATTTACACTTATGTTTAAGCAGGCCAAAACTAGCTTCTCCATTTACACTTATGTTTAAGCAGGCCAAAACTAGCTTCTCCATTTACACTTATGTTTAAGCAGGCCAAAACTAGCTTCTCCATTTACACTTATGTTTAAGCAAGCCAAAACTAGCTTCTCCTGGCACTGAAGTTCTTGTTCTACTCCCCTCCTTTCTGTTTCTTCAGAGTATTAAAATTACTGTGAGTTTTCACTCGACTCATCAGCACACCAACAGTAATCCTTTTCCTGATGCAATTTTCAATCCAAATCATCAACAGCTTCTCTATCTCTTGCAGTGGATCTTGCCTCTTCTTCATCAAATTTTTTTTCCCACTCACTTCTTTGCCTGCTTCTAAATCTTATCCTTGTACTAAATGATCTCAGTCCTTTGCCTGCTTCTAAATCTTATCCTTGTACTAAATGATCTCAGTCCTCTAGCTGCTTCTAAATCTTATCCTTGTACTAAATGATCTCACTTCTTTGCCTGCTTCTAAATCTTATCCTTGTACTAAATGATTCCAGTCCTTTGCCTGCTTCTAAATCTTATCCTTATACTAAATGATCACTGAAATGGTCAAATGAGACAATTCATCCTCACATGCACACTGACATTCTTCCTTTTATCATAGACTTTAATCATCTTCATGTCCAGAGCCTTCCTCACCCTTTATTGAATCTGCATTTCCAAGAGAATGTCTTCCTCTTACCAGACATCTTATTTTGGGGTACATGAGCAGTGGAGGTTTTAGACTAGCTGAGCAGTGGAGGTTTTAGACTAGCTGAGCAGTGGAGGTTTTAGACTAGCTGAGCAGTGGAGGTTTTAGACTAGCTGAGCAGTGGAGGTTTTAGACTAGCTGAGCAGTGGAGGTTTTAGACTAGCAGAGCAGTGGAGGTTTTAGACTAGCTGAGCAGTGGAGGTTTTTTAGACTAGTTGAGCAGTGGAGGTTTTTTAGACTAGTTGAGCAGTGGAGGTTTTAGACTAGTTGAGCAGTGGAGGTTTTAGACTAGCTGAGCAGTGGAGGTTTTAGACTAGCTGAGCAGTGGAGGTTTTAGACTAGCAGAGCAGTGGAGGTTTTAGACTAGCTGAGCAGTGGAGGTTTTAAAATACCTGACCAGTGGAGGTTTTTTAGACTAGTTGAGCAGTGGAGGTTTTAGACTAGTTGAGCAGTGGAGGTTTTAGACTAGCTGAGCAGTGGAGGTTTTAGACTAGCTGAGCAGTGGAGGTTTTAAAATACCTGACCAGTGGAGGTTTTTTAGACTAGTTGAGCAGTGGAGGTTTTAGACTAGTTGAGCAGTGGAGGTTTTAGACTAGTTGAGCAGTGGAGGTTTTAGACTAGCTGAGCAGTGGAGGTTTTAGACTAGCTGTACTAGGTGTTGCTTCAAATTAATGACTGATGCTGAGAGACACCATTTAAGACCACCCTACTTTCTTGCCAGACACACAGACAGAGCTGTTTATTATAAACTAACAATGCAGAGGCCAAACCATCTTCTTCCCTAACCTTGCAGTCCACTTGGTGGCTTTCCCGTCGCATTAAAAAATAACTTTCCCTTTAAAGATCTTTGAACTTTATTTTTCTCTTAGCTCTTTCAAATTTCTCTGTCCAGCATTAATTCTCAGCTGACTTTTATGCAGAAATGTGAAATCTGACATAGTTTCTGGACTTTAGTAAGCAAACATGACTTATAAGAATGGACAATCACAACTGTGGATTGTCACAACTTGAATAGGTCGTAGGTTAGACACCACCTATATTCCCCTTTCAAGTACATAGAGCATCACTTAGATGTTCCCTAGGCAACAAAAGGACCATATGTTGAGGTGCAAGATTAAAGTAATAATACTTCTAGATTTGAGGCAAAATTTGCTAAAAACCACATAGCTTTTGTGTACTAAATGTTTGAACTCAGAGAAAGATTTTATGATCACCTTGTATATGGATTTCTGAATAGGATATACAGGGTGAAAAGATATTTATGCCATAATCACCACATATTTCTACACATCAAATATATATATATATTCATTACTCATTTGCATGTCCTTTACAGAACTTTGCCTCCCTAATAGCACTCCTGTAGGCCTCTCGGTTGTAAGCAAGATGGCCTGCTGCTGATGCATCCATTTGCAGATCATCAATGATGTCTTGCAGCCATCTTCACCTTGGTCTTCCTCTCTTTCTTTTTTCCATTAATGTACCCTTCCAAGATGGTTTTCTCTAGATTATCATGACACTTAATGTGTCCAAAATATTTAAGTTTTCTCTCTTTAATCCTCTTTACTAGCCAGCCTTCTTCAATATTAAGTTCTTGTAGTATGGATATATTTGTTCTTTTTTGTGTCCATGATATTTGAAGAACTCTTCTGTAGCATTTACATTCAAAGGCATTTATGTGTTTCTCAGCTGTTTTGTTAAGTGTCCAGGTCTCACAGGCATACGTTGCAATGGGAAAGATGCATGCCCTTAAAAGTCTTATTTTTGTAGTTCTGTCTGTTCCTCTCCACAAATTCTTTAGTTGTTTTACTTTCTGAAGAGCAACAGATGTCCTCCTTTTAATTTCCCTCATTGTATCTCCATTATTAGTTAGCAGTGATCCAAGATATTCAAAACTCTCCACTTCTTCCAGTTTTTCCTCATTGATACATATATCAGCTGCCTTGTTTGTTTTGTCAGTTGTCATCAATTTAGTTTTCTTCGCATTAATATAGAGGTTTTACTTTTTGCTGTTCTTACGGACTGACATAATTAGTTTTTCCATTCCTTTTTGTGTTGTGGACAGTAATACTGTGTCATCAACTTATCTAATCTCTGGTATTTCATAACCTCCAATTGTTATGGCATAGTAATATTCTTTGTCTACATCTTCTCTAACATTCTTCATTAATTTTAAGTATACAAGTTAGATGAGTAAGGTGACAATATGCACCCCTGACAGATCCCTTGTTTTATGACAAACGAAGTTGCTGTTTCACCATTTATTCTTACTGCAGCTTGTTGGTCTAGATACAGCAGTGATGTTAATTATATCAAATGTGCTGGAAATCCCATTTTATCTATTATTTCCCAAAGTGTATATATATATATATATATATATATTACTCATTCACTCACCCACCTACCCTTTCATGCATGCATGCACACAAACTAGATCATCTGTTGCTGTGAATGCCAAATGTATCCATTCATTTCTGATCCTTCTCATTCACAGATTTATAAATAAGACAATTATTCAGTACTCACTGGCTGCCTTTTTTCGTCTTTGCTCTTTCTTGTCTTCTCTTGCTGAGCTTCCATCATCTAAGTTAGCCATCTTCAAATGTGTCTGCTTATCTGTTGATACTCCTACAGTTGGACTGGACATAAGTGTAGCACTGGATTTTGAAGCCTGCAAATAACCATTATTTTAACCAACAATCAAACTATAACTTTCCTCCATCTATCTAAGTTTTGCATATCTATCGCTCTTCAGAAAGTAAAACAACTAAAGAAGCTGTGGAGAGGAACAGACAGAATTACAAAAATAAGATTTTTAAGGGCATGCATCTTTCCCATCACAACATATGCCTGTGAGACCTGGACACTTAACAGAACAGCTGAGAAACACATAAATGCCTTTGAATGTAAATGCTACAGAAAAGTTCTTCAAATACCATGGACACAAAAAAGAACAAATATATCCATTCTACAAGAATACTGAAGAAGGCTGGCTAGTAAAGAAGATTAAACAAAGAAAACTTAAATATTCTGGACACATTAAACGTCATGATAATCTAGAGAAGACCGACTTGGAAGGGTACATAACGGGAAAAAGAAAGTAAGAAAGACCAAGGCGAAGATGGATGCAAGACATCATCGATGATCTGCAAATGGACACATCAGCAGCAGGGCATCTTGCTTACAATTGAGAGACCTACATGTGTGCTGTTAAGGAGGCAAAGTTCCGCAAGGGACATGCAAATAAATGAATGACGTTAGATTGTAAAAACCTCTGATTCAACTAAACTGGCTATAGTTAAAGACTTGATACACTGCATGACCAACTATCTTGAAAGATCACACTGTTGATCAGTTACATAATCCAAACAGTCTTGTAAGTTATATGACATCTGCTAACCCACTGGAATGTAAGATTTGTAAATTTACATTATCCAAGTAACATGTAATATTCTAAACTTGTACAAATGACCCATTATAATATGATGTCACTACCGTACTATTTTCCTACTCCAGGAAACAATGTAACTTTGTACACTGAACTCACACAAATGATCCACTTCTTATGGCAAAGAAGAACATGAATCATCTATTTATGATGGTTCTAAGGACTGCTATTGTCGGAGGTGGGGTGGAGTATTCGATTTCCACTCCAACGGCGCGCATCTCACACAGCCTCTGGCAGTCAAGTCCAGCTCCTGGCCTTCCCGTGGCAGAACTGTTTAAACTGACAGGAGAAGGGGCGAAGGCGAATATCTGGCGCCTGAAAACCAGATACTTAGGGTAGATGAGTGGCACGTTTGGTAGCTCATCTACCGCTGTTGGCGATATTCTTCGGCTGCTGTGTGTGGAGCGGTACTCCTCCCAGCCAACGAAGAAAGGTGCAAATGGGGTTGCCACGCAGCATCACTGTGGAAAAGGTGGTAGAAAGGATAAAGCGAAGCAAACAGTCAAATCATGTCACCTCTGGTCTGGAGGTCGGCCACGTCCTGAGTGCAGTCCTATCGGGTGAAATGCATGAACCGGCTTGTCCCAGAGGTTAAGACACTGCTGGCGAGACTCTTCGAATGCCATGCATGGAGTGAAGCTCCTCCCAGTCAAGGAGGAAAATGCGGAAAAGAAATAAAGGTTGCTGTGCGGTGCCGATGTGAAAAGGTGGTGGAAAGGATAAAGTGAAGTTTAATCGGTATGTCCAATAGTATCGCTGACATACCACAGCACCTCTGCTCTAGAGGTTACACCTACACTGGTGAAATATGCATAAACCGGCACACACCAGGGGTGGAACTTGATGGCTAGACATGTCATGCCACCTCTGCTCTAGAGGTCGGTCACGCCTGATATACACCCATACTGGTGAATTTTGCCTAAACCGGCTCACACCAGGGGTGAATCTTGAAGGCTATGCATGTCACCGTACCTCTGCTCTAGAGGTCGGTCATGTCCCAAACATGCCCATACTGGGATAATATGCCTAAACCGGCTCAACCCAGGGGTGGAAGTCACTAGTGGCGAGGATTCGTCCTCCTGGACAAAAGCTCCATCCTGCTCACAACTAGGAAGGGTAACGGCCACGACCGCAAAATGCTGAAGTCGGAGACACTGGACCAGGGCAGTCTAGATAGGCAACCACCTCTCACCCGGCGGGGATGTTTGCATATCCTAATCACGCTGAGGTTTTCCGGTGAGAAAGTCCAACTCTGGACTGGATGGGCAATCACCTCTCACCTGGCAGTGATACACGGGTATCTCAAAACACGTTGAGGTCTTCCAGTGAGAAAGTCCAACTCTAGACTAAACTGGTGCAATGAAAACCACGGTGTCACGCAATCCGCTTCAAAGACCCACCAAGAATACAGGCTAAAGCCTTGTGATACTCTGAACCCCTTGTGGTCCTCTCGTGGATCTCGTGTGGTCCTTTCGGGGACCACACAGGAGACCACGGGACCTAACGAGGACCACAGGCGTAAACTCAGTAGGATCACAGTGCGGTTTTGGTGGTAGAGCGAACAAAGAAGAAGAAGATCTATTTATGATGTTTATTTGCGATATGTAAAGCAGACTGAACATCAATCATCTATTTATGATATTTATTTGTGATATGTAAAGCAGACTATAACTGGCAAAGATAATCTAAATTTTTTTTTCTCTTCAGTTCATCACTTTTTAATCTGTACATGTTAACTTACTGACACGTAAGTTGTTTTACTACGGTTTCTTGACTTAAAAATTTTAAAACTGTAATGTGCTCAAATACTAACATAATGAGTTCTACTTCATGATAGCTTTTTTTTTTTTTAAATTTTAAAAAATTTGATCTTCTTTGTTATCTGCCTACCGAAAAAGTGCCACAGCTCATGTAAAATTCCTTTCATTTGTTTAATAAGGGGCGTTCAGAAAGTAATGCATCACATCATTTTTTGTTTCAGCTAATAATGAAGAAAGAAGCATGAAATTTTGCACACTTTAAATATGTCATGTGCTGATTGTGTGAACTAAATTGCACTGCAACCGGTCAATGAATATGGCTGCCCTAACAGTTGAAATGGAGCGTGTTAGCAACTTGTGGTATAAGCAGCAAATTGTGATAGAATTTCTCGTTGCAGAGAAGGAAACTGTTGTGAACATTCGCAAACATCTATGTGATGTGTATTGAAGTTCTGCAGTCGACAGGAGTACAGTCAGTCGCTGGTTTCAGAGAATCAAAGAATCAGTAAGTGGAGATAAGGAGTCGCATAATCGGCCGTGCTGTGGACATCCTGCCACAGCCACCAAGGCAGAAATGTTGATTGATTGATTGATCTTTATTTCAAAAGGGTTAAGAATTGGGCACACAGGCTCGTCTGACATTGAAATGCACTGAGGGCATTATTGTTACTGATAGACGTGTCACTACTCAACAATTGGCCTTAAAGCTGTCAGTCAGCAATGTAGTACAAATGCAGTTATAAAAACTCAGATTTTCTAAGGTTTGTGCAAGATAGGTTCCTCGAAGTCTCACAAATGACCATCGATTGCAAAGGAAAGCAATTTCTTCTGAATTGTTAGAGTGTTTCAGTGCTGAGGAAGAGAACTTTTTGGCTAAGATCATAACAGGTGATGAAACCTGGGCACATCATTTTGAACCTGAGACAAAAAGACACCTCCAGCTGGAAAGATCATGACCACTGTCTTTTGGGACACTGAAGGTGTGATTCTTGTCAATGTTATGCTAAGAGGAGAGACAATCAATTTGCAAGCTTACATTAAAACACTGAAAAAAACTGAATCAACGTTTTCGCAGAGTTCGGCCGCACAAGAATCCAGCAGACCTGCTTCTCCTTCACGACAATGTGTGCCCTCACACAAGTCTGGCAACACGGGAAGCAATCACCAAATTGGGTTGGACTGTACTACCCCATCCAGCCTATAGTCCCGATTTTCCACCCTCTGATTTCCATCTGTCTGGTCCACTTAAAGATGCACTCCGAGGGGTAAGATTTGAAAATGACGAAGGAGTGATTCATGCACCAAAGAATGGCTACATAATGAAGGAGAAAATCTGGTACAGGCTAGGAATACATGCACTTGTTTTGTGCTGGCATAATGCTGTACAAGTTGATGGGGATTATGTTGAATAATACAGATGTTTTACGTGATATATCCATGTATATTGTGTATAAATTTCATGCTTTTTGAAAAAACAGCTCCTGAGAAAAATGATGTGGTGCATTACTTCCTGAACACCCCTCGTAATTTCCCTCATATTTTAATTTTGAACATGAAATTTCTTGTGCATATCTCTAATATTTCTTACTTTACAAGACATTCTTGTAACTTTCTTTAAGATTTCTAATTTTACACACGGGATTTATTTTAACTTAGATATTTCTTTACACAGGGGGTGCTGAAAAGTCATCAACCCATGTGGCTTGACCCATGTCCCAAAACCTGAGGGTAATTTTGACACTGTAATCGAAAATAGTGTTATTTTATAATGTAAAGTGCCAATTTGTAGGATCACGGAACTAAATTTTTTATCTTTTAAAATCAATGACAGAATCATGTCAATAAAAGGTGTAGAATTTTCGAATGTAGAATTCCAGGCCATCATGAATTTTCTGTTCCCACAGAAGAAAACTCAAAAGAAGTCCATGAGTGTATGCTGCAAACACTGAGTGACAAGTGTCCATCATATTCAACTGTGAAGAAGTACTAAACTAACTTTAATAACTAGTGTATAAGTATATAACTATACACGAAGCACTGCTGTAAAGCTGTGATACCAGAATGTATAAACTAGGAAAAATGTAAGAACAGCTTTATTACTTAACGACTACAAAGTTGTGATGTTTCAGCGTGAGCTTTAATCATATAAACACATACAGGATGAAGAAATAGAGAGAGGAGATAAAGTATAGATTCACATGAATACTATTAAAAAAAAAAAAAAAGAGTACTTAGCTGTAAATTGTACAGTGTGGTTTGTCCGGCAGTGTGTGTCAGGAATGGATTTAGTAGAATGTGGAGACTGTTTAAATGGAGACCTATGATATGCGGTCAGTGGGTTGTAACTGGGGGTGGTGGATGGGGAACCAGGGAGGGGAGAGAGAGTGATACAATGTTGACCTAGCCAGGAGAAGTTGAAATAGATGATTAGGGAAGAGGGGTTGCAAAGTGATGCTGTGAGGAGGTTTGACAAGTAAGAAGGGGTGGAGATTAGTGGAGAGGTACTATAATGATTGAAGAGAATATTAAGTGTAGCTGAATGCAGTGGTTCTCAAGTGCCAGGCGGCTTGTGTCATCTGTGTGACATTGTTTGATGTCTGTTACCAGAAAATCTGATTCAAAATTATGGGATGCTGGAGCCACATGGGTTAAACTTGCTGTTCAGTACATCTAACAATCTCTTCAATCATTATAGTACCTCTCTACTAAGCTCCACCCCTTCTTACTTGTCAAACCTCCTCACAGCATCACTTTGCAACCCCTCTTCCCTAATCATCTATTTCAACTTCTCCTGGCTAGGTCAACATTGTATCACTCTCTCTCCCCTCCCCGGTTCCCCATCTACCACCCCCAGTTACAACCCACCAACCGCATATCACATGTCTCCATTAAAACAGTCTCCATGTCCTATTAAATCCATTCCTGACACACACCGCCGGACAAGCCATGACTTACAATTTACAGCTAAGTACTCTATTTTTAAAAAAAATAGTATTCATGTGAATCAATACTTTATCTCCTCTCTCTATTTCTTCGTCCTATATGTTTTTGTGTGATTAAGGCTCATGCCGAAACGTCACAACTTTGTAGTCGTTAAGTAATAAAGCTGTTCCTATATTTTTCCTAGTTTATACATTCTAAACTAATTTTAAGCATGCAGAACATGAGACCGAAGATGAAGCAAGATCTGGAAGACCTCCAGAAGTGTCACCTTCAGAAATTATTGATCATGTTCATGACCTGATTTTGGCATGTTGACAGACTTGGGCGAAAGCAACTGCTGAGACATTAGAGATATCTAAAGAATGTGCTAGTTTTATAATTCAGAAGCATTTAGGAATGCAAAACTGTTGACAAAGTTGTGTCAAAATGTTTGAATGCCAAAGAGAAACAAAATCAAATGGACACCTCCAAGTTGATTTTGCAGCTTTCTGAACAATCTAATAATAACTTTCTGGAACAACTCATCACTGTTGTTGAAATGTGGTTACACCACATTCCTTACAGTGACAACATTCGGGTTCTCCATGGCTGAAGAACTTCAAGAACCAAAAGTCAGCAGAAAGGCATGACCAGTGTTTTGGGGGATAAGAAATGTATTTTCCAAAGGGCCAAGCAGTTAACGCACAATTCTACTCTAACCTGCGGTTCTAATTAAAGGACAAATTGAAAGAAAAAGCTGTTCTCTTTTTACAGGACAACGCACCTGCTCATAAGACACTGGATGTTTTGAAGAATTTGGGGTCTGAGTGCACAGATTATTTCACCCCACTCGCTAAATCTTGCTCCATCTGACCATTTCTTGCATCCCAACCTTAAAAACTGTTTGAAAGGTAAGAAATTTTCCATTGATTTGGGGGTGACAGCACAAAAAAAAGCAGAATTAAATGATCAGATAAGGGTTAAATAAACTGAAGAAAGTGAACTTTTGGGTGAGTATGTTGAGTAGCATACAAGTTTCATGACTCTAGGTCATTCCTTTTTTGGCTGGGGTGATAATATTTCCTGAAACTTTCTCTGATATTTCTAATTTTACAAAAACAATTTCTTGTGACTTTCTCTGATATTTCTAATTTTACACATGCAATTTCTTTTTCTCTGATATTTCTAATTTCAAATGATATTTCTTGTAACTTTATCTAAGATCTATATTTGACACATATATCAATCTCACATATCCAATATATCATTATCTCACTAATTCATCTCCTTACTTATTAGCTAAACAAAACCTAACATTAGGCTTTAACCTTAGTCTTGTTAACTTCTCCTTTACAATCAACATTAACTTGTACAAAGTACTAACCAAATCAACACTGAGTTGTGATGCACTAGCCAAAACAACACTGAGTTGGGAAGCACTAACCAGATCAACAATGAATGTGAGACACTAACCAGATCAACAATAATTGTGAGACATTAACCAGAACAACAATAATTATAAGAGACACTAACCAGATCAACAATAACTGTGAGAGACACTAACCAGATCAACAATGATTATGAGAGACACTAACCAGATCAACAATAACTGTGAGAGACACTAACCAGATCAACAATGATTATGAGAGACTCTAACCAGATCAACAAAGATTATGAGAGACACTAACCAGATCAACAATAATTGTGAGAGACACTAACCAGATTAACAATGATTGTGGCACTCATAAAATTATAACTATAATGTTATGTCAGCTATGCTTACATAATGAACAGTAATTTTTCTATGACATATAATCAGCCTTCATTATGTTATCTATGCTGTGATGTAGATCTAACAAACCCATCATGTTTTTGCTGTAAACAAATAAGAGAACCACCTTTTCTGCTCTCTCTATTATAAGATCAGTAAAAGCTCCAGCACTCTCTGACACAAGTTTCTCACTGGCAACAATTGTAGAGTTGCATATGAAAGCCTGGTCTCGAGACTTTAAACAAGAACTCAGCAATTCTGATGCATCTTTGTGACTCATTACACTGGGCACAATTGTCTGAAAAACAAGAGCTCTCATAAAACTTTACAAAGGATTCACAAAAATAATGTCTAAACTCTGTAAAATATAAAATACACGGTAAGTTTTTCAATTCACTCCAAACTTTCATGTCAGAAATAGTCACTTACTAAATTTCTGTGTTGTATGCAGGAAACTCTCTAGATGGAACAACAACACAACTCCTTCAGATCATCAGAGGAAGTAACACCCCCCCCCCAGACAAGTGTTTCGGCCCTATTAAACTCCTGACACTCTGGGGGGGGGGGGGGGGGGTGGGCCTCTGGGTCATGACTCCCAGAGGTCTTGTGAGTTGTTGCTTTTTTTTTCCATCCCGGGACTGAACCCATGATCTTCCAGTTGGCAACTTTGAAGTGCATCTTTAGCAATTTAGCTAAGGAGGACTGGTACTTGTTATGACAAATGAAATTATGTTCTCAATGCTTGTTTTGCATACTCCACAACCAGCATGAGGCCTTTTCTGCTGTTTCTGAAAGGCTTTTCAATGCCCTTGCTCTTGCTTGTCCCTTTATGCCCAGTTGCTTACATAGATTGTATGCTGATGTTGCTGCGAATCCTCTCACTCCCACTTCTACAGCTATCACTTGTGCCCTGACTCCTGCCCCCTGCCTCAGTTGCTTGACCAGATCATTGTACCTCTCACATTTTAATAAATGTTGCTCCTTTATTCTTGTTTCATATGGAACTGTAAGCTCAATCATTATTAGTTCCTGTTTTTCTATGGACTACACTACATTGTCCAGTTGCATTCCTGTGTTCTTGATGGCAGTCGGGTATTCTCTTCTTTCTGATAGGTCCGCTATCACAACCCAATCATTTCCACTATCTAGCAGTGATGGTAGGGGAATGTCCCTGATTTTAATAATTGATGTGGTACCAGCACCTATGAAGTATTTAAGTGAGCCCTCAACTCTTTTGCTATTATTTGCTTTATCTTGTGCCCTGTCTACAATGGCTACTAGTTCCTGCAGCACTCTGTTGTGCCGCCAGATGTAGCGTCCTTGACCTAATGATACTCTGCATGTGGACAGCACATGTTCCAATGTTCGCCTTTCGTTGCAGAGAGGGGACTTTGTGTCTTCTGATACATCCCATTTGTATAGGTTGGACCCTGTAGGCAGAAGGTCATAAGTTGCTCTGCCAGTACTAATCTCTCTGATCAATTATATTTCAATGTAAAACTTATGGAACTGAAATATATCTCAGTATATAGACTTTTTTTTTTATCAAGTATACTTCAATACCAAACATTACTAAATGTTTATGCCAGAGTTGTCAACTATGCTCTCCCTTTAGCACTCCATAAGCCCTCAAAGCTCACTGACACAGACACCAGCATGTATTCATTCATGTGACTTCTTCTGTCACATTTCTATTTCTCTCCATCTACGCCTTGGTCTTGTTCTTTTTATCTCTTGTATATACTGACTTAAATCTGATGGTTTTCTTCCATTTTTTTTTACATGACCTAGCTGGATTATCTGCTGGATCCGATAATGTAGGATTAGTGGTTCTTTGTACAGACAACATTTCTCAGTTGTTTCTGCTTTTCCAACATCCATTGTTACATTTTCTGATGGGAGCAATATGCTTTTTTTTTCTTTTTGGCTTTGTCCACAACATATTTCAGTCCTATAGGACTGCTGGTCTTAAAGTGACTTTATATATATATATATATGGTTATCTTGGCATCATAGGATATTTTGAATTTTGACAAGTATTGTAGAGCACAGCAAACTTTATTCTTTACCTGTACTCTGATTTTAACTGCCTCTCTTACTTTGAAAACTGTTCTCAGATATTTATAACTCTTTGTTCTTCTGAATTTTATACTGTCCATTTCTAATGTTGAAGGTTCCTATCACTGTTGTTTCTTGTTATGGTTGCATATTCTGCCTTGTCTCTGTTGGATGTTAGGTCGTATTTCTGTGCTGTTTCTTGTATCTGGAGAAACAGACCTCTGATGTTCTGCCAGTTTCATCAAGTCATCCACATATTTTGGGCATATTTGTGTGTTTACATAATGTGCTTTCTTGTTTTACTATTCTTTTTATCTTTTACTGAACTTGGTTAGAGTACTGAGGAAAGGGAATGTCCTTCTTTTATACTTTTGTATAATAAATGGAAATTGTCCTTTTATGCATTACTATATTTTGTGTGAGTTCTATAGGTTCTGGCATGATAGTTAAGGCACAGAGGTTGTTTCTATACATTCTGTCATATGCTTCTTAAAGTAAATGAAAATATTATTACTTTATCTTATCAGCTTCTCTCAGATTGTGTTGTAGTGGGAATATCTAACCTACTATTATCTGTTCTTTATGAAAGCAGCTTCTAATCTCCTAGAAGCTCATCAACAAATAGTTTTGTTTTGTTAACTCTTAACCTAGCAAACACCATTCTTGACCAACTCCCAACTAAGGAAAAAAAACAATGTGACTAGTTTGTTTTTTTTAAAATCTATTTTAAAAGCATTTTAAGCAGCTTATGATAGGGTAAGAAATACTAAACCTCTGTGTCATTATTATGACTAAGAATACATTGTTCAAGAGATATAAAATGTCACAGAAACTGTGTGTGGAGCAAGATATGAGGACCATTCACAATGTTCCAGGACTTAATTTCTTTTTTACTAAATGAGTAGACTTACCAGCTTCCTTGTCTAGTCTCCTTGTAATTGTATACATTTATTCTGGTGGTCCTGCCATTTATGGAAGCACTTCTGGAAGTCACTGTGAGATAACCCTTATTGTCTCATCCCATTTATTTGAATTTCTTCAATTTCATCAAATCTGTGACCTTTCAATGTTTTCTTCAGATGTAGGAATAAGAAGGTCACAGGGAGCAAGGTCAGGTTTGTATGGAGGGTGTGGAGGTAATGGAGTGATGTTTCACCAAAATTCATTTGTTTTGACTGTATTCAGGGGCAATGTCATGGCGAAGGAGCCAATTGCTGGTGTCTCAGGACCATGTCTGCAGTATCACGGAGGTGTTGTAGGACTGCTGTGTAGAATTCTGTATTCACTGTCTGCCCTCTAGGAATGTACTCATGATGAATTAGCATGTAAGTGCACATGCACAGATGCACACATACGCACATGGCTGCAAACAGCTTACCTGAGCCCATACTCAAGTAAGCCTTTTTCACTCAGCCTTCACAGTCAAGAAGTGACATCTTGGTTACCTTTTCCAATTTTGCTCTTTTCTGGGTCTCTAAATGCTGAGTGGCAAAGTGGTTAGTGCACTGGTCTCTCATGATGAAGGACGGGGGGTTCGAATCTGGCCAGAAACACCCCAGTCACCCAGCTGTAGAAATGGGTACCCGACTTCTACTGGAGTTAGGGAAGGAAAGGCGGCCAGGTGTGATACTGACCATATCACCCTCTAATGTGCTGACAGGTCAAGGAAAATATGGGCACTAACATCATATCCCTATGTGCCTCTAAGGCATGACAGGATTACCTTTACCTTTACCTTTTTAAATGGTTAGCAAAGATTCATCATACCTTGAAACATTATGCTACATAACTAAACAATATCAACAACCAAATACTACAATCCTTTTGAAAGCACCAGGAACAACCTATCTATGAAGCTAGGCCACAAGTAATTCTCCTTCAAGAACCTGGCTTTAACTGTGTGTGCTACTCATACAATGCTGACATCCAACAGTCACATGATGCCTCTACTTTCCTACAAAACCATCAAACTACTCCCTCTGTCATGTTCTACAATAACACAGTCTGCAAATATCTCTCCAGTTTGTCTCTACATCCCCTGATGACCACAGTTTGAAGTCCAAACAAAGACTGGATTCATCACTGAAGATAACATGGCACCACTGTGCTTGTATGAACATTTATTGATGATATGTATTGCTCCCATCTGAGTTTCTTTGAACACTGCAGATATGGTGATGGATTACTGTGAAGCTGTCCAGAAAAGAGGTCCAGGTTTTGTGAAGCTGTCCATAAAAGAGGTCCAGGTTTTGTGAAGCTGTCCAGAAAAGAGGTCCAGGTTTTGTGAAGCTGTCCAGAAAAGAGGTCCAGGTGTTGTGCTGTCTTGATCAATTCAAATGAGTCAGATGGTGATGATGACAGGTATTCTTGAATAAAAAAACATGATGAAGTTGTTTTCTGATAGTGGTCTGAGTGGTGGATACTCTTGAATAAAAAAACAAGTTGTTTCCTGATAGTGGTTTGAGTGGTGGATATTCTTGAATAAAAAAACTGTTTATGAAGTTGTTTCCTGATAGTCTGAGTAGAAAACCATAACTCATTCACTGCTTGAAGGTCACTTTCATGTACAGAGTTACAAATCATTTGTAACAGTATATGCAGAATGTATTGTCCAGTCCCATACTTGTGTTGGGGTAATGCTCCTGAGTATTTATTTACAGTGTGTTATTAAGTTTTGTCCCATGTATCAAGGATTTCAGGCAGTCTGTGTTTCTGGCTAGCACGAGATTTTCAGAAGACAGGAAACGAAAGTACAGACTGATGAAGTAGCGCCTGGACATGAAGTCACTGCACTATATAGAAATGTGAAACTGTATTGGATTCTACAGATTATGTCTTGTCAACTGATGTTATGGCTGTTTGGAATGGCTGTTGGTCAATGGTAGATTCAACATCTAGCTTTTTATATTGATAAAGTCAGCTCAACCAAGACTTCTTACTGGTACTCATCCTAACTATGCATGATCACCACCTTTATCACCAAGCTCCATTCAATAAACATCTTGTTGTGTTGTCAATGCCAGACTTGCTTGATCATTTGTATAGTGATGTATCAACAAGGCTTAAAAGAGCCTGGTCTAATCTGAAACAGTGTTGAACTATTTCACTATGTCTCTATACATACACAAAGATAGAGACCAATACTCTCGTCTGGTGCCATGCTGAGACCCTTGTCAGCAGAACCTGTCATATTTACACGTCGTCTTCTTGCAGAAAGCACCAAAAAATGATCACCTTTCTGGGTGGTTACATGTGGTCAACCCCACCTTGGCAAAACAGTGCTAGCTAGTTTCCTGAAACCATCTGAAGGCTCCATGGATCAAACTTTTGTTGACTCCAAGATGTCCAGCACCATCACTCCGTGAAGTTCCAGCCTGCAGCATTCCCATGGCATGAGCATCTTCTTCATCACTCAAACAATGCCTCGCTATCTCTAGATAGCAAATTTCTATAATCAAGATTGACTACAATGCTTATCTTGATAATTTGGTCATACAGAAATAAACAATGAGTGGAAATGAAGGCTATGTTAAATTTTTATGTGCAAGTTAGAGGCATGCTTTCATGAAATGTGTTTATGAAATAACCTACTTTCATTGAGCTAAAGAGGTTACAGTTTGTAAAAAATTCTTAAATAACAAGCTTTAAACATTTGTTGCCTAACTTTCTGTGAGGAGTATTATATGTCAACCATCATCAGCTAGTAAATACATAAATCATGTATTTTAGCATTAATGTTGACAGAGAAGTTCAAATTCTGACCATTATGTCTAACCATCCTCCTAGACCTAGAGTCTCATCCATACTGCACTGAACTTGCTCTGAAATGTGTGGACCCACACAACACGAACTCAGAAAAACCAGCTGTTCATTCCTAAACTTCTTCTTGATATAATTCTTGGGATCTGTAATGCCAAGTCTAGAGAGTGCATCATACTCTACAAGGAAAAAAAAACAATATTCTTGTCAGTTCTATGGCATTTTTATAATCACCTACATGACATATCAAACTGTTGCTGATACAATGGAAAATAAATAATAATTTTGTATTACATCCAAACCATAAAAAATTAATAGCTAATAGCCACTACTATTATCTCTTGTAAAACATGTCATATGGCTTACTATAAAATGATGAAATAAGTTTCACTTAGCAGAGTTTAAGAACTAACTGAAAATGAGTGGTAGTAAAATTTGACAGAGATTAACTAGTCAAGTTTCATTATGCATAATCTTAACCCTCCTTTCCCCTCCCAAACTCACACACAACACACTGGTACATATATACAAGATGTGTTAAAAGCAAGAGCAAACTTTCGCTATAAAGATGTAAATGATCATTTGACAACATTTTAAGCACTGCCCCTTTCAAAATAATTCTCTCTGCTGGAGATACACTGTTCCCAATGTTTCCTCCACTGATTGCAGAAAGTAAGATGATCACATATAAATGAAAAATATACAACATCCAATATGCTGCTGTATGTTCTTAATTTATAAGTCCTCATCTTACTTTCTAGCATTTATATTTCTGCCCACTTTCCTCACTCCCACCTTTCTGTAAAATTGAACCCCTATCTACTTTTATTAGCAAAACCAGTTGTACCGCAGTTGTCATTTCTCATATTCCTCCACTGCTGGAATTCTTCCTGGAATGCACCTTCTGTGATGGTGCACAGTTCTCTTATTGCATTATCCTGGATCTCCTCTGTGGTTTGGAAACAATGTCCTTTCAAAGTGGTTTTAAGTTTGGGAAACGAAAAAGTCTAGGCCAAGTCCAGAAAACAGGGTGGATGGGACACAACAGATGTCTGATGCTGTGTCAAATAACTGCGGATGAGGAGCGCCGTGAGAGCCAGAGCAATGATGCAACATTCAAACCTGGTATTCCCAGAATTCAGTCCTCTTCCTGCACACAGGATCTCTCAAATGTGCTAAAACTTCCTGGTACAACTGTTTGTTTACCATCTGACCACATGCTACAAATTACTAGTGCACAGTGGCTTTGTTATCAGAAAACACAACACCTTGATCTTTGACTGACTTATCCAAGCTTTTTTTTTTGTCCAGGATACCTTTTCCCTGCCCATTTCATCTTGATTTCCACCAGCCATAAAAGTACATCTCCTGTTAAGTTGTTAAGAAAATTTCCATGAACATTTGCATTGGCAAGCACTTCCTGCTTGATTTCAGCACAATTCTCTTTCTGATAATCAGTCAGCTACTGTGGTTTGAATTTTGAAGAGTGCATCTGATGTTTTTCAGTCAAAATCTGATGGCAAGAATCTATGCTGATGCTCACTTAATCAGCAACTTCTCAGACAGTTAAACAACAATTCCACAAATCACACCTCGGACTCTCTTGACATGGTCATCGTCTATTGATGTGGAAGGTCGTCCAGGCCTGGGATCTTAACCTACTGACATTCTGTCCTCACTGATATGCTTAAACCACTTAAAGCAGTGTGTTAGGCTCATACATTCCTCTCCGCATGCTTGGTTAAACAACTGCCATGTCTCTACAAAATTTTTCACAAAATTTGCAGCAAAATATCTCTCTCTCTCTCTCTCTCGCATGATGGCATGATTTTTTTTCCAGAGAGAGAATGAATAAATGATCCTTATTTTCAAAGAGTGAAGAATTGGGCACACAGACCCATCTTACATTCTGCCCTTCATCACTTTATCTTTCATTCTCCCCACACACTTGATTTTAATACAAGTATACAAACTACATGAGCCAAAAAAGACATCAAAAAGAGTGCAAAATCAAATTGTCACATTCACAAATATAAAAGAATGAATGACATGAGAAATAATTAATCTAACAAGATAGTGCGCACAAACACACACAAGCATGTCATTCATTCATTTGCATGTCCCTTGTCGAATTTTGCCTTCCAAACAGCACTCCTGTATGCCTCTCAGTTGTGAGCAAGTTGGCCTGCCGCTGCTGCATCCATTTGCAGAACGTCAATGACGTCTTGCAGCCATCTTTGTTTTGGTCTTCCTCTCTTTCTTTTTCCCATTATGTATCCTTCCAATATGGTCTTCTCTAAATTATCATGACGTTTAATGTGTCCAAAATATTTAAGTTTTCTCTCTTTAATCCTCTTTACTAGCCAGCCTTCTTCAATATTAAGCTCTTGTAGTATAGATATATTTGTTTTTTTTTGTGTCCACGATATTTGGAGAACTCTCTGTAGCATTTACATTCAAAGGCATTTATGTGTTTCTCAGCTGTTTTGTTAAGTGTCCAGGTTTCACAGGCATATGTACACAAACAAAAATACAAAAATAAGCCCACTATTTAAAAAGTTTGCTCTTAACATCTCATACACTTTTGCATACATGTACAGACTAAGACATGAGAAAGATTTTCCACATTGATGGAAAACAAAGCAGCAGAATAATGCCCTCCTTCTAAGCATTTTTCAAGCAGCAGAATAATGCCCTCATTCTAAGCATTTTTCAACCCAATACTGAGAAACTTATGTCACTATGTGAAACTCATCCATCACATTAAAAGTTGAGATAATAGTGCAGTAAGTTATTTACAAATATATTCCATCTTATTATTAAACAGGTTTGCTAGCTACGTTTTTAGCTGTATAAGGCATGTCCTAGTTTAACAGGCCAGATAGTACATTACTGGGGGGGAGAGAAGAGAGCATCGAGGATGTAGCCTGAGAGAAATGGGACCAGCAGCCCAAACAAACCTGGGAAACACTGTACTGGGGTGAGTTAAAAGTTCACGTTCTTGCAGTGTTTCAGTCTTGCACAAAAACATGCAACACAATATACACTTAGTAGTGCTCTCTGTGGCATGTAATATTAATAAAGATAGAACTTCATTCTTCAAAATACAGTCCATAACTGTCAATGGTGTCCTGCCATCATTCAGCCAGTGCAAGAAGTTCTTTGTAGTAGCACACTGAAGTCTCTGAGACCAAGAACACCAGCTTCAACTTCTTCTGATGAACTGAATTCCCATCCTTGAAGGAAGTGTGCCACAGCGCAGAATAGATGGTAGTCACAGGGTGGAAGGTCGGGACTGTACACTGAATGGGGCAGGACCTCAAGTCCCTCCAATTCTGTGAATTGTCCATGGCCAACGTTGGAATGTGCCCTGGCACGTTGTCGTGCTGGAGAAGTACCCTTGTCTTGTTGATGAGTGCTGGTAATCAAGTGAACAGAATATTATGCAGCTGCTCACCATGCAGATTCCAGTCCATGAAGCAACCAAATGGCACCAATTCCTAGTAAAGGGGGCCCTCAAAGTTCCACCAGATGCAAAGAATAACCTTCTCAAACAGGCCTCATTAGGCAACCACCACTGTCTCATGGCCTGGCTGGAGCCACTGGGTACCTGCGTTGGGGTACCACAGGGGAATCCATTTTTCATACTCAGTGACAACAAGGCAGAGAAAGCTTTTATCAGGCGAGTTCGCCAACAGTTGGTGACAAGATGTTTCTGCACTCGCTGGGGAATGAGATCACGGGGGACATGTCAAGTGTGCCAGCTGCTGAAGCAGAGCTTGTGCAAATGTTGAACTCTGGTGCTCTAAGAAGAGCCCAGCTGAGCTGACAAGTGCCAAGTACTGGTACTGGGACTGTCTTCTACAGTTTGATACAGGGATTCATCACTGGTGGTTGAGGGGTGTCCCAACCTAGGTGTGTCTTTGATGTTGGTGTCACTTGATCTGAACTTTTGGAACTACTTCCTTGCAGTGATGTCATCAACTGTTCCTTCCCCTTCCACACTGCAAATTTCATGGTCAGCTGTCGAAGTATTCAGCCCTTTCTTCCAGGGGTAGGAATGTTTTCTGAATGATGTAACAAATGATGTTATAAATGCCAGTACAGCATATAAGACGGGAGCCTTGACTGCAATTAGGATATTGAAAAACATGAATTTTTGACTCACCATAATAAAATAATAGCTCTTGTTTTGTTTTCTCTTTTGAGTGATTCAGATATTACAAATGAAATAATATAACTTATAAAACAGAAGCACAAACCCAAATAAATGATTGAAATAATATAAATGAAATTATCTATGTTATAAAAATATACACTGACCCAGGTATCCATTTTGTCTGTAGAAAGAATCCACCCACTGACTCTGAGCTTGTGTAAATGTACTAGGTAAGTACTGGGCCTTGTCTTGTCGACTTCCTGACAAAGTTCCAGCCAAACATTTACTTGCTATTAACTCCTCCAGTATTGCTGAAATAATCAGTAAGCAATCCCAGTTTATGATTGTGAATAATTTCATTGTCAGTCTTTCTCATTTATAATTAGAGTACAGCTGTCTTGCCTAAAAATAACCCTGTAGCCAGTCTTCCACATATATACTGTTCAAAAAAAGAAATGCAACACTACTGTAGTCATAATGGACACCAAATTTCAAACTTGTATCAAAATTTTATTTTATGGAATTAATGTTTCAATCTTGGCCTGAAGAAACTTTAAGACTTTAACAATGAAATAATGTTCATTAAATTTGGTTTGGACTTGTATTCTTTGCGAATGAGGCCTCCATTTCAGTAAGGTGTATGGCCTCCTCTGGCCTGTATCTGAGAACGACATCTACTTGACATAGATCCGATTAGCCGTTGCATCTTTTGTTGTGGGATGGCTGCCCACTCTTCCTGAGTTACAAGAGACAACTGTCAGAGACTGGTTGGTGCCACGTCTCGCTGGCGGACTTGTCTGTTGAGTTCATCCCATAAGCGTAATACTGGGTTCATGTCTGATGACATGGTGGTGAGTTGTGCCATATGAGGTTGAGTATTATCCTGCTGAAAAATCCACCCTGGTGCAGCCAGAAGTAGAAGGACATGAGGTCAAAGAATTTCAGCGATGTATCATTGGGCATTCAGGTGTCCTTCAATTTGCACCAGGTCACTTTTTCCCATGAAGTTGATCATCCCCCACACCAGTACACCTCCATCACCATGTGGAGGAGCCTCATTCATGCAGTTCTGGGCGTAACGCTCTTGGACTGCGGTAAACTCTTCTCCGTCTATTGTGTCACTGGAGCAGAAAGAATGATTCATCACTAAACCAAACCCTTCTCCAATCATTCACAATGGTCCTTTGACGATGCTCATTCGCCCACTGCAGTCGGTTCTGGTGATGCCGGTCCGTAAGAACAGTACCTCTGTAGGCTCTTCTAAGACCAGCATTGTACAGCCGGTTCCTGACCATTTGATCTGAAATTCGACAAGCTGCTGTCATTGACTGGAC
The DNA here is from genome assembly GCA_009760885.1 of Achatina immaculata. NCBI lineage: Eukaryota > Metazoa > Mollusca > Gastropoda > Stylommatophora > Achatinidae > Lissachatina > Lissachatina immaculata. The sequence continues at coordinate 46,000,064 of CM019693.1, read as the reverse complement.
TGTTGAGGACGCAGATGCAAATCGATTACTGAAGTGATGCAGCTGTATGAAGTGGTCTTCGGCAGGAGTTGTGACTATGGGTCTTCCACTGCACGGCTGGTCTGCAACTGAGCCAGTTTCTTGAAATCATCTCCAAAGGTGACTAATGGTGCTTCTAACCACATTAAATTGTCTGGCCACTACACTTTGTGACTGTTCGGTCTGTAAATGTCCAATGATGATGAGTTGTTCTGTAGTGGTTTGAGCCATACTTGTGCACTGAATTTTCAAATGAACTGATTTGAGGAGCGTAAATCTTTTATAGGCATTCAATAACATGGTCATTGAGTTTTGTATTCAGTAAGTTTCACAAGATTCTCATGAACCTGTCATGAAAATGCTGTTTTGACTGGTGCTCATGAATTATATGCTGAGTACAATTCAGGTCAGCACATGAAGCTGATGTCCAAGTGAATGTTTCAGGCAATTTGCCCTTGTCTGATCAGCAAACTTCAGTTTAAATCGCAACATCGTATTTATTGCATTTCTTTTTTTGAACACTATATAATGCAGAGAACTACCACAATATCTTTCACATGTTTATTTCAAAAATTTACTACAATCTCTTTTCTATTTTTTGCAATATCTTTCACGCATAAAACAGAATGCAATTTATATAAAAGTTTATCTTTCAGTTACCTTTCAAGAAAAAGTCATGAGAGAACAATTTTCTTTTCTGCATAATATTTAAACGGAATCAGTATTTCTTTTATGCAGCTTCCATTAAGGAATCTCCTTTCACAATGATGTATGGCTGTCATTAAAAAATACTCAATGTGTGAGCTTAGCAGTTTTCTCTGAAAATTGTTTCTGTATTTCTATATACAATATTTATCTTCTCTGCACTACATTCATTCATTCATTTGCATGTCCCTTGCAGAACTTTGCCTCCCAAACAGCACTCCTGTAGGCCTCTCGGTTGTGAGCAAGATGGCTTGCCGCTGCTGCATCCATTTGCAGATCGACAACGATGTCTTGCAGCCATCTTCGTTTTGGTCTTCCTCTCCTTCCAATATGGTCTTCTCTAAATTATCATGACGTTTAATGTGTCCAAAATATTTAAGTTTTCTCTCTTTAATCCTCTTTACTAGCCAGCCTTCTTCAATATTAAGCTCTTGTAGTATAGATATATTTGTTCTTTTTTGTGTCCACGATATTTGGAGAACTCTCTGTAGCATTTACATTCAAAGGCATTTATATGTTTCTCAGCTGTTTTGTTAAGTGTCCAGGTCTACAGCATACAAAATTTCTATTCCACACACTTTAAGATACAATATTTCTCTTCTCTGCACTATTGCATACAATATTTCTATTCCATGCACTATACAATATTTCTCTTCTCTGCACCACTGCATACAAAATTTCTATTCCATGCACTTTAACATGCAATATTTCTCTTCTCTGCACTATTACATACAAAATTTCTATTCCATGCACTTTAACATACAATATTTCTCTTCTCTGCACTATTGCATACAATATTTCTATTCCATGCACTATACAATATTTCTCTTCTCTGCACCATTGCATACAAAATTTCTATTCCATGCACTTTAACATGCAATATTTCTCTTCTCTGCACTATTACATACAAAATTTCTATTCCATGCACTTTAACATACAATATTTCTCTTCTCTGCACTATACACACAAAATTTCTGTTCCATGCACTTTAACATACAATATTTTTCTTCTCTGCATTACTGCATACAAAATTTCTATTCCCTGCAAATTAACATACAATATTTCTCTTCTACATTTCCTCATGATATTTCTCTTCCCTGAACTCTAACATACAATACTTCTCTTCCCCGAACTCTAACATACAATATTTCTCTTCCCCGAACTCTAACATACAATACTTCTCTTCCCTGAACTCTAACATACAATATTTCTCTTCCCTGAACTCTAACATACAATACTTCTCTTCCCCGAACTCTAACATACAATATTTCTCTTCCCCGAACTCTAACATACAATATTTCTCTTCCCTGAACTCTAACATACAATACTTCTCTTCCTTGAACTCTAATATACAATATTTCTCTTCTACATTTCCTCATATTTCTCTTCCCTGAACTCTAACATACAATATTTCTCTTCCCCGAACTCTAACATACAATATTTCTCTTCCCTGAACTCTAACATACAATACTTCTCTTCCCTGAACTCTAACATACAATATTTCTCTTCCCTGAACTCTAACATACTTCTCTTCCCCGAACTCTAACATACAATATTTCTCTTCCCTGAACTCTAACATACAATATTTCTCTTCCTCGAACTCTAACATACAATATTTCTCTTCCTTGAACTCTAACATACAATATTTCTCTTCCCTGAACTCTAACATACAATATTTCTCTTCCCTGAACTCTAACATACAATATTTCTCTTCCCCGAACTCTAACATACAATATTTTTCTTCCCCGAACTCTAACATACAATATTTCTCTTCCTTGAACTCTAACATACAATATTTCTCTTCCCTGAACTCTAACATACAATACTTCTCTTCCCCGAACTCTAACATACAATATTTCTCTTCCCTGAACTCTAACATACAATACTTCTCTTCTCCGAACTCTAACATACAATATTTCTCTTCCCTGAACTCTAACATACTTCTCTTCCCCGAACTCTAACATACAATATTTCTCTTCCCTGAACTCTAACATACAATACTTCTCTTCCTTGAACTCTAACATACAATATTTCTCTTCCCTGAACTCTAACATACAATATTTCTCTTCCCTGAACTCTAACATACAATATTTCTCTTCCCCGAACTCTAACATACAATATTTTTCTTCTCCGAACTCTAACATACAATATTTCTCTTCCTTGAACTCTAACATACAATATTTCTCTTCCCTGAACTCTAACATACAATACTTCTCTTCCCCGAACTCTAACATACAATATTTCTCTTCCCTGAACTCTAACATACAATACTTCTCTTCTCCGAACTCTAACATACAATATTTCTCTTCCCTGAACTCTAACATACTTCTCTTCCCCGAACTCTAACATACAATATTTCTCTTCCCTGAACTCTAACATACAATACTTCTCTTCCCTGAACTCTAACATACAATATTTCTCTTCCCTGAACTCTAACATACAATATTTCTCTTCCTTGAACTCTAACATACAATATTTCTCTTCCTTGAACTCTAACATACAATATTTCTCTTCCTTGAACTCTAACATACAATACTTCTCTTCCTTGAACTCTAACATACAATATTTCTCTTCCTTGAACTCTAATATACAATATTTCTCTTCCTTGAACTCTAACATACAATATTTCTCTTCCTTGAACTCTAACATACAATATTTCTCTTCCCTGAACTCTAACATACTTCTCTTCCCCGAACTCTAACATACAATATTTCTCTTCCCTGAACTCTAACATACAATACTTCTCTTCCCTGAACTCTAACATACAATATTTCTCTTCCCTGAACTATAACATATAATACTTCTCTTCCCTGAACTCTAACATACTTCTCTTCCCCGAACTCTAACATACAATATTTCTCTTCCCTGAACTCTAACATACAATACTTCTCTTCCTTGAACTCTAATATACAATATTTCTCTTCTACATTTCCTCATATTTCTCTTCTCTGCACTTTATCATATAATACTTCTCTTCCCCGAACTCTAACATACAATATTTCTCTTCCCTGAACTCTAATATATAATATTCTCTTCCCTGAACACTAACATACAATACTTCTCTTCCTTGAACTCTAACATACAATATTTCTCTTCCCCGAACTCTAACATACAATATTTCTCTTCCCTGAACACTAACATACAATACTTCTCTTCCTTGAACTCTAACATACAATATTTCTCTTCCCCGAACTCTAACATACAATATTTCTCTTCCCTGAACACTAACATACAATACTTCTCTTCCTTGAACTCTAATATACAATACTTCTCTTCCCCGAACTCTAACATACAATATTTCTCTTCCCTGAACACTAACATACAATACTTCTCTTCCTTGAACTCTAATATACAATACTTCTCTTCCTTGAACTCTAATATACAATACTTCTCTTCCCTGAACTCTAACATACAATATTTCTCTTCCCCGAACTCTAACATACAATATTTCTCTTCCCTGAACTCTAACATACAATATTTCTCTTCCCTGAACTCTAACATACAATACTTCTCTTCCTTGAACTCTAATATACAATACTTCTCTTCCTTGAACTCTAACATACAATATTTCTCTTCCTTGAACTCTAACATACAATATTTCTCTTCCTTGAACTCTAATATACAATATTCTCTTCCTGAACTCTAACATACAATTTCTCTTCCTTGAACTCTAATATACAATATTCTCTTCCCTGAACTCAACATACAATATTTCTCTTCCCTGAACTCTAATATACAATACTTCTCTTCCCCGAACTCTAACATACAATATTTCTCTTCCTTGAACTCTAATATACAATACTTCTCTTCCTTGAACTCTAATATACAATACTTCTCTTCCTTGAACTCTAACATACAATACTTCTCTTCCCCGAACTCTAACATACAATATTTCTTCCCTGAACTCTAATACAATATTTCTCTTCCTGAACTCTAACATACAATACTTCTCTTCCTTGAACTCTAACATACAATACTTCTCTTCCCTGAACTAAGATTTGAAATTGCAATTCTCTCATAAACCCTCAACACAAGAACTCTAACATACAATATTTCTCTTCCCTGAACTCTAACATACTTATCTTCCCTGAATTCTAATATACAATGTTTCTCTTCTACATTTCCTCCCAATACTTCTCCATGATACTTCTCTTCCCTGAACTAAGATTTGAAATTGCAATTCTCTCATAAACCCTCAACACAAGTCATATTTTAGCCAAACTATAAATCCTGGCTGAGAAAAGAGGGTAAGATATTGAAGAACTAAAAATTCCAATGAACCTAAAACCCTAACACTATTCCAGTGGAGAATACAGTTTATAGATCAATGGGTTAACTGTACGATCAAGACAAAACCCACATTCAGGAAATAAGAACAATTTGTTCATCTCATTTTTTTATGACAGAATTAAGGATCCAAAGTTTACTGACGGTGACAGAACTTTACAACCTTTACATCGTCTGCACATTGTTGGGTGTTCTCCATGTGTATTCCTTTCATTTTTTTTTTTTTACTTAACGAGAGCAAATTAAAAAAAAAAAAAAACTTACTGAAAAAGAGATGCTCCTGACACCCAATGAAATGTCTGAGAGGGCCAATAGAAGTTGGCCTGTAAGACAGAGGGACTATCATTAATACAACATAAAAGAGAGAAATTGTACAATAAATGATGTTTATATTCAACATTTCATATTTATCTTTATATATAACTTATTGCCACTTCTCAAGTTAAAAAAAAAAAAAAATCTTAAAAAGTAACATTTTAATTCAGAAATTCTACTGAAGTTGGAACACAGAAATATACTGATGTCCGGAGTTCCTGTCATAATTTAGACTATGCCGATAAACACAATATGGTTTGAATGAAAAGAAAAAAAAAACCCACCCACCCGCCTGCACACACGCACGTGCATGCACACACACACACACACACTGTGACCTCTATTAGCTGTGTTAACAATTACATGTACCAAGACTATACTTATTGAATATAAACTCCCTGTGATATTTTCTTTATTGCATCAATATTTTCTAATGTTTTTCTTTCAAGATCTGCATGCATGTGTTTGATCACTGCAGTAAGTTTCCAGCTTTATTTTGGCCTTTCAATAGTTATTTAAATAAATAAAAACTTTTTCTTAGGCAAGGTACAACTAATGTAATTGATGAAAACCAAACTGATTCAGTGAAAAGTTCAACAATCTTGAATATAAAGTCACATCTACCATCTCTCAAAATGATGATATCAATGCATCAAAAGGAAATGCAGCTATTACATTGAGTTAACTAAAGAAAAGGATAAAGAATAACATAAAGTTAAAAATGATAAGTTCTAATTTATCAAGACCTGAATGTTCAGCTCTTTCTTGTAGGAATTTGAACCATGTACAACAGTTTGAGGGACTGAGAAAAAAATACACAACTTCACACAAGAAATAACATCAAGTGGCAAGTATGAGTTACATGGTTTGTGACTTTTTTCACACAAGAAATAACATCAAGTGGCAAGTATGAGTTACACAGTTTGTGACTTTTTGATGCCAGCATTTCTGTCACCAAGATATTCTGACACTAACAAGTTTCTTTATCAGAACATTTATTTGAATAATTAAAACACACCATTATTTATTAAACATTTTTCAGCTTTGTATCATTACTATTTACAAGGGTCATATCGAAAGTCATGAGCAAAAATATTTTTAAAATCAGACTTTACAGATAGAGAAAATATAAATGTATCAACTTAATCTGCATCCTTTTCTTCACTTTTCAACATAATCTCCATTTCTCTACATCCATTTTTCCCATCACTGCAAGTTTGAAAATACCCTCCTGGTAGAATTCCATCCCAGCTGACCGAAGGCACAGACACATTGCTTTCTGGATATTCTCTCCTGTGGGACCCAGCTGGCACAAACTTTTCTACAGCCTAGGGTTTCAATCATTTCCTGTACTGCATTGTGTCCCATTCCAAGATTTACAATGATTTCAGATACTGCGACATGTCTGTCTTGTTTAATGATGTCGTCAACCCTTCCACATTGCATTCAGTGGAGGCAGTTTGAGAGCGACCGCTGCAAGGCATATCTTGGATGCTCGTATTTCCATCTTTGAAATGTTTCACCCACCTCCTAACACTGCTAGCACCCATACATACATCTCCATATGCAAGTTGAAGTCTTTGGTGAATTTCAGCAGTAGGGATTTCCTCTTTAACAAGGAACTCAATAACAGCACGTTGACAAAACGAAACTTCAGCAGTCGCCATTTTGCTTATGCTCCAAGTGGTCACATGACACATGATGATGACATATTACATGAAGTGCAAAGGATGCAGATTAAAGTGATACATCTATATTTTCTCTATCTATAAATTCTGATTTTTATAATAATTTTGCTCACGACTTTCAATATGACCCTCGTAAGCAGTGAATGGAAAAAGCTTACTATTCTACAATTAAATTTAAATACTGCAAATTAAAATCAAAGTAATTTTTGTTTAATGCCAACATATTTTTATCTTTTTTTCCCCACAAAAATACTGTCAATTCATGAAAAGTTCTAAGCAGTCATAGACAGTCCTACAATTAATAACCAGAAACATCATTCTTGATTCTTTCATCTTCTAAGATAATTTTTTTCCTTGTATAGCAGGAACACATGGAATATGCTTAGAAACATCATTCTTGATTCTTTCATATTCTAATATAATCCTCTTTCTCGTGTAGCAGGAACACATGGAATCTGCTTAGAAACATCACTCTTGATTCTTTCATATTCTAATATAATCTTCTTTCTCGTGTAGCAGGAACACATGGAATCTGCTTAGAAACATCATTCTTGATTCTTTCATCTTCTAAGATAATTTTATTTCTCGTGTAGCAGGAACACATGGAATCTGCTTAGAAACATCATTCTTGATTCTTTCATCTTCTAAGATAATTTCTTTCTTGTGTAGCAGGAACACATGGAATCTGCTTAGAAACATCATTCTTGATTCTTTCATCTTCTAAGATAATTTCTTTCTTGTGTAGTAGGAACACATGGAATCTGCTTAGAAACATCATTCTTGATTCTTTCATCTTCTAAGATAATTTCTTTCTTGTGTAGCAGGAACACATGGAATCTGCTTAGAAACATCATTCTTGATTCTTTCATCTTCTAAGATAATTTCTTTCTTGTGTAGCAGGAACACATGGAATCTGCTTTAAAAGCTTGTTTTCCCTGAACTGTCTCAGTTCATCTATGAACTTCCATGTTGCAGGATGATCCACATCAAGCCAACTTATAGCTGTTGGTGAACTGCTTCAACACAGACATGACTGCGTTTTTGGTAATTTAGGACTTCTATAGATATTATATACCTTTGCAGCATAAGTTGTTATTCTTTTTCTTCTATTCCAACTTTGTCTCTCAACATATACATCTTCTCACCTGTTTATTAACTGGACAAGCTACTCTGAAATATATTTCTTGAGCATTTCACACAATCACTTGAATGTTGCATTTGTATAAAAAGCCATGTCTACAACAGCATCTGACTGCCAGTGTAATTCAGTGTTCTTGTTATAAGTTCTCACCCAGTTTAGTTCCTGATCATGTTCTTTGGGATTTTTCATGATGCTGCTCTTCTAAAACTGTAAGATTTGTAATTGTGTGGAAATCACAGTTTCCAAATTTGGCTGATAATGGAATGGCAAATAACCAGTTGCACCTCTGTACTGTATCTGTTAGGCATTTTATCCCTAGGATGGTTGGGCCAACTTAACCCAAAGTACTATACAAAATCTGTCCTGTATGGTTATATTTAACAAAGAAAAACCTCTTGTGATTTTTCTTTCTCTCATATCTAAAAGTGCTTTTTTAAAAGACTAAACAAAGAACACTGTGTTCTATTACTTTACTGTATGAAAGCATCAGTTCCTATTTGTACATTTGTATTTAAAAATCTGAACAGTTGATTTACTTCTTCAACTCTTCATTTTAACCTGTCAAGTTTAACCTTGTCCTCCACTGCTTATTCTTCATTATCACATTAGGGGTGTGAGGCTGATAATTTTGATAAAAAAAAACAAAGGTAAAGGTAATCCTATCATGCCTTAGAGGCACAAAGGGATATGGTGTTAGTGCCCATATTTTCCTTGACCTGTCAGCGCACTAGAGGGTGATATGGTCAGTATCACGCTTGGCTGCCTTTCCTTCCCCAACTCATATTTCTACTGGCTGGATTTGAACCCCCGACCTTCGCCATGAGAGACCAGTACACTAACCACTTTGCCACTCAGTCACTTACCTAATTTTGATACATACAAGGAAAAATCAAAATGTAAAAGCAACATGTCCTTTAATACCAGTAACTGTGAACATTAATAACAGTTATATCATTTCTCCACATAACTAGAGAACATTTGTTCTACCCATGCAAGTTGATGCACTTCTTGTATCACTCTATTAGCTTCTTTATTCTTTGGTAGAAGAAGCTTTCCATCTGCTTCCAAATGCAGTTCTAAACTGCTGTTTGAATACCACCTGCGCAAACTTTACAAACTCCAAATCATCCTGCACAACTGTATATACTGATCCACAGCTGATATCTAAATGCGCAGCAACTGTGAACAACACAATCCATCAGTCATCTCTGATCAAGACTTGTGCCTTGTCAATGGGGGATTGTGCATGCGATGCTGGTGATTGAACAGATCAAGCTTTGCCAGTTATACATCTTCCTGCTTTAACTCTTCCCGTGCCATAGTCGCTATAGTGAGGATTTCCAATTACTGAGTTGCGTGCCATAGTCATTATAGTGACAATTCATTTGTTTCAATAAAACCAACTGGTGTAACATTTGGATTGTATATATTTCAATCGCGTTTCCGGTGACACTTTTCAAAATGGTGGAAGAGTTCTTAGTTACGAGCGATGCCAAGTGAGAAAAAGGAAAAGAAACATCTAAAGTTTCCAAATTTGGCTGATAATGGAATGGCAAATAACCAGTTGCACCTCTGTACTGTATCTGTTAGGCATTTTATCCCTAGGATGGTTGGGCCAACTTAACCCAAAGTACTATACAAAATCTGTCCTGTATGGTTATATTTAACAAAGAAAAACCTCTTGTGATTTTTCTTTCTCTCATATCTAAAAGTGCTTTTTTAAAAGACTAAACAAAGAACACTGTGTTCTATTACTTTACTGTATGAAAGCATCAGTTCCTATTTGTACATTTGTATTTAAAAATCTGAACAGTTGATTTACTTCTTCAACTCTTCATTTTAACCTGTCAAGTTTAACCTTGTCCTCCACTGCTTATTCTTCATTATCACATTAGGGGTGTGAGGCTGATAATTTTGATAAAAAAAAACAAAGGTAAAGGTAATCCTATCATGCCTTAGAGGCACAAAGGGATATGGTGTTAGTGCCCATATTTTCCTTGACCTGTCAGCGCACTAGAGGGTGATATGGTCAGTATCACGCTTGGCTGCCTTTCCTTCCCCAACTCATATTTCTACTGGCTGGATTTGAACCCCCGACCTTCGCCATGAGAGACCAGTACACTAACCACTTTGCCACTCAGTCACTTACCTAATTTTGATACATACAAGGAAAAATCAAAATGTAAAAGCAACATGTCCTTTAATACCAGTAACTGTGAACATTAATAACAGTTATATCATTTCTCCACATAACTAGAGAACATTTGTTCTACCCATGCAAGTTGATGCACTTCTTGTATCACTCTATTAGCTTCTTTATTCTTTGGTAGAAGAAGCTTTCCATCTGCTTCCAAATGCAGTTCTAAACTGCTGTTTGAATACCACCTGCGCAAACTTTACAAACTCCAAATCATCCTGCACAACTGTATATACTGATCCACAGCTGATATCTAAATGCGCAGCAACTGTGAACAACACAATCCATCAGTCATCTCTGATCAAGACTTGTGCCTTGTCAATGGGGGATTGTGCATGCGATGCTGGTGATTGAACAGATCAAGCTTTGCCAGTTATACATCTTCCTGCTTTAACTCTTCCCATGCCATAGTCGCTATAGTGAGGATTTCCAATTACTGAGTTGCGTGCCATAGTCATTATAGTGACAATTCATTTGTTTCAATAAAACCAACTGGTGTAACATTTGGATTGTATATATTTCAATCGCGTTTCCGGTGACACTTTTCAAAATGGTGGAAGAGTTCTTAGTTACGAGCGATGCCAAGTGAGAAAAAGGAAAAGAAACATCTAAAATTTTCAATTTTTGATAATGTAGATAGGGGTATGGACATGGCCTGTGACCACCCCACTGCTCTTGAATGTATCCTAAGTAGATTTAGACATATTAGACGACTGGAGAAATAGTTAGTAGGTTATTTCAGACATTAATTTAGCGAGAATGCAACACAGAATCACAATACGAGATCGACAAGTAGATCTAGACATCTCAGATGGTAAGTAATGCATATCTAGACCTAGCCGATGGTGAGCTGGGCACAATCATTGTCTAAAAACACCACATTACTTCTTTTTTCCTAAAAAACTCTGCATTTATGAACTTTTCATACATTTAGTTATACTTTGAAATATAATAAGTACACGAAAGTACATTTAAATACTGTTTTCCATTCCATTTTACAACTACGCCCACTATACAGATCAGGACCCGCGCTTTTTGTGTGGCACGGACGGGAACGTCCACGTTTTTTTCTTGGGCATGGGAAGAGTTAAATCTCTCCACTCATTCAGAAATTTGAATTGAATCATGCTGTCCTCACTTCTATACTGAGCCAACATATTATAGTGAATTCAAACAAGTTTAAATCCCTCTGCCTGAAGAAATATCACTACTGTGCGTTGTTCAACAATAATGCAATCCCACAGTGGAACATCCACTTCTATTTGACCATGGTTTCAGCTAGAGTTAGGGTAGATTGTTGCACTATGTGTTAGAATACTTATCAGGCATTATGAATACTTCTGTATTTCATCTATTGTGATAACCACATAATTTTCAAATTACTTTTACTTTTTTATTCTCCCTCATGTATATTTATAGATCTTGTGTTCATTCATGCCAGATGCTCATCGCTCCAACACACTTCCAAAATTTTCTCCTGCTGACATGTTGCTAAGGTCAAATACGTACCTATACACATCATGGCACAGGTAAGTTTGTATCATGATATAATGAAATTGTAAAAGTCTTCTCTGAAACAAATTTACTAAAACCACAAAACAAACTGCTTAAATTTCACATACACACACTCATTCAAAATCTTTTAACTCTTACATACCCACTCACTCATAATCCTGTCCATTGGTGCACCCACACTCACAATCTTTTCACTGTTACACATGTGATCACTTGTAATTCTTTAATGAGGTGAGGCCAGATATTTTCTGGACTGAGATCATGATGCCTAAACCTGCTGCAGTAGTGTGATACAACATCAGATGGCATGTGGTGTACATCAATGTGCAAACTGGCATGGAGCTGTGCTTATGCACAGGGTAGTGAAGTACATTTATTGAATGTCATGTGCTCATCTATTTTCAAGATGCAGTTTTAAAAAAAGGAGCAGCAAGTTTGCATCAAACTGTGCAAATCTTGGACAAACTGCAACAAAAACCCTTACAAAGATTCAAAAAGTATTTGGTAAGCAATTCTTTACTGGACATGGGTATTTAAACAGCATGCACGACTCGGGGATGGTTGAGCATCACTTGATAACAACGACCACATGAGGAGGCCCTTGACCTGCACAACTCCTCAGAATGTCACAGAAATCCAGTAGTTCATCTGCGAGAATTGATGTCTGATCAATCAAGGGCTATGTGAGGTAGTGGAAATTAGTTTTGGGACTTGTGACATATCGGAAGTTTCTAACTGAATAACTGGGCATGTGCCACATTGTAGTCAAATATATTCCTATAATTCTCATAGGTGATGAAATGCAGCAACTTACTGATGTCTGCACTGGACATCAACAACTCACCTTAGAAGATGAAACCTTCTTTTCCAGGGGCATAACTGGTGATGAGAGCTGAGTTTATGGTCATGACCTGGAGATGAGCAATCATCTCAGTGAAAAAGTCCAATGTCACCAAGACCCAAAATGATTAGACAAACAGCAATGTCAAGTGCATGCTGACTGATTTCTATGACATCAATGGTATTGTGCATCAAGAATTCGTTCCCGTTTGCCAGACAGTAAATTCCAACATCTTCTGAGATGCTCAGCAACGACTGTGAAAATGTGAGGAGTCACCCATGTCTGTAGTAAACAAAATAGTGGCTGCTTCACCACAATATCTCTGCTCACAATGCGCTCATTTGGCCAAGAACAACAAGGCTGTTGTCCCCCACCCTCCTTATTCACTGGATCTGGGTCTCTGCAACTTCTTTCTGTTCCAAAAATTGAAGATAAAGCTGGGAAGGTGCCATTTTGACAATACTGAGGACATCCATGACGGAATACGGGTGGAGGCTGACAACTTCATCAAAAAGGACTTCTAGGAGCATCCCAGCATTAAAGGGACAATTTTTTTTTTATAAATAGGAAACTACAAGGCTTTGGTACGGTAAAGTAAGAGAACAAATTTTGTAGGATTAGAAAAAATCGTAGACAAAGCACTTTAGTGAGACGTGAGAGAAAGAAAAATCAGAAGAGAATTACCTGGGATTTGAACACGGACTCCGGTAGGATGAGCAGCCGTCTAGCCACGAGAGAACAGCATAGTATCAACTTAGCCAACTAGCACCCCAAAAAAAGGTGTTTTGTTGACATAGTCTTTAGAAACTGCTCAGCAGACATGAGGGATCGTGACACCCAGAAAGAAACGAGATCGTGACACAGAAATTCCATAGCTTATATTCAGTCTCTCTAGCAGGTACCAACTTTTTTTAGACAAACATACACACGGTCTCCTGCCATGTCTGGTGCAAACTTGAACAACAAAAACAAACGAACGAATACTTATTACATGAAGTTGGTTTCAGGTATAGTTTTAAGGAACAATTTTTCTTTTTTTAAATAGGAAACTACGAAGCTTTGGTACGATAAAGTAAGAGAACAATGTGTATGTTTGTCTAAAAAAGGTTGGTACCTGCTAGAGAGACTGAATCTAAGCTACGAAATTTCTGTGTCACAACTTCGTTTTTTTCCGGGTGTAACGATCCCTCATGTCTGCTGAGCAGTTACTAAAGACTATGTCAATAAAACACCTTTTTTGGGGTGCCAGTTGGCTAAGTCGATAGTACGCTGTTCTCTCATGGCTAGACGGCTGCTTGTCCTACTGGAGTCCGTGTTCGAATCCCAGGTAATTCTCTTGTGATTTTCCTTTCTCTCACGTCTCACTAAAGTGCTTTGTCTACAATTTTTTCAAGGTCTAATCCTACAAAATGTGTTCTCTTACTTTACCCAACAATAAAGGGAGTGCTGGGACTAGTGTGTCTTACTTACAGAGTCAGAAAAATTTCTAATCACACTTCATAATTCACACTCACACTCATTCACATTCCATTCCATTAAAATACCACAGTTCAACTTTTCAAACTCTGCTTCCATTCAAACACAGTAAATTTCCAAGAACAGGAATACACCAAAATGCTTTATTTTTTATTTATTGTTGTATTAATTCTTATTTCAATTTTAACATTTAAAACTGAATAAGATCCACTACCAAAATGTTCCTGCACCAAAACACCAGTCATTACTCAGCAATCTTGATTCACAAACTTTGAACTACTATAGCTGTGAAAACAACACTCTATAGCTGAGAACTAACATGGCTGGGGCATGTCTTATTCTTCCATCTCCCCGGAGTTTCAAGCTTCATGCTCTTTGCAGCGAAAGTATTCAGGCACAGCATCATGTCAGATTCAGAACAGGCTGCAGCGCCTATTTTTTTCTGTCCCAGAGCAGAGCTAAAACGGATGGGAGGTACAATGTTTCTTCAGCAGACTCCACCACTATGGGGACTATGGTAATCCCTGCCCCATTAGCCAAGCTAGGTGTGTTACTGGAGGAACCAACAGGAGCTGGTACAGGGTCTTGCTTGGCAGTGGTTTGCCAACCCTGATGCTAGCACGTCAGCCATGGGTCAGTGACTACCAGATCAGACAGGGTCTTGGTTGGCAGTGGTTTTCCAACCCTGCTGCTAGCATGTCAGCCATGGGTCAGTGACTACCAGATCAGACAGGGTCTTGCTTGGCAGTGGTTTGCCAACCCTGATGCTAGCATGTCAGCCATGGGTCACTGACTACCAAATCAGACAGGGTCTTGCTTGGCTGTAGTTTGCCAACCCTGATGCTAGCACGTCAGCCATTGGTCACTGACACCAAATCAGACAGGGTCTTGGTTGGATGTAGTTTTCCAACCCTGCTGCTAGCATGTCAGCTATGGGTCACTAACTACCAGATGAGAAAACATCTTCAACTCCCCTCCAAACAAACACACACAATTAGATAACAGCCGTATGCCCCAAACAGGCATAATTTTATATTGATAACTTGTGATGGAAGACAGCTGCAAGAGCCTGACCAAAACTGAAACACTGATATCTGTAAGTCACCCATAAGAACTGTTTATCTTTGGATTTGTAGGTCTTACAAAAAACCCAGTGCCATATGGAGAGTGACTATGGTTCAGAGTCACTATGGAGAAAATGAGGGCCAAACCTTTTGTCTGAATGGATGATTGCAAAGAAGACCTGACTTTGCAATATAAACATGATTTATTGTCAATGATTATACAAAACCAGATACTGTTACAGCTTCCACATAACACAGCTCACAGCGGATTTCATTTCCATTATAATATGTCACTGGCATTTGTCACTGATAAAACATTTCACTATTAAAAATAACAGACAAGCAATTGATCACACAAGTTATATTTTAGAAAATGTCACACTGACTGATAATATTTACTTTCAGAAAATGTTAAAGACAACAGATTTATCAAATTATATTTATAAAACGTCTCAGACTTATGACTGTAACAAAAACTCACTGTTATTTGACTACACTGAAAAATGTCATTGTGAAATGTGTCAGAAATTTGACTGATAAAATAACTTACACTGTTACAGCTGAAAATGCTCCCCTGATCTGTGCTTTCATCCTTAACACAAAAGCATCGGTGAATACCACATCTCTGTCATAGCTGTCAATCTGACCCTTAATTAATTTGCCCAAATTCTGATCTATAACCTGGCAATGAAGGAACAGGTCACATAGTTGGCATGTGTTTGGCTGGGTTTCATATGGAAATTATCATGGGAAATTTTCTTAAATAACTGCCACATGAAATAAGTTAATTCTCTCATGTCTTCAGATAAATGACCTGCCAAATCTACATGAGATACAATAAGTCATTCTCTCATGTCCTCAGATAATCTACATAAGATATTGCTGGTTACTGACACAATAACAAATTGCCATAAAGAAATACATATTTTCATTTGCTGCTAGCAATTCATGCAACTTAAATATACAATACACAAATATATTGCTGACAAAGAGAGTATAGAAGCAGAGGTTCACTCTATGAATGTACTGATGTATGTATGTTGATTATTTCCTTCACATGTTTAATCAAATTAAGTGGAATTTGTCTTTAATTTATATTTAGTGAAATAAAAGAATGTTCCTAGCACAAAATGTTCCTTGAGATGTCAAAACTATTTAAAACAAAAACAGGAATAGCTTTATTAATTAACAAGCACACAGCTTTGATATTTCTGTACAGGACAAAGAAATATTAAAGATGACAGAATATGAATTCAAATGAATGCTATACAACAAATAGGAATGGAAAGAAATATGAAAGATGACAGAATATGAATTCATATGAATGCTATACAACAAACAGGAATGGAAAGAAATATGAAAGATGACAGAATATGAATTCATATGAATGCTATACAACAAACAGGAATGGAAACAAATTAGAAAAAAGAGAGCACTTAGCTGCGACTTGTAAGAAACTACACCCAAAGGTGTGGCATGGCACGATTAAGGCGTAAACCAAAACATCACAGCTGTGTGCTCATTAATTAATAAAGCTGTTCCTGCTATTGTTTTAAATAGTTTTATCATTCTGTTATCACAGCTTTACTGTAGTGGCTTTGCGTATATTTATATTTTTAGTTTTCTGTTTTCTTATAAGAAAACTGTTCATACGTTCCTTGAGAAATTGTGGTCAAGAAGTAGAGAAATAATGTTTATTCTTACCTCCCTGAGAAAGTCGGCAGGTAAGTCATAGGACTTTGCAAGATCAATGATGGTGACATGACCTTTCTCTTGAAGTTGCTCGTTAATCTCTTGTGCTAGAAGCTGGCTGTACGAGCTGTGAATGAGCTGTCCTAGAACAAGTACTAAATGGCTGTCATGTTTAATCATGTCACCGACTTTGGATTCAATATGACTGAAGTCCACATTAAGAAGCTGCTGAAGTTCAACCAAGCTGACGCGACCTGTCCAGTTTCAAAATATAAATGAACATACAACTTCGGGGTCTCTACTCTGCTATGCATAAAATCAACTCTGCTATGCATCTTCTTCTTCTTCGTTCGCTTCCACCACCAAAACCGCACTGTGATCCTACTGAATTTACACCTGTGGTCCTCGTTAGGTCCCGTGGTCCCGTGTGGGTCCCCGAAAGGACCACAGGAGATCCACGAGAGGACCACAAGGGGTTCAGAGTATCACAGGGCTTTAGCCTGTATTTTGGTGGGTCTCGGAAGCGGGATTGCGTGACACCGTGGTTTTCATTGCACTAGTTTAGTCTAGGGTTGGACTTTCTCACCAGAAGTCTGCTATGCATAAAATCAACTCTGCTATGCATAAAATCAACTCTGCTATGCATAAAATCAGTCTCCCAGAAACAAATTTTTCAATTTTTAAAAAATTTTTTTTATTTTAAATGATCTTCCATTTTTAAAAAAAAAGTTGAAAACGTATTGGAATCTTTTTTTACCATATTACAGTCTGATATTTATACATCATGAGCTATTATGTTCACACCTAAAACAACACACATGGCAGAAACACTGACCCTTTACCTCCATGTACAGTGAGTTCATCTCTGATCTCCTTAACAAGCTGTTGGTGAGTTAGGTATGTTTTGCCATCTGAGGTATATAAGATATCAATCAAATGCAGCTCCACAAGTCTGGATACTAGCTCAATCACATTGCGTTCTGACAATCTGTAGAAAATGTATTAAAACCATGGGAATCTTGCCCATATGATATTCTCATATGTCATGACTGGATTTGGAAATGTTTTACAAAAGATTTCAATTAGATCTTTGCCTTCGTTTAAGATCAATTAATTCTTATTTTTTTTTTTTTTTGCATCAAGAGAATGATCTCTCTCTATTACTGTTGGACAATGACTGTACATTATTCTTTCAACAAAGCCCACTTGCTAAACTAAATGAGCATTACACAGGATGAGATACAAAAAAAATAATAAACATTTGTAAATTGCTGCATGAATTAAAATAAGGCAATCAGCTCTCCCTCCTCCCCCCCACCCCCCAAAAAAACAAGCATATAAGAAGATTGCTCTCAGCACAAACATCAAATGTAAGAAACTGGCAGAGATATAGAGTAGACTGACTCAAGCTGACTGACTGAAGCCTCTAAGTCTGATTTGACACACTTGGAATCCTATGCTTCTTCATTAATCGACTCAACACAGTGTGGTATCAGTAAGATATTTCAGATAATGCAATGACATTGTTGTCATTTGTACTGGCAGTCATTTAATCTAAGTATATGGTTGTTTAGCTGTCTTATGGCATTGTTGTCATTTGTACTGGCAGTCATTTAATCTAATTATATAGTTGTTTAGCTGTCTTATGGCATTGTTGTCATTTGTACTGACAGTCACTTAATCTAAGTATATGGTTGTTTAGCTATCTTATGACATTGTTGTTATTTGTACTCATCATCATCATCATCAGGTGCTGTGCCGACTGGCGTTGGCTATTATGCTTCTCCAGAGTACCCGATCCTTCATGCAGGCCATCAGCTCAATTGGTGATCTCCTCTCACACCATCCCGTCAGACTGTCCAGTATCATTTCTCTTGGTCTTCTCTTGATCTTCTTCCTTCTATTTTTCCTGTTGTTATAATATTTTCAATGCCCCCTCTTCTCATTGCATGTCCTATGAAAGTACATTGTCTATCTCTTATCTTTCTGACAAGGTTTTTTGTCTCTCCAGCTCTTCTCATACATTCTTCATTAGTTATTTTTGCTGTCCAGGGGATTCGCAACATTCTTCTAATAAACCACATTTCTGCTGCTTCCAATGATTTTTGTGTAGACTTTCCTATTGTCCATGATTCACTTCCATATAACAAGATAGGTTCAATATAGCATTTTAGGACTCGTTTTCTAACATTCATTGATAAGGATGTGTTGGATAATATGTTTCTTATTCTCTGAAATGCAGTCTTTGCTTGGCCTATTCTGTTCCTAATTTCTGTTGTGCATTTCCCATCTGAAGTTATTACTGCTCCAAGGTATTTGAATTTCTGCACCTGCTTTAGAATAGTTCCATTTAATTTTATACTGCATGTTGGTGGATTCTGTTTCTTAGATATAACCATATTCTCTGTCTTTTTGGTGTTCAAAGTAAGGCCTTTCTGTTCACTTTCTGTGGCGACTTTATCCAAGAGATTTTGCAGGTCTTGTTGGTTCTCAGCTATTAGTACTGTATCGTCAGCATACCGAAGGTTGTTAATATTGTATCCTCCAATTTTTATTCCTGGCTCTGTGATGATCATTCTTAGAATATTCTCGCTGTACAGAGAAAAAAGGTCTGGAGATAGTACACCTACTTGTCGCACCCCTTGTTTTATCGGTTGATATTTTCCAGTTCTATTTTCAACTCGAACTGCTGCTTCTTGCTGCCAGTATAGATGTTTTACAATCCTCAGGTCTTTGCAGTCTATATTGATGTCTTCAAGCATTTTAATAATTTCATTATATTTCATCTTGTCGAATGCCTTGGTGTAATCACTGAAGCATAAGTAGAGATCTTTCTGTACTTCTAAAGCTCTTTCTTTTAGTGTTCGTAAAGCATAAATGGCATTGTGTGTTCCCTTTCCTTCAACAAATCCAAACTGTTCATCTGCTATTTCCATTTTTATCTTTTTCCTTGTTCTTCTCATAATTATTCTCAGAAGTAGCTTCGTTATGTGACATGAGAGGCTGATAGTCCAGTGGTCATCACATTCCTTTGCACCTGGTTTCTTTGGTAGTGCTATAAACGTGGATTTAATCAAGTCATTGGGAATATAACCACTGTTGTAAATGTCGTTCAGTAACTTGGTTATTATTTTTATTCCTGTCTCCTCTATTTCTTCTATTGTTATATTATCAGGCCCAGTCGCTTTTCCTTTCTTTATGTGTCTGATGGCATCTATGATTTCATCTTGAAGTATTGGTGGTCCATCACAGTTTTCAGTATCTGGTGTTAATTCTGGTCTTTCTCCTCCATATAGCTCACTGATATACTCTGTCCACCTGTCCACAATGTCTTCTTTTCCCATTAACATTTTACCGTCTTTCGATTTCAGGCATCCTGTGGTATATTTTGTTTTCCTGCCTGTGAGTTCACTAATTCGTTTGTGCATGTTTTTGCTGTCTTTATTATGAGAGTCCTCTATCTGTCTGCACTGTTCATTTAACCACACTTCTTTTGCTTCTCTGCACATGCATCTTATTTCTTTATTTATCTTGCTATATTTTTATTGGTTATTTTTACTCCTCCTCCTCTTGTCCATCAGTCATCTATTTATTTTTAGAGGCTTCTTTTTTTTTTGGTGGTATTATCTCCTTAACAGTTTGGTGGATAGAATCTCTTAACATTGCCCATTGTTCATCTATACTATTTATCTGTGCTACTGCATTGTATCTATTTGTTATAATAACTTTGTATTGTTCTCGCAGTTCTTGGTCATTTTTAAGGAGTTCTGTATTCAGTTTGATGTTTCTCACTTTTCTGCATGTTTTCTTTAGCTTTATTCTAATTTTTCCACAGAGTGGGTCATGGTCACTATTGCAGTCAGCTCCTGGCATGGTTTTTGTTGTCAGTAATGCATTGCGGAATCGTTATTTGTACTGGCAGTCATTTAATCTAAGTATATGGTTGTCCAAAGAATAGTTATGCTTGAATAGAGTAATAGATTCATCATGAACAAAGCTAATGGATGTTCCTCTGGAACAGCCTCATCCAGTATGGCAGCTCATGAGCCACAGGTGAGAACAGATCATCATCAAGATACTGGTGGCAAAAGTAACAAGTTCAAAATAGCAACATGGAATTTATTAGGAATGAGTGAAGTTAGATGGACAGGTGCAGGGAAGATAAACTCTGATGAATATACAATAATATATTCAGGAGGTGAGAAATATGAATGAGGAGTAGGTATAATATTTGATGAGCAAACCTGGAAAATATGAATCAATAAAACAAGGAGTGCAACAGGGGTGTGTACTATCTCCAGATCTTTTTTCTATGTACAGCAGAACGATCATTGAAGAACCAGGTATAAAAGTAGGATACAATATTAACAACCTTCGGTATGCTGACAACACAGTACTGATAGCTGAGAACCAACAAGACCTAGGCAAAATCTCTTGGATAAAGTCGCCACAGAAAGTGAACAGAAAGGCCTTACTTTGAACATCAAAAAGACAGAGACTATGGTTGTATCTAAGAAACAGAATCCACCAACATGCAGTATAAAATTAAATGGAACTATTCTAAAGCAGGTGCAGAAATTCAAATACCTTGGAGCAGTAATAACTTCAGATGGGAAATGCAAGACAGAAATTAAGAACAGAACAGGCCAAGCAAAGATTGCATTTCAGAGAATGAGAAACATATTATCCAACACATCCAAGGTGAGAAAAAATGAATAGAAAGTATGAGAAAGTATAAATGAAAAACATACAACTTCCGAAACAAAGAAATATTTCCTACTTCTGGAGGAGGCCACATTAAGATAAGTTCTTTGTTTTGTTTTTTTTTTGTCTTGTCTGTGCATGTAATCCTCAAAAAAGGCTCATGCCGAAATATTGGATGTTGTATGTTTTTCATTTCCCCCATGTGGTACCTGGGATCTGCAAAGAATAGGACCACTGTACCCTATCACGCATGATCGTAAAAGGCAACTAAGGAGGGTTCAGCATAGGGCCAGCAACCCTATCTGGTAAAAAAACTATCAGACTGCTACAGAAACGGAAGCAAGGGAAAAAACAAATGCAGGTGGAAGGAGAAATGCGTATCAGGAAACTAAGCCCATGAAGGTTGTGGATGAAAGCCAGCCACTGGAAGTCCCCAGTCCGACTGCAGACCTCCTGGAACCTAAACACAAGATGCAAATAGGCAGCTGGAATGTAAGAACACTAAACCAGACTGGAAAACTAGCACAGACCATCAAGGAAATGCACAGATACAAACTAGACATACTAGGAATACAAGAAGCAAGATGGACAGGACAAGGTAGAAGGAAATTAACAACACAGCACACAGAAGATACAATAATATGGTCAGGTAAAGAAGATTTTCATGAAGGAGGAGTAGCATTGATTATAACAAAAGAAGCATCAAGAGCATTGCCGAAATGGACCCCAATAAATGAGAGATTATTATATGCACGCTTCAACTCAAGATTCACGAAGCTGTCTATTATAGTTTGTTATGCACCAACAGAAGCAGCTGAAGAGGAATTAAAAGAAGATTTTTACAACAGCCTCCAAGCCACAGTAGAAACAATACCCAAGCATGATATGCTACTCATCTCGGGCAACTTCAATGCAAAAGTAGGTGAAGGAAATGAAGATAGAAGAAGAATCACGGGAAGAGAAGGAATTGGAGAAATAAATGAAAATGGAGAAAGACTGTGCAGTTTCTGTGAAGAAAACATGATGACCATCGGAGGGACAATTTTCCAACACAAAAACATCCATAAGGTGACTTGGAGGTCACCAGATAAAACCACAGAAAACCAAATCGATCACATACTAATAAACAAGTGGAAACGGTCACTACAAGATGTGCGAGCAAGGAAAGGAGCAGATGTAGGAAGTGATCACAACCTTCTGGTAGCAAAAATAAAACTAAAATTAAGGAAAGCCAAAATCGGAGAACACAGAAAGATACATTTTGATACAAGAAAACTGATAGACCAGCAAACAAGAAATGAATTCTCAATAGTACTTAAGAACCGCTTCAGTGTCCTACAAGATGAAGCAGAAATGTCCATATTAGAGTTCAATAAAACACTACAGGAAACAGCAAAAGAGGTGCTAAGATATCGGAAAAGGAGAAAAGAGGAATGGATAAGTGAGATCACATGGGAAAAGATAGAGCAAAGAAAAGAAATCAAGAAAAAATTACTGAACACCAAATCACAACGGCTTAAAGAACGAGTTTTAAGTAATTATGCACAAAAAGACAAAGAAGTGAAGGAATCATGCCGTCAAGATAAACGTCAATATTATGACAACTTAGCAGAAACAGCAGAGAAAGCAGCATATACAAATGACATGAAAACCATATATAAAATCACAAAGCAGATGACAGGTAACTTCAACACAAGATGTGAAAGTGCAGTAAGAACACAAAATGGACAACTGGTCAGTGGAGAAAGAGAAAAAATTGAAAGATGGAGGGAACACTTTAACACCCTACTAAACAGAACACAAGCAGCACAAACAATAGACATACCTGAAGCAAAAACGGAACTAAACATCAATACAGGACCAATAACAATAAATGAAGTAAAGGATGCGATAAAGAAGCTAAAATCAGACAGGGCACCAGGTGAAGATGAAGTGACTGCTGAGATGTTGAAAGCAGAAGAAACAGAAACACCAAAACAACCTTGCCAGATATTACAACAAATTTGGGATCTAGAAAAAGCCCCAGAGGAGTGGAAAACTGGGCTTATAGTAAACCTACCAAAGAAGGGTGACCTCAGAGATTGCGGGAACTGGAGAGGCATTACCCTACTGCCACTCACCAGTAAAGTATTTTGCAGAATAATCATCAACAGAATTGTACCAACACTTGAGGAAAAACTTCGGAAAGAGCAGGCAGGATTTAGGAAAGGAAGATCATGCATAGACCACACATTTGTACTTAGACAAATATTAGAACAGGCAAATGAGTGGCATAGCACAACATATGCATTATTCATAGATTTTGAGAAAGCCTTTGACAGTGTCAACAGAGATGCACTGTGGAAAATCCTAAGATGGCATGGCCTCCCCCATAAAATAGTTAATGTAATCAAAGCCCTATATGGGGGTTTTCAGTGCAAAGTTATCTGTGGAGCTTTAGGGTACAAACAGGAGTGAAACAGGGATGTGTACTATCACCAACATTATTTATCTTGGCACTAGACTGGTTAATGAAGGAGGCAACATCAGACAAATGCAGAGGATTACAATGGACCCTTGACACAGTGCTGGAGGACCTTGACTTTACGGACGACATTTGTCTATTATCAAGCAGTCACAAAGATATGCAAGATAAAATAAACAAGCTAACTCAGAATGCAAACAACATAGGACTAAAGATCAACGTAGGAAAGACAAAGTTAATGAAGCAAAATGTGAACAACAGAAATGTACTCAGAGTAGATAACAAGTTAGTGGAGGAGGTCAACGAATTTGTATACCTTGGCAGCAGAGTAGTAGAAAATGGAGACAGCACAGAGGACATCAACAGCAGACTTACTAGAGCAAACCAGGCTTTTGCAATGCTGCAGACTATATGGAAATAAAAAAAACAGCATAAATATGAAAATCAGGATATTTAAGAGTAATGTTTTACGTATACTAATCTATGGAAGTGAATGCTGGAAAATCACCAAAACCATAGAAAACAAGTTGAATTCTTTCCAGACTAAATGTTTACAAAGAATTAGAAAAATATTTTGGCCAAACACCATAAGAAATAACATCTTATTAGCAGAAATGCAGATGAAACCACTGACAACAGTTATTGAGGAAAGACGCTGGCGATGGTTGGGACATGTGCTCCGAATGACTGACAACTCACTACCAAAAATAGCACTAAGATGGACACCACAGGGGAGCAGAAGTAAGGGTAGACCAAAAGAGACATGGAGAAGAACAGCAGAAAGGATGTTGAGCAATAGAGGGCTCACCTGGGCAAGAGCAGAAAAAAAGGCGAAGGACAGGCATTTGTGGAAAACCCTTGCGGAAGCCCCATGTGCCCTGGGCACTTAAGGTTCAGAGAGAGAGATGTTTTTCATTTATACATTCTCATACTTTCTATTCATTTTTTTTCTCACTTTACTCACTCCCTCTGCCACTTTGTAAAATTACACCATACACCTCTATCTACCTTTATTATTTAAACTAGTTTTATTGCAGTCACCATTCCTTTTATTTGTTTAGATGAGCAAACAACACAACCTGTTTCATAGGTGATCAGAAAAAGGAGATGAACATATGTAGGCCATGGGATGAGAAGAAACAATCAGAGAATACCAAAACAAGCTATCAAGTGAAGCACAACAGGCCAAAGAAAAAGATGTCAACTGCGTGAAATTCTAAAGAAGACATTGTTATGAGAAGCCAGTTTAGTGGGCATAAAATCCCTTGATGAGGATGAAAGACTCACCGAGAAAGGAAAACTTGGCAAACAACTATGCGAGCCCTATGTGATGTTTAACGGCATGGGAAGGATGGAAGATATGGTTGTTTAGCTGTCTTATGACACTGTTATTTGTACTGGCAGTCATTTAATTTAAGTATATGGTTGTTTAGCTGTCTTATGGCAGCCTAACACTATGTAATAAACTCCATCTATTGATTAAAGTAAATCAGCCACGGGCAAGCAAAGCATACATGATATGTCTCAAAAACACATAAAGGCACCACCAAATTGAAAGATTTAGACACTGCCAGTCGTTGGCTCCCACATTACCACATTCATCTTGTGTGAAAGTTATCACATTCATCTTGTGAAAAGTTATCACATTTATCTTGTGGAAATGGATAGTTATTGCTTTCATCTTGTGGAAAGTTATTACATTCATCTTGTGGAAAGTTATTACATTCATCTTGTGGAAAGATATCGCATTCATCTTGTGGAAAGTTATCACATCCATCTTGTGGAAAGTTATCACATCCATCTCATGGAAAGATATCATATCCATCTTGTGGAAAGTTATCACACCAATCTTGTGGAAAGCTATCACATCCATCTTGTGAAAAGCTATCACATCCATCTAGTGGAAAGTTACTACATCCATGTTGTGGAAAGCTATCGCATCCATCCTGTGAAAAGTTATCACATTCATCTGTGGAAAGCTATCACTTTCATCTTGTGGAAAGCTATCACTTTCATCTTGTGGAAAGTTATTACATTCATCTTGTGGAAAGTTATCACTTTCATCTTGGGAAAGAGAACAAAAGAAAAATACTGGACAGTAAAGAGAGAAATAATTTAAGGTTGAATTTTTATAACCTTTAAAACACAGGAATGTGCTCATGATGGTCCAGTCAGGAGGTGCTAAAATAACAAAGAACCTGGTATGTATCTTAGATTTATAAGAGAACCTGAAAAAAAAGATCATATGGCAAAATAATCTGTTTTATTCTATCTTTAAAAAAATACATGTTCTCTTTATAAAATAACGAGAATGTAAAAAAAAAACAATGAGAGTAAAAAAATAATGAGTTAAAAAAAACAATGACAGTAAAAAAATAATGAGTCAAAAAATAATGAGAGTAAAAAAATGAGTAAAAAAACAATGAGAGTAAAATAAAATAATGAGAGTAAAAAATAATGAGTCAAAAAATAATGAGTCAAAAAAATCATGAGTCAAAAAAATGAGTAAAACAATTATGAGAGTCAAAAAATAATGAGAGTCAAAAAATCATGGGAGTTTAAAAAATAAGAGTAAAAAAAATAATGAGAGTCAAAAAATCATGGGAGTTTAAAAAATAAGAGTAAAAAAAATAATGAGAGTCAAAAAATCATGACAGTAAAAATATAATGAGAGAAAACAAAAAAATGAGAGTAAAAAAAAAATATTATAATAATGAGAGTCCTTGAACAAACAGAATGAACTACTGAATTTTTGTTTTTAAATCAGAAACTGAAATCCACCTAATGGACCTTGTCGTCATAGCAAAAGTTAATACTGAATTCTGAACAGGCTTCAATATAAGGCCAACATTTAATGAATAAATGATTACGGAGATAATGAAGTGACACAGAAAAATAGAATCCTTGCAACTTTTACTTAGTTTACTTTACTTTTTCTCACACTTCTTTCCCAACCCCTTGTGTATGCTATCATGAATCACTTTTATAACAATGGTCAAGTGACCTGAATTAACAGTCACTCTTGTAACATTTTATTCTCCTGGATCTGAGGATGCTAGCAGGGACTCGAGATTTGCCACGAATACTTGAGTGCGACACCTACAAGTTTACATATCAAAAGCTCAAAATAAGTGTATTATTCTTCTCTACAGATGTATTCATGTAAATAAAATAAAAAAGAATTCAAAGAAATAAAGAATAAACGCACTTTTGTTTCGTCGTAGACAACTGCACCCTTTGAAAAGCAGCAGCTAATTTCCGAACCTCTTCCCAGTCCGCCATTGTTATGATGCAAAGGCAGGCTACTCTCAACACTATTATGCTGCAGAAGTTGCTTCCCTGTTTATTTGTTGTTTTTACTCCGTACTCTCTATCACACGAACAATTCGAAACCAGTCCCTAATCATTTCAATGCCCCCAACCACAGAGGCAAATCTGAGTTTCTGGTAACAGCCACAAACAATGTCACGCTGATGGCAGAAGCCGTCTAGCGCTTAAGAACAGCTACATTCAGGTATCTGGGACGATGGAATCACATGGTTTGAACTCGTAGTTCAGCTACACCTAACGTTCGCCTTTTTCACAATCATAGTAGTTGGATGACGATCTGGTATCACCTGTCGCACGTGATAGTCCCTACCAGACGAGGTGGTTCCACCGGAACCCCCATTAACGTCATTATGATTCATAGAATTGTGGACTGTCATGATTGTTCTTGGGAATGTACAGTGTTGGTTTCCCTTGCCTTCTACTGGTTTGTTTATGGTTTACTCTGGCCATAGTCCACCCTATAAGGCAGCAGGGGTTTGAAATCAGAGTTTCCTTCTCTTAGATGAGCTACCAACCAAGACTAACGAGTCTCATCTACCTGAACCGTCTGGTTTTCTGGTGCCAGATACTTGCCTTTCGTCCCTTCTCTTGTCAGTTTAAAAACAGTTCCTCCAGGAGCTGGACTTGGACTGCCATAGGCTATTTGAAACGCACTCCTTGGAGACATTTAATTGGAGGGGAGAGCTTATCCTCCACCCCATCTCCGGCTACTACAGTCCTTAGAACCATCTCAAAGAAAAGAATATCAACAAAATGTAGCATTACCATCGACGGCATAGAATTGAAACAAGTTGACAGATTCAAGTACTTAGGAACAATTATAACAGCTGATGAGAAATGTCACAATGAAATAAAAAGCAGACATGCTCAGGCCAAGTCAGCATTCCATAAAATGAGAAACATCTTGTGCAACAGATCTACATCAATGGAAACGAGATTCCCGAGTACTTAAATGTTACATTGAGCCAATTTTGTTTTATGGAATTGTAGCATGGTCCATGAATAAGAGAGTACAGCGAGAAATGGAGGCCATGGAATGTGGTTCTTAAGAGAGGCTGGAGTTAAAAGGCAAATTACAGAAAAAAATCAGAGGCAGACAGGCAAGATTTGTAGGACATTCTCTGAGAAGAGGAAAATTGTAACACATTGTGACAACTGGAAAAACTGAGGGAGAAAGAGACAGAGGAGGGCAGAGAGAGAACTTACTGGCGGATCTCATAATCAAGTCTAAATACAGGGAATTGTGGATAGAAGTGATCGCCTACGCCACGCCACGCGGAATTGATTGATTGATTGATCGATTGTGTTTTTGCATGATTAAGATTCACACCGAAACGTCACAACTGTGTGTGCTCGTTAAAGTAATAAAACCGTTCCTACTTTTTTTCCAAGTTTAGACATTCTGATTATAATAGTCTTTATGGTAGTAATTAGCGGCAAATGCAACTAGATTTGAATAAACTATTTAGACCACAGAATCAGCAATAAAGGCCTATCCCCAGACGCCAATAAAGTACAAGCCATCCAAGCAGTTGTATCCCTTAAAACAGTTCGCCATCAGCTCAGAAGCTCTATAGCCATATTATAAACGGTTCATTCACAATTTTTCTGGGAAAGCGGAACCGCTAATTGCGTTGACAAAAAAGAACGCACATTTCAGATAACATCTCCTGAATGTCAATCAGCTTTTGAGAAACTAAAGTCTGATCTCTTGGAGTTAACAGTGCTGGCTTACCCTCAATCTATCCAAGCCATTGTTATTGTACTGCCACGCCTCCCAAATACAGGGGGGGGGGGCGCTGTGCTGATGATCACACAGCCAAGAAGGCCTCTGATCAGAGACAAAACTTGAGACCATTATATTTCTTGTATCACAGATTCAGCAGGTCGCAGGAAAAGTGGGGCATCAGCGCAAAAATATTATGCATTTGTTTATGCCTTGCAAACTTTGCACAATTACATGCTACACTCCCAGTTGACTGTCAGAACAGATAGCAAATGACTGATAAATCTACTAAACGCAAAACAACGAGAATTTGAAAATCCAGAACCAGTCTCAATTTGTCCAGTCTTACATATCGGAGATATAGTATACTCCTGGTTTTAAAAACATTGCAGGTATGTTGTCAAGACCTACCACATAAGTTAAGCAACAAGATACAGAAGAAGACAATATCCTTCCAGATTTTACGATCACACCTTTAAGGTGAATGTGATCGACTCTTCCCATTTCCACCCCAAAGATTTTCCAATCTATGATCCATTCCCCAAACTCCAAGACCTCCCAGCCAGCATGTCCGGAGATGAAGACTTTGCAGACCAAGAAATAGATTTGGCTTAAGAACAAGTTAAGAATCCAGAAATAAAGAACCTAAAAGTCAAGTTAGCTGCAAAGAACTCCGACACTGATGAAGAAGCTTCCAAATAAGCCAGAGATGCCTTTCGTACCAAGTCACTGGAAACAGTATCACGACAAGAACGGTCACCTAGGTCCAGAAAAAGTCATCCAAGCATTACGATGCAAGTGGTACAGTCAAGGTTGAGTGCTCAAGTAGTAGAATATGTTGATAAATGTCTCGTGTGCAAGTCAAGAAACCTACGAGTTAGCAGAATTCTGATAAAAATAGTAGACATGCCACTTGCGTGCATACAGAAAATAAGCATAGACTGGTCCGGGCCATATCCAGCCGCTGAGCGTGGCATGAAGTATACCGTCCATTTCCTGAGTGAGTACTCAGGATGGGCAACAACTGATATCAAGAATCTAACAATGGCAAGTCTTCTTATTGGCCTTTTCATACCAGACATGAAATACCATTTGCTATCATCACCGATAACGGCTAGGAGTTCTGTGGCAACCAGTTTCAGCATGGCGAAGAAAAATATCACATTCATCACATCAAGACAGCATCACACCAGTGACACTACCCACGAGCTGATTGTGGCAGTATGATGGGCAATATGACTGGGGAAGGTGCGTAGGAAATGCATACAAGTCGATAGGCGGAAATTGCAGAGTGAGCACCAAATAGTCGAATAAACAGGACGAAAGGACTTGGAGAGTTTATTCATTCATTCATTTGCATGTCCCTTGCGGAACTTTTCCTCCCTAACAGCACTCCTGTAGGCCTCTCAGTTGTGAGCAAGATGGCCTGCTGCTGATGCATCCATTTGCAGATCATCAACGATGTCTTGCAGCAATCTTCGCCTTGGTCTTCCTCTCTTTCTTTTTCCCCATTATGTACCCTTCCAAGACGGTCTTCACTAGATTATCATGACATTTAATGTGTCCAGAATATTTAAGTTTTCTCTCTTTAATCCTCTTTACTAGCCAGCCTTCTTCAATATTAAGCTCTTGTAGTATGGATATATTTGTTCTTTTTTGTGTCCATAATATTTGAATAACTCTTCTATAGCATTTACATTCAAAGGCATTTATGTGTTTCTCAGCTGTTTTGTTAAGTGTCCAGGTCTCACAGGCTTATGTTGCGATGGGAAAGATGCATGCCCGTAAAAATCTTATTTTTGTAGTTCTGTCTGTTCCTCTCCACAGATTCTTTAGTTGTTTTACTTTCCGAATAGCGATAGATGTCCTCCTTTTAATTTCCCTCAGTGTATCTCCATTATTAATTAGTAGTGATCGTAAGAACGATGGCAGCACCAACAAAAACTACTCAGGTCATCAAAGAAATGGAGAGATACCATCTAGATATACTGGGCATCAGTGAAATGCGATGGCCAGAAGCAGGTAAAAGATCGGCGGAAAACTGTAAGTTAATAATACATTCAGGCAGAAATGACGGAAAACTTCGAGATGGGATAGGTATTATTATGTCAAACGTAGCAGCAAAGAGCCTTGTAGAATGGAACCAGTGAACAGTCGTATAATAAAGAGCACGATACAACCTACGACACGGAAGAATGAGAATAATACAGTGTTATGCACCCACGAACAATGCAGATGATTATATATATATATATATATATATATATACATATATATATATATATATATATATATATATATATAGAGAGAGAGAGAGAGAGAGAGAACATTGGTGGAAAGATCAATAGAAGTAAAGACGGACCTATACTTATGCTTCATTGACTACTGTATAGCATTCGATAAAGTGAGACACACAGAAATTATAAGAATGCTGAAGACATCAACATAGATGGTAAATATCTGAAACTCATCAAAAACATAAACTGGCAGCAATCAGCAGCAATGAAGGTTGAGAACCAAATAGGAGCATTCCAAGATATAAAATTGGGAGTGAGACAAAGGTGTGTTCTGTCTCCTGACCACTTCTCCTTGTACAGCGAAAACATAATTAGAAATATAGATAATTTGCCAGGAATATCAATTGGCGGGTACAACCTTAACAGCTTAACAGACGACACAGTTCTAATTTCTAAAAGTGAAGGGGAGCTACAGGCTCTTCTGGACATCGTGGTTCGTGAAAGTAAAAATAAAGGTTTCAGTGTGAATAAAAAGAAGACTAAAGTGATGGTCATCTCAAAGAAAAGAATACCAACAAAATGTAACATTACCATCGATGGCACAGAACTGAAACAAGCTGATAGACTCAAATGCTTAGGAACAATTATAACAGATGATAGGAAATGTCACAACGAAATAAAAAAAAAACAGACGTGCTCAGGCCAAGTCAGCATTCCAGAAAATGAGAGACATCTTGTGCAAGAGATCCATATCAATGAAAACAAGATTCCGAGTACTTAAATGTTACATCGAACCAATTTTGTTTTATGGATGTGAAGCATGGTCCATGAATAAGAGAGTACAGCAAGAAATGGAGGCCATGGAAAATGTGATTCATGAGAAGGATGTTAAAGGTACTGACCGGGTTGCTCAGTTCACACTTGGGACAATGTTGGGGAGGGACAAGACCCCCAACCCAATTACAACTCCAAATTAATGGCCTAATGTACCGCCGTATTGGGTGGCCAGGCATAAACTATTTAACTATACAACCCAGAGTTTTCCCTCCCTGTGCAACACTATATGCCAGTTTGTATCCTATATGCATCTAACACATTACATAACAAACACTACAAATTACAAAAGTCAGCTGGTCAAGTATTTCTGTATTTATTAACACTTCTACACATAATAAGGACGCCACCTGGACACGTAGACACAAGACAACAGTATGTGTCATAAGTAATGCAGTGCAACATTATATATATATATATATATACTGTAACATACATGACGTGTATCATCAGTGCAACATAAGTAAACATGGATCATCACTGTAATACACTACTCTCTATGGATAACTAAGATGTATAGGTGCCAGATGCTGGCCCGGGCTCCCTTTTCCCCATAAGCAATTTCACACACGTTCATCTAGCGGTGTCCTCACACTTACTGACCTCGCCTACTGCTGCTCTTATACAAATACGTATCCTTCCGCAATTCACGATGTGCTTCTACACTTCTGCAAATTCAGCACTGCTGCCACGTCCATCACCAAATATATAATCCTGATCTCCTGGTGTGCTATTGCACTTGAGTAATACTTCACAATTTTTGTGTGCTCAATGCAGTGGAATAATACTTCACAATTTTGATGTGCTAAATGTACTGGAATAATTACTTCATAATTCTGGAGTGCTAACTGCACTGGAATAATTGCAGCTGCTGCTGATCTCCGATACGTTTGCGATATATATATATATATATACAGAGATTCATTATGGAGAATTTTATGTCTATATGAAATACCATCTAAAATTGTCAACATTATTAAGGACTTACAATGGATATGTTTGTGCAGTCAAGACAGAAGAAGGGATGAGTGAATGGTTCCAGATTGAAACAGGCGTGAAACAAGGATGTATACTGTCTCCTTTACTTTTTGGAATTACAATAGACTTCATAATGAAAAAATGCTGCTCAGGTAACACAGGTATTGACTGGGTACATGGGACCCAACTAGAAGATCTTGATTTTGCTGATGACATAACTCTTATCAGTAATAATGTGAATTCCATGCAAGAAAAAACAGATAGCCTGTCTTCACTGGCTAGCAAAATAGGACTTGAAATTAACAAGGACAAAACAAAAATAATGAAAATTCCTCTCAATCAAAATAGAAAAATACACATAGAAAGGACAGATATTGAAGATGTCAATCAATTTGCATACCTTGGCAGCTACGTAGACCAGGATGGTGACACTAGAAAGGGAATTAGGATAAGAATTGTAAAAGCAGCATCAATCTTCAAGAATCTTGAGAACATATGGAATTCAAAAGTTATACGCACAAAAACCAAGTTAAGACTATTCAATTCAAATGTAATATCCACCCTCATTTATGCATGCGAAAGCTGGAAAACAAATAAAGAAATAGACAAGAAATTAGACTCTTTTGAAAACAAATGCCTAAAGAAAATACTCGGCATCAAGTGGAATGAATTCAAGAACAATGCAGATATAAGACAGATGACTGAACAACAACCAGTCTCATGGGTGATCAGGAAAAGGAGATGGATATATGTTGGTCACTTGATGAGAAGAAATGACCAGAGAATCCCAAAACAAACTATCAAGTGGAACACAAGAGGCCGAAGAAAAAGAGGCAGACCTCGTGAAACTCTGAAGAGGACATTATAAGAGAGGCCAAATTAACAGGCATAAAATCCTTTGATGAGGTTGAAAGACTCGCCGAAGACAGGAAAAATTGGCGAACTACTTTTCAAGCCCTATGTGACGTTTAACGGCACGGGAAGGATATAAGATATAAGATAAGATATATATATATATATATATATATATATATATATATATATGTATATATATTATCCATACGAATTACGCCCGATGGACCCTTATATGTGCCCATCCAATATCTGGCGACAATCCCTGAATCAGCTAGACTCTCCAATAATACAAGGACATACTCAAACGGCACATGATGATTTTCACAGCACTATTGTACGAAGCGGGCAGGCTGAATATTAATTAAAATGCACTAATCTGCCATTTGGCTCTGTGTTCTCTCTGCTCCCCGTGTGTACAATTCTCCATATATACCAGGTCTTCACGTTCGTCACGTGGCGAGACGCGCGCAGACAGACTTGCTCTAATTCTGAGCACGTGGCTCGTCCACACTACCATGGACAGCTAAAAAAAACCAACGAAGAAGTCTTAATAGAGGCTGGAGTTAAAAAGTTATATATATATATATTGCAAACCCCCATCATACTCCAATCCGAGTTATGTAACGTCTAATTCTGTAACTACCCATCAGTAAACTCGTTCTAACGGTAAAGACATACAACTGTCCTGTAAATCACTAACTGGTATGCTTTTCACTCCGAACAATATAAGCACCAGAACAGGACATCTCTGGGAAAGGCAACTACCTCATGGTAAAACAAACAGGTACCCATGTTACTTTTGTGGAACACAGGATACCTGGTCTCAGTGTTATAGTCTCATTTCAGTCAACATCGGGTCTGTTACCTGTAAGAAATTCTCAAAATTAAGAACTTTCCTAATCAATAGCATCTACCACTTGAAGTATGTCCAAAAACAAAAGAGTTTACTGCCAAAAGAACACAGTTTAGTGACATACACCACAACAAAATTGTTCATATATTAATGTAAAAAACACGTCACTGAAATTGATATTTCATCCAGCATACTGTTCATTAACGTCTGTGCACAAAAGTGACAACTCTGCTATCCGGTAATAGTTTCCATAAGCGCTAAGAATGTCAACGCACTGAAAGATATCTGTCTTATGTAATCCAGTTCAGTTCAGATGAAAATAGAGTTCGTAGTTGAAATTGTAATAAGCTTGCTAGAGTAACAAGCAAAACCACGAGAGTCGACCTCCATGGGACAGCTTTCAAAACGAAGAGACAACTGGGTGAGACTGGAACCTCACAGCAATAATCCAAAGGCCAAACGATTCCACTCGGCCAAGGCAAACAGGACAGAAAACAAGACAGCAGCCTTTAGTCTGGAGATCCAGGAAGTGGCTCATTCTGCATGCAGGCAAGTACAGGCCCAAGATTGACCCCCTCAGGAAACAGCAAGTAGGCTCAAGTATACCTGATGATACCGTTACTGCAACATATGACTATCCGACAGTTACTTGTGCCACAATTCCAATGGATACCGTCGTGGCTGTACGAGGACGAGCAAACTGGGTGCCCGTATCTGGACAACTTGAAATCCTTTTCTTGTAACGAAAGCGATATACAAGAAAATAAATCCACGTAACGAATGTAGTCTGTTGTAGCAGAATTCCACATAGGGTACTTCTGCACCATAACGATGTAGAATGCAATGGATAACATGCAGCCTGGTAATTAGGATCAGAACTGTGAAAACAGCGATCACGAAACGTTGAAGAATGCATAATCCAGTAACATAATGCAAAAAGTCTGTAACGAAGTACGCTAGGCACGTGCGCCCACACTGTAGACTTGACATAGCGCCGGTCACAAGGCAGGACTATACAAGTTTTCCGTGAGGTACTGGGCTGATCATTGCCCCACTTAAAACAGTTGACCATAAAAGAAAACGCCCAGACTCTGCATTACGAAGGAGTAATGTAGAACATGTACAACAGCGCCTAAAGTCAGCGCTAACGAAAGTAGTGTCGTCGCTGATGTTGTTATTGTTGCTGTTGTTGGCCGTGAAAGACAGTGCCAGTCGCGAGCACCTCTTAAAGCAGGATACTCGGGTGGTGATTCATTCTCCTGCTTTTCTGTGTGTAGAATATAAACTGTAGATGTATTGTTATTCATTTCTGTGTATAGTACCACTATTGTCCACTGGAATAATATTCTTTCTTACATTACTATTCTACGTTGTTTTGCGTCTGTTTTGTTACTCACTTCACAGACTTACATGCTCCCAGGTTCATTCTCTCTCAGTGGAAATAGTAATACAGAAGCAGCAACTTTACAGTTGAAATGACTTTAATGATGCACGGGGTGACGATGAGTCGATGAGTGTTATGACGAGAACGACAAAGGCATCAACAAAATCCATGGACACAAGACTGGACATCTCCACGATATATGTTCCCGGCAGACTACTGTCGCCATCAGAACATCCTAATACACTCTATTCTACATCTATTCCATTAAACAACAACATTTCTAAGAGCCTAATCTACTTCTATCTCAGACGATACACAAAACACAACTGTCCCCCAGTCACATGATTTCTCTCTCACCTGACCTTTTTCCTATCATTCCCCATCCGTGACCTTCGTGCAGTCCGAGACAAAACAGATGGACTGTACTCACAAACAGCTGATTACTTTAGAAGATAACTCATTTTATACAAATGTTTCAATTCTCAGATGAGTTATCTATCTTACATCCAAACATTCAACATACTGCTATATTATCTCCGTAACAGTTTGGTGGATAGAATCTCTTAACATTGCCCATTGTTCATCTATACTATTTATCTTTGCTATTGCATTGTATCTATTTGTTATAATAACTTTGTATTGTTCTCGCAGTTGTTGATCATTTTAAGGAGTTCTGTATTCAGTTTGCTGTTTCTCGCTTTTCTGCTTGTTTTCTTTAGCTCTATTCTAATTTTTCCACAGTCGGCTCCTGGCATGGTTTTTGTTGTCAGTAACGCATTCCGGAATCGTTTGTTGATTAATACGTAGTCTATCTGGTTAAAAGTCTTTTTGTCTGATCTGCACCACGTTGACAGTCTTCGAGGATGTTGTTTAAACCAGGTGTTTCCTACAACCATGCTGTGTATTCTTGCCCATTCAATTAATTTTCTACCTCTGTCATTCCTCTCCCCCAGTCCATAGTCATCAACGATGTCTGAAGTTCTTCCCTGTATGGGAAAGATGCATGCCGGTAAATATCTTAATTTTGTAGTTCTGTCTGTTCCTCTCCACAGATTCTTTAGTTCTTTTACTTTCTGAAGAAAATATTTTAACAATAGAAAATATAGAGTGAAGAAACGACAATGAAAGACCAACAGAAATGACACTGGAAAATCTGACAAGATAGTGTGAGAGGAAATCACCAACTGAGCTAATGGCCAGCATGAAGGATTGTCTACTCTAGGAAACCAAAATAGCCAACGCCAGTCGGTACAGCACCCGATGATGATGATGGTGATGAGGTAAGAGAATAAATGAATGTAGCTGGAGGGAGGGAGCTGGAGGGAGGGAGCTAAAGTATAAATGGAAGGTGCGGAGTGCTTAGTATTGAGGAAGTGTTGTTCTAAAATTCTACGTAACTACTAAAGTTGTAGCACAGTCCCTTGTAACTAGGATTATGAATATGATTATGAACGGGATTATGAATATGATTATGAATATGATAATGAGTTTGATTATGAATACGATTTTTAATGTTATTATGAATATGAATATGATTATGAATGTGATTATGAATATTATTAAGAATATATTGTAGATATAATAGTAAGATCTCATAGCAACAGAAAAGTAGTTAGGAAATTTAGAGAAAGCTATAAAACAAAGAAGAAGACTGGCTAGTAAAGAGGATTAAAGTGAGAAAACTTAAATATTTTAACACATTAAACGTCATGATAATTTAGAGAAGACCGTATTGGAAGATACATAACGGGAAAAAGAAAAAGAGGAAGATCAAAACGAAGATGGCTGCAGACATCGTTGACGATCTGCAGATGGATGCCGCAGCAGCAGGCCATCTTGCTCACAACCGAGAGGCCTACAGGAGTGCTGTTTGGGAGGCAAAGTTCCACAAAGGACATGCAAATGAATTAATAAAACAAAGACCATGACACTAGTATGACTGGACGCTGACACATTAAAACAGAATAGAAAAGAAGAATAGAAACGGCAGACACAATGACGCCGAGATAAAGGAAGTGCTAAAGAAAGACGCTCGGAAATAAAATGGTCCAGTAATAATAAAGGATGACACGCAAACACTCGAAAACAATTAACCCGAGGTGGTAAAATAGACATTGAAACTGGACGGATTTAGGAAGGACCAATGGTCTTGTTGGTGACAGATAGTCTACGAAATGGAAAAACAAATAAACAGTAAATACAGCACAAGGTTGCCCCAGGCAAAAAGGGATGGACACTAGACAATGCTAAACTGATAGGTTATAACGGAACGCTCATATGAACCAGTGGATATCTAGAGACGGAGCCAAAATAACTACTGGTCAGCCATCAGACGGGACTTTAGGACAAAATGGTGGGTTACAACAGTCGAAAGGAGAAGGAGCCCCCAAGAGGAGGAATGAGCCTCCAAGAAGAGAAAGTCCGTAGGCTAGAGGACAAGTGAGGGGGAATCGTCAGAACAAGGACGGTCAGGAAGGCGGAGACCGGTCAGGATTACAAGAAGGTTGGTCAGCGCAACGTAGACGGCAAAGAGAGAAAGAGAAGGACCAACCAGAACAGTCGAGGTAAAGAAGTCCAGAGAAGAGGCAAGAGGACCCCATCTCTACAGTACTCAGAGAGTGAAAACATCAGATGCTACTACGATTCTCAAACACGGAATAGTACAGGAGCGAAGAAGCGCACAAACAACACACACCAGAGAGGTGCGCAGGAGACGGAAACACAGACGAACAAGAAAGAGAATAGAAATGATCAGAAGTAGTGTTAGACTGAAGATGTGTTTCAAGTGATTCAAGAGATTAAGAAGAATTGATAATTTTGAAACGTCGAGTAAAGAGATTAAAGACGAGAAATTTGTTTCTGTTAGGAAACAGAGTTTAGAATCATCCTAGTATCACGTGTAGAATATCGTGAAGTTGAGAATATTTAGGAACTGCTGCATGTAGAATATAATAATGTTTGATATTGTGAAAAAATGATTATGTGCTTCCACGACGAAATGACGAATATTATGTCATATTACATTTTATTTCAAGCGACGTTGTGAATAATAAATCTGAGACAGTTGTTAGAATTAAATGAATTCAGTGAACATTTCATCGGTCTTGATCTAGTGAATGTGGTAATATTTGTGAAACCTCGATGTGATATGATCAGAGAACTACTTCATATCATCAATAGAATGAGAGTTCATAATTCTACTATATTCTAAAGTCCCTGTAACGCTAGTAGCATAAGCAGACTGATAAGAAGAAAAAGAAGTTGTACTAAAAGTATGACTAACAGAGAAAAAATACTGAATTTGGAGTTTAATCTGTATAGTCCTTGATGTAACAGAACCAGACATAAAAGTAGATAATGGTTTGGATAAGAAAATAAAAGAGTAGTTTCCCCAGTATAGCTCTATTTTTGGAAACATATCGGCTTGCGTTGCAAATGAACGAGTGATGTAAAGTTCGTACGTATTGGTACACACTGTGAACGGATTGGAAAAGACGCAGAAAGAGCAGACGTGAGGAGGAGAAGGAGAAAGGTTAGGGCCGGCAAGGAAGGAGGTTCGAGAATGTAGAACCAAGCAAGATCATCCTTCAGAGTTAGTACCTTTTAGTTGGGTTGTCGAATTGTAGAGTTTAGGTTGTAGTCTGTCTCTTTGTAGGGAAAATGTTAGAGCTGATTAATTTGTACTTTTAAGGACAGTTCTCTTTCAGTTTTTCTTTAGGTACAGTTGAGGGTAGGTTGTCTCCCTGGCCTAGCCTATGAATTCAGATTGAGAAGTATGTTGTGTTTTTCAGTTGTAAGAAGTTAGCAATGACCTTCAACATTTTGTCGTGAAAGAGTTCGTCCCATGGCGATGTAAATCGCCCGGACTCTTAATTCATATTCATTACAATTTACATCAGCTTCTTCATTCAGCTTTCATTGAGCAGCACGGACCTACAAATGGGATTTTGCTAATGTTCTCTTGTAATTGCTGGAAGTGTATGACATTTTATCTATGTTATGTCGCAACTTTGGAGTTGATAGAAACTGATATTTTGGTTATGGCTCAAGTTTGGGTATGAATCCAGTGCATTACTGATCCTGTGTTACTGTGGTTACATAATGAATATCAGTGTAACGAAATGGAGATCTAAGGCTAGTGAAGTGGATTGCATACCGCATGATGTCTGCCTGCACGATGTCGTTTTGTCCCCCTCTACCGAAAGGCCTGTGTGCTACAAGACATATAGGTGTATGCACGAACGCTCACACTTCTTCGAGTTTTGTGTGCATGTATCAGGACAAGTGTCTTCTGTCATCAGAGTGACATTGTTTGATGGCTGTCACTTGGAGGTCAGATTAACCACTGTGGCTGTGGTACTTTGAAATGATTGGGGCCTGGTATAAAGATGCTTCTAGAAAGGTGACCTAATCTGAGACCAGTCTTTCCAGTCAGAGATGGACTTCCGAGCCCGGAACCGGCACAAACTGGATGTAGCTACACTGCTGATGTCAGAGTCTGAGCGGCTGAAATGGGAACTATGTAAGTTGTTCGCGGCTGTTCAGACAGAATCTCTTGTGTGATTCCTATCACACGTCCATGATATTTACTGGTGCTATTCGGCCTCTCGCCTTGAACAGAATGATACAGATATCTCGAAGAAGTGTAGGCCCACGGAACACACGCTAGTGATCAGTACGTGCGTTAGCACACAACCATTCATGGATCACGTGACTGAAGCGATTAGACAAGAGAATGTGCTGGACGAGGAGAGTTAACAGGAGAAGACGGAACAGATAAAGATAAGAGAGAGAGAAAGATATATAACAGAATGATGCAGAATATGTAAAGACAGAGAAAGAGAGAGAGAGAAAGATATATGACAGAATGATGCAGAATAAGTAAAGACACAGAGAGAGAGATAGAGAGGGAGAAATATGACAGAATGATGCAGAGTAGGTAAAGACAGATGTATATATATATATATATAACAGAATGATGCAGCATAGTAAAGACAGACAGAGAGAGAGAGACATAAAGAGAGGCAGCCGCAGAGAGAGAGAGAGAGAGAGAGAGAAAGACATAAAGATAAAGGCAGTCATAATGATAGTGAAAGACCTAAAGATAGGGGTAGCCTCAAAGAGGAGAGAGAGAGAGAGAGAGAGAGAGAGAGAGAGAGAGAGACATAAAGACACAGGCAGCCACAAAAAAAAAAAAAATAAGAGACTGAAATAGCAAGTTAAAGAAAGTTTCTAAAAATCTAAAACGATATGATTTACACTTTCAACAAATTGTAAGAGTTATCTCTTGTTATATCTCTGTGTATTTATTATGTAATACTTCAGCAAATCCTTCAGGCTATAAAAATGTTAACAATGAAAAAGTGAATGCACGCACTCATGTTATTAAGTATTATCTTCAGAGCACGTCTCCGAGACCTGCATCGAGACAGCTCTTATGTTTAATCTGCTGATGTTAGTTACATTGTCAGCGTGTGGAAGATTCTCCACTCAAACAAAAGCTGTATCACCATATCTAGTCAAGTCTGGATCCAGTGCAACAAAAGCCACATCACTATATCTGGTCAAGACTGGGTCCAGTCCAACAAAAGCCACATCACTATATCTGGTCAAGTCTAGGTCCAGTGCAACAAAAGCCACATCACTATATCTGGTCAAGCCTAGGTCCAGTGCAACAAAAGCCACATCACTATATCTGGTCAAGTCTAGGTCCAGTCCAACAAAAGCCACATCACTATATCTGGTCAAGTCTAGGTCCAGTGCAACAAAAGCCACATCACTATATCTGGTCAAGCCTAGGTCCAGTCCAACAAAAGCCACATCACTATATCTGGTCAAGTCTAGGTCCAGTGCAACAAAAGCCACATCACTATATCTGGTCAAGTCTAGGTCCAGTGCAACAAAAGCCACATCACTATATCTGGTCAAGTCTAGGTCCAGTGCAACAAAAGCCACATCACTATGTCTGGTCAAGTCTAGGCCCAGTGCAACAAAAGCCACATCACCATATCAAGTCTGGATCCAAGTGACTTGAAATAACAAACTCGACGTCTCTCCACCAGAAGCAGTGATACTTCTCTGCCTCCTAATATCTCTGCTTTAAAAACTTTGTAAACAGGCTACATGTTATTTTTTTTTAATATTTTAGTCACGTGTGTGTGTGTGAGAGAGAGAGAGAGAGAGAGGGGGAGAGAAAGAGAGAGAGTTGTCCTTTCATGTCAAGAAAAGTTGAACTTGATGCCGCTACTGCTCATTTGCATAAAAAAAACTACAGATGACTTATGTGGGAATATTTATTACTTGTGTAAGAATTTTTGCCTTGTCAATTAAATTGAAGATCAGAGTATTTAACACCATGATAAAGCCCATTCTGCTATACGGTTCAGAAACTTGGAGAACTACTGTTACGATCATGAAACGAATCCAGACATTTATTAACACATGCCTTAGAAGGATTCTAAAAATACGATGGCCAGATACCATAAGTAACCAAGAACTGCAGCAGAGAACAGGCCAGCAACCAGTGGAAGACGACATCCTACGAAGAAGATGGGAATGGATCGGACACACTCTACGGAAATCCACATCCAGCACTACAAAGCAAGCCCTAACATGGAACCCACAGGGTAAAAGGAGGAGAGGGAGACCAAGGAACTCCTCGCGCCGAAGTCTGGACACGGACATCAAAATAATGAACCAGACATGGAGACAGTTGGAAAGAGTGGCCCAGGACCGAACTGCCTGGCGAGCTCTTGTTGGCGGCCTATGCTCCACGAGGGGTCAGAGGCATAGATAGATAGATAGAAGAATTTTTAATACTTGTGCAAGAATAATCTTTACTTTTGTGAAATTAATCATTACTTGTGCGAGAATAATCATTACTTTTGTGAGAATTTATTTTACCCCTCTGAGAATATTTATTACTTGTGATAGAATGTTTATTACTTGTGTGAGAATATTTATTACTTGTGTGAGAATATTTATTTCTTGCATGTGAGAATGTTTTTACTTGTGCAAGAAAATATATTCTTTGTGTATGAGAACATATAATCCTTCTGTGTGAGAAAATTTATTACTTATATGAAAACATATACGGACAAGTGTTACATCTACGACAAGTGTTACATTTACGGTAAGTGTTACATCTACGGCAAGTGTTACATCTACGGCAAGTGTTACATCTACGGCAAGTGTTACATCTACGCCCGTAGATGTAACACTTGTCCGTTTGTTGTCGAGGCCAGCCAGATCTCTTTCCTTAAATCCACGTTATCAGTACAGGAGGGTTTCACCTGCACTTCACGAAATGTCATTTATGTTATCATGTGCAAACGTTGCGGTTTGAAGTACATAGGGGGAAACTGGCTTACGGTTAGGAGATCGATTTCGCCAGCATCTCAATGATATTTCTAAGAGGGCCTGGACACCAGTGGCTAAACATTTTTGCCGTAGTAACCACGGGGGCAAACAGGACATTTCGGTTAGTGCGATCCGCTCTTGTTCCGCAGATGTACGATCTCGGAGGGTCCTAGAACAGCGCCTTATTTTCCAGACTGGCTGTCTCCACCCAGCTGGAATTAACAATGTCTTCAGCTTTCTGTAACTTCTTTATTTTTTCACTGGCCTTTTTTATACCCTACTTTCTTTCTCTATACTACCCCTCCCTACTACCATCCTATTTCCTTATCTGCCAACATATTGGTCTTGTCCTACTCACCAGTTTCACATTTCCTCCCTGTAGGTGTTTAAGTTCTTCATTCATTATCTCTCCGCGTCCCCTTTTCTCTCTCCTCTCTCCCCTCCCCCCCCAACACCTCTAGCGGCCTTCCCCCAACCCCTTTCTCCCACTTTTTCTCCTCCTCTCTCTCCGCTTCTTCGCAATGATTGGCTATATCGGGAATCTTTTGTCTGTAGGCAGCGTGTTTTTTTTCCTCCTCCTTCTTCCACACACATTTCTGCTTCACTGGGAGCAAGACACTTCAGATAAGTTATATATGTTGTATTTCGTTGTGTATGTATCCTCGAATAAGGCTCACGCCGAAATATCGGATGTTGTATGTTTTTCATTTATAAATTATCATACTTTATATTCGATTTTTTCTCACCTTGCTCACTTCCTTCCTCACTTTGTAAAACTACACCATACACCTCTATCTACCTTATTTATTTAAACCAGTTTTACTGCAGTCGCCATCCCTTTTATCTGAGAAGAAACAGTCAAAGAATCCCAAAACAAGCTATCAAGTGGAACACAACAAGCCAAAGAAAAAGAGGCAGACCATATGAAACACTAAAGAGGACACTGTTAAGAAAGATATAAAATCCTTTGATGACGTTGAAAGGCTTGCGGAAGACAGGAAAAATTGGCGAACTATCTTGCGA
This sequence comes from Achatina immaculata, assembly GCA_009760885.1. Taxonomy (NCBI): domain Eukaryota; kingdom Metazoa; phylum Mollusca; class Gastropoda; order Stylommatophora; family Achatinidae; genus Lissachatina; species Lissachatina immaculata. The sequence continues at coordinate 45,955,378 of CM019693.1, read as the reverse complement.
GCCCTATGGGACGTTTAACGGCATGGGACAGATATAAGATAAGAGTCCTGAAGAACGTATTCCCGCCACAAATTATACTTCAAGTTCTGATATTTTTTTCAGTTCTAGTATTTTTCTAATTTCTAGTATTGAGCTCGGTTCTAGTATATTTCTCATTTCTGGTACTTTTCTCAGTTCTACTAATTTGAATAGTTCGACACTTAAAAAGTCTACATATAAAATGTAGAATGAATGATGCAGTCATAAAACACATACAGATTTTATCTACAAGTACATAAAATATAAAAACACATGCAGGTTTTATCTACATGTTCATAAAATGTAAAAAAACATACAGGTTTTGTCTACATGTACATAAAATATAAAAAGACATAGAAGTTTTACCTCCAAGTACATAAAATATGAAAACACGTGCAAGTTTTGCCTCATCATCATCGCCTTTCACTCCCTTGAGAGCATAGGCCACGGATAAAGACTCTCCAATCATCCCTGTTCTTTGAATTATTCTTTGCTCCCTTCAGTGTGCATCCTTTGTCTCTGAGCACTGTCATAATTTCTCTTCTCCAAGTAAGTCTAGGTCTTCCTCGTTTTCTATTTCCTTGAGGATTCAGTGTCAGTGCTTGTCTTGCTGTGCTGGTGTCAGGTTTTCTCTGAGTGTGGCCAATCCACCTCCCTTTCCTAGAAATGATTTGTAGGTTCAAAGGTCCTTGTCCTATCCTTTCCCAGACCTCCTCGTTCCTGATCGTGTCCTGCCATTTAATGTTTCAAATCCTCCTCAAGCAGTAGTTCATGAATGTTTGTTTCTCTGCTGTATTATCTTGGTCATAACCCATGTCTACAAACCATATAGCAGGACAGTCTTTACGTTTGTACTGAAAAACCTAGGTTTGATTCTTGTTTTGATGTTCTTAGATGACCATATTTTGTTAAGTTAGATCAATGCTGTCCTGGCCTTGGTTATTCTAACTTTAACATCCTTTCCGTTCACCCGTATTTATCCACTACGCTGCCAAAATATGTGAAACATTCTACTTCCTCAACTGACACTCCCTCGATTACTATGAGGCTATTGCTTGTACTATTACTTTTGTCTGTTAATATATAGTCATAGTTTAACTGAATTATTGTTTAAGATTTGAAGTTTCTCTTGCATTTGTATGCGGCTGTGTGCCAGAAGTGCCACATCATCTGTGAAGTCAAGGTCATCCGGTGGTTCCACAATGTCCACTGTATCCCATTTCTTTTCCCTTGTGTGGTAGTTTTCATGATCCAGTCAATTTCTAGAAGAAATAGGAATGGTGATAGCAAACATCCCTGCCGCACGCCTGTTTCCACTTTAAAACTTTTTGTGAGGGCTCCTCCATGCACGTCGTACCTACACATAGATTTTGCCTACACGTACATAAAATATAAAAACACATACAAGTTTTTCTTATACATACACAAAATATAAATATACATACAGCTTTTGGAAACACTTACATAACATATAAAAATACATACAGGACAACTGTAGTGAAACTGTTATCACAAATAGTGATACTTCATTCAACTACATTCATTTAATTTATTTGCTCATCTCGCCCGGACACTCACTGAATCTGTCTCTCTCCTGCTCCCTTCCTTCACTCCTTCTTTACCGCCAACTAATCAGATTTTTATTAACATCTACAGATGTTCTTGTAAACAGTTACAGATTTTGTAAAGCAGCATCTTATAAGTCACTAGACAAGTACTTCGTCCAGCTTTTTTGTTTGCATGACTAAAAGTTTAAACATTACAAATGTGTATTCTGCTGCTGAATAAATCTCTTCCTATCTTTGTCTTGAAAACAGTCAGAAGAAACTAATGGTTACACAAGAGTAGGTCATACAACAAGTCAGATGCATCATATAGCACGCCACATCATCAACACCTATATCTCACATCATTAATAATATCTTATATCTTATATCCTTCCCGTGCCGTTAAACGTCACATAGGGCTCGCAAAGTAGTTCGCCAATTTTTCCTGTCTTCGGCGAGTCTTTCAACCTCATCAAAGGATTTTATGCCTGTTAATTTGGCCTCTCTTAATAATGTCCTCTTCAGAGATTCACGCGGTCTGCCTCTTTTTCTTCGGCCTGTTGTGTTCCACTTGATAGTTTGTTTTGGGATTCTTTGATCATTTCTTCTCATCACGTGACCAATATATGTCCATCTCCTTTTCCTGATCACACATGAGACTGGTTGTTGTTCAGTCATCTGTCTTATCTCTGCATTGTTCTTGAATTCATTCCACTTGATGCCGAATATTTTCCTTAGGCATTTGTTTTCAAAATAGTCTAATTTCTTGTCTATTTCTTTAGTTGTTTTCCAGCTTTCGCATGCATAAATGAGGGTGGATATTACATTTGAATTGAATAGTCTTAACTTGGTTTTTGTGCTTATAACTTTTGAATTCCATATGTTCTCATGATTCTTGAAGATTGATGCTGCTTTTGCAATTCTGATCCTAACTTCCTTTCTAGTGTCACCATCCTGGTCTATGTAGCTGCCAAGGTATGCAAATTGATTGACATCTTCAATATCTGTCCCTTCTATATGTATTTTTCCATTTTGATTGAGAGGAATTTTCATTATTTTTGTTTTGTCCTTGTTAATTTCAAGTCCTGTTTTGCTAGCCAGTGAAGACAGGCTATCTGTTTTTTCTTGCATGGAATTCATATTATTACTGATAAGAGTTATGTCATCAGCAAAATCAAGATCTTCTAGTTGGGTCCCATGTACCCAGTCAATACCTGTGTTACCTGAGCAGCATTTTTTCATTATGAAGTCTATTGTAATCCCAAAAAGTAAAGGAGACAGTATACATCCTTGTTTCACGCCTGTTAATGATTATATTTATATTAATGATATAAGAGATATATACTCGTACGAGTCCAGCTAAAACAAGTTATCATCATCAAATAATCGTGACATCAAACTACTATCATCATCAAATAATTGTGACATTAAACTACTAACATCATCAAATAAGTGTAACGTCAAAGTATTATCATCATCAAATAACTGTAACTTAAAAAAATGATCATCATCAAATAATTGTGACTAAAAGTATTATCATCATCAGATAATTGTAATGTTAAAAAATATCATCATCACATAACTCTAATGTCAAATATTATAACCATCAAATAATTGTAACGTTCAATGTTATCATCATCAATTAATTATAACGTCAAATATTATCATCAACAAGTAAAGTAGCTTCAAGCAGTCAAGACAGTAAGTGGAGGTGTATGGTTCAGTTTTACAAAAAAGACAGAAGAGTGAAAAAAAGTTGACAGAAATGAGATTGACAGAAACGAGATTGACAGAAACGAGAGTGACAGAGACGAGAGTGACAGAAAGTAAGATTAGCACATAAAAATGAAGAACATACAACAGTCCAATATTTCGGCTAAAGCTTTTTTTTTCAATGATCACAAACAGAAACAACACAACAGATAAAAACACGACAAATAGATGAAAAATATAGACTTAGCTTTATGGTCTCCTCGTAGTACGACAGACAGACACAGCCACAAAGAGAGAGAGAGAGAGAGAGAGACATATAGTCTGCTCTTAGTATGAAAGGCAGACACAGCCACAGAGAGAGAGAGAGAGAGAGACATATAGTCTGCTCTTAGTATGAAAGGCAGACACAGCCACACAGAGAGAGAGAGAGACATATAGTCTGCTATTAGTATGAAAGGCAGACACAGCCACAGAGAGAGAGAGAGAGAGAGAGAGAGAGAGACATATAGTCTGCTATTAGTATGAAAGGCAGACACAGCCACAGAGAGAGAGAGACATATAGTCTGTTCTTAGTACGAAAGACAGACACAGTCACAAAGAGACAGAGACAGACATATGTCTGTTCTTAGTACGAAAGGCAGACACAGCCACATAGAGAGAGAGACATATGTCTGTTCTTAGTACGAAAGGCAGACACGGCCACAGAGAGAGAGAGAGAGAGGAGAGAGAGACATATGTCTACTCTTAGTACGAAAGACAAATACAAAAAGGAAACATACAATGATGCCTGGGAACACGATTTGACCCCAGGTCCTTGGTTGCAGGTATTTGTCTCACCAGGTCCTTGGTTGCAGGTATTTGTCACCCCAGGTCCTTGGCTGCAGGTACTTGTCACTCCAGGTCCTTGACTGCAGGGACTTGTCACTGTAAGTTCTTGGCTGCAGGTACTTGTCACCAAAGGTCCTTGTCTGCAGGTACTTGTTAAGCTTTACATGAAACTAAGAACGTAACTGCCAGGAAGTATGTAGTCTTCTCAAAATCATGGATCATAACACGCGACCTGTTGATCTTTAAATAGATCATACCAGTTAGGCGTGGTTGGCCAAAAGTTGAATATTTATACGGCGAGACGTCAGCAACCCGGACACAAGTTTCTTTATGTTTTAGAAATGTATTCTTCAACATTTTTATCTTACATCTGCTAAAACGACATTGACAAAGCTTTGGCTGAAAAAAAACAAGACATAACACTTCGTTCTTTTTTTAGTTTTTTTTCTGTTTTTATTTTGATCTTAAACTCGAGTGAACCGGTTATGTTTTCCATGAGGTCTCTCTGACCTGCCAGTAAATATGTGTATGTGCATATTCTGAGCTACCAAATATGTGTATGTGCATACCCTGTAAATGTGAAGCATAACAAGGTCACGATATTTTTGTGTACAAATAAAGCAATAAATCCTGGTTAAGTTACCCAGCCATTACGACCCACTTAATACAATTTCTTGAACTCAAGCACTTCTATCAGTTTTTTGTCCTCTTTTATTATCGCTCACAGAACAGTCAGTGACATACGTTAACGTTGACAGCCACGATCGTTGTAGGAATGAATTCAGTGATACGATTGTTGAAAGAACGAATTCAATGACACTGCCGTTGTAGGAATGAATTCAGTGACACTGCCGTTGTAGGAATGAATTCAATGACACTGCCGTTGTAGGAATGAATTCAATGACACTGCCGTTGTAGGAATGAATTCAGTGACACGACCGTTGTAATACCAGGTCCGACAATTAAGTAATGAGACTGATTTTATAATGGCCACGACAAAAATGCCATCTATGAAGCAAAGCGTGGAATCTACAGAGGCAACCTTCATCTATAATCTGGCAACGTTTCATCGCCTCCGATAAGCAGACGACAAATAAGCCGCCATTTTGTTGAGGTGCATTAGAGGTGCTTTGTCATGTAATCAGCATGGAGCAAAAAGCTAACATTAAATTCTATTTAAAAATCGGGAAAAGTGCCATTGAGACAGTTGAATTGATGTAACAAGTTTATAGGGATAACTGTTTACCTCGTACACAGATATTAAGGTGGTATTCACGATTCAAAAGTGGTGTGGAAACGATTGTAAATGCAATTAGACATGGCCCAAATGAGGATCTCATTGCAAAAGTCAGAGAACTGATGTAAGAAGATCGTTGTGTGACAGTGAGGATGATGGCAGATGAATTTGGTGTTAACTGAGAGACCATTTGTAAAATTTTAGTGGAAGATTTGGGCACGAAAAAAGTTGCTTACTCGTTTGTATCATTAGCATTGTGTGATGACCAAAAACATCAGCGTGTTAAGTACGCTAAAGACATCATCAAAAGCGTGTTGCAGAAATAAACATTTGATTGTTGCAGAGGATGAAACGTGGATTTTCCGCTGTGATCGCACAACTAAACGCCAAAATGCTCAGTGGAAGTCATAATCATCACCAAAAGGCAAACAAATTTCGTCTTCAAAACAACTTCAGAAGTTTAAATACTCACTAGCCTTCAATTAGAATTGCTGTAGCGAACTTTTGAGGGGCAATTGTCATCAAATAAAGACACAGTAACCTTCATTTAGAGTTATTGTAAGGCACTTTTGAAAGAAAATTATACTCAAATAAATACACAGCCTTCACCTAGAATTACTGTTAGTTGTAAGAGAGAGAAGTTTGAATATAAAGAAATACACATTAGAACACACATAGAGATGTAAGGAACTTTTGAGAGAAATTTATACTCAGATAAATATATCCTAGCCTTCACTTACAGTTTATGTAAGGAACGTGGGACAGACGTTTATACTCAAATAAATACACACTAGCCTTTACCCTTGTAATTAATGTGGGAGAGAGGTTTATACTACAAGAAATACACTAGCCATCACTTAGAGTTGTTGCAAGGTGTGCGAGAGAGGCGTTTAAAGTCAAATAAATTCACCAGCCTTCGCTTAGAGTTGTTTTAAGGAACTTTTGAGAGAAGTTTATACTCAAGTAAAGATACACTAGCCTTCGCTTAGAGTTGTTTTAAGGAACTTTTGAGAGAAGTTTATACTCAAATAAACATACACTAGCCTTCACTTAGAGTTATTGTAATGGGTATGTGAGAGACGTTTTTACTCAAATAAATACACCAGCCTTCATTTAGAGTTGTAAGAACTTTTGAGAGAAGCGTATAGTCAAATAAATACACTAGAATTCACTTAGAGTTGTTATAAGGAACTTTTAAGAGAAGTTTGTACTGAAATAAATACACACTAGCCTTCACTTAGAGTTGTTGTAAATAGTGCGGGAGATAAATTTATAGAGTTGGAAGGAGTTTGAGAGTGAAGTTTATACACTTAGAGTAGAGGTAAGGAGCGTGGGAGATAAGTTTATACACTTAAGAGTTAGAGAGAGCATTGGAGAGAGGTTTATACACTTAGAGGTGATGCAAAGAGTATGTGAGAGAGGTTTATAGAGTTTATGCAAGGAGTGTGTGAAAGAGGTTTATAGAGTTTATGCAAGGAGTGTGTGAAAGAGGTTTATAGAGTTTATGCAAGGAGTGTGTGAAAAAGGTTTATAGAGTTTATGCAAGGAGTGTGTGAAAGAGGTTTATAGAGTTTATGTGAGGAGTGTGGAAGAGAAGTATAAAGAGGGTGGGAGAGAAGTTTATAGAGTTGATGTAAGGAGTGGGGAGAAGTGTATAGAGTTGATGTAAGGAGTGGGGAGAAATTTATAGAGTTGATGTAGGGAGTGGGGAGAAGTTTATAGAGTTGATGTAAGGAGTGTGGCAGAGACGTTTATAGAGTTGTTGTAAGGACAGTGAAAGAGAAGTTTGTACTAAAAAAAATACACTAGCTTTCACTTACAGTTGTTGTAAGACGTGTAAGAGACATGTTTTACTCAATTAAAAAAACACTACCCTTCACTTACTGTTCTTGTAAGGAGTGTGAGAGAGAAGTTTAAAGTCAAATAAATACCCTAGCCTTCACTTAGAGTTGTTGCAAGGAATATGAGAGAGAGGTTTATACTCAAATAAATACACCCTAGCCTTCACTTATAGTCTATGTAAGGAACGCAGGACAAAGGTTTATACTCAAATAAATACACCAGCCGTCACTTAGAATTGTTGTAAAGAACTTTTGAGAAAATTTGTTCTCAAATAAATACACAATAGCCTTCAATTAGAGTTGCTGTAATGAACATTTGAGAAACATTTATACTCAAATAAATACACACTAGCCTACACTTAGAGTTGTTGTAAGGAACTTGTGAGAGAAGATTATACTCATATAAAGACACACTTGTCTTCCCTTATATTTATTGTTATGAACTTATGAGAAATGTTTATACTCAAATAAATACACTGGCTTTCACTTACAGTTGTTGTAACCAACTTTTGAGAGTAGTTTATACTCAGATAAATACACAATAGCCCTCAATTAGTGTTGTTATTAGCCACTTCTGAGAGAAGATTATACTCAAATAAAGACACACTAGCCTTCATTTAGAGTTGCTGTAAGGAACTTTTTAAAAAGTTTGTACCCCAAATAAATACACACTAGCCTTTACTTAGAGTTTATGTAAGGAAATTTTGAGAGAAGATTACACTCAAATAAATACACAATAGCCCTCATTTAGAGTTTCTGTAAGGATATTAAGAGAGAAGTTTATATCCAAATAAATCCACCCTAGCTTAAAGTTTACTTAAAGTTTTTGTAAGGACCTTTTGAGAGAAGTTTATACTCAAATAAAGATACACTAGTCTTCAATTCACATATGGAATTCAAAAGCTATAAGCACAAAAACCAAGTTAAGACTATTCAATTCAAATGTAATATCCACCCTCAATTATGCATGTGAAAGCTGGAAAACAACTAAAGAAACAGACAAGAAATTAGACTATTTTGAAAACAAATGCCTAAGGGAAATATTCGGCATCAAGTGGAATGAATTCAAGAACAATGCAGAGATAAGACAGATGACTGAACAACAACCAGTCTCATGGGTGATCAGGAAAAGGAGATGGACATATGTTGGTCATGTGATGAGAAGAAATAGAGAATCTCAAAACAAACTATCATGTGGAACACAACAGGCCAAAGAAAAAGAGGCAGACCACATGAAACTCTGAAGAGGACACTGTTAAGAGAGGCCAAATTAACAGGCATAAATCCTTTGATGAGGTTGAAAGACTCGCCGAAGACAGGAAAAATTGGCAAACTACTTTACGAGCCCTATGTGACGTTTAACAAAATGGGAAGGATATAAAATATAAAATAAGATAAGAAGTCTTCAATTAAAGTTGTTGAAAGGAAATTTTGAGAGAAGTTTATACTCAAATAAAGATACATTAGCCTTCACTTAGAGTTGTTGTAATAGGTATGAGAGAGACGTTTTTACTCAAATAAATAAACTAGCCTTCACTTAGAGTTGTTGTAATAGGTATGAGAGAGACGTTTTTACTCAAATAAATAAACTAGCCTTCACTTAGAGTTGTTGTAATAGGTATGAGAGAGACGTTTTTACTCAAATAAATAAACTAGCCTTCACTTAGAGTTGTTGTAATAGGTATGAGAGAGACGTTTTTACTCAAATAAATAAACTAACCTTCACTTAAAGTTGTTGTAAGAACTTTTGAGAGAAGTGTATAGTCTAATAAATACACTAGAATTCACTTGGAACTTTTAAGAGAAGTTTATACTGAAACAAATGCACACTAACATTCACTTAGAGTTGTTGTAAGGAGAGTGAGAGAGACGTTTATACTTATATAAATATACCAGCCTTCACTTAGACTTGTGGTAAAGAATGTGGAGAGAAGTTTAAACTCAAATAAATAAACTAGCTTTCATTTAGGTTTGTTGTAAGGAACGTGGGAGATATGTTTATAGTAAAAAAAATGAAATACGTACTAACCATCACTTAGGTTTGTTGTAAGGAACGTGGGAGATATGTTTATGCCCAAATCAATACACTAGCTAGCCTTCACTTTGAGTTGTTGCAAGTAACGCAGGAGAGATGAGTTGTTGCAAGTAACCCAGGAGAGATGATTACAGTCAAATAAATACACTAGCCTTCACTTTGAGTTGTTGTAAGGAACGTGGGACAGAGGTTTAGAGTAAAAAAAAACCCACACTAGCCTTCACTTTGAGTTGTTGTAAAGAAGGTGAAAGAGATATTTCTTCCCAAATAAATACACTAGCCTTCACTTTGAGTTTTTCTAGGGAAAGTGGAAGAGAACTTTATACTTAAATAAATATACACTGGCTTCACTTACAGTTGCTGTAAGGAGTGTGAGAGAGAAGTTTATACTCAAATAAATACACTAGCCTTCACTTATAGTTATTGTAAGGAATGTCAAGAAGAAGTCATCATCATCATCATCATCATCATCATGTGCCGTGCCGACTGGCGTTGGCTATTATGCTTCTCCAGAGTACACGATCCTTCATGCAGGCCATCAGTTCAGTTGGTGATCTCCTCTCACACCAACCCGTCAGACTGTCCAGTATCATTTCTCTTGGTCTTCTTCTTGATCTTCTTCCTTCTATTTTTCCTGTTGTTATAATATTTTCAATGCCCCCTCTTCTCATTGCATGTCCTATGAAAGTACACTGTCTCTCTCTTATCTTTCTGACAAGGTTTTTTTGTCTCTCCAGCTCTTCTCATACATTCTTCATTAGTTATTTTTGCTGTCCAGGGGATTCGCAACATTCTTCTAATAAACCACATTTCTGCTGCTTCCAATGATTTTTGTGCAGACTTGCCTATTGTCCATGATTCACTTCCATATAACAAGATAGGTTCAATATAGCATTTTAGGACTCGTTTTCTAACATTCATTGATAAAGATGTGTTAGCTAATATGTTTCTCATTCTCTGAAATGCAGTCTTTGCTTGGCCTATTCTGTTCCTAATTTCTGTTTCGCATTTCCCATCTGAAGTTATTACTGCTCCAAGGTATTTGAATTTCTGCACCTGCTTCAGAATGGTTCCGTTTAATTTAATACTGCATGCTGGTGGATTCTGTTTCTTAGATATAACCATAGTCTCTGTCTTTTTGATGTTCAAAGTAAGGCCCTTCTGTTCACTTTCTTTGGCGACTTTATCCAAGAGATTTTGCAGGTCTTGTTGGTTCTCCGCTATCAGCACTGTGTCGTCAGCATACCGAAGGTTGTTAATATTGTATCCTCCAATTTTTATGCCTGGTTCTGTGATGATTGTTCTTAGAATATTCTCGCTGTACAGAGAAGAAAGGTCTGGAGATAGTACACATCCTTGTCGCACCCCTTGCTTTATAGGTTGATATTTTCCAATTCTATTTTCAACTCGAACTGCTGCTTCTTGCTGCCAGTATAGATGTTTTACAATCCTCAAGTCTTTGCCGTCTATATTGATGTCTTCAAGCATTTTAATAATTTCACTATGTTTCACCTTGTCAAATGCCTTGGTGTAATCAATGAAGCATAAGTAGAGATCTTTCTTCAAGAAGAAGTGTTTAGTCAAATAAACACATTAGCCTTCACTTAGAATTCTTGTAAGAAACGTGGGAAAGATTTTTATACTCAAATAAATGCACACTAGCCTTCACTTAGAATTTTTGTAAATCGTGCGGGAGAGAAGTTTATAGAGTTGTTGTAAGGAGGATGGGAGAAGGTTTATAGAATTGTTGTAAGTAGTGTGGGAGAGATGTTTATACTCAAAGAAATACACATTAGTCTTCACTTATAGTTGTTGTAAAGAGTATGGGAGAGATATTTATATAGTTATTGTAAGGAGTGTGGGAAAGAAATTTATAGAGTTGTTGTAAGGAGTGTGGGAGATAAGTTTATAGAGTTGATGTAAGGAGTTTGGGGGAGAAGTTTATAGAGTTGATGTAAGGAGTGTGGCAGAGAAGTTTATAGAGTTGATGTAAGAAGTGGGGGTGGGGAGATATGTTAGAAACATCTTGTGCCTGGAAAAATTAAACAGCTCAACTGCGTGTATTTCACAGCTGTGAGAACATATGTCTGCTGATTAGCTCTAATTTTTTATTTCTGTTGATTAGCTCTAATTTTTTATTTCTGCTGATTAGCTCTAATTTTGTATGTCTCCCGATTAGCTCTAAAGTTGTATTTCTGCTGATTTGTACCAAGATGTGTACCTACTTATTCTGCTAAAGTTGCTGCTGAATGGTAAAACTACTTGCTGATGAATGTTGGGATGGCAGTGACATTCCCTTCACATAAAACAGCAATAAAATGTTCCTCATTGACGTCTGCCACCAATGTTTCGAGTAAGCTAACCCAGTCTTCTGAATTCTTCATTGTTATCTCCGCACTGCAGATAGGTACACTCAAAATCAAGAAGAAACCTTCTTCGTATTTTTATTAAGCAAATTCTAATCCGTTAACGATTGCAACCAGAAGCCAACAGTTCATTAAACTGATCTTTTATCATGGTCCGTGGGTTAAGGACCTCATAGTTTTTGTATCTTATGCCATGTTAAAAAAAACACACACAAAAACACATTCGTTGATTTTTCTCTTGTCAGATATTTTTTACTCACCTATCAAAGGTTGTGTTTGCCTCATAGAATGTTTGTTCTGTGAAATGTTGCCGTTTGTTTTGTCAGATTTCCACATGTGCTGTTGCAGTGATCTCACAAGTATTGAGATGTTGTTGTGTTACTGCAGTGGACCTCACAAGTACTGAATGTTGTTGTGATGTTACCGCAGTGAACCTCACAAGTACTGAGATGTTGTGATGTTAAATGCAGTAGTTGTCACAAGGACTGAGATGAGTCTAAATGATCAATCTAATTTATCACAACTTAGGATAGATCAGTCTAATTTATCACAGCTTAGGACAGATCAGTCTAATTTATCACATCTTTGGACAGATCAGTCTAATTTATCACACCTTGGAACAGATCAGTCTAATTTATCACAACTTAAGAAAGATCATTCTAATTCATCACAACTTAAGATAGATCAGTCTAATTTATCATAACTTAGGGCAGATCAATCTAATTTATCACAACTTAGGGGAGATCAGTCTAATTTATCACATCATCTGAGTGGCTAAGTGGTTAGTGCACTGGTCTCTCATGGCGAAGGTCGGGGGTTCGAATCCGGCCGGAGACACCCCAGTCACCCAGCTGTAGAAATGGGTACCCAACTTCTTCTGGAATTGGGGAAGGAAAGGCGGAAAGGTGTGATACTGACCATATCACCCTCTAGTGTGCTGACAGGTCAAGGAAAATATGGGCACTAACACCATATCCCTATGTGCCTCTAAGACATGAGAGGACTACCTTTTACCTTTCTTATCTTATCCTATATCCTTCCCGTGCCGTTAAACGTCACATAGGGCTCGCAAAGTAGTTCGCCAATTTTTCCTGTCTTCGGCGAGTCTTTCAACCTCATCAAAGGATTTATGCCTGTTAATTTGGCCTCTCTTAATAATGTCATCTTCAGAGTTTCACGTGGTCTGCCTCTTTTACTTCGGCCTGTTGTGTTCCACTTGATAGTTTGTTTTGGGATTCTCTGTTCATTTCTTCTCATCAAGTGACCAACATATGTCCATCTCCTTTTCCTGATCACCCATGAGACTGGTTGTTGTTCAGTCATCTGTCTTATCTCTGCATTGTTCTTGAATTCATTCCACTTGATGCCGAGTATTTTCCTTAGGCATTTGTTTTCAAAAGAGTCTAATTTCTTGTCTATTTCTTTAGTTGTTTCCCAGCTTTCGCATGCATAAATGAGGGTGGATATTACATTTGAATTGAATAGTCTTAACTTGGTTTTTGTGCTTATAACTTTTGAATTCCATATGTTCTCATGATTCTTGAAGATTGATGCTGCTTTTGCAATTCTGATCCTAACTTCCTTTCTAGTGTCACCATCCTGGTCTATGTAGCTGCCAAGGTATGCAAATTGATTGACTTCTTCAATATCTGTCCCTTCTATGTGTATTTTTCCATTGTGATTGACTGGAATTTTCATTATTTTTGTTTTGTTCCTTGTTAATTTCAAGTCCTATTTTGCTAGCCAGTGAAGACAGGCTATCTGTTTTTTCTTGCATGGAATTCACATTATTACTGATAAGAGTTATGTCATCAGTAAAATCAAGATCTTCTAGTTGGGTCCCATGTACCCAGTCAATACCTGTGTTACCTGAGCAGCATTTTTTCATTATGAAGTCTATTGTAATCCCAAAAAGTAAAGGAGACAGTATACATCCTTGTTTCACGCCTGTTTCAATCTGGAACCATTCACTCATCCCTTCTTCTGTCTTGACTACACAAACATATCCATTGTATAAGTCCTTAATGATGTTGACAATTTTAGATGGTATTCCATATAGACATAAAATTCTCCATAATGAATCTCTGTGTATGATATCAAATGCCTTTTTAAAATCTATGAAGTTCTGTATTAATGGTTTCTGCTTTTCAATATGTTCTTCAAGTATTATTCTGAGAGTAAAGATCTGGTCGAGACAGCTTCTCCCTTTTCAAAATCCTGCTTGTTCTTCTCTCATTGCAGTATCCACTATATCTTTGAGTCTATTCAAAATGACCTTGCAAAATACTTTTGACACAACTGATATTAAGGTTACTCCTCTCCAATTGTTACAGTCACTAAGGTTGCCCTTTTTTGGTATTTTAACAATGATTCCTTTCTTCCAATTAGAAGGGACCTTTTCTTCTTTCCAAATCTTGTTAAACATTCTCTGTAATTGTCTCATGTTGTCACTATTGATAGCTTTTAGCATCTCGGCTGTTATTTCATGCAATTTAATTTCATCTAGGTTGACATTTAGTTTGGGGGCTGGTAAGTCAGTTTCAAGGTTTAACAGTAAAGTAAGAGAACAAATATTGTAGGATTAAACCTCGAAAAAATCATAGACAAAGCACTTTAGTGAGACGTGAGAGAAAGAAATATCACAAGAGAATTACCTGGGATTCGAACACGGACTCCGGTAGGACGAGCAGCCGTCTAGCCACGAGAGAACAGCGTACTATCGACTTAGCCAACTAGCACCCCAAAAAAAGGTGTTTTGTTGACATAGTCTTTAGTAACTGCTCAGCAGACATGAGAGATCGTGACACCCAGAAAGAAACGAGGTCGTGACACACAGAAATTCCGTAGCTTAGATTCATTCTCTCTAGCAGGTACCAACTAGACAAACATACACACGGTCTCCTGCTAAGTCGATAGTACGTTGTTCTCTCGTGGCTAGATGGCTGCTCGTCCTACCGGAGTCCGTGTTCGAATCCCAGGTAATTCTCTTGTGATTTTTCTTTCTCTCACGTCTCACTAAAGTGCTTTGTCTATGATTTTTTCGAGGTTTAATCCTACAATATTTGTTCTCTTACTTTACCGTACCAAAACCTCGTAGTTTCCTATTTATAAAAAATTGTTCCTCAAGGTTTAACAATTCTTTTGGGTGTGGTCGATTGAGTATTTCTTGGAAGTGTTCAGCCCATCTTTGCTTTTGGTCTTTATTTGATGTTAATAGTGTTCCAGTTTTGCTAAGGATTGGTCTTTCTTTAGATGTAATAGTACCTGTTAGCCTCTTTTGTATGTTATATAAAGTTTTACTGTCTCCTGTTTTTGCTGCTTTTTGTGCCTCTCACCATATTGTCTATGTATTCTCTTTTGTCCCTTCTAGCTGAACTTTTTACTTTCTTGTCTATGTCTTTGTATTTTGCTTTTGCCGAATCTCTTTCATGATCTGCTTTTGCATTCAACATGTCTAATTTGACTGCTCGTCTTTCATGTATATACTTCCATGTTTTATCTGATATCCATGCTTTTCTATTTGGTTTTTCCAATCCAGCACTTACTTTTGCTGCTGTAATTATGGCTGTGCTGTAAGAATTCCATAACTCATTTATACCTATCTCCTCAACTTCACTGGGTGTTTTGGAATGATTGGCAAGTTCCTGATTGAAATTAATGTTAGTATTTTCTTCTTCTAGGCTGTGGCTGTTTATCTTTCTGTGTACTGATTTCTTGTGTTGACTTTTCAATTTTAGTTTTATTTTCCCTATGCACAGGTTGTGATCACTGTTGACATCTGCACCCCTATAAGCCCTTACATCCATGAGAGATGTTCTGTATTGCTTTCTAATACAAAAATGGTCTATCTGGTTTCTAGTTCTATCATCTGGAGATATCCACGTTGTTTTATGTATCTCTTTGTGTGGGAATATTGTGCCTCCAATGACCATGCCCTCTGTTAGACATAATTAATCTTTCTCCATTCTGATTAACCATGTCAATTCCTTCTTTACCATCACTTTTTCAACGTCGGTATTATCCTTCCCTACCTTAGCATTGAAGTCCCCCATAGCAATTAGGATGTCGTGTTTAGGGACTTTGTTGATGATTTGTTGTAGTTGGTGATAGAAGTCATCTTTCACATCATCATCTGCATCATTTGTGGGTGCATAACACTGTAGTATTGTCATTTTACAGGACAGATCAGTCTAATTTATCACAACTTAGGACAGATCAGTCTAATGTATCACAACTTAGGGCAGATCAGTCTAATTTATCACAACTTGAGACAATTCTAAGAAATTTATTACAACTTGAGACATGTCAATTCAGTCCATCACAACTTGGAATAATTATAACCAGTTTACAACAACTTGGGACATGATGTCCATTCAGTTCATCATAACTTGGGGCATGTATATCTAGTTTATGACAATTGTGGACATGGCTATTCAGTTTATGATAACACTTTGGACATCCCTATTCATTTTATGACAACTTGGATTATGTCTATACAGTTTATGACAACTTGGAATGTTTCTATAGAGTTTATGACAACTTGGAATGTTTCTATAGAGTTTATGACAACTTGGAATGTTTCTATAGAGTTTATGACAACTTAGAATATGTCTATAGAGTTTATGACAACTTGAAATGTTTCTATAGAGTTTATGACAACTTGGAATGTTTCTATAGTGTTTATGACAACTTGGAATGTTTCTATAAAGTTTATGACAACTTGGAATGTTTCTATAGAGTTTATAACAACTTGGAATGTTTCTATAGAGTTTATGACAACTTGGAATATTTCTATAGAGTTTATGACAACTTGAAATGTTTCTATAGAGTTTATGACAACTTGGAATGTTTCTATAGAGTTTATGACAACTTGAAATGTTTCTATAGAGTTTATGACAACTTGAAATATTTCTATAGAGTTTATGATAACTTGGGACAAGGACAAGAGAATATCCGTCTACTGAACTTTACTTTCTTTCTAAATGAAATCAGTCAGTGATACTGTCACGTGATGATGGTTCAAATAAGCCGACAGTGATTACCTTTTCTTAACTCAGATTTCAGTCTCACATAAGCCTAATCTCGGTAGAATGTGACATTTATATTGATGTATTCAGCAGTAATAAATAATAAAATCCACATCTTGCAGTTAACTTACTTTATAACATGGCTGAACATAACACTCCAGGGGTGCTGAAGTTTGAGTAAATCACGCACTCTTTTCTATAGTTCTATTTTTGTGTCCCCGTCAAGTTTTCTTGGCCGCTTAAATCAAAATCCTGGTTCACTTACACTAGGATTGTTGATAAATGATATGTGACAGCAAGAACCCATGCAGAACACCAGAATCATATATAAATATGCTTGTGTTGTTATAAGTGTTGTTATCAGCTGAACCAGAGACAAGACATTGTGAGTACTGTAGATCTAACATATGGTGAATATTCTTAGAACATATCGTCTTTACCTTTCTTTACCTGTAGATCTTAGATATGGTGAATATTGCTAGAACATATATGTGGTGTACAGGTGAATATGTGACAGTTGCTACACAGAGACTCCAAAGAGCAGCAGACATCTTGACATCATGGATAAACAAATGGTGTGTAAGTATAAACACAGAGAAATCAAGTACCACTCTGTTCACCTTTGTAAATGAAATATCCTTAAGGATGGACAACCAACCCACTTACTTAGGAGTGACTTTTGACTCAAAACTGACTTGGAAGCAACACATCAACAGTGCAGAAGCAAAAGCCAGAAGAAAACTAGCCAAATTAAGAAAACTGAGTGGAACCACATGGGGAACTAGTGAAAGAATCCTCAAGAATGTATATCAGCAAAGTATTCTACCACATTTAGAATATGGCTCAACATCTTGGTGCACAGCATCAAACACTACGCTGCATAATCTAGACAAGGTTCAAAATCAGTCACTACGGATTATCACAGGTGCCATGAGGTCCACACCAATAGTAGAAATGCAGAAAATAGTTGGTGTTCAACCGCTAAAGGAACGTAGAGACACAAAGGTCATGACCATGGGAGAAAAATTCCTTAGCTCTGTAAGCCATCCCCTGAAGGAGAGATTCAATAACTTGGCATTAGGACGGCTTAAAAGAAGCAGCTTCATTCACCAGGCCAAGCGTATGCGTAAGCTGATACCTGACCTTCCAACTGTAGTTGCTCCATTATCATCTGTACCAGAGCATACACCATGGAAAGAAGCAGGTTGTACACAAATAACTATTCAGACTGAAGTGAAAGGTGTGCAGAATGGTGAGATGCAGAGCAGTCTTGTAAGATCAACAGCCACACTTCTAGATGATAAATATCCATGTGACACCTGGATACATGTGTATACAAATGGATCTGCACACAATGCCATAAAGAATGGAGGGGCAGGAGCACATATTGAATATCCAAACAACACCACTGACAAGATTTCCATACCCACTGGAAAATACTGCAACAACTATGATGCAGAAGTTAGGGCAATTATTGCTTCAGTTGAAAAACTATCAGACTCCAGAATTGATACATGTCCTGTAGTAATTCTCCCAGATGCAAGATCAGTACTGGAAGCTCTTCAGTACAACAAACTACCAGACCTTAAGGATGCCTTGTCAAAAATGGGCTTACAACATGGAGTCACTTTGCAATGGATTCCCTCCCACTGTGGGATACCAGGCAATGAAAAAGCTGACCATCTGGCCAAAGAGGGCACTGAAATGGAGCAACCAGACATACCAATCACCTATAATCAGAAGAAAAGCATGATAAAAACCTACAGGAAGCCACAAACACCACCACATGATGACTATCACATGTTAAACAGAAAGGAACAAGTCACCATCTTCCATCTCCGAACAGGACACAGCTGACTCCGAAGTCATATGTATACAAAGTTTAAGGTTGGTACTACTAATCTATGTACATGTGCCCAGGTGCCCCAAACTGTGGAACATATCCTCCAGAACTGCACCAACTATGAGACACTGAGAAATAATTACTGGCCCAGTGAAACCACTAAAGAAGATAAGCTCTATGGTTCCATACATGAATTACAAAAAAACAATGAAATTTATCCAAGAGACAGGACTGCAGATATAGACAGACAGTGTGAAGAAGAAGAAGAAGAAGCAGAAGAAGCTAGAACATATCGTCTATATCTTTCTTTACCTGTAGATCTTAGATATGGTGAATATTGCTAGAACATATATGTGGTGTACAGGTGAATATGTGACAGTTGCTACACAGAGACTCCAAAGAGCAGCAGACATCTTGACATCATGGATAAACAAATGGTGTGTAAGTATAAACACAGAGAAATCAAGTACCACTCTGTTCACCTTTGTAAATGAAATATCCTTAAGGATGGACAACCAACCCACTTACTTAGGAGTGACTTTTGACTCAAAACTGACTTGGAAGCAACACATCAACAGTGCAGAAGCAAAAGCCAGAAGAAAACTAGCCAAATTAAGAAAACTGAGTGGAACCACATGGGGAACTAGTGAAAGAATCCTCAAGAATGTATATCAGCAAAGTATTCTACCACATTTAGAATATGGCTCAACATCTTGGTGCACAGCATCAAACACTACGCTGCATAATCTAGACAAGGTTCAAAATCAGTCACTACGGATTATCACAGGTGCCATGAGGTCCACACCAATAGTAGAAATGCAGAAAATAGTTGGTGTTCAACCGCTAAAGGAACGTAGAGACACAAAGGTCATGACCATGGGAGAAAAATTCCTTAGCTCTGTAAGCCATCCCCTGAAGGAGAGATTCAATAACTTGGCATTAGGACGGCTTAAAAGAAGCAGCTTCATTCACCAGGCCAAGCGTATGCGTAAGCTGATACCTGACCTTCCAACTGTAGTTGCTCCATTATCATCTGTACCAGAGCATACACCATGGAAAGAAGCAGGTTGTACACAAATAACTATTCAGACTGAAGTGAAAGGTGTGCAGAATGGTGAGATGCAGAGCAGTCTTGTAAGATCAACAGCCACACTTCTAGATGATAAATATCCATGTGACACCTGGATACATGTGTATACAAATGGATCTGCACACAATGCCATAAAGAATGGAGGGGCAGGAGCACATATTGAATATCCAAACAACACCACTGACAAGATTTCCATACCCACTGGAAAATACTGCAACAACTATGATGCAGAAGTTAGGGCAATTATTGCTTCAGTTGAAAAACTATCAGACTCCAGAATTGATACATGTCCTGTAGTAATTCTCCCAGATGCAAGATCAGTACTGGAAGCTCTTCAGTACAACAAACTACCAGACCTTAAGGATGCCTTGTCAAAAATGGGCTTACAACATGGAGTCACTTTGCAATGGATTCCCTCCCACTGTGGGATACCAGGCAATGAAAAAGCTGACCATCTGGCCAAAGAGGGCACTGAAATGGAGCAACCAGACATACCAATCACCTATAATCAGAAGAAAAGCATGATAAAAACCTACAGGAAGCCACAAACACCACCACATGATGACTATCACATGTTAAACAGAAAGGAACAAGTCACCATCTTCCATCTCCGAACAGGACACAGCTGACTCCGAAGTCATATGTATACAAAGTTTAAGGTTGGTACTACTAATCTATGTACATGTGCCCAGGTGCCCCAAACTGTGGAACATATCCTCCAGAACTGCACCAACTATGAGACACTGAGAAATAATTACTGGCCCAGTGAAACCACTAAAGAAGATAAGCTCTATGGTTCCATACATGAATTACAAAAAAACAATGAAATTTATCCAAGAGACAGGACTGCAGATATAGACAGACAGTGTGAAGAAGAAGAAGAAGAAGCAGAAGAAGCTAGAACATATCATCTTTATCTTTCTTTATCTGTAGATCTAAAATATGGTGACTATTCTTAGAACACATCGTCTTTATCTTTCTTTATCTGTAGATCTAAAATATGGTGACTATTGTCTTTATCTTTCTTTATCTGCAAACCTGATTGGTGTTTCAGCTGCCTCTCACATTTTTTTTGGTCATTTATTGTGTATTAAATGCAACTGTCTTGATGCTCTTATGTTGTCTTGTCTTGTCCTGTGCTATCTCCCTGTAACTGCGAACTGGTGTTCTTTGTAGCCGATGCTGTGAAAGTATTGAGGTACAACCTGGTTTCGTATTAGGAGCGGATCATGGCAGCTAGTTTTTCATTCCCGGAGTCCAACTAAGGGTGCAGTAGGTGTGCAGTACTTCTTTAACAGACTCCACCGTCATGGGGACTACGGCTATCCCTGCCCCGTTAACCAGGCTGGGCTTGTTACTTGGGGGACCAACAGAGAGGTGGGACAGGGTCTTGGTCAGCTATGGTTCGCTAACCCTGACGCTATGGGTCGCTAATTGTCTAATCGGACAGCGCCTTCACCATCGATGCTTTCATATTGTGTGGGTTAATGAATGGTCTACTGTGCCTTTCTCTACTGTGCCTTTCTCTACTGTGCCTTTCTCCAATGTCCAGAGCAGATATAGAAAAATCATTTTCACTGCAGAATTTATCATTTGGGATCATGCTGACCTTATCACTTTGGATCACGCACTGATCTCATCATTTTGAATCACGCGCTGATCTCATCATTTTGGATCACGCGCTGATCTCATCACTTGGGATCACATTGAGACTTACTCTACTGGCCAAGATGATAGAGCTGAAACAGCAACTCAGACAAATTGGGTAGGGTTTCTAGTTCACAGATGTGATAATTTACAGTACATCACTCGTGATAACCGGGCCACTCTGATAATTCGGCCCGTTTAATAACTGAATCAATCTGAAAAATAGTTTAGCCCGATATCTAAGTCAACCTGAAAAATAGTTTAGCCTGATAACTAAGTCAACCTGAAAAATAGTTTAGCCTGATATCTATGTCAACCTGAAAAATAGTTTAGCCTGATAAATAAGTCAACCTGAAAAATTGCTTAACCTGATAACTGAGTCAACCTGAAAAATTGTTTACCCTGATATCAAAGTCAAGTTGAAAAATAGTTAGCCTGATAACTAAGTCAACCTGAAAAATAGATCCGTCTAGTAGTTAAGTCAACATAAAAAAACAATTTAGCCTGGTAACTAAGTCAACCTGAAAAATAGATCAGTCTAGTAGCTAAGTCAACCTGAAAAACAGTTTACCCTGGTAACTAAGTCAACCTGAAAAATAGTTTAGCCTGGTAACTAAGTCAACCTGAAAAATAGTTTAGCCTGGAAACTAAGTCAACCTGAAAAATAGATCAATCTAGTAACTAAGTCAACCTGAAAAACAGTTTAGCCTGGTAACTAAGTCAACCTAAAAAATAGATCAATCTAGAAATTAAGTCAAAATGAAAAACAGTTTAGCCTGCTAACTAAGTCAACCTGAAAAATAGATCAATCTAGAAATTAAGTCAACCTGAAAAATAGTTTACCCTGGTAACTAAGTCAACCTGAAGAACAGTTTAGCCTGATAACTAAGTCAACCTGAAAAATAGTTTAGCCTGGTAACTAAGTCAACCTGAAAAACAGTTTAGCCTGGTAACTAAGTCTTCCAGTTACCAGCGATGTTGATCACATCTTAACTTTAAGTCTTATATTTTGAATATGAACTTATTCTCATATTTTCTCTCTCCCCCGAACTTCTTCTTCAAATTTAAGAAGCTTTATAAAGTCAAGATTCCAGTTACCAGCGATGTTGATCACAGCTTGCCTCTGTGCTATCATGGTGGCCCACGTGGCAGCACAGCCATCTACTGAAGTACCAAACCGGTGCCCAGAAGCCGGAAGTCCTCAGTCTGTCCTGTACGGTGACGTCAATGATTGCAGCTACTACTTTCAGTGCAACCATGGCGTCCCCATTCGTATGTCCTGTTCGCCAGGGACGGTGTGGTCTGACATCTCCCAGACTTGCGTCGGATACAACTCACATTACGATACGTGCACTAGTAGGTTGTGTTTTATCGCTAGTGTATAATATCAATCCATTTCTGTTCAGAATGTCTGACATGTTTAAGAATTTCTATTCAGAATTCTTGACATTTTTATGATCTTTTATACAGAATATCTGATATTTTTATGATCTTCTATTCACAATGTCTGACATGTTGATGACCTTCTATTCACAATGTCTGACATGTTGATGACTTTCTATTCACAGTGTCTGACATATTGATGACCTTCTATTCACAATATCTGACATGTTGATGACCTCCTATTCACAATGTCTGACACGTTGATGACCTTCTATTCACAATGTCTGACATGTTGATGACCTTCTATTCAGAATGTCCGACATGTTTACGAACTTCTATTCATAATTCCTGACATGTTGATGACCTTCTATTCAGAGTGTCTGACATGTTTATGACCTTTTATTCAGAATGTACAACATATGTGTGACTTTCTATTCAGAATGTCGAACATGTTTATGACTTCTATTCAGAATGTCTAACATATTTGTGACTTACATGATAGACTGTGGCTTCTGTTTGCTTTGTTACAATTAAGGAAACTTCTGGAACGGGTTTCCAGGTTCTAACCCATCGATGTGTACATGTCTCAACTTACAGAGCTTCATATTCTCATCTACCTCCAGGCTTTCACATACCTCCAGATTAACTCCAGGCTTTCACCTACCTCCAGATTCTTATCTAACTCCCGGCTTTCAACTACTTCAAGATTCTTATCTAACTCCTGGCTTTTACATTTCATCAGATTCTTATATAACTCCCGGCTTTCACCTACCTCAAGGTTCTTATCTAACTCCAGACTTTCACCTACCTCCAGATTCTTATCTAACTCCAGGGTTTTCACCTACCTCAAAGTTCTTATGTAACTCCAGGCCTTCACCTACATCAGGGTTCTTATCTAACTCCAGGCTTTCACCTACCTCCAGATTTTTATCTAACTCCAGGCTTTCACTTACCTCAAGGTTCTTATCTAACTCCAGGCTTTCACCTATCTCCAGATTCTTATTTAACTCCAGGCTTTCACCTACCTCAAGATTCCTATCTATCTGCAGGCTTTCACCTACCTACAGATTCTTATCTAACTCCAGGCTTACACCTACCTAGAGATTCTTATCTAACTCCAGGTTTTCACCTACCTCCAGATTCTTATTTTACTCCAGGCTTTCACATACCTCAAGATTCTTATCTAACTTCAGACTTTCACCTACCTCCAGATTTTTATCTAACTCCCGGCTTTCACCTATCTCAAGATTCTTATCTAACTCCAGGCTTTCACCTACCTCCAGATTCTTATCTAACTCCACGCTTTCACCTACCTCCAGAATCTTATTTAACTCCAGGCTTTCATTTACCTCAAGATTCTTATCTATCTCCAGGCTTTCACCTACCTACAGATTCTTATTTAACTCCAGGCTTTCACCTACATCCAGATTCTTATCTAACTCCAGGCTTTCACCTACCTCAAGGTTCTTATCTAACTCACGGCTTTCACCTACCTCAAGGTTCTTATCTAATTCCAGACTTTCACCTACCTCAAGATTCTTATCTAACTCCGGGGTTTTTACCTACCTCACGGTTCTTATCTAACTCCCTGATTTCACCTACTTTAAGATTCTTATTTAACTCTTGGCTTTAACGTACCTCAAGGTTCTTATCTAACTCCAGGCTTTCACCTACTTCAAGATTCTTATCTAACTCCAGGCTTTCACCTACCTCAAGATTCTTATCTAACTCCAGGCCTTCACCTACATCAAGGTTCTTATCTACTTCCCGGCTTTCACCTACTTCAAGATTCTTATCTAACTCCCGTCTTTCGCCTACGCCAAGATTCTTATCTAACTCCAGGCCTTCACCTACATCAAGGTTCTTATCTAACTCCAGGCTTTCACCTACCTCAAGATTCTTATCTAACTCCAGGCTTTCCCTTACCTCCAGAATCTTATCTAACTCCAGGCTTTCACCTAGTTCAAGATTCTTATCTAACTCCAGGCTTTCACTTACCTCAAGGTTCTTGTCTAACACCAAACCTTCACCTATCTCCAGATTCTTATCTAATTCCAGGCTTTCATTTACCTCAAGATTCTTATTTAACTCCAGGTTTTCACCTACCTCACGGTTCTTATTTAACTCCAGGCTTTCACCTACTTCAAGCTTCTTATCTAACTTTAGGCGTTCACTCACCTCAAGATTCTTATCTACTTCCAAGCTTTCACATACTTCCAGATTCTTATCTAACTCCCGGCTTTCACCTACCTCAAGATTCTTATCTAACTCCGGGGTTTTTACCTACCTCACGGTTCTTATCTAACTCCCTGATTTCACCTACTTTAAGATTCTTATTTAACTCTTGGCTTTAACGTACCTCAAGGTTCTTATCTAACTCCAGGCTTTCACCTACTTCAAGATTCTTATCTAACTCCAGGCTTTCACCTACCTCAAGATTCTTATCTAACTCCAGGCCTTCACCTACATCAAGGTTCTTATCTACTTCCCGGCTTTCACCTACTTCAAGATTCTTATCTAACTCCCGTCTTTCGCCTACGCCAAGATTCTTATCTAACTCCAGGCCTTCACCTACATCAAGGTTCTTATCTAACTCAAGGCTTTCACCTACCTCAAGATTCTTATCTAACTCCAGGCTTTCACTTACCTCAAGATTCTATCTAACTCCAGGCTTTCACCTAGTTCAAGATTCTTATCTAACTCCAGGCTTTCACTTACCTCAAGGTTCTTGTCTAACACCAAACCTTCACCTATCTCCAGATTCTTATCTAATTCCAGGCTTTCATTTACCTCAAGATTCTTATTTAACTCCAGGTTTTCACCTACCTCACGGTTCTTATTTAACTCCAGGCTTTCACCTACTTCAAGCTTCTTATCTAACTTTAGGCGTTCACTCACCTCAAGATTCTTATCTACTTCCAAGCTTTCACATACTTCCAGATTCTTATCTAACTCCCGGCTTTCACCTACTTCAAGATTCTTATCTAACTCCAGGATTTTACCTACCTCAAGATTCTTATCTAACTCCAAGTCTTCACCTACATCAAGGTTCTTATCTAACTCCAGGCTTTCACCTACCTCAATATTATTATCTAACTCCAGGCTTTCACTTACCGCAAGGTTCTTATCTAACTCCAGGCTTTCACCTACCTCCAGATTCTTATTTAACGCCACGCTTTCACCTACCTTAAGATTCCTATCTATCTCCAGGCTTTCACCTACCTACAGATTCTTACCTAACTCCAGGCTTACACCTACCTCCAGATTCTTATATAACTCCAGGCTTTCACCAGCCTCCAGACACTTATCTAATTCCAGTCTTTCACCTACCTCAAGGTTTTTATCTAACTCCAGGCTTTCACCTACGTCAAAGTTGTAATCTAACTCCTGGCTTTCACCTACCTGAAGGTTCTTATCTAATTCCAGACTTTCACCTACCTCCAGATTCTTATCTAACTCCATGGTTTTCACCTACCTCAAAGTTCTTATGTAACTCCAGGCCTTCACCTACATCAAGGTTCTAATCTAACTCCAGGCTTTTACCTACCTCCAGATTATTATCTAACTCCAGGCTTTCACTTACCTCAAGGTTATTATCTAACTCAAGGCTTTCACCTACCTCCAGATTCTTATTAACGCCACGCTTTCACCTACCTTAAGATTCCTATCTATCTCCAGGCTTTCACCTACCTACAGATTCTTACCTAACTCCAGGCTTACACCTACCTCCAGATTCTTATATAACTCCAGGCTTTCACCAACCTCCAGATTCTTATCTAACTCCAGGTTTTCACCTACCTCAAGGTTTTTATCTAACTCCAGGCTTTCACCTACGTCAAAGTTGTAATCTAACTCCTGGCTTTCACCTACCTGAAGGTTCTTATCTAATTCCAGACTTTCACCTACCTCCAGATTCTTATCTAACTCCATGGTTTTCACCTACCTCAAAGTTCTTATGTAACTCCAGGCCTTCACCTACATCAAGGTTCTAATCTAACTCCAGGCTTTTACCTACCTCCAGATTATTATCTAACTCCAGGCTTTCACTTACCTCAAGGTTATTATCTAACTCAAGGCTTTCACCTACCTCCAGATTCTTATTAACTCCAGGCTTTCACCTACCTCAAGATTCCTATCTATCTGCAGGCTTTCACCTACCTACAGATTCTTATCTAACTATAGGCTTACACCTAACTCCAGATTTTTATATAACTCCAGGCTTTCACCAACCTCCAGATTCTTATCTAACTCCAGGCTTTCACCTACCTCAAGGTTCTTATCTAACTCCCGGCTTTCACATACGTCAAAGTTCTAATCTAACTCCCGGCTTTCACCTACATCAAGGTTCTTATCTAACTCCAGACTTTTACCTACCTCCAGATTCTTATTTAACTCCAGGCTTTCACCTACCTCAGGATTCCTATCTATCTGCAGGCTTTCGCCTACCTACAAATTCTTATCTAACTCCAGGCTTACACATACCTCCAGATTCTTATATAACTCCAGGCTTTCACCAACATCCAGTGTCTTATCTAACTCCAGGTTTTCACCTACCTCAAGGTTATTATCTAACTCCAGGATTTCACCTACCTCAAGGTTCTTATCTTTCTCCAGACTTTCACCTACCTCAAGATTCTTATCTAGCTCCCGTCTTTAACCTACTTCAAGATTCTTATCTAACTCCAAGAATTCACCTACATCAAGGTTCTTATCTAACTCCCCGTTTTCACCTACTTCAAGGTTCTTATCTAACTCCAGGCTTTCACCTACCTCAAGATTCTTATCTAACTCCAGGCTTTCACTTACCTCCAGATTCTATTCTAACTCCAGACTTTCACCTACTTCAAGATTATTATCTAACCCCAGGTTTTCACTTACCTCAAGGTTCTTGTCTAACACAAAGCCTTCACCTATCTCCAGATTCTTATCTAACTCCAGGCTTTCACTTACCTCAAGATTCTTATCTAAATTCAGGTTTTCACCCACCTCCAAATAATTATTTAACTCCTGGCTTTCACCTACCTCCAGATTCTTATTTAACTCCAGGCTTTCACATACCTCAAAGTTTTTATCTAACTCCCGGCTTTCACCTACCTCCAGATTCTTATCTAACACCCGACTTTCACCTGCTTCAAGTCTCTTATCTAACTCCAGGCTTTCACCTACATCAAGGTTCTTATCTAACAACAGGCTTTCACCTACTTCAAGATTATTATCTAACTCCAGGCTTTCACCTACACCAAGGTTCTTATCTAACTCAAGGCTTTCACCTACTTTAAGATTCTTATTAACTCCCGGCTTTCACGTACCTCCAGATTCTTATCTAACTCCAGGCCTTCACCTACATCAGGTTTCGTATCTAACTCCAGGCTTTCACCTACTTGAAGTTTATAATCGAACTCCCGGCTTTCACCTACCTCCAGATTCTTATCTAGCTCCAGCGCTTAACCTACATCAAGGTTCTTATCTAACTCCAGGCCTTCACCTACATCAAGATTCTTATCTAACTCCAGCCTTTCACCTACCTCAAGATTCTTATCTAACTCCAGGCTTTCACCTTCCTCCAGATTCTTCTCTAACTCCAGGCTTTCACCTACCTGCAGATTCTTATCTAACTTCAGGCTTTCACCTACCTCAAGGTTCTATCTAACTCCCAGCTTTAACCTACCTCAAGGTTCTTATCTAACTCAAGACTTTCACCTTCCTGAATGTTCTTATATAATTCCAGGGTTTTCACCTACCTCAAGGTTCTTATCTAACTCCAGACTTTCACCGACATCAAGGTTCTAATCTAACTCCAGGCTTTCACCTACCTCAAGATTCTTATCTAACTCCCGGCTTTTACCTACCTCCAGATTCTTATCTACCTCCAGGCTTTCACCTACCTCAAGGTTCTTATCTAACTCCCGGCTTTCACCTACCTCAAGGTTCTTATCTAATTCCAGACTTTCACCTACCTCAAGATTCTTATCTAACTCCCGACTTTCACCTAACTCAAAGTTCTTATCTAACTCCAGGCTTTCACCTACCTTAAGATTCTTATCTAACTCCAGGTTTTCACTTACCTCCAGGTTCTTATCTAACTCCCGGCTTTCACCTACCTCACGGTTCTTATTTAACTCCAGGCTTTCACCTACTTCAAGCTTCTTATCTAACTTCAGGCGTTCACTCACCTCAAGATTCTTATCTATCTCCAAGCTTTCACCTACTTCCATCATTCTTATCTAACTCCAGGCTTGCATCTACCTCAAGATTCTTATCTAACTCCAGGCTTTCACCTACCTGAATGTTCTTATCTAACTCCAGGCTTTCACCTACCTCAAGATTCTTATCTAACTCCAGGCTTTCACCTAATTCAAGATTCTTATCTAACTCCAGGCTTTCACCTACCTCAAGATTCTTATCTAACTCCCGGCTTTCACCTACTTCAACGTTCTTATCTAACTCCAGGCTTTCATCTACCTCAAGATTCTTATCTAACTCCCGTCTTTCACCTACTTCAAGATTCTTATCTAACTCCTGGCTTTCACCTACATCAAGGCTATTATCGAACTCCAGGCTTTCACCTACTTCAAGATTCTTATCTAACTCCCGGCTTTTACCTACCTCCAGATTCTTATCTAACTCCAGGGTTTCAGCTACTTCACGGTTTTTATATAACTCCCGGCTATCACCTACTTCAAGATTCTTATCTTACTCCAGGCTTTCACCTACCTCAGTGTTCTTATCTAACTCCAAGCTTTCACCCACTTCAAGATTCTTATCTAACTCCAGGCTTTCACCTACCTCAAGGTTCTTATCTAACACCAGGCTTTCACCTACTTCAAGATTCTTATCTAACTCCAGGCGTTCACCTACCTCAAGATTCTTATCTTCCTCCAAGCTTTCACCTGCTTCCATCATTCTTATCTAACTCCAGTTTTGCATCTACCTCAAGATTCTTATCTAACTCCCGGCTTTCACTTACCTCTAGGTTCTTATCTTACTCCCAGCTTTCACCTACCTCAAGATTCTTATCTAACTCCAGGCTTTCACCTAATTCAAGATTCTTATCTAACTCCCGGCTTTCACCTACCTCAAGATTCTTATCTAACTCCCGGCTTTCACCTACTTCAACGTTCTTATCTAACTCCAGGCTTTCACCTACCTCAAGATTCTTATCTAACTCCAGGCTTTCACCTACTTCAACGTTCTTATCTAACTCCAGGCTTTCACCTACCTCAAGATTCTTTTCTAACTCCCGGCTTTCACCTACTTCAAGATTCTTATCTAACTCCTGGCTTTCACCTACATCAAGGCTATTATCGAACTCCAGGCTTTCACCTACTTAAAGATTCTTATCTAACTCCCGGCTTTTACTTACCTCCAGATTCTTATCTAACTCCAGGGTTTCACCTACTTCACGGTTTTTATCTAACTCCCGGCTATCACCTACTTCAAGATTCTTATCTTACTCCAGGCTTTCACTTACCTCTAGGTTCTTATCTTACTCCCAGCTTTCACCCACTTCAAGATTCTTATCTAACTCCAGGCTTTCACCTACATCAAGGTTCTTTTCTAACTCCAGGCTTTCACCTACTTCAAGATTCTTATCTATCTCCAAGCTTTCACCTACCTCAAGATTCTTATATAAATCTAGGCTTTCACCTACCTCAAGGTTCTTATCTAACACCAGGCTTTAACCTACTTCAAGATTCTTATCTAACTCCAGGGTTCACCTACCTCAAGATTCTTATCTAACTCCCGGCTTTCACCTACTTCAAGATTCTTATCTAACTCCTGGCTTTCACCTACATCAAGGCTATTATCGAACTCCAGGCTTTCACCTACTTCAAGATTCTTATCTAACTCCCGGCTTTTACCTACCTCCAGATTCTTATCTAACTCCAGGGTTTCAGCTACTTCACGGTTTTTATATAACTCCCGGCTATCACCTACTTCAAGATTCTTATCTTACTCCAGGCTTTCACCTACCTCAGTGTTCTTATCTAACTCCAAGCTTTCACCCACTTCAAGATTCTTATCTAACTCCAGGCTTTCACCTACCTCAAGGTTCTTATCTAACACCAGGCTTTCACCTACTTCAAGATTCTTATCTAACTCCAGGCGTTCACCTACCTCAAGATTCTTATCTTCCTCCAAGCTTTCACCTGCTTCCATCATTCTTATCTAACTCCAGTTTTGCATCTACCTCAAGATTCTTATCTAACTCCCGGCTTTCACTTACCTCTAGGTTCTTATCTTACTCCCAGCTTTCACCTACCTCAAGATTCTTATCTAACTCCAGGCTTTCACCTAATTCAAGATTCTTATCTAACTCCCGGCTTTCACCTACCTCAAGATTCTTATCTAACTCCCGGCTTTCACCTACTTCAACGTTCTTATCTAACTCCAGGCTTTCACCTACCTCAAGATTCTTATCTAACTCCAGGCTTTCACCTACTTCAACGTTCTTATCTAACTCCAGGCTTTCACCTACCTCAAGATTCTTTTATAACTCCCGGCTTTCACCTACTTCAAGATTCTTATCTAACTCCTGGCTTTCACCTACATCAAGGCTATTATCGAACTCCAGGCTTTCACCTACTTCAAGATTCTTATCTAACTCCCGGCTTTTACTTACCTCCAGATTCTTATCTAACTCCAGGGTTTCACCTACTTCACGGTTTTTATCTAACTCCCGGCTATCACCTACTTCAAGATTCTTATCTTACTCCAGGCTTTCACTTACCTCTAGGTTCTTATCTTACTCCCAGCTTTCACCCACTTCAAGATTCTTATCTAACTCCAGGCTTTCACCTACATCAAGGTTCTTTTCTAACTCCAGGCTTTCACCTACTTCAAGATTCTTATCTATCTCCAAGCTTTCACCTACCTCAAGATTCTTATCTAACTCCAGGCTTCACCTACCTCAAGATTCTTATCTAACTCCAGGCTTCACCTACTTCAACGTTCTTATCTAACTCCAGGCTTTCACCTACCTCAAGATTCTTTTCTAACTCCCGGCTTTCACCTACTTCAAGATTCTTATCTAACTCCTGGCTTTCACCTACATCAAGGCTATTATCGAACTCCAGGCTTTCACCTACTTCAAGATTCTTATCTAACTCCCGGCTTTTACTTACCTCCAGATTCTTATCTAACTCCAGGGTTTCACCTACTTCACGGTTTTTATCTAACTCCCGGCTATCACCTACTTCAAGATTCTTATCTTACTCCAGGCTTTCACTTACCTCTAGGTTCTTATCTTACTCCCAGCTTTCACCCACTTCAAGATTCTTATCTAACTCCAGGCTTTCACCTACATCAAGGTTCTTTTCTAACTCCAGGCTTTCACCTACTTCAAGATTCTTATCTATCTCCAAGCTTTCACCTACCTCAAGATTCTTATATAAATCTAGGCTTTCACCTACCTCAAGGTTCTTATCTAACACCAGACTTCACCTACATCAAGATTCTTATCTAACTCCGGGGTTTTCACCTACCTTCAGATTCTTATCTAACTCCAGGCTTTCACCTACCTCAAGGTTCTTATCTACCTCCAGGCTTTCACCTACGTCCAGACTCTCACCTACTTCCAGGCTCAAAACTACTTCTAGGTTCCCACCTACTTGCAGGCTTTCACCTACTTGAAAGTCTCACCTACCATCAATTTCACACTTACCTTCCTTTTCTTACCATCCTTCAGACTCACATACCTTCAAACTCTCCTGTATCTTCCGGTTCTTACATACTTTCAGCCTCTCACCTAATTTCAAGCTCTCTTATCTTATCTTATATCCTTCCCGTGCCGTTAGACGTCACATAGGGCTCGCAAAGTAGTTCGCCAATTTTTCCTGTCTTCGGCGAGTCTTTCAACCTCATCAAAGGATTTTATGCCTGTTAACTTGGCCTCTCTTAATAATGTTCTCTTCAGAGTTTCACGCGGTCTGCCCCTTTCAAGCTCTCACCTACATTCAATTCCTCGCCTACCGTCAGAGGCTCACCTACCTTCAGGCTCTCGAGTGCCTTCAGATTCTTACCACCCTTTAGGATCTCACCTACTTTCAGTCTCTCGACTGCCTTCAGATTCTTACCATCCTCTAGGCTCTCATCTACCTTCAGGCTCTCGAGTGCCTTCAGATTCTTACCACCCTTTAGGTTCTTACCTACCTTCAAGCTCTCGCCTACTTTCAGGTTCTCATCTAACTTCACCCTCTCACCTATCTACATAGGCTAAGGTACCTTCCCGCTCTCACTTACCTTCAGGGTTTTTACCTACCTTTAGGCTCTCACCTAGCGTCAAGCTCTCACCTACCTTCAAGCTCTCCACTTTCAGCTTCTTATCTACCTCCAAACTCTCACCTACCTTCATATTCTCTCTTACTTTCAGGCTTTCGCCTACCTTCAGACTCTTAAATACATGCAAGGTCTCGCCTACCTTCAAACTGTCATTTACCTTCAAGTTCTGACCTACCTTTAAGCTCCCACCTACCTTCAAGCTCTCATTTAACCTTCAGACTCTCAAATACATTCAAGTTCTCAATTACCTTCAAGCTCTTACCTCGCTTTAAGCTCTTACCTAGCTTTAAGCTCTTACTTAGCTTTAAACTTTCACCTAATTCAGAATTTCGTCTACCTTCAGAATCTCACCTACCATCAGCCTGTCACCTACCTTCAAATTCTCATTTACCATTAGACTCTCACCTAATTCTGACTCTCGTATAACTTCATGCCCTCATCTACCTCCAGGCTCTCACCTATATTCAGACTCATCTACATTCATACTCTCATCTACCTTCAAGCTCTCACATACCTTAAGGCTCTCACCTACTTTCCGGCTCTCACCTACCTTAAGGCTTTCACCTACCTTCTGGCTCTCACATACCTTAAGGCTCTCACCTACTTTCCGGCTCTCACCTACCTTAAGGCTTTCACCTACCTTCTGGTTCTCACATACCTTAAGGCTCTCACCTACTTTCCGGCTCTCACCTACCTTAAGGCTCTCACCTACTTTCCGGCTCTCACCTAACCTTCAGGCTCTCACCTACCTTAAGGCTCTCACCTACCTTAAGGCTTTCACCTACCTTAAGGCTCTCACCTAACCTTCAGGCTCTCACCTACCTTAAGGCTCTCACCTACCTTAAGGCTTTCACCTACCTTAAGGCTCTCACCTAACCTTCAGGCCCTCACCTACCTTCCGGCTCTCA
This sequence comes from Achatina immaculata, assembly GCA_009760885.1. Classification (NCBI taxonomy): domain Eukaryota; kingdom Metazoa; phylum Mollusca; class Gastropoda; order Stylommatophora; family Achatinidae; genus Lissachatina; species Lissachatina immaculata. Next base: position 45,921,614 of record CM019693.1, on the reverse strand, counting down.
CCTAACCTTCAGGCTCTCACCTACCTTCAGGCTCTCACCTACCTTAAGGCTCTCACCTACCGTAAGGCTTTCACCTACCTTCCAGCTCTCACCTAACCTTCAGGGTTACTACATGTACGTAGTTACTTTCTGTAGTCATTTATATATGTACGTGGTTACTTTCTGTAGTCATTTATATATGTACGTGGTTACTTTCTGTAGTCATTTATATATGTAAGTGGTTATTTTCTGTAGTCATTTATATATGTAAGTGGTTATTTTCTGTAGTCATTTATATATGTACGTAGTTATTTTCTGTATTGAATGCATGGATAAGAGTGAAATGTGAATGTTACACTTTAATTTTACTGTATGTGTCTCAGCTTTACAATGTTAGTTATGTTCGTTATATAATCAGCATATTTGTAGAATATCTGGAACAGAGTGAAACTTCTATGATAAAAGGCAGTATGTCAGATGGGCCTACGTGCCAAATTTTTAACCTTTTGGAAATAAAGATCACTCAATCAGTCTATTAATCAATCACCTACCTCTAGGCTCTTACATAGTGAATCAGTCAGTGACGTCTACCAGATATTCTCTAGGACGCACAAAAGAAATGAATGCCCTGCTTGGGTAGCACAGTATCATGCAACAAAACTCACTGTTATATGTTTCACAGTATCAAATAACAAAACTCACTGTTAACATGTTTCACAGTATCAAACAACAAAACTAACTGTTACATGTCTCATAGTATCATACAATAAGACTCACTGTTACGTGTCTCACAGTAGCATACAGCAAAACTCACTTTAACATGTCTCATAATAGCAGACATCAAACATCACTGTTACATGTCTTACAGTAGCATGCAATACAACTCAACGTTAAATGTCTCAAAGTGGCATACAACAAAACTCAATTACATGTGTCATCGTAGCATACAACAAAACTGTTATGTCTCTCAGTAGCATACAAAAAACTACTGCTACATGTCTCACAGTACCATACAAAATAAACTCATTGTTGCATATCTCACAGTAGCATAAAACAAAATTCACTGTTGCATATCTCACAGTAGCATATAACAAAACTCATTGTTACATATCTCATAACACAGCAGCATAAACTCGTTGTATGTTTTTACTATATGGAATAACGCTTAAACTAGTCATATGTTTTACTATATCGAATAACGCATAAACTCTGTATATGTTTTACTACAGGGGAGAACGCTTAAACTCGTTATATGTTTTACTACAGGGGATAATGCATAACCTCGCTGTATGTTTTACTACTGGGAATAACGCATAAACTCGTTGTATGTTTTACTACAGGGGATAATGCATAAACTCGTATGTTTTACTACAGGGAAGAACGCATAAACCCGTTGTATGTTTTACTACAGGGGATAATGCATAAACTCGTTGTATGTTTTACTACAGGGGATAATGCATAAACTCGTATGTTTTACTACAGGGAAGAACGCATAAACCCGTTGTATGTTTTACTACTGGGAATAACGCATAAACTCGTTGTATGTTTTACTACAGGGGATAATGCATAAACTCGTATGTTTTACTACAGGGAAGAACGCATAAACCCGTTGTATGTTTTACTACAGGGGATAATGCATAAACTCGTATGTTTTACTACAGGGAAGAACGCATAAACTCGTTGTATGTTTTACTACAGGGGATAATGCATAAACTCGTATGTTTTACTACAGGGAAGAACGCATAAACCCGTTGTATGTTTTACTACTGGGAATAACGCATAAACTCGTTGTATGTTTTACTACAGGGGATAATGCATAAACTCGTTGTATGTTTTACTACAGGGGATAATGCATAAACTCGCTGTATGTTTTACTACTGGGAATAACGCATAAACCCGTTGTATGTTTTACTACTGGGAATAACGCATAAACTCGTTGTATGTTTTACTACAGGGAATAACGCATAAACTCGTTGTATGTTTTACTACAGGGAAGAACGCATAAACTCGTTGTATTTTACTACAGGGAAGAACACATAAACTCGTTGTATGTTTTACTACAGGGGAAAATGCATAAACTCGTATTTTACTACAGGGAAGAACGCATAAACCCGTTGTATGTTTTACTACAGGGGATAATGCATAAACTCGTTGTATGTTTTACTACAGGGGATAATGCATAAACTCGTATGTTTTACTACAGGGAAGAACGCATAAACCCGTTGTATGTTTTACTACTGGGAATAACGCATAAACTCGTTGTATGTTTTACTACAGGGGATAATGCATAAACTCGTATGTTTTACTACAGGGAAGAACGCATAAACCCGTTGTATGTTTTACTACAGGGGATAATGCATAAACTCGTATTTTACTACAGGGAAGAACGCATAAACCCGTTGTATGTTTTACTACTGGGAATAACGCATAAACTCGTTGTATGTTTTACTACAGGGGATAATGCATAAACTCGTATGTTTTACTACAGGGAAGAACGCATAAACCCGTTGTATGTTTTACTACAGGGGATAATGCATAAACTCGTATGTTTTACTACAGGGAAGAACGCATAAACTCGTTGTATGTTTTACTACAGGGGATAATGCATAAACTCGTATGTTTTACTACAGGGAAGAACGCATAAACCCGTTGTATGTTTTACTACTGGGAATAACGCATAAACTCGTTGTATGTTTTACTACAGGGGATAATGCATAAACTCGTTGTATGTTTTACTACAGGGGATAATGCATAAACTCGTATGTTTTACTACAGGGAAGAACGCATAAACCCGTTGTATGTTTTACTACTGGGAATAACGCATAAACTCGTTGTATGTTTTACTACAGGGAATAACGCATAAACTCGTTGTATGTTTTACTACAGGGAAGAACGCATAAACTCGTTGTATGTTTTACTACAGGGAAGAACACATAAACTCGTTGTATGTTTTACTACAGGGGAAAATGCATAAACTCGTATGTTTTACTACAGGGAAGAACGCATAAACTCGTTGTATGTTTTACTACAGGGAAGAACGCAGAACGAGAATGTAATAAACAGCAGGGCGCCGCTCTTCTAATCCCTCACCCAACAGAGTGTCAGAGGTTCTACAACTGCTCAAATACAGAACCCCCATACAGGTACAGCTATCTCAAGCAGTATGAAGACGAGTGCCGGTATCCTGAAGTGTTTGACGTCGTTGATAAAGTTTGTAGGTCCTTCAAAATAGCTTTTTGTGGACCACTGAGAATCCCTGCCAAAGATCCATGTAAGTTTAAAGAGCTAATTTATACATTTATATTTATACTTGAGGTTTAAACAGCGCATAATGTAGGAACGCCCAGTATGTGAACAAAAGAGAAGACGAGTATGGCCAACTATCACAGCAGTCCAAAACACACTGTATAGAGAGGTCCGTGACCTACACAAGACTTCCAGCTACTTAAAAAAATACAAGTAGACGTCTGAAACTGGAAGAAGAAGAAGAAGAGGAAGAAAAGAAGACGACGAAGAAGAAGAAAAAGATAAAAGAAGAATAAAAAAGAAGAGGAAGAAGAAGAAGGAAGAAGAAGTCGAAGAAGAAGGAGAAAGAAGGAGAAGAAGAAGAAAGAAGAAGAAGAAGAAGAAGAAAAGAAGAGGAAGAAGAAGAAAGAAGAAGAACAACAACAACAATAACAACAACAACAATAACAAGATACAAATATATGCAATAAACAGTGAGAATTAGTCATTATATATTCTGGAAAACGTGTAATAGAGGAAAGTCATTATATAATCTGGAAAAAATCACTATTGTCATAAAAATGCCTGGACTACATTCACCGCTGACTTGCTAAGATCTGTAATCTTGTAAACTCTGTGCGTGTGTGTGAGTGTGGTATGTGTGCGCATGAGCGTGTTTGTGTGAGTGTGCGCGTGTGTGCATGTATGCGTGTGTAAGTATATTTGTCCCTGCCTTCTAGCGTTCTCAGCCAGTGATCTAAACGTCCATGCATTTCCAAGGTGATCTCAAGGCTATATGCTTCTATAAATTGGTGACTGGAGTGTACAGTTTATAAGTGGATCTTTTATAAATGAGTGTCAAGAGTTGTCACCTTTATACTCTGATGTAAGTGTATACACATTTATACTCTGATGCCGGTGTGTACACATTTATACTATGATGGCTTTGTGTACACATTTATACTATGATAGCGATGAGTACACATTTATACTATGATCCCGATGCGCACAGAATTAAACTCTGATGCCAACGTGTACACATTTATACTCTTATGGTGGTGTGTACACATTTATACTATGATCCCGGTGCGCACGGAGTTATACTCTGATCCCTGTGTGCACACGTTTATACTCCGATGCCGGTGTACACATTTATACTCTGATGCAGGAATGTACGTATTTATACTCTGGTGCCTGTGTGTACACAGTTATACTGTGATGCCGGTGTGTACACACTTATACTATGATCTCAGGAGTGTACTTGTTTATGAAATGACCTCAAGGGTGTACAACATCAATAAACTGATGTATACAAATTTATCAGCTGATGCCGGAGTGTACAATGTTAATAAACTGATGTATACAAATTTATCAGCTGGTGCCGGAGTGTACACATACATAACTTGTTCCAAGAAGTATAAAAGTTTATCACCTGATTAAAAAAGTGTACAGGTTAATGTAAATCATCTCACTAAACTTTACACAGAAACAATCTAAATGTAACTTTTGTTTATGCTGTGTGTACTGGGATCATGGGTCATCATACTGTTGTAACATAACATGTATCTCTATATTTTACTCTTCGAACTATTGTAAGATAATTTGTCTTCCTAACTTGACCTGAAATGTTTGTCTAAGTATAAATACATGTTCACTTTGAAAATTTATTATTTCTGTCATAGTTCATATCTCTCTCTCTCCTCTCTCTTTGCCAGGCGCCTATCTAAAAAACCTTTGTGGCACATCGCACTGTGAAGGATGCAGAAGTAGGCTGCCATCTTGTGTTGGGCGTGAAGACGGCATTTATGTAAGTATGTGGAGGCATATAGACCTATGTAACAGGGGCCTAAGATTTCAATATGTGGAGGTATAGATCTATAACGGAGTGAGATTTGAACATGTGGAGGTATAGATCAATAACAGGGACTTCGGATTTCAAGTTTTGTTGTATTCTACCGTGAGATAAGTAACAATAAGTTTTTGTATGCTACTGTGAGATAAGTTATATATATATATATATATATATATATATGATCGTGTGTATGCATGTATGTATATATATTAGAGCATCACGCTGGAACGCCTGGAGCAATTTCAACCAAATTTGCCACACCTATAATTTACAATCTGGAAAATGCATTGGGGGGGGGGGGGGGTAGATAGTCTCCACGACACAGGGTGAGGGGGTTCCATCAATGCAAACAACGCCCCACTCAACGACGGGAATTAACTCCCGTTATATTTATGCCTGCTTTGGATATTCGGTCGTGACGGATAAAGGTCAGCCCACGCAAATCGATGACGATATATCTGCTGAGATGCGGAACATTTGGCATTGGTAACGAGAAACATGATACACGGAGCAGATTTCTGATTCACTAAAGACACCCTACTGTTGTTCATCTCGGCGTCCATTAAAAATGGTCAGAGAGTTTATTTCATAACAGAGAAAACCTATACAATGGATGATCAGCCACCAACTACATTGGGGATGGGGGGTAGCGGTGGTTACGATATTATTGTCGAATTCATAGTTTTTGGGTCGCTGAGATGAATAGTGACACACCCGATTCCATTTAAGTCCAAGTTCAGCCCCCATCGGCATATGGGGGGGGGGGGGGGGGGCCTGAGGGTGAGGGGGGGGGGGAGAAATAAAATGTCAAAATTGACCGAGATTAGTGTCGAATCCAAAGTGTTCGGGGTTGCTAAGCTGATTGATGTCAGATGACAGTTAAGTCCAAGTTTAGTCGAATAGAACGAATAGAAATCTGTAGAAAAGTCTAGAATCTGTATTTTCTCCTAGAAGGTTGTGGAAATCAATAGAACTTTGTAGATTCGTCTATACGGTTGTGGAAATGAAAAGAACTTTCGGATTGGGATAAATAAATACCCAGACAACGTCAGATACTCAGCAAGTATGTATGTATGTATGTATGTATGTATATGTATATATATATATGTATATATATATGTATATATATATGTATATATATATAAAACAATGGTACAAAACTAGGACATAGAGGCTGAGATTTGTGCGCTCCTGTGACAGTAAAAGGTTGCGGCCTGTGGCTGTCAATTCACTAAATTGTGTACGACTGAGAGAATGTATGAATGAATGAATGAATGAATAAAATCTTTATTTTTCAAGGGTAAAGATAAATAAAGGGAGCTAATCCGAATTTTCCAAAGTCATCTGTCAATGTATTCAACAGTCATATGTTAGTACCCTCAACAGTCATATGTTAGTGCCTTCAACAGTCATATGTTAGTGCCCAGAACAGTCATATGTCAGTGACTTCAAAGACCATGTGCCAGTCCCCTCAACAGCTGTCAGCCATGTGTCAATATCTTTGTTAGCGATTTGTCAATGTTCTTATAAAAAGTATGTCAATGCCCTTGTCAGTCACGTGTCTATGTCCTTATCAGTCATGTGCCAGGAGTGTCAGCAACATGTCAATCTCATCAACAACTGTACTTCAAAGTCTTCAGTATTTATAATTTTCTTCTTCTAGGAACATACATCAAGACGGAGACCATTTTTCATGGTCTGTGAGACAGAGAGACTTGTCCAAGTTCTGCTATGCCCGTCCCAGCCACAGACAGAACAAGGCACGTCACCTGTCAATCAAAACTGTCAAATTATATGAGTGGTTTCCGTCTGAGTACGGCTTGAGATGACAAATCTGCTGGCCTAGTAGTGGACTCTTGAAAGATGGCAGAGTTTGCAGCAGACATTATGTTGCACGTCAGGCTGATTATGCCTCATCTAATAATTTACTTATTTGTTAGTTAATCCATGAAATATTCATATGCAAATCCATGAAATCATCACATGTAAATCCATCACCATTTTTGTATCCACTACAAGTTTTTGTGAAGTAAGTTATACATTTTACATTGATAAGTATTTTTCCATGGCGGCTTGTAAAATGATTAAATTTGGCAACACTTACTGAAATTATTGTATGTTCTGGCACATATCTTGTAATATTTTGCTACATGTAGTAATTTGTTAGTGATGTATCACTTATGTTCTGGCACATATCTTGTAATATTCTGCGACATGTAGTAATTTGTTAGTGATGTATCACTTGATGTAATTTATTATTTCAGCACTCTGTTATATCCTTGTAACAACCTATTACTGATGCTTTACTTGCAACAATTATTTTTTGATAAGCCGACTTCACAATAACCTACTTATCGCTGCAAACAATTGTGAATGTGTCACACATGTATGAACATGGGTATCAGTACAAACAATTGTGAATGAGTGATACATGTAAGAACGTGGGTACCCTATTCACATTTTTCGTTCGCTTTTATATATGATCAGCATTTCTCAAAGTTGGCTATAACGCCCCGATTTGGGGGGGGGGGAGGCGAAAGAAAAAGGGTCAGCAGGGAGGGAGCGTTGAGGGAAAATGAAGCAGTTGATGGGGACAGTAATACCTTCCTTCTTAGACTGGGACAGTAATACATTCCTTCTTAGACGTGGGACACTAATACTATCCTTTTAGACGGGGAAAAGTAAAACCTTCCTTCTTAGACGAGGACAGTAATACCTTCCTTCTTAGGTGGGAACAGTAATACCTTCCTTCTTAGACGGGGGAAAGTAATATCTTCCTTCTTAGGTGGGAACAGTAATACCTTCCTTCTTAGACGGGGGAAAGTAATATCTTCCTTCTTAGACGGGGGACAGTAATACCTTCCTTCTTAGACGGGGACAGTAATATATTCCTTCTTAGACACCGGACACTAATACCATCCTTTTAAACGGGCGACAGTAATACCTTCCTTCTTAGACGGGGACAGTAATGTCGTCCTTTTTAGACAGAGGGCAGTAATGTCTTCCTTCCTAGGCGGGGACAGTAATACCTTCCTTCTTGACGGAGGACAGTAATACCTTCATTTCTAGACATGACAGTAGTACCTTCCTTCTTATATGGGGCAGCAATACTTTTCTTCTTAGGATGCTATAGTAATATATTCCTTCTTAGACGGGACGGTAATACCGTCTTTCTTAGACGAATGCAGTAATACCTTCCTTTTTTTGACGAGTGCAATGATAACTTCCTTCTTAGGCGGAGACAGTAATAATTTCCTTTTTTAGACTGGGACAATTATATCTTCCTTCTTAGACGGGGGAACAGTGATACCTTTCTGCTTAGACGGGGGACAGTGATACCTTCCTTCTTAGACGGAGGACAGTGATACTTTCTTTCTAATACGGGGACAGTAATACCTTCCTTCTTAGACGGGGATAGTAATACATCCCTTCTTAGACGGGGGTCAGTAATGCTGTCCTTCTTAGACGGAGACAGTAATACTTTCCTTCCTAGAGGGAGACATTAATACATTCAATCTTAGACGGGGACAATAATACCTTCCTTCTTAGACAGGGACAATAATACCTTCCTTCTTAGACAGGGACAATAATACCTTCCTTCTTAGACAGGGAAAGTAATATCTTCTTTCTTAGTTGAGGACAGTAATACATCGCTTCTTAGATGGTGCATTAATACCCTCCTTATTATGATGGGGGACATTAATACCTCCTTTCTTAGACGAGGGCAGTAATACCTTTCTTCTTAGACGGGTGACAGTAATACATTCCCTCTTAGACGTGGGACAGTAATGATGGCTGATGAATTTGGTGTTAACTGAGAGACCATTTGTAAACTTTTAGTGGAGGATTTGGGCACGAAAAGGAGTTACTTACCTGTTTGTATCACTAGCATTGTGTGATGACCAAAAACATCAGCGTGATAAGTACGATAAAGACATCATCAAAAACGTGTGGCAGAAATAAACATTTCTTAAATTTGATTGTTGCAGAGGATGAAACATGGATTTTCTGCTATGATCAAACAGCTAAACGCCAAAGTGATCAGTGGAAGTCATCATCATCACCAAAAGGCAAACAAATTTCGTCTTCAAGTGTCGAAAGTGAAGACAATGTTGGTGTGTTTCTACGACAGCAGAGGAGTTATTCACAAAGAATTTATTCCAGAGGGACAGACTGTAACTGCTAAAGTTTATTTACGTTTTTTGAAACGCCTGTTGAAAAGGATTCTCCGAGTCCGACCAAAGTATTCACAACCTGGCAGTGTTTTTCTTCTTCGTGGTAATGCACCGGCTCACCGGGCAGTAGTTGTACAGGAGTTTTTGGACCAAAAACAAGTGTGTGTTCTCAACCACCCACCCTATTCCCCAGATTTGTCTCCCTGCGAATATTTTCTATTCCCAAAATTAAAGTTACCATTGAAAGGACGCTTATTTGACAATGCTGATGATATCCAAAGGGACATAACATCGAGTTTAAGGGCAATAACAACAGAGGAACTGCAGAGGTCTTCCAATGTTCCAAATACACATTAGCTTTCACTTAGAGTTAATGTAAGAAACTGTTGAGAGAAGTTTATACTCAAATAAAATCACACTTGCTTTCACTTAGAGTTGTTGTAAGCAACTTTTCAGAGATTTGTACTCAAATTAATACACACAAGCCTTTACCCTTCTCATTAATGTGAGAGAGAGGTTTATACTAAAAGAAATACACTAGCCATCACTTAGAGTTGTTGTAAGGAGTGCGAGAGAGGCGCTTAAAGTAAAATAAATTCACCAGCCTTCGCTTATAGTTGTTTTAAGGAACTTTTGAGAGAAGTTTATACCCAAATAAAGATACACTAGCCTTCGCTTAGAGTTGTTTTAATGAGTATGAGAGAGACGTTTTTACTCAAATAAATACACCAGCCTTCGATTGGAGTTGTTTTAAGGAACGTTTGAGAGAAGTTTATACTCAAATAAAGATACACTAACCTTCACTTAAGTTGTTGTAAGAACTTTTGAGAGAAGTTTATAATCAAATAAAGTTACACAAAACTTCACTTAGAGTTATTATAAGGAACCTTTGAGAGAACTTTATACTCAAATAAAGATACACTAACTTTCACTTAGAGTTGTTTTAATGAGTATGAGAGAGATGTTTTTACTCAAGCAAATAAACCTGCCTTCATTTAGAGTTGTAAGAACTTTTGAGAAGTGTAGTCAAATAAATACACTAGAATAAATTTAAGGAACAATTTTTTATAAATAGGAAACTACGAGGTTTTGGTACTGTAAAGTAAGAGAACAAATATTGTAGGATTAAACCTCGAAAAAATCGTAGACAAAGCACCTTAGTGAGACGTGAGAGAAAGAAAAATCACAAGAGAATTACCTGGGATTCGAACACGGACTCCGGTAGGACGAGCAGCCGTCTAGCCACGAGAGAACAGCGTACTATCGACTTAGCCAACTAGCACCTCATAAAAGGTGTATTGTTGACATAGTCTTTAGCAACTGCTCAGCAGACATGAGAGATCGTGACACCCGGAAAGAAACGAGGTCGTGACACACAGAAATTCCGTAGCTTAGATTCATTCTCTCTAGCAGGTACCAACTAGACAAACATACACACGGTCTCCTGCCATGTCTGGTGCAGTTTCCTATTTATAAAAAAATTGTTCCTTAAAACTATACCTGAAACTAACTTCATGTAATAAGTATTCGTTCGTTTGTTATTGTTGTTCAAGTTTGCACCAGACATGGCAGGAGACCGTGGGTATGTCTGTCTAGTTGGTACCTGCTAGAGAGAATGAATCTAAGCTACGGAATTTCTGTGTGTCACGACCTCGTTTCTTTCCTGGTGTCACGATCTCTCATGTCTGCTGAGCAGTTACTAAAGACTATGTCAACAAAACACCTTTTATGGGGTGCTAGTTGGCTAAGTCGATAGTACGCTGTTCTCTCGTGGCTAGACGGCTGATCGTCCTACCAGAGTCCGTGTTCGAATCCCAGGTAATTGCCTTGTGATTTTTCTTTCTCTCACGTGTCACTAAATT